>JAWZYV010004965.1:0-602456 GCA_038373885.1 Cheiracanthium punctorium
GACCCCGTCCATAACACGGAAGATATTTTGTTATGGGAATCCGTGTTGTACAGGTCATGAGCTATTCTCCACCTGGAGTGCGGACTCCGCTTATAATCGCTGGAAAAATTATTTGCACTACCCAGAAACACAATGATATTTAATGTTGCCATTCAAAAGTTATATTAATTAGGAGCTAAAGCGTAATGAAAACAGGACATATGTTTCAGCTGTATTTTTAATAATGTAAAACCTATTGGACACCTTACGAATTTGCCACCCATGGCGATTTTTCATTATTTGGCGATGGACACATGCCTATTCTACAGCTTACGAAATATTGTAACAATAGATTAAAGCTGTTGTGAACCAATAGTATTTAAATATATGTAAAATTATGTGGCATACTTTTATGTCGCATTTTTGGGACACGTTTTTCATACATTTTCAATAAGGGGGGGAGTGATAAAATGACATAGTCATTAATAGATGGAGAAAAGCTGCACAGAAAAATGCACAATTTCAACTGAATGAAAATTTCAAAAACTTATTCTGGGGTGTATTGAGCAGACGATAAATTACGATAAATTGCGCCAAGCATTAGAATCATCTCCTCAAAATCGCACAAAACCGTTTAATTTTTCGCCAAATTAAAAAGTTGCACATTTTAGTCTCAGAAAATTTCTAAATATTTTTCTTTTGAGTATAAAACATTTCATTCCTGCTCTGATTTCCCATGCACACGATATTTTAATTTAAAAACAGCCTTACAAATAATCTGGACAAAAAAAAAAAAAATCGTTATTCTTTTATTTTTACTTCAAGAGTCTGAATCATTTAATAAACTTGCCGAATGTGGCAACCTAGATAACCTTAAACGTCGCTTTTTACACTGTGGGGTTACAATTACGAAATGAAGGAAAGCAAAAATTAGCCTTTTGCGATACGTTTTTTATCGATAATTCGAATTTTGAAAAAATCGCTTCGAGGTGTGTCGGGAACTGTCATGGAAAATGTCCGTACTAAATTTGGTAGGTCTACGATCAACCGTCTGCGAGCTACGCGAGACAGGGACGTACCCAGGAAAAAATTTCGGGGAGGGTCCAAAAATTTCGGAGGGGGTCCAAACCGAGAAAAAGGCCGATCTTTTCACAAAAAGACTTCATCATTATTTAGTTTGTTAACAAAAACTCAAATTTCTTATAGGGGGTCCGGACTCCTTGAACCTCCCCCCTGGGTACGTCCTTGACGCGAGACACATTTTAAACAAACTAACTAACAGTTTACACATTGTTTTATTAATATAGAAAAAAGTTTTTAATTTGGAGTAAAATGGGCGTAATTCTAACTCATGTTTGTAAATGTTTGTTTGTTGCCATTCAAAAGTTATATTTTAGGAGCTAAAGCGTTATAAAATCAGAACATATGTTTCCGCTGTATTTTTAATAATGTAAAAACTATTGGACACCTTGCGAATTTGCCACCCATGGCGATTTTTCATTATTTGGCGACTTGCGTACATGTAAAGTTAATAAAAGCTACGGAACAGATAAAATAGCCTGCCGCCAATGGCGACTTTTCATTATTTGGCGATTTACACATGCTTACAACCTATATTTACTGTTCATTTAAGGTTACTGGAAAACCGTTATCGATATTTTCATTTACATAATCGTTTGCAGATTGGCGTACTTAACACCACGAATTATACCATCTCGTCGCGCTGGCAAATATCCAAAGTGTACTATAACTGCTATAATGGCATAGTTAACGCCGCCAAATATTTCTACTGGTAGCGAATAATCCAGCTGGACGAGAACCGGCTTTAAAATAATCTGCATTTTAATTATTTTTCATTTTCAAGATATTGTTACTCTGTTTTGAAAAAACGAATAATCGCTAATTCTAAACTCCTGTTGTCTAAGCGAACTTACTATTTGAAAATTGTCAACTTTGTGTTACACATTTTGACTTACTTATTTCATATAGTTTTTATTTTGGCGTAAAATGAGCGTAATTCTAACTCATGTTTGTAAATTTCACGCGATTCTAGATACTTGGAAACGCTTTGTTGCACAGGAATGAATGATTTTATGCCAAATCTGGCAATCATTTGGTTTATTTTTTCAGTTTTTTATTAATATCTTCTAAAATAATTCGATATTCGAAATTTAAATCAGCTTAGCAGGTTTCTCGGAATTTTTTGAATCTGTGGGCATCTTAGTCGAAACTCAAATCCCTACGGTTTAGTTGGAGATACCCTAGTAGCACAACTAGTTTGAAAAACGTTTAGATTACGTTGGAAACACATTTTTCGACGTTAAAAAACGTGTTTTAAACGTCTTTTGGACTAATTGTGCTACTAGGGTAGGACCATAAGCTTTTGACAGCGGCGGCGGTGCCAGCGGCCCTTACTTTTTTCTTGAATAGAGAGATAATTTATGCATAACTTCATTTTGCTGAACATTTGAATCGCCTTATTCTATTCATTTTGATGAAATAGAACAAGGCGATTGTGCTAGTGTGCAGTTATTTTTGTTCCTTTAGTGTTGATATTTAATTTTCAAAATTTCAGAGAACGCACAGAAACCATTTTAGTCACAGAGAAATGTTCCTCGACACAGATTTGTCTAGCATACGGCCCACGAGCCACTATCTGGCATGCATAAGGTTTGAATCTGGACCACATATTGCTCTTTGAATTTTTTTTCCAGATTTATAAAAAAGGAGAGAGAAATAATAGCGTCAGAAATTCAAACATAACGTAAAGCAAATATCCATTCTTACATTCCTGCTTCTTAAGCACTATAACCCTTCATTGCGCGATGTCCTCGCAGTGAGGACGCAAAAGCATGACGTTTTGACTGTTGTCAAACACGAAGAATGAATTTGATGTCTATAAAAATACTTGAGGGTGGCATAGTTACGCGAGAATCCTTTACTTTATAGTACATTAATTTCGAATAAAAATTGTCGATTATTTGTAAAATTGTCAGGATTATTTTTAACAGCACTGGGACCTGCAGAAAACTGGAGAATACGATGGAAGTACATAGATATAGAAGAACAACTGGATAGGCTGCCTAATGCTGGCTCTGCATGCACAGCCAGCTGTAGCAAAATAGGTCCGTGGCAGGCGATGAACGATTCGATTGACCGCCATCTTGCTGGTAGGTAGGTAAATCGAGCGATGGCTACGGCTGCCCTCTTTTCAGCATTGATAAATAGTTGCGCTTCGAAGTGAGAAGGGTGAAGACTTTATCAAATTCTTGTTTTCAGTAGCTAAGTAAATAAAATCATAATTCAGAAACCCTTCGAAACATAAGTACATTGAAGTGTGGGATGTCTTTATCACGAGGTCATGGTCATGGTCATAAGATTAGAAAAATGTTCTATATTTCTTCAGGTGGTTGGTTGGTGTCACAACTTTATGAATGACTCCAGTGAAGACTAGACAAAAAATGTTCCCTTTTTTTTTTAGATGTGGTTGTTCGGTGTCTCAACTTTATGAGCTTAACCCTTCCAAGTGTGAATCCTGTGTGCGCCACTGAAATTCACCATTAAAATTTAGCATACAGAATAGTTTTAACAGATTTATTTTGAATGAATGTTTGTTTGTTTATGGAAACGCTACGCTACGGCGATCTGCCAAGTATGGGAGGTGCCTTGGTAAGAGGACTTTCTTAAAGGTTCTAGCGCGTGTTCACGTTACATCTGGAGAAAACCTACCAAAACTCCAGATCGTTAGACCAACAGCTGCGCGGTGGGACCCGAACCCGAGACCTTCACTCTTGGACGTTCTACCATTTTCAGTGACATAACCGCAGTGCCATGGTGAGGCTTATTTTGAATGGAAAAACGTCTAAATGAAACAACAGTCAAAATCGCAGTGATTTCATGCAAACTAATGTCCCAGAAAAAATCTATAGTTTCATACCGGAAAGGAATTATATAATTTGTGCGTTTCATAAGAGGTCCTTGTGTGTGTGGAGGGGGGGGGGCGGTTTTGAGTTGACGGTTTGATGCATAAGTTTGCAAAACTTGGAGCTGATTTGTTTTGAGGTAATTGGATAAGTTTTTTTTTTTTCCGAGTCTTGAACTTGCCGAAAAATCCAAGGACGGTAGTTTTTCATATTTATTAAAAAGCTAGGATTTTTTTTCCCTTAGATTTATCTTCAAATACGCACGTGAAATTTTTTCAGACGGGTCGGGTGTTCCAGTAATCTCGGAGCGAAGAAGAATGAAGGATTTTACTTCCAGAACATGTATTATGTAACGGAAGTATTGTATTCATGAAAAAATTCGATTTCTACCATATCTTCTAAAAACTACTAAGTTCCTTCCAATCAATTTATTTCTGAAAGAAAAAGAATGTACGCAAAGGGTTATCAACTCATGAAATATGTCAAGTTTTACATGTTATTAGGTCCGTGTTATGTTAATAGTATTTAGCTGTATGAAATTCTTGTCATGGTTTTACAATTGGACTTGATTTCGGTTTGCTGTTCATCCAATTCGTAACGAATAACTCATATGGGTTACCATAAAAAATTGGATTATCGAAAAACTTGGCGAAATTTTCTCAATTTTCTCCTTTGTACTTCTAACATATGATTGTAACTGTAGTTGCATTAGTCTCTTTACTTGAAAAGTTGCACCAAACAGCAATAAAAAGAAGTTTACTTGCAATAATACAATGTATCTTCTCTAACAATTTTCATTTTTTAAAAATTATTTTCTTAATACCTCTAACAAATATTGAGGGGGGGGGGGGGAATGTTTCTCAATTTTCTCAGTTTATGTACTATCATATAAGCATAATAAGCAAATATATGCATCTGTCTCTATACTTATGTTGGTATTTCTGAACTCTTGTGTATGTGTTGGTAAAAAATGTGGTGCAAATTCTAGGGTGAATAGGATAAATGTAGGTATTTGTGTACCTGAATTTTAAACAGGTATGTCCGCTTTTTTAACATATAATTACGTTATTAAGTTATAAATGCACAATAGGCGTGCATGTGTTTTACTTAAGAATAGGAAAATCGACCATATTTAATGAATTATTATACTTCTTTTAAAAAATCTGGATATCTAGACATATAACTTCGGTGAATTGTTAAAATAAAGGAGGAGCGTAAAATATTTATACAAACTGTATATAAGTACAGAAAAAATCTACACAATTCCTAAATATATACATAAATATTTAAAAAAACTAAGTAAAAATAAATAAATATTATCTCTAGAAAAAAAAAACATGTAACAAAACATTGATTTTAACAAGAATTAATTTATGGAAAAAAAGGAAAAAATAAAGTAAATAAATATTATTTTAAAATATGTTCAGTAAGAAAATAAATAGTAGAAAATATTATTCGGACAAAGATTGTCACTAAAGCTTTGCAACTAATGATAAGGGGAAAAAAGTTTAAGAAATTTTTCAACTTTTGAAAAACCGTTTCAGAATTTATCAAATCTTTTCAACTTTTTTTCAAATCAGATTCAAAATTTTTCAACTTTTTATATTTATTTGTATATTATTAAGTGTGTACGTATGTGTGTTTGGGAAAAATGTATGTATTTAAGTGCGTTGGATATGTATGCGATAAATGTATTATGTGAAAATACCTTAGGTGTGTTAATATCTGTAAAGTGTGCCTGGATATACTTTATATGAATTTTTAGACCTATGAAACTGGTATGTATTTCTGTGCAAAGTGCGCATGTGTTTACTTGTCGTTTTGGTATACGTGCATGTGTTCCGAAATGTTAGATGTGTTTGTATATGCAAAGTGTTTCCGGATGTACATTATTTACATGTCTGTATCTTTGGGTAAATGTTTGTATTGGTTCGTAAAAATCTGTGTGTACTTGTTTTTTGAGTATATTCATTAAAATACAGGTATGGCCACTTATAATTAGAAGAAAAATCATCTTAAATTTAGAAAAATAACATCTAACTTGTAAAACTTGTTATTAAAAATCACTGCAAACTGTAAAGGAAAAAAAAAAGTCTTTCGGGAAAAAAGTGCAACTATTTAATAATAATAATAAAAAAAAAAATAGTATTTTTAAAACAGTGCAGTGAAGTTGCAAACCATTTCAAAACTTTTTCCAAATTCGTTTCAACTTTTTCAAAACTTTTTTCAACTTTTTAAAACTGTGGAAAGAAGTAGCAAACCATTTCAAAATATTTTCAAAATAAAATCTTTAAGGAAAAAAAGTGCAAATATTTAATAAATAAAAAAAGTAGTCTTTTTAAAGCTGCGCAGTGAAGTTGTAAACCATTTCAAAACTTTTTCAACTTTTTCAAAACTTTTTTCAGCTTTTTCAAAACATTTTTCAACTTTTTTCAACCTTTCCAAAAACTTTTTCGACTTTTCCCATCTATTTGTACATTATTAAGTGTGTGCACGTGTGTCTGTTTGGGGAAAATGTATGTATTTATCTGTATTTAGATCAAAATGACTTAGGTGTGTGTTAAAATCTGCAAATTACGTCCGTGTGATACCGATATGTATTTGTGCAGTTTTGCATGCGTTTATTTGATTTAGGTGAAAAATCAATACTTAATTAGATATATTTCAATGTTGCATTAATAATAAATCAAACAAGTACAATCCAATCTTGGTAGCACGTGGGGGGAGAAAATGTATTTAGTCGAGTAACGCGCAGATTCAATCTCACTTACTAATTAATTAAATACCTTTAATTAATTCTGTGAATGAAGATAGCCACGTGGTGTTTTCACAGCAATAACAAGTTATCTTAAATAAGCTATGTAATTAATTAGCACGCACTCGTTACCACGTGTAACTTTCAAGAAAAATTACAAGTCCCAAAAAAGTGTTGCCATTCCATAAAAAGTAACTTGTTCGCTTGTGACGTCACGAGGGGGGGCTGCACTCGTAAATTTGAAGAAAAAATTCCAAGTTCCTTTTCGAAACTAATTTTTTTAATATTCCAAATTAATGCCAAAATTCAGTAATAGATGGCAGCTCTAAAACCAATTAATTAATAACTAAATCAAATTAACTAAAATTCATTGAAACCAGTCCCAACCATCCCAAAGTCACAAGTGCAGAAAAAATTTCAAAGTCCCTTAACGAAACTAAAGTACACTTCAAACATTAGCGATAGTCACTTAAGGCTCCAAAAACCTCATCGGTAAAGCTTCGGACTGCGAACCGAAAGGTCCGGGGTCCGAAACCCACTGCCGGCAAGTGAGAAATAAATAATTTTTTAAAATAAATCCAAGTCCATAAATTAATTCTAAAATTGAGTAATAGATGGCAGCGCTAATATTAATTAAATAAAAGTAACTAAAATTCATTAATTAAATAAATTCATTAAATTCAGTTCCAAATTCTAAGTCCCAAACTAAAAAGGTAGTTCCTAAACATAACACAAGGTGGCAGCACTAAAATTTCAAAAAACTCGTTAAAAGGAATTGGGTGTTGCCACCCTGTAAAAAATACCCTCGTAACCTTTCACGAAAAGAAAACGAAACTAATAGCAGAAATCTCATCCAGGAAATAAACAACTCAACATACAGTAAAACAACTCAATACCACACGTGACGACACTTGACCACGCCCCCTCATCCATCAATGTCAATCAGCCACGCCCCCTTCTATTGTTTCCGCTAGATCCCCGCCATTACTACTCTTTACGCCAAATCTGCAATAATTATGTGTATTTTTTCAGTTATTTATTAATATCTTCTAAAATAATTCGATTTTCGAAATTTAAGTCAGCTTATAAGGCTCCTCGGAATTTTCAGAATCCGTAGTCACCTTATTCGAAACAAAAAATCCCCATGGTTTAGGAGGAGATAGCCAAAGAAGCTCTTGACAGTGGACGTTACTTTTTTTTAGAATAGAGAGATTCCACACGTTTTCAGAAATTGTCCATTATTCCCCCAAATTGTAACAAATAAGCATACAAATTCCTTTTTAGTATATTGATATTTTTGTATTTATTTAATTCTGTATCTAAGTACTATCTTGTGTACGGATTAAAATTTCCGCCTTTTTTGGGGGGAAAAGACAGTGTTTCAGAAGTAGTCTTTAAACATTTCCCAGAAAAAAACAGTTGGCGAGATTTTCACCTGGCTAACAAAAAAATAACATAGTTCCCCAACACATAAGTTATTAAATTGCATCGTTATACTAATAAGAATATTTAATAGAAAGGAAGCATTAGTCAATGGAACAGGAATGCGCATGAAGTTTATACATCGTAATGCTATTGATTGCGAAGTTTGAACTTTAACTGCAGGCAATAAAAGAATTTTAATTCCACTTATAGAATATTCTGGTACTATTTTATCATATTCTTTAAAAAACTCAATTTCCAAATATACCTGCATTTGCGATGACAGTAAATAACTCTCAAGGACAATCATTCGAAAAAAGGGTAAATTTATGGAGGCAGCAAGGTTTCATACATGGTCAGTGGTCCGCCTCAGCAAGTACAATTGAATCATTCGACTTTTTAAGATACCCCACACATAATGGGCCTTTATCAGAGTATAGGTCCAGGCTCAATTTTCGGAGGGGGCCACTAGACGTTTTACGTTAGCTTAAATTGTTCAAAATGCAAACTGAATATGTGAAATCCAACGTCGGTAGAGGTAGATGACCCTATGACCCATTCGCTGGAGCTGCCTTTGCATTTAGTAAAATATGATAGAGTTTTTACAAAAACACCTTCACAGAAAAGTGTGGTGGTTTTAAAGTGAAATTGTACAAAATTGGTCACTAAAGACAGATAGTCTCTTAGCCAAGGTGGTCACTTTAGTAGGTTCCAGTGTATATGGGTCCAGTGTGTGAGACATATTCTTTGATCGAAGAACTGTATTCACACTCAAATTAAAAAAAATAATGCTTTATGGTCGAATTTCGACCACGGGCAAACAACTAGTACTGTATAAATCACAGTAAAGTTATACGTATATTTATAGCATTTTACCCATGTCTTGCCAGCGAGATACTTGGTTATACATCATGCTTTGGAATGAGTTATTCATTTCAAGTAAGGTTAACCTAATCCCACGTCTTCACCTAATTCTACCTGTTAATCATGTTTTAAAAGCGTTTTTTTTTTTTTTTCAAACAAATATTCAGTACATTTGTGTATTTGAATTTATTAAAATGGTAAAGTAATTAAAAAACTTTGTAAAAAACACACATAAGAAGTTTTCAGTTTATTAAAATGGGTTCACATGCATATCGTTAATAATGATACAATACACATTGCATAACAATTATGATGTCATTGTTCCATACAGAGATTGAATTAAAAAGAAATAGTCTTTCATAGTTTTCTGACTGTAGTATTGTGGATTGATTTGAGTTCACGAAATGTTCCGAGAATTCCACTGGTAAAAGTCGCAGGGAGTGATACCCGTCGAACAGGGAGGCCATAATGGAAAATGACTTTTGATCGCTGAATTCCGATTTGTTCTCTGTCTGCACTCTCAAAAAAATTCATCTTTAAACACTCATTTATCCCTCATATTTCAACGGAAAATTCCCGTACTTCTTGGAAACGTATTATTTCCATGAATTCTTCTTCCCGCAATCTGAAGAAGAGGAAAAACATTCGTTGAATCTGGAAAAGTTTCTTCAACTGACAGGAGAAGAAAAAGGAACGGATATTCGTCAAATAACGGAGATATTCCGGCAGTACTCATTGCTGCAAAATTTCCGTGAATTGAAGAAATAACTTTTGAGCGTGTGGAAGAATACCAATAACGCAATTCCTGCATCACCTTCCTTAGGGTGAATGGAAACAACAGGACCCATTCATATCAATTCACAAGACGGAATTCTTCTGCAGCTCCAACGGAGTTTCTCCTAGCTCTGGTAGAACAATTCTGCCAGTAGAGCTTTTCCTTGTAATCCAAGCAGGATTGTGTATTAAGGCAGAGTTACTCGAGGGCTATCTGCGCATCATTTGATATGTCTGTGGTTCAAATTTATCTTATTTCGACCTTGTAATTCAGGCAGGATTGTGTATTAAGGCAGAGTTACTCGAGCGCTATCTGCGCATCATTTGATATGTCTGTGGTTCAAATTTATCTTATTTCGACCTTGTAATTCAGGCAGGATTGTGTATTAAGGCAGAGTTACTCGAGCGCTATCTGCGCATCATTTGATATGTCTGTGGTTCAAATTTATCTTATTTCGACCTTGTAATTCAGGCAGGATTGTGTATTAAGGCAGAGTTACTCGAGGGCTACCTGCGCATCATTTGATATGTCTGTGGTTCAAATTTTATCTTATTTCTCTGGCAGCTTATAATTTACTAACCCTGTGTATTTACTTCTGGACGTTTTTGACAAATTTAGAAAAACAAAAATCTGCCTGAATTTGTAGTTTTCACTTAGCAACAAAGTCAGACAATTGAGGGGGAAGATGAGAGACCGTTTTCAACCCCATTTTACAGAGCTTAATCTGTTCGCCCCCACTCTTGCTATTACTCTACGAGTAGGGTCCCTTTCGTGGTAGCGTCATAAAAGGGTGTTTCGCGGCATTGCATTTTCAACTTGGGTTTTTGAATGGACGAATCCGTGAACGGTGTCATATCTAGTTCGGACTTTGCGCTAGAAATTTCACTTTTCAGGTCATATTTGATACTTAACAAATTTCACATCCGTATTAGAAACTTGCAACAGAAAGTCAATACTGAGTTTATTCTGTTTCAGGAAAGACTTCATGCATTTGTATGATACATGTAGAATCGGCGTTTCAGCGCAGCTGTTCTGACGTAAGAGGTCACGTAATGTTTTGTTTTTCGGGGCTCTCGTATTCCTAAGACGCGAGCAGTGAGAGGCAGACGGTCGGAGATATTGAAATGAGATAGACGGAACTTTGCTTGCATGCCTGATTGGCTTGTATTCTTGTTCTTTTTTAAGCAGTGATTCCTGTGTGGATCTTTTTGTTTTCTTACCTAAGTGGTACCATATTTCTAGTATACCTTTCTCTAGTAAATAGAAGAATTATTAAATGTGTGTGTCCAAGTAACTTCGCCTCGTCAATGTGCACATGGCTTTTGTCTAATTAGAAGCATATAATAGTGATTCGTCAATTCATAGGGTCAGTACGACCCTATAATTTTTAGGGACTTTTGCTGGGATGTCGATGTCGATGTCGAAAACCCTCTAGTTTTTCGGAACTTTTCGCCGGGATAGAATCTCATTAAATTGAAAAGAATAGAATTGATTAATTGTGAAGAATAATATTAAATATTGAACTGATATTTGCTTAAAGTATTTGTGCTTCAAGGAAAGTCTTGTGTGCTCACGTATCAGTTGTGGATTACCAGGGCGAGTTTGATCACCGAAGACTGCAAACTGTAAGTACTCAATTTTTGTATCAGTAAACATGTCTTACATCGGAAAACATCGAAAAGAGGATATTATTAAATTAATGTGTAAATTGGATTTAAAAATTCCTGATAACCCAACTATTGCTAAAATGAAACAGATTATTATTAGTGATGCGAAATATGATGAAGAATTTACAAAATCTGTTCTCAGCAACATTGCAGCGGACCGCGAAAACGAAGAAAAGATTGAACGGGAAAAATTAGAACGTGAATTCCTATTGGAACAATTAAAATTAAAAAATTATGAGAAGGATAACAGTACAGAACCTTTTGTAATCCAAAACAAAATAGATCTTACAAAAATAATCAAAAGTTTCGATTCGAAGGATCCAAAAGCAGACATTAGCACGTATCTCGCTCTATTTGAGAGGCAAGCCACAAGAGTCGAAATTAAAAAAGATGATTGGGTCACACACTTGTTAGGTTTATTACCTCTAGATATCGCGCAAATCATAACTCGAGAACCTGAAAATGTTTCAAATGATTATGATCACATAAAAGCAGTATTGCTGAAAAGATTTAAATTAACTGCAGAACAATTTAGACAAAAGTTATTTTTTCATAAAAAAGAAAGTTCCTGTTCTTGGCGAGAATTCGCTTTTGAACTTAACCATTATTTAGAAGAATGGATTCATGGCGTTAATGTCAAAGGTTTCACTGGTCTTTGTGAGCTGATAGTTTCTGACCAGGTAAAAAGAAGAGTGCCACAAGAGGTTAAAGAACATTTTATAGATAACTGGCATAAGTGGAACACTAGGGAAGAAATAGTAGAAAAGTTAGAAGAATATGAATCAGCTCGTGTTTTATCTAATAAAACATTTCCTAAAAATGTGAATGAAGAAAATGACACGTTTTCTAGTCCCGTGCCAGGGAAGGAAAATAAAATTTTTGGAGCTACCAGGAAAAAATGTTATGCATGTGATAGTTATTCACACAAAATTGCTGAATGTAAATATAGGTTTAGGAACGATGATTTTGATCGTACAGGTGAAGGTAAACAGAAAATTGTTAATCAAATGATTGTAGAAGAGCCAGGCAAAACCGAAAGCAAAAATAGATTCAGACCTGAAAGATATGATCGAGCATAGTTATAGAAATAAAGCTGAATCGGTGGTAGAGAACAAAACCGTAGAATTAGAAGAATTAAGAGTGGTTGGTAATAATACGAAATCCCTTGAAGTCAGCGAAGAAAAGGCTCCGCAGAAAGGAGAAACATATGATATAACTATGCGTCAATTATCACAGAAGTTTTGAGAAGCAGATCCTCGGGCTGAATTTGCTGAAAAATCTGTAGAAAAGCTTCAACCAGAAATTTATAAATTGGAAGAGGAAATCCTTGTAAAAAAAAGAAAAAAATCATATACTAGTGCAAGAAGAAAATAAGAAGACTTATAAGAAAAGAAAGAAAGCAAGGAATAATTGAAGGATTCTCGAATCCTATCCCAAAAGATGTACCTTTGAGTACATTTCAAATGGACTTAGTCGGACTGAAAAACTTTTCATATTTCTGAATGACCTGTAAATAATGTTCTTTTCTTTTAAGTGTTTTCTTTCAGATGTCCTTATGGTCCTGAGCGGTGAGGACACCGCAGGTCAGATGGCAGAGCCTGTAGAATCGGTGTTTCAGCGCAGCTGTTCTGACGTGAGAGGTCACGTGATGTTTTGTTTTTCGGGGCTCTCGTATTCGGAAGAGGCGATCAGTGAGAGGCAGACGGTCGGAGATATTGAAATGCAGGGCCCGATCATCACAATATTGGACCCAGGGCAAACACAGATTTTTGGGCCTTTGCATCGGACCATAAATATTTTACGGGAAATGGCATGAAAACAGTATTATGCATCTAAGTTATTTTAGATACATATAGCTACTTAAATATACTGTTTGTTTAAACACTAAATATAAATACGTACATAACAATAAATATTAAAGGAATTTTGCATACATAAATAGCATGTATTTATGAAAGGAAATGCAAAACTTGCCTAACATTACAGGGGGGCTTCAAAATACTGTCACTTCTGCATATCAATATTTGTATAGACGAGTTATTGCCTAGCTGAAGTTAATAGGGAATTAAAGCAACCCAGTTTCATTCACGGTAAGGTTAACGTTAAATGTCACCAGATATTACAGTGCATGCTTGCATAAACAGAAATTTTTAAATGTACATTTGCAGGATAATGTCGAGTGATTTTTAAGTAAATTTTTTAAAGAATATAAATTTTTTAATAAATGAAAATTTTTTATCAAACATAAATTTGTTGAAAAATACAACATTTTTGGGCCCTTGAAATTGGTGATCCCAGGGCAAATGCCCCGGTTGCCCTGCCGATAAACGGGCCCTGTTGAAATGAGATACATGGAACTTTGCTTGCATGCCTGGGTGGCTTGTATTCTTGTTCTTTTTTAAGCAGTGAATCCTCTGTGGATGATTTTGTTTTCTTACATAAGTGGTACCATATTTCTAGTATACCTTTGTAAATAGAAGAATTATTAAATGTGTGTGTCCAAGTAACTTCGCCTCGTTAATGTGCACATGACTTTTGTCTAATTAGAAGCACATAATAGTGATTCGTCAATTCATAGGGTCTGTACGACCCTATATACATTGTTATACCAGCCAAACACGTAAAGGTAGATTTCTGACAGTCAATGAACTGTACTTGTATTTTGAATAAGAGAAATAAAAATGCAATCGAACTCTATAATTTAATCCGTGAATACTGTTTAGTCTATGAAATTCTTATCGTAATTTTACACAATTTTAATTATTTGCATACATAGTCTTCATCTGCTCAGTAAGGTGATTAAAATATTCATATATGTATAGTACTACTTTTTACATCTATTACAGAAAGAAACTTTTGATAAAATTTCAACCAAGAATACCAACGTAGCACAAAACAATCCAACTAGGAGAACGCAGAACGCTCCGGTTAAATCTTCAAGCGAGAGCACTCTATTAATTTCTGAACTTTCAATAGCTGTTGAAGGATCATTCCATATATCAAACATGTCCAAATGATCGTTGTGTACATTATATAATCCTCCTTCACTAATACGAAGAACAATTTTATTCAACATCTCGGGACAACAAAAAGTTTTAGAATAAGCGATTCCGAGATGCACTAAAGAAATGCTGTCATCCGACATGAAATAATATCTCTTAAGCCTGTGTAAACCCAATTTTTCTCCTACATACGCCTTTTTTGCCCGTTCTTCCATGAATGCAACGATTCCAGCGCGTGAAGTAAGTTCGTTGCGTTCCACGCATTTCCCGATTTGTCGCAATCTGCTGTCGCTGTAGTTCTGCCATGCACGACTCCCAATGCCGCCTTTATAAGTGAAGCACTGAAAAGAAGGTTTCGCGGAAGCCTCGGCCAAGTCTGATACGTCACGTATGCCTACCATTGTCGGAAATGTGAGAACGGATAAAATAAGTGCCTTGTAGCTGCTGACGAGAATGGCGGTGCCTAGAATCCACGAAACCATCACCAGACTGACGCTCGGCATCTCCGTTCTGATATCAATTTCCTTCTCCAACAAGCTGCCTATGGTTTGTAGCAGAACTTTGCTGTACGCTCTCTGCCTTCGCTGCAGGAAATAGAAAATGACCGACACCAATATCAGAAATATCCCAACTGTGATCCAAACTGGTGGAGAAAATACGTGAAACATCGCAAAGCTCTTCGGATGGGGCTCTGCTTTATCTGTTATGAAACCCATACTGGTCATCGCCATCGGATAGCTGAAATTCACCGCCTCTCTTCTTTCATCGGACATGGTGAGGCCCGGGGCAGTGAGATCCGCCTCTCCCCTGTGCACCATTCCCACCATCCCCGTCCAGCTGCCGTCCGGCAACTTTGCGCCGAAGTGGGAATCCGGCACCACGACCACTTCGAAAGGAATCCCAAGACCTTGCGAGAGGAGCCGCAGAAGTGGAGCATTGTACACGCTCAGTGAAGTGCCATCGGGGTTTTGGAAAGCAGCCACTGGTGCGAATTTGTCTCGGTCATACTCTGGATTGTTTTTGTAATAAACATCGTATGAGTAAGTGGCTACTTTTATAACTTTAGGCATAGCTGCATCGAGCTTCATTTAGATGATTTTCGGAAATGTAAATGTAAATAATTTCTGTGCCAAATGTCCAGACGGCTATATCTTTGAGATAGTCAAATTTAAAATAGACTATTAGATTTATGTTGACGAAAGTAGGATAAAAGATTAAGTGTAACAAAATATAGCCGTTGAAAAAATATACACTTTTTCTCTTATATACGTTTTCTCTGTTTTTTCTCTGAATATGTTATTAAGAATCAAATTGTCACCAGAAATATTATTATTTTTTCTTAAAGTTTAGCAGATTCCTTTTTTATATACGAAAATAATAAAGGTTGCAAATTAAAACTTTTCAGACTCACTGGTATCTTTTTTTCTCTTTTTGTTCTACAGGAAACTACATCAATATTGTCAATACTTTGTCAATTGAATAAGAAATTCGATAAATTATACACATAGCTCTCTCTTACTGTTGTTCAACATTAACTTTATAAAGCTTTTGATTTTTTAGATGGAAAATACAATTGGTTTTAAAAATTCTTCTAACAGTAACTTTTCCAAACTACTGCAAATATTAAGGAAGTTTCTGTATTATTTACTCTGATTTTCATTTATTTCTGAAAAACAAAAACAAAAACGAAGACTTACTTCGAAAATACAAGGAAAATCACAGTAAATATTATGGGACTGTAGCCTTCAGCGGGAATTGTTCTTTCATTTCCCATTTAAGTCTGGAAATTTCTATCTTTGTTTCGTATCTGTACGAATGCGAACTAATTTTATTTGAAATTTAGTTCAAATATTCTTAAGTGCTGTGATTGCTTTCTCAAAAGAACGGATATGATATGACGGAGTCTTCATAAGGAAGCTCTAGCTTGTCACAATTTTATATCCGAAGGCTGAATCTGCTGAATGGCGATCTAAGGTGCTCCAAAAAGTGACACCGCTTTTTGGTGCAGATTTTGGTGCTTTTTGTTCAGCAGATTGAACAAAATTTCTGTGACACTTGAAGAAAAGTTTCAGTTGATAAGCACTTCTGTATAACAAAGCTTCAGTATTTTAGAATCACGTTTCAAAAAATTCTGTTTGCCTAGTGCAAATCTCGAAAATTTCCTGTAAAGAAATATTACTTCAATAAGCAGCGATAGATATACTATACGGCCACGTCTTGGTCTGAACGATAACGCTTTGTGATAGTTTATGGCAAAAGTTCGCCAGTCCGAATAAACTCAACTGTTTAAAATTCATACAAATGTCAAGGACTAAAGAAATATGCCCTTCTACGCTCTTTATATTGCATTTTAATAATTTATGTACCTTTGTAGTAGTTTCCAATTTTAAAGAAGCGTTAATATGCGTCGAGCACGTGCTAATTTGGTAAATTTGAATTGTTTTCTTGTATTTCCATTTTAAAAAAATGATAGAAATCGAATTTCGGGCAATCTTATTTTATAGAAAGAAATAAATTTGCATTAAACTTTAATCAAGCTTTCAGTTATTCATTTCAAGTAAGAGTTTTTCTTCAAAAGAGTGTGTTTTTAATTTTTAACATCTATTTTTCCATTTCTGCGATATTAAAATAAGCTTTTATACTTTCAATCACATTCCAAAAAATAACTCGTTTTTCCATTTATTTCACCTTATTGAAGTATATGGATTGATAAACGCATCAATGCATCCTACTAACAAAATGGTAAATTCAAATTGTTTATTGCATTTTCATCAAATAAAGAAAGAAATCGTGCAACTTTTAACGCTATCTTTTTATTTCTCACCTTATTTTGTAACAAAAATTTGTTTGCATAAATTCTGGCTATCAGTTATTCATCGCAAGTAATGATTTCCTATTAAAAGAGCACTTAAAAGTTTTGACCTACGTAAATATTCAAAAGTAGGTTGTTAATTTTTAAACATCCAATTTTCCTATTCTGCCGCATTAGAAGAAATCTTGCCTAGAACAACAACCAAAAGATAAGTTGTTTTTCCATTCATTTCACCTTCATGATTTTTCGCTGTTTTAGTATTAATTTAAATAAATTGCTTTTCAGTTGCATTATGCTTGCGAGTTTTTTTATAATTTCACACATTAGCATCCCCCCCCCCCCCCATGAGAGCTCTTTTTGCTATTACGTCAAGTTACTGAAAATAAATCTTCTTATATACGATTAGTTTTGAACTTTTATCGCTTGAGTGTTGGTCAGAAAATATATTATGACAACTTTTCCTACAGACGATCATATTATAAGCGGAGAAAGTAAAATAACAAACAACGTTACATCATTTTGTCCCAGTCGAAAAACACGAAATCGTAAATCTAATCTATCCAAATTAAAAGATATATAATTTAAATGTACGGATACTTAATTATTTAAATTATATAATTTTTAGTAGCATTGATTTATTTTGAAAAAAAGCAAAAGAAATTTTCCACAAAAATTGAGGTCATTTTATGTGTAGCACTGTATTTGTGTATTTATGCGACAAAGAAAAAATCTTAACTTCTATTTAAAAAAAATAAAAAAAAAACTCTGAAAAGACAACTACTTTCGATTTTTTGGGATATTTCAGGAAGTTTTTAACAGCTTTAAAAAAAAAAATCGAGTGACGCCACTCGACTTTCCGAACACCTACGATTAAGACCATTACCAAGCATTTAAATAAACGCTAAGCGCACTTTCAAGAATTTCTCCCTGTATGCCATAATGTAAAAGAAATCTTTCTTGCAGCCCTGTAGAAAAACAATAAGTCCTATACACATCAAAATCAATACTGGTCTTTCGACGGTGGTTTATAACATATATTCCCAATTTGAGCTCAATCGAATACCCCGTTTAGGAGCTATCGTGCTCACTCACATACACACATACACACATACACACACACACGTGCATACATACATCTCGTAAAAGCGGCATAAGTGAATTCAGAAGACCTCAAAACGTGTCAATGCACCAAAATCTCGAAATCGAATTTTTTCATGAATACAATACTTCCCTTACATAATACATGTCCGGAAAGTAAAATCCTTCATTCTTCTTCGCTCCGAGATTATTGGAACACCCGACCCGTCTTAAAAAAATTTCACGTGCGTATTTGAAGAAAAATCTAAGGAAAAAAGAATCCTAGCTATTTAATAAATATGAAAAACTACCGTCCTTGGATTTTTCGGCAAGTTCAAGACTCGGAAAAAAAAAGACGTATCCAATTACCTAAAAAAATATCAGCTCCAAGTTTTCCAAACTTATGCATCAAAACGTTAACTCCTAACCGACCCCCCCACCCACACACACACACAAGGACCTTTTATGAAACGCGAGAATTTTATAATTCCTCTCCGGTTTGGTAATATAGATTTTCTCTGGGAGATTAGTTTGTATGAAATCACTGCGATTTTGACTGTTGTTTCATTTAGACGTTTTTCAATTCAAAATAAGCCTCACCATGGCACTGCGGTTATGTCGCTGAAAATGGTAGAACGTCCAAGAGTGGAGGTCTCGAGTTCGGGTCCCACCGCGCAGCTGTTGGTCTAACGGTCTGGATTTTTGGTAGGTTTTCTCCAGATGTAACGTGAACACGCGCCACCAAGGCACCTCCCATTCTTGGCACATCGCCGTTGAGTAGCGTTTCCACAAACAAACAAACAAACATTCTAAATAAATCTGTTAAAAATATTCTGTATGCTAAACTTTAATGGTGAATTTCAGTGGCGCAACGGGATTCACACTTGGAAGGGTTAAGCTCATAAAGTTGAGACACCGAACTACCACATCTAAAAAAAAAGGGAGCATTTTTTGTCTAGTCTTCACTGAAGTCACTCATAATGTTGTGACACCAACCAACCACCTGAAGAAATATAGAACATTTTTCTAATCTTATGACCATGACCTCGTGATAAAGACATCCCACACTTCAATGTACTTATGTTTCAACGTGTTTCTGAATTATGACTTTATTTACTTAGCTACTGAAAAGAAGAATTTGATAAAGTCTTTTCATCCTTCGAAGCGCAACCATTTATCAATGCTGAAAAGAAGGCAGCCGTAGCCATCGCTCGATTTACCTACCTACCAGCAAGATGGCGGTCAATCGAATCGTTCATCGCCTGCCACGGATCTATTTTGCCACAGCTGGCTGTGCATGGACAGCCAGTCTGTCAGGCGATGGCAACGACTGCCCTTTTTTCAGCATTGGACAGTCTATCCAGTTGTTCTTCTATATCTATGTACTTCTATCGTATTCTCCAGTTTTCTGCAGGTGCCAGTGCTGTTAAAAATAATCCTGACAATTTTACAAATAATCGACAGTTTTATTCGAAATTAATGTGCTAGAAAGTAAAGTATTCTCGCGTAACTATGTCACCCTCAAGTATTTTTACAGAAATCCAATTTATTCCTCGTGACTGACAACAGTCAAAACGTCATACTTTTGCGTCCTCACGGCGAGGACATCGCGCATTGAAGGGTTATCGTATTAAAATGTCAAGAACTAGACGTGATGATTTTACGATGCAAAGTTGATAAGACCTTTGAGAAGGGTTCACATCCACTGGACCCCGCCGCTGTATGAATTTAGAAATGATGTAGTATAATATTTGACTCACTGAAAAATAAGAAATAGTTATGTATTAATCTTGCTGTCTATCATATCTGACACGTTAATGCTGTAAAAATCTTTAAAACCTGATTATAGGGTGGGTGTGGGTGTAACGAATAAAACAAAGTTCTTTTGTCCCATCTTTATTAAAAAATAAGATTTTAAATCAAAATGTTTGAGCGGGGTATGTCCCCAACAACCATGGGGCCAAGACTCCTTAAAAAGTTTTCCTCTTACATTAGCCTAAGGAAAATTTGAAATATCCATCAGACTTGCAACTCATGTAAGAAAATTTAAACTGAAGCAATCAACTGATTAATTGTAAGCAGGTAATTAGATTTTTAGTTAGTGGTTTTTTTACAAATAAAGTTTTAGATTAATGCTCATTTGGGTTAATTTTTTCTTAAAAATAATTGTCAGATGTCACAAGTATTAGAGGTCGAAATATTAGTACACTTAATAAATAAATAGTTCATAAGGAGAGGGGGGAGTTAAGTCCATAAGTCAAAATAGATAAATAAATTTATGCGAATTCTATGATAAAAATCCAGAAAAATATTCCGTTGAATATACTCAAGAAAGTAGAAAAATGAAGTATTTCTCAACTTTCAACCCTTCACCTAGTTTTAGACAGTCGGAGACGAACGCCATCCCTACAGATTTTGAAGCACGTTTGCCTCATGCTCATGTTGTTTAAATGAAAAATCCACAGCCTGTGCATGGATTTTTAAAAACAACAAACGTATGTCTTATGAAACCTTAAGTATTATTAAAATACGAATCTCGTTGACAATGCAAAGTGTAAATATCGGGGATGGTAATATTTTCTTGAAAATTTGTACGGAAAAGCAGTTTTCTGTTATCGATGACCGACAGATCATTATCGTATTTTTTTCCCTCATCAGAGCATCGACAACTTTTACTTATCCCATTTCTATATACAAAGGACACTCTAAGAAGGACGAAACATCATTATTTGAGACTGAAAGTGCTTTAGAAGCAGGAAGGTAAGAATGGATATTTGCTTTACGTTATGTTTGAATTTCTGACGCTCTTATTTCTCTCTCCTTTTTTTTAAATCTGGAAAAAAAAATTCAAAGAGCAATATGTGGTCCAGATTCAAACCTTATGCAGGCCAGATAGTGGCTCGTGGGCCGTATGCTGGACAAATCTGTGTCGAGGAATATTTCTCTGTGACTAAAATCGTTTTTGTGCGTTCTCTGAAATTTTGAAAATTAAATATGAACACTAAAGGAACAAAACTAACTGCACACTAGCACAATCGCCATGTTCTATTTCATCAAAATGAATAGAATAAGGCGATTCAAATGTTCAGCAAAATGAAGTTATGCATAAATTATCTAACTAAAAATGCAATAAAAAGATACTGGACCCTTTAATTTTCGTGAACCTTTGACCTCGGAATTTTTTGTGGACCCTGTTCTCAACGCCAAGTGTAGGGTCCTTTTTGGAAATTTTCGAAGTGTGTGTATGTTGGTAAGAGGGGAGGGGGTTGTTTTCAACCTTCCCAGCCCCCTTCCAGACTGCACCACTGAACAATTGTATTTTGTATTTGCGCCCCCTCCACGTCTACTTAAAATTGTATGTTTTGTTTGTACCCCCCCCCCCCCCGACTACTGAAGAATTTAATTTTTTATTTGCGCACCCCCCCCCGAATGATTTGCAGGTTGAGACGCCTATGCTGTCTGCCATGGGCGCTACTTTACCACTGAAAGCAAGAGTCAAGTACAAGCAATACATAAATTTAAAAAAAGGAAACCAAATGTAGCAAAACAAAAACATTTATTAAAATTTACATTTACACTAACTTTATTACACTAACTTTATTGCTCAGACAACCACTTTGAGTTGCACAAGAGGAAGCGTTTGATGCTGTTTGGAAGATTCAGGAGGTCAAGAGCTGCAGGCAAGGTGACCGGTCCATTCCGGGCGATGGCTGACCTCACCGTGCAACGACACAGGTGAGAAAGGGGCCTCGGCTCGTACGCCCGACGGCCGAACAGGCGGACAAACGCTTCGACCAACTGGTCGACCGCGCCCGTCCTTCCGTCCATCACCAGGGACAGAAATTCTTTCACTTCCTCCTCGAATACCAGGGGGTCCGGTATCGTTGACCAGTAAGTCTCCAGGAAGCGGGCGTGCGCCTCTCTGATTTTTTCCTCAGAGTGACTCACCGCAAAGAGGGACTCTAGGATGTGGGATATCCGGGCGAAGCCCCTCTGATTGCGGCCGCCCATGCGACCTTGGTTCTGTCTTAGAGTCTGGTAGATCGTGAGGATTCTTGACCGGTCAGGGTAATCAGGTGGCGTATCATCAGTCTTGTGTACAAACTGGTACAAACGATACCTAGAAGAACAGACATGAAACAAATTAAGAGAAGACAAGTGCAAACTTCTAGATTTCTTCTATTCATAAGAGTACAGTTATTAAAGGGAATGAGGCATAGCTAATTAAGTAACACATTAATAACTGTAAAAAACATGTGCGTAGAACGCACAGTGCAAAAGGTGTAGGATAGATGAAATTTTTTTTTAGCACCAGGGTGCTATTTCCTTCATTACCGGAATTTCGTTTACTCATTTTTGTCGACGCGATATTGTAGACAGGTTTTGTAGAAAAGAACTGTCCGGGAAATATCTTTTCAAATGTGTTTGCCAGAAAACTAGGAGAGGGGGGGGGTGTTAATGAAATGTTGGAAGTCGCACAAGGTATTTATTATAAATATATTAGGAATATGCTTAGAAAACGCCTAGCTAATATTGTAATATAGCTTTAGAAGGCGATTTTAATATAAATTTCAATTCCGAAAAAGTGTGTTATAGAACAGTGAAGACAAATACAGTACTCTCATAGATTATGACACACTTTCCAAGTAGTATTAATAAAGGTGAAGTATAGTTTGCCTGGCGAAAACTATTAAACAGTTTTGGTTTGGCAGGTAATTTTATTATAGATTTCAATTCAAAAGAGGTGTTTTAGGGAACAAGGAAGGAAAATACGACACCCTCATGGATTATGATGTCCTTTCTAAACAGTATTCAAAATGGTACAGGATAGTTGGAATATGCCTGCCGGAGGTTGTAAAACAGTTTTAGTAGGCGATTTTAAGATAGATTTCTATTCCAAAGGTGTGTTTTATGGTACAAGAAAGAGTTGATTCCTATTTTAACTTTTCCACTCTCGCCAACCTAAAAAATCGCCGCACTTAGGGGACCTTTGCAGTCATGTGTCTCTAGGAGTTATGCACAAGTTTCAATGCTCCCAAAAGAACTAGATGAAAACTAAGTTGAATGATTAGCGATAAGCGCACCATCCCCCCCCCGAAAAAAATAAAATAAAATTAATAAATAAAAAAAATGACTGCATACTTGCACATTTCTTAAATTCCTAAGGTATACAATAACGTGCGGATAACATTTTTGGATGAATTTTCCCAAACAGTGTGCGAGCAACATTTAAAATGATTTTTACCAAATAGACCACACAACCAGCATTTTAAGGCATTTCATCAAATAAACGCATGAGACACTTTTAAGTTTTTACCAGTTTAGATATTTAAAACGATATAAAATATTAAAAATTTATCTACAACACACACACTTAATACATATTTCTTAAATTTAATTATTTTCACAAAAAAAATCATACTAGGGACAAAATTTGTATACATGGGCGTAACTTGGGCTTCGAAACTGGGGGGGGGCAAATGTCATTCTAAATGAAAGTCCATATATGCGTGCCCGTACACACACACATATATATATAATGTTATATATATATATATATATATACAGTGGAGGCTCGTCATTAAGGGCCAGAGAGGCCTGTCCCCACCGACTAACCACCGTCTAAACCAAAGTATCTTCCTATTATGTCAAACAGTTCTTTCAATAATTTACCTTCATTAAAAAAAATGCACGCATTTTACTCTATTTTAATACTATCCACTAAAAAAGCATTAAAAATCCGATAGTTATACGATTTTCCCCTATCTAAGCCATGCATGAGCTGGCTTGCCCTGAATTTGGCGTCTTTTCTCCGTTCACCGGGTTGACATATTTGGCATTGATCACAAAAGCCCAGATTGACGCGGAATTAACTTGGCTTCCAAACAGTTTCATTTGCGCTGTCTTCTGCCTCAGATCTTCGGGCCTTCGGATGGTTGTCTGCACGACTCTACGGGGAAATTTCGGCAATCGGTAGCTATTGGCGAAATTTTCCGCTTTAGGAGGAAATCATTTTTTATGTGCGTG
Source organism: Cheiracanthium punctorium (assembly GCA_038373885.1). NCBI lineage: Eukaryota > Metazoa > Arthropoda > Arachnida > Araneae > Cheiracanthiidae > Cheiracanthium > Cheiracanthium punctorium. The sequence continues at coordinate 24,304 of JAWZYV010004965.1, forward strand.
ATCTATTTTTTGCAGTGCAGTCCCTAATCTTTAGAATTTTAATAGCATCAACGCGGACAGCTTACGCCATTGCATTGCAATCATGGCACGTTTATGTTTTGGTTATTGCCACAAAAAGGATTAGAAAAAGGTTTTTCAACCTATCCATAGAAATTTTTAATAGGGCGCCGTCCGTATTTTCAATTCGCAAGTGAGGATCGATGACGTCAGTTGCTTTAAGATACGGAAAAATACGCCACAATTTTCTCATTTATTCCAGCTCTTTTTTCAACACAGGGAGACGATATTTTTGATTAAATTACGGTAAAATAACACTACGAGAAATTCTAGATTATAAATAAGAAATTTCCGGTGCCTTATTTAAAAATTGAAATGTCTTAACACAGCTGAAAATGTTCATTTTAAAAATTACAAAGTTCGTTTTAAAGCGCTATATATTAAAATTTTCTATTTACTTTTTTTTTTTTGGCATTTAATTATGGGGCGGGCGTTGCCTAACATATCATGCATGCTGCGAGTATAGCTTTATTTTAACGTTGAATTACGTTCCTCCATAGTGGTCTCTACATAAAGCAAAAAATTTAATGATACCGTTTGAAAACTACTATGCAAAATAATCGAAATTAACTCCCTCGGCCACCGGGGTATCCTTTACGGCAGTTAAACAGTGACATCATAAATTTTAAAAAAATGCTTAAGCTCTGCAATTCTAACGCCCTGTCACAATTAAAGCGGGAATAAATAGTTTCTCGAGATTACACAGTTTGTGATTTTTTCAGGAGACAGACCATGTGGATATAAAGATATCGCTTATATTGGATACATGGATATTAAAATGGCACCCGTGGATAGTTTCTCCCCACGGTGAGATGAAATTTTTTTGGGTGCTAATACGGCCAATCTTATAAACCTCTGCATAAATTAAATATATATGGGAGAGTTTCCTTAATGGCAACGATTATGTGAAATGGAATTATTATTTATGTTAATGCGTAAATTGCAAAGAATCGCCATAGAATCAAAAGATCCCATCGGTGCCAAATAATCTAGCTGCTTCTTTAAGCGAGTTTTGAAGAGAGAGAAGCAAAGATAGGTAGTATCATGTACGTAATAGGTAGTATTATTAGATTTGTAAGGATAATATGAATAAATCACAATATACCACGTTAATAAATATTTCATGAAATTAAAAGTGTTTAACCATTTTCAACGGTTGTCTTACAATCAACTAAACGAAAAGTAATTCTATCGTACGTTAATATATCCCTCCGTATTTCAACAGAGCGATTTCTGAACTTTTTAAAAATAAACAATTCTGTTTTCTCACATGCAGATATGTTATAGTAAAATATTCGCTCTTCCCGTATAAAGAGCGGGTACACAGCTATTTTAAAAACATCTCTTGAAAATACCATAAATGAATTCAGAAGACCTCAAAACGTGTAAATACGCGAAAATCTCGAAGTCGAATTTTTTCATGATTACAATATGTCCTTACATAGTACATGTTTCGGAAACAAATAAACGGTTGTCCATTTTATGTAGTCTCTTAGTATTTAATGCTACAGCTTGAACCAAAAAACAGTATGATGTAGAAATAAGACATTTTGAAAGACCAGGAGTTGCTCTGCAAATCATTAAGCTTTTCACTTTTTGATAGTGAATGACACTGACGTAGTTTTTGATGTCATTATACTGCAATGATGCAGGATAGTACTCATGACGCAAAATTTACGTGCAAGAGTCAAATAATTTTGCTTAACAAAGTTCATGGAAGGATTGGAAATTGCAATATGTGTTCACTATTAAAAAAAAAAAAAAAAAAAAAAAAAAAAAAAAAAAAAAAAAAACTCCACAGCCACTGGACATGAGCAGGGCTCTGACTGTCAAGAAACATTTGAACGTCAAAAACTGAAGCGTGCCGACTTTGATTTCAAACGCTCTTGTCCAATAAGTAAGGAGAGGCATCATTTTTAATTTAAACAAAACTACCATTTTCCCCCTCAAAGCGCAACTTAATGGACGTCTTCTATTTAAGGAATTCCTGAGAAACAAACCCAGATGATGTTCATCAGTACATTGGGAGTCTTTTCTCCAGACTAATAGTTTTATCTTTCTTAAAATTTACCGATTTGACAAGAAAATTACGAAAACTACTTTACCTGTACTCATGCACAAAGCAGAGTTAATATTTCACTGCAGGATACAGATATTCGCTGGTAAAATTCATTTAACTTAACCAAACTTGACACACAGGCATCATTTATTTAGATTAGCTCTTTGTAATCCATTCTTTGCAGCTCATCACCCTCTTGTACATCTCCTGTGTCCACCACGATTCAATATGCTTGCGGGAAAAACTGGTCCTATTCATTTAAGTGAACACAGATGTGACCTGTTTTTTGCGTTAACGGGAGATAAAAGGGCCGCGTTCGACATTTAAATCACTCCAATTTTCACAGAATCTTAATGGTCATTTAGTGATGACATGTTCTTATGTTTTGTTTGTAGGTCCAGAAAAACGATCATTTTATGCCTTGTTAAAAAGCCGCTTTCTTGCGGGGTTTGAAATACATTACAATGAAACTCATTGCACTGCACATTTTCTATTTTCTGTAACCTCTGTTCCCGCTGTAACTTTCTTTAAATGTTAGCGACCTGCTAAATTTACAGCATTCTAAGCTCAATGTTCATGTTTTTCCTTGACTTGGACAGAAAATTTTAAATTTAAGAGAGTCCAGTACGTTATTTTATTTATTTATTTTTTATTTTATTTTTATTTATTTATTTTTGGGAGGGGGGGGGATATTGATATTGAAATATTGTTTAAAATAAGTGGAAAAAGATATTTAATAATTTGAAGAGGTGGAACGACTTTTAGCGTGACTTCATTAATCAAATTTTGGCAATAGCGGGGAACAGGCGTCGATACAAACAAACATTGGGTTCGTTTTGTACCCTATAAACAAAATTACAATCGATTTAACGGAACCCCTTCACAAAAATACAGTCGATTAAAACTGCCCTTCAATTGCATTTTACCCTACATTTTAATGTGTTTTCATCAATTAACAAAAAAGTGACTTTTATTAAAATTTGGTTTTGAAAATTAACAAAAGTTCTGAAAATCACAAAATTAAGCATTAAAATTCAAAAAAATAGCAGTTTTCTACAAAAATGGGCACTGGAAATATTCCTGGATTGACCCCTGATAAATTAAGTATGTTATTGAGTTGAAGACGTATTCACGAAAAAAAAAGGGGGCAGGTATATAAATTAGGTGAATGTACATATACTCTAAAGAAAACTAATATTCGAGATAGATGATCATTAAGCTAGACTTATAAACGATTTTGTGAATGCTAGAAAATAGATTATATGCACACATGGGCGCCCATAAGGGGGGGCAAGGTATGGAACTTGCCCCCCGCCCTAAAGTTTTAGGTTTATTTCTCATGATGTTAGCAATGGCAAAAACAGAACTAAATTTGTTAAAAGTTTGAAATTTGCCCCCCTCTAGAAAAATTATTTTAAATTTGCCCCCCCCCCTTAGAAAATTACTAGTGGGCGCCCATGTATGCACATCAGCAGATCGTTATAAACAATAGCAGTGAAGGTTCCCCTTCTGTGTCGAACGTTGCTTCTCCCCTATTGCTGGGAGCAACGCTGTTAGTAGGAAGTAATGAGGTGGTTTGTTGCTAATATTTTCTAATGCATGAAATTCTAAAGGGTTAAAGGTATCGAAATACTGACTTAGATAGTACTGCAACCAGAGTTTATCTCTCACGACGAACCAACTAGAACGGCCCCCTCCCATGGAACCATAACTTATTTTGGAGCCCCCTACTAAGTCTGGGGCACGTGTCCCTAGGTGCCCCTGGCAGCAGATATAAATCATAAAATCGCAGACCGTTTATTATTCTCTTAAACTGCGTCGCATTTTGAATTCGCAATTAGTCGTTTCAAGTCAAGTAAATTGTGCCCGATCATACAAGTGTGGTTTTGTCTCCCTGCTACTGACCTTCAAACACAAAATTAGGTTCATTAAAATATAAATGAGAAACTGGCCCCATACCTGTTACAGGGCGGCAAATAAAGGGGGCAAGCGGCACGGGACAAAGCACCGGGAGAGCATTCTAAATGGAACGTCAAAATCAGTTATAGCTTCTTGGGATGGGGCGCGGCTCCATGCGAGGGGCACACGACCAGGGCACCCATAGGAGGGGGGGGGGGGCAAGGTAGGGAACTTGCCATCCCCTAGAGTTTTGAAGTTAATGTCTCATTATGCTAACAAATGGCAAAAACAGAACTAAATTTGTTAAAAGTTTGGAAATTTGCCCCACCTCTAGAAACGTTTTTGTAAGTTGCCCCCCCCTATGAAAATTACAAATGGGCGCCTATGCACACGACTACTAATTATGGTTTGCCCCGGGATGACATAAACTCTAATTGCGGCATTGCCTGTGAAAATGGCCTCTTTTTGCTCACATATTTACAGCAACAGGTCTTTTTTTATAACGCCGAACAATTGATTCAGACAAGTTTAAAATCGCTGCTCCTAATTTTTGCTTTCCTGAGAAATTATCTAGCTTGGCCATTTCGTAGAATTCTGCCATCGTTCCTGTTGGTTGAAAAGCTTCTGTGATTCTATTCTTTTGTGATTTTTGCAGGGGATTTTTTTTTTTAATCTGATAGTATATTTTGGGTCATCAAATGCATTTGGGTTCAAAATCATAACTTTGCCCCTGACTTTTTAGACTAGGGGCAATTTTTAAAACTGCAGGGGCAATTGCCCCCCCTCGCCCCCCAGATTACGCCTATGTTTTGTATAATTTTAAACACATTAGGGAAGGGAATAAAAGCTAATCTGTCGTAAGAAAGGACTGTAAAATTCCACGTGAAAAGAAATTTAAAAAAAGCCACCTTTAGTCTTTGCTTTCATGCATATTTTTTCCTAATCAAAACAGCCTTCGTTTCAGTTTCATTACTATTACTAACATTTTGAATCATTTTATTCATACCTGTACAATGAATATTTTCTTTATATTTTATATTTAGAAACCAGCTTTTATAAAATAACTTAAATTTAAAATACAACCAATTTTTGCTCTTACAGTATTTTTGGTAGCCCAGCTCATTTCCCGGATCATCAACAAGCAAGGAACAAGGAAAGCACGTTTGGGTTTCTCAGTAATGTTAATCCCGCTTAAGTAATTATATTACTTAACGATAAACAACACGGTAATCAGTTAATTATGAAACAATATATTAATTAATGAACATCGTAGTACGTAATATCGCTTATTATCATTCATTAAAAAATGACGATTAATTGCATCTATAAATGTCAATTAGGTAAATTATTGTGAATTAAATAGGAAATATTAATTAATATCCAAATAAATATACAATTTATAAAAATACTAGATTATTGTTAATTAATTTGTAAATAATTAATTGCTAAATATTAATTAATATCCAAAAAATATTAAATTTTTAAATATAAACATACAAAATATACACACATTAATTGACAGTTAATTGATTATTGATTATATTATTTAAGTTTGTTAAAAGTCCAGAAAAACACCTACAACATACATGTTATTAAATGGACTTGAAAAGTGGATGAACACTTAATAGTAAAAATATAATAATTTTTATCAAAAAACAGGGTAGCAAAATAATTGAATATATTATGATGTTTTTCTGATCTGCAGTTGTCATTAAATAAAAAAACAAGAACAGTAATTTAATTACAAAGTGTAATTAATATTTTTTAACTATACTTTTTTTTTACTTGAATGAGCATGATAATATAACAATGTTTAAAAACTAAATGGTCACACATGCATAGAAACACGGACACAGAAGGGGAATCTTAGTCACTATTGCGTTTCTTTAGTGTCGACTACAAGATGTTGGGCCACAGCCGGGAATTTGGATTCATTATGAGCAGTAATACTTTTCAAACAGGTGATATCTGAATTTCTTGAATTTGTTTTAAGTGTTCAATTTGTAGTAATTAATTGTTTAAAATTTTTCTAAGTTTTTTTTTTTTTTTTAATCGCGTACTTTTAGTATTTTTGAGTTTACAATCGGTATTGCAGTGTTGGAACAGCTTTAGTATGGTCCCTCTTTGGCGATTTTTGATTTGGCGACAAAATTTTGTTGCCAAGGGCAGACCCGGGTTTGGCGATCGGAGATTGTGACGAAACCCCGATGCAAATCCGGCTTTGACGAAAGTAAACAATGGCGCAAAACATCGGCTTTCTAAAGAGATTAAATTTTTAAATGAATCATTGAAATTAGTTTTTTTAACTTAAAAATTTAGCGATAATGCATTTTTTAAAAATTTAGACTCTCCGAAAACAGCGCGGCGCTGGTTTCCGAGATAATTGATCGTCGCCGTTAATGTTACTATGATTTATTTTAATGGCTTTTAAATATTTTTATGACAAAAAAAATTAAACAGTTAACAAGGTTACATGTACATATAGATTCGGTTTAATAAAATCTAATTACTTTTCCTTTTATGTGAGGGGGGCACTCCCCACTTCTCTTTTTAGTAGATTAAATTAAATAATGCAAACAAATACTATTCTAAAGACAATCCATCATAAAAATAACAAATAAGAAAGACAAAAAAATTAAAATATATTTCAGCATTCTGACAAAAGATTACGTAAGCAAAAGTAAAGAACTAGTTCAAATCATAACAAACAATGCTTATCTCATACCTTAATTAAAATCGCTACATTATTGCAGTATTGAAATAATAAAATCAAAATATCAAATATTATATTAATAACGAAATTAGTTTTTGCTCCTACACTTAACAAATAAACGAAGGAAATCATAACAAATAAAGACAATGACTTGATGATAAAGACAATGACTTAAACAGTGCTTATCACATATGTTGATTAAAATCGCTAAATTATTGCAATATGGAAATAATAAAATAAAAATATTTAACATTATTTCACTGTATAAAATATTAATAACGTAATTATTTGTTGCTTCTACCCTTAACAATTAAACAATCGAGTCTGGCATGTCTACCCATTCTCCAAACACAGAAAAATTTTCTAAGTTTTTTTTTTTTTTTTTTTAATCACACGAAATTTCTGCTATTTTACTAAAACTTCTTTTTTTTTTTTAGTGTCGTATTTTTGGTGTTTGGGGTAGACTGCACATTTTGCAAACACGGGAGAGCCACGGGAAAGTCTGAAAAAAAAAAAAAAAAAAAAAAAAAAAAGAACATGCAAGATCTCGGCCGGGACCCTTAACTGCGCTCGTCCCAAAATATGCGCCGTGATTATATTACAATAAAAAGCAACTTTAAAATTCATTAAAAAGCGTAATAAATGTGATTCACATAAAATCGCAAAAATCGGTTTAAAAAAAAGCGTAAGTTTTACGGCGAGGGCTTCAAATTTGGCAAATATGTGAATGGCTATATTATTATTTCTCTGTAGTAATTATCCGACTGTTTCAGAAATCAGCCCAAGTGGTTAAAATGAGCCGTGTCTGTATCTGTTGAGTCCAGTTTTCTGTGAACGAGAGAATAAATAATCTACTTACACAGTCATCAGGAGAAAATGTCTTTCAGATCTCGGTGGCACTGTCCCCCGCACATCCAGACCATAGTTCACAAGAGTTCTCAAGAAGCGGCGGTCGTGGCTGACGAATATTCTCTGGAAATATAGCACTCTTGAAAATGTATAATTTAAAATTTTCTCCGGTGACGACATGGAAGCTGATTCACTCCCAAGAAGAATTCTCCGAAGGCGGTCGAACATTGTACGGTTGTCGTCTAAGGTATAACTGGACAGGCACTGGCAGTACGCCTCTAGTATCGTGTAGACCACGTTCTTGCTGGGACAGCCGGGTGGCAGCAGCAGCATTTTCAAGAGGCATCGAAGTGTCTTGTCAAAGGCAGATATGTTATGAAGGAAAGCGAGGTGGTGCTCCTCGCGAAGAATGTTCTCGAATACCTCTCTCCATGACCTTACTTCTCGTTTCTCGGAGAGAACAGACAAGTAACGATACAGGATCTTATCTGGTCGCTCCATGTTCTGTCTTAAACTTGCTAGGCGAATGCAAATAGACCGGTGCTGTTGATGTTTTCAGCTAATAGTCATCTACTATTCTGTACTGGTCACCTCAATGCGGCCGCAAGAAATAGAGAGGTAAGCAAAAAGCTAGATATATTGCACGTGGCTTAGTACCAGTATTAGTTCGACGTGATTGGCGGAGCTGAGACCACCTGACTGCAACGATGTAAAAATTCTTTTGAGGATTTTGCTGAGGGGTTCGATGCCATACAATGGAATGACCCGTCAATCACTTGATAGTGATGATCACCTGTGGCTTTGTTGTTATTTACTTTTCCCTTTTTCTTCACATATCTCTTTGTCCGGAAAACTCACGGGGTGCCAAAGATGATGCAGAAAAGGGGAGGGATTTTTTCAGTGGGTGTTAACTTAAAACCGGTCACCAACCTGTCAAACTTTGTCTGCTCTTTACCCCCCGTGCAAAAGGTCGTTTATCAACGATAAGCTTAATTGGCATGACTCGAAAAATATGCATTTCTCCACTCTTTTTGCGAGATAAAAGGAGTTGCAAAGTAAAAATACTTGAAACTAAATCTGCTATTAGTGAATTTAATCAGATGATTTATTATGAAATCGACAATTAAAATTAAATGTATTCTCACTTTTAAAGAGGCACGTGGAAAATGTTAAGATAATGGATAAATCGTGCTGCCTTTATTTATAATTTAATTACTGAATAAATAAAAAAGGGGGGATGTTTTATGAAAAGTAAAATCATTTATATTATTCTAAAACTTAGATATTGCAAAATTGCGAGGTTTTGTCTAATGTAAAAGAAAAATTAATTTAAAATGATATTTTGCTAGCTACCTTTTAATTTAGACTAATGCCTTAATAATTATAGTTGAAAACTTGAACTACTTACTTTGTTGTTTAAAAATAGTAGTACAATATACTTTTGGCAGTTTGATAATGATCTTTTGGCTTTTCTTTCTTAGTTCCTTTTACGAGAAATGGAGGAACTACCGTGTTTATTTGAATAATAATCGCACCCCCGTTTTAAAGCCGAAAAAAATCTTCAAAATTAATATCCCCACATGAAACTCGCAGTCACGTATTTGACCTTCAGTTATGTCTAAAAATTATTACTATAAAAAGGAAAATGACGGAAGATAATCTGGAAACATATGGTAAATTAATAATTTTTCGATAATACCAGTTATATTTTAGCATTAGTGTGTACAATATTATGTTGTAGATTTCCCCCCTTTAATAGCCACACCTATACTTTCACCATGAAAAATTGGGAAGAAAAAAAGTGCGACTATTACGCGAGTAAACACGGTAACTGGCATATATATATAATAATCAATAAATAATATTCCTTCATCAGTTGTTAGTTGATCATGTCCGTACGTGAAGGGGTTTTCTTAGAACCTATATTCTATTACCTTTTAAATAGTTTGGCAATTTGTGCAAGTGTCCAACTTTCAGAGGTTTCACTTTATAAATAAATTACGGCCTTTACTTTTTTTTCCCCTTCCAAAACCTGATGAAACTTCACGGTACTTACCAGGGCCGGATTTACACATTTTTGCGACCTAGGCCAAAGGCCTGTATTTAGACGGAGCCTCCATTCACACCGCTAATGGAGTTAAAAACTGGTTCGTTTCAAATAATGTGCCGGTTTTACCCTGGCCGGCTAAAAGCCCTCATCTGAAAACATCTAGGCAATGCTTGTTCGTCGTGTATATGCTACTGGAAAACAGTTTGAATCCATCACTGAGCTTCGAGAAGCATTCAGTAGCTCATGGTATCATTTTTGGCAAACAAACATCCAATCTTTGTATGATTCACTGCCAAATAGAATATTTGAAATTATAAAATCTAATGCGAAGAGTATTCCTTACTAAAATCGCTTGTATTTTATTCATTGGGTTACTGTCCTCCTACTTTTTTTTACAGAGTTTCAAATGGTAGAAATTATTTCTGTTGTCATTAATGTTTTATTTTTGAACTAGCTGAAGTACCCGTCCTCGACGGATTAGTGAATGAAAATTTCCAAAAACCTAGAACTTTCTTCAGCATTGTAGGAGTACACAGAATGGATGTAGTATGTTGCCAAAGTAAAGAAAGCGAAGTTATAATTTTCATGTATTGTTAAAATATTACAGGTTAGAGAGTAACTAAGTAATATCATTTCATACGCTTTAGTCGTAATTATGTGATGCGCGAACGAATATTGACGCATATTGAAATAATTTTCGCAAAATCTCAAAATTTAATCAACATTTTTGAAAAATTTGAAGCCTAGAATTTAAGTTGAGTGACAACGTATCATGTCACCCAAATTCGTTTCATTCCCTGCAGTCTTTATTTCGTGATGCCGGAACAAATTTTCAGCATTTTTAAAACGATTTTCGAAAAATCTCAAAATGTAAGCAAAATATTTTTAAAATTCAACGCCTATAAATTAAGATTACCAACTACCTATCATATCACTCAATTTCGTATCATTCGTATTGGTCGTTATAACGTGATGTTTGAAGAAATATAAACGTATTTTGAGAGAATTTTCAGAAAATCTCAAAATCTAATAAAAATGTTTAAAAAATTGGACTCCTATAGTTTATGTTGAGCAACCATCTATCCTGTGACCAAATTTCATATCATTCGCTTTAGTCGTTATTACGTAATACGGGAACAAATATTCACTGAGTTTTAAACGATTTTCACAAAATCTCGAAATCTGATGGATTTTATTTAATTAGATGCTTATAGTTTAAGGTGAGTGACCACCTATCATTTCACCAAATATCATTTTTTCACCTTTGCAGTTTTACGTGATGTGCGAACACAAATTTACGCAGTTTGAAATGATTTTCGCAAAATTTCAAAATCTAATCAAGATTTTTTTTTAATTCGACGCCTATGTTTTAAGTTGAGTGACCAACCTATTTCATATCATTCGCTTCAGTCGTTTTTACGTGATGCTTAAACAAAAAAAGCGTCACGGACAGAATGACAGAATGACAGACAGACAAACTTTTTTTTGAGGGTGGCATCGGATTCCCGGGTGCTTGAAACGGATAGAAATCGCAAAATTTTTGAATTCCAAGAAATGTACAGACAAAAGTCTAATTTTTATTTATATAGACTAGCTGAAGTACCCGTCCTCGACGGGTTAGTGAATGCAAATTTCCAAAAAAGCAAGATCTTTCGTCAGCATTGTATGAGTACACAGAATGGATGTAGTATGTTGCCAAAGTAAAGAAAGCGAAGTTATAATTTTTATGTATTGTTAAAATATTACAGGTTAGAGAGTAACTAAGTAATATCATTTCATTCGCATTAGTCGTAATTATGTGATGCGCGAACGAATATTTACGCATATTGAAATAATTTTCGCAAAATCTAAAAATTCAATCAACATTTTTGAAAAATTGGAAGCCTAGAATTTAAGTTGAGTGACAACCTATCCTGTCACCCAAATTCGTTTCATTCCCTGCAGTCTTTATTTCGTGATGCTGGAACAAATTTTCAGCATTTTAAAACGATTTTCGCAAAATCTCAAAATGTAATCAAAATATTTTAAAAATTCAACGCCTATAAATTAAGATTAGCAACTACCTATCATATCACTAAATTTCGTATCATTCGTATTAGTCGTTATTACGTGATGTTTGAAGAAATATAAACGCATTTTGAGAGAATTTTCACAAAATCTCAAAATCTAATAAAAATGTTTTAAAAATTGGACTCCTATAGTTTATGTTGAGCAACCATCTATCGTGTGACCAAATTTCATATCATTCGCTTTAGTCGTTATTACGTAATGCGGGAACAAAGATTCACTCAGTTTTAAACGATTTTCACAAAATCTCGAAATCTCATCGATTTTTTTTAATTAAATGCTTATAGTTTAAGTTGAGTGACCACCTATCATGACACCCAATTTCATATAATTCGCTTCAGTCGTTTTTGCGTGATGCTTGAGCACAAATTTACGCAGTTTGAAACGATTTTCGCAAAATCGGAAAATCCAATCGAGATTTTTTTAAAATTCGACGCCTATGTTTTAAGTTGAGTGACCACCTATCATGACACCAAATTTCATATCATTCGCTTCAGTCGTTTTTACGTGATGCTTAAACAAAAAAAGCGTCACGGACAGAATGACAGAATGACAGACAGACAAACTTTTTTTTGAGGGTCGCATCGGAATCCCGGGTGCTTGAAACGGATAGAAATCGCAAAATTTTTGAATTCCAAGAAATGTACAGACAAAAGTCTAATTTTATTTATATAGACTAGCTGAAGTACCCGTCGTTGACGGGTTAGTACTGAATGCAAATTTCTAAAAGCAAGAACTTTCGTCAGCATTGTTGGAGTACACAGAATGGATGTAGTATGTTGCCAAAGTAAAGAAAGCGCAATTATAATTTTTATGTATTGTTAAAATATTACAGGTTAGAGAGTAACTAAGTAATATCATTTCATTCGCTTTAGTCGTAATTATGGGATGCGCGAACGAATATTTACACATATTCAAATAATTTTCGCAAAATCTCAAAATCTAATCAACATTTTTGAAAAATTGGAAGCCTAGAATTTAAGTTGAGTGACAACCTATCATGTCACCCAATTTTGTTTAATTCCCTGCTGTCTTTATTTCGTGATGCTGGAACAAACATTTTAGCATTTTTAAACGATTTTCACAAAATCTCAAAATGTAATCAAAATATTTTAAAAATTCAACACCTATAAATTAAGATTAGCAACTACCTATCATATCACCAAATTTCGTATTAGTCGTTATTACGCGATGCTTGAAAAAATATAACCGCATTTTGGGAGAATTTTCACAAAATCTCAAAATCTAATAAAAAGTTTAAAAAATTGGACACCTATACTTTATGTTGAACAACAACCTATCATGTGACCAAATTTCATATCATTCGCTTTAGTCGTTATTACGTAATGTGTGAACAAAAATTCACTCAGTTTGAAACGATTTTCGCAAAATCCCAAAATCTGATCGGTTTTTTTTTAGATGCTTATAGTTTAAGGTGACCACCTATCATTTCACCAAATACCATTTTTTCACCTTTGCAGTTATTACGTGATGTGCGAACACAATACGCAGTGTGAAACAATTTTCGCAAAATCTCAAAATCTAATCAAGATTTTTTTTTAATTCGACGCCTATGTTTTAAGTTGAGTGACCACCTATCATGACACTCAATTTCATATCATTCGCTTCAGTCGTTTTTACGTGATGCTTGAACACAAATTTACGCAGTTTGAAAGGATTTTCGCAAAATCTCAAAATCCAATCAAGATTTTTTGAAAATTCGACGCCTATGTTTTAAGTTGAGTGACCACCTATCATGACACCCAATTTCATATCATTCGCTTCAGTCGTTTTTACGTGATGCTTGAACACAAATTTACGCAGTTTGAAACGATTTTCGCAAAATCTGAAAATCTAATCAAGATTTTTTAAAAATTCGACGCCTATGTTTTAAGTTGAGTGACCACCTATCATGACACCAAATTTCATATCATTCGCTTCAGTCGTTTTTACGTGATGCTTAAACAAAAAAAGCGTCACGGACAGAATGACAGAATGACAGAATGACAGACAGACAAACTTTTTTTTGAGGGTCGCATCGAATTCCAGGGTGCTTGAAACGGATAGAAATCGCAAAATTTTTGAATTCCAAGAAATGTACAGACAAAAGTCTAATTTTATTTATATAGATATTCTTCTGAACTGGTATATTTTAAAGGTTATGGCACGATTTTATAGTACATCTTGTGTAGAAACGGCCTTCAATTTTTCTCATTCCTTGGTCAGAAATTAGTTGATTTGAAATTTTGCTAATATAAATTATTTTATTTTTCGGAACCGCAACAGTCATGTTTGCACGCATCCTTGTAATCCTTTTATTTTTGAAATGAGGAATACATTATTTTCTTTCAAAAATGTTGCAGGCGAGGAAAAAAAAAAAAAAAAACACCTCTGCAATACTTTAGTTATAGTTGTCTGGGATATAGTCTGTTTAGAGCCTATGCTTCTGGTTTGATATTTCCTATCTTTCTAAATGAATTTTAGCTTAATGAGAGGGCTTAGCATAAAATGCATTAATTTTTTACTTATTACCCTTTAAATTTCCAATACAAACCTTATCACTTCCCTCTTTTATCTTCTCGATCGCTTTCTTGAATTTTAATTTCATCGCTTTACGGTGTAAATTGAGAATTTTTTTTTATCAATGATCTCCCCTGGCTTGTAACCAGATTAGATGACAATTTCAAAGCTATTGGTCCAAATGGAACCAAGCATTATTATCGTGGATCGTTTTCGAGTTTTCTGATTCCAATGAAGAAAATTAATATGTTTGTACCTTTTTATGATTTTCTTCAAATATGATTTAACAATTAATCTGAAAGAAAAATTAATTAAGGTAAAAAGCTAGGGATTATTGTTACCATTAGGTTTTTATAATTTATCTTTTTAAATAATGTAGATTGAAAATCAGTTCTTCTTTCAGAAGTTAGTGTTTAAATAAAATTAAAAAAAAATCCTTAGCATAGAGAGATCGATTTTCAATGTTTTGTTGCTGATTCACTACTAGTTGTAAATTAATCAATTTTATTATTATTCTTATTTATTCGTTTTACAGGATGCTTTATTATATGAAGTGGAAAAATACTGTATACATGAAGTAAAAAATATTCCTTTAACTTTCAACATTTGGGCTCTATTTTAATTTGTAGATCGTCTTCTAAAGCACAAATTACGGTATAGAATAATAGACAACATTTCACGAACTAAAACGATACATTTTCTCTCTCAGAACGACATTTAGAACTCAAAGTTAACTTTCAATCCCAACTTTTTATTTATTTATTTTCGTCCCTCTATAGTGAAAGGGTCCAGATTCCATATGGGCGATTCTCACGTGACGATGGCTAAAGGTTGCTGATTTTGCATGAGTTCTGTCACACTTTTTTACAGGAAAATTAATGTAATACTTATATTTTATCACTCAAAAAATAACTTTTTTCAGCAACCACATAACTCACTTAAAGACAATGTCTAACTTTTGAAAAATTGCTAAATAATGTTTAAAAATCAAAATAATAATAATAAATCAACCAAAATTTTATATTTCTGCCATCTTTCCAAGCTCTGGCCTATTTTAACCCTACAATGCATGATTTTTTTTAAGTGGCTGAAATAAAATTGTAGCTTTGTTTTGGCTTACTTATGCTTGGAAAAATATTTTTAAAAAATTTCAGCTTGTAGTTTCCCAGAAAAATCATGAAAAATATTCAAATCCGAAAAATTAGAGTGCCCACTCTATAGATCTTATAAAAGAAAATAATATAGCCTGATTCTACATTATTTAATCGTAATATTACTATTTTTAATAGTTTTGTATTCATTTTCATTTAGCAATGGAAATTAGAAGCAATCAAAAATTCGGACAAAAATTGGTTCAGTGAACTGCATGCACGTGCTGTGAATTCATGCTTGTTTGCTCTAAAAACAATGTTACTATACACTTTTAAAAACTAAAATTTATTTCCGTGTGGTCTTATATTTATTTTAAATGCATATTTCAGACAAAAACTACAAAATTTTCATTTTATTACGGAAAAATGTGAGTGTAGCCAATTGGCAACAGTATGCACTCTAGGGTTAATTTTATTTTTATAGAGCGTTTTTTGTTTTTTTTTACATTTTTTAAATCCAAAATGTTATATATTTGATGTCTAATGAAAAACAAATTTCTGTGTTTGACATTCTTTAATTTGGTATTTTCTGTAGCCACGGTATGAGATAATTGATGCGCACGAGGACAGAAATGTATGAGACAATGACCGAAAGGGCAAAAATGCTTTTTATGATACTAAAAATGTAATACAAAATCTAAAATGTCCAATAAATTATATTAAAAAAAAAAATCCTTCTTCACTTTTATGAAAATCTTTTAAAACTTAAAAAAAAAAAAAAAAAAAAACTGGCGAAGTAGCAGGGGCTAATTTTGTCCTGTTTTATGAGAATCCCCCACATGCCCGTACCACAATGTCTTGTCACAACTGACCTCCAAGCCCGCACAATGAAATAAAAGGGACGATTTCACCTCTGTGTGCAACTTATGGCTAACGGATTAACTAGGTGAAAATGCATCTGTTGTAGTGGGAGGGGGAGAGGGGGGCTACAATTAACTCTTTTGGGGTTTTATTGATAATCTGGAATGCTAGCATGTTTCTGGGGGGGGGGGGTGAATAAGACCAATCATATATGATTGAGAAGCGGACATGCACCTGCAAGTACTCTGCCAAGTACAGTCACCCGGATTTTTCTTGAACATTTTTGTGTTGGACGCTCGCTGTGGCAATCAGTATTTAATACTTCTTTTGCAAGGTTAAGGATTTTTTCCATCGTGGGCGAAATTATTTAATATCAGCTTGCGCATATTTTTTCTTGTTTTTAAGTTGATCAAAGGTAAGCTACAGGTATTTTCTTTCTTTCCTCCCCCCCCCCCCTACTTTATCCAGATCAGAGTAAAATAAATTTATGTAGTTTGAGCTCAATATTCTGTAGTTGAAGCTAAAATGAATATTGAAAAATATTTTTTATTATCTGTAAAAGTTTCTACTTATGCAAAAGTAATTGAAATGTACGTATCGAAATTTTCGATTTTATTAAAATATTTATTACTAAGTATCCAAAAACTTATAGAAGGACTGTATAACAAATTGAGGCTAAACTTCCATATACATCCTCCATTTTGGGGGGCTCCAAAATTGTCGATAAATGTGATATTTGACCTTTTTCAGGAAGTGCGAATGAATTATGTGCTACATTCTGCTTTTAATCTTTTCCACAATGTTTTATTTAACATTTTTAAATTATTTTTTGTTGTTATTACTTTCTGAATATGTACCATGTAAGGAAAGTATTGTAATCATGAGATAATTCGACTTCCAGATTTTGGTGTATTGACACATTTTGAGGTCTTCTGAATTCATTTATATTATTTTTACGAGATGTGTGTGTGTGTGTGTGTGTGTGTGTGTGTGTGTGTGTGTGTGTGTGTGTGTGTGTGTGTGTGTGTGTGTGTGTGTGTGTGTGTGTGTTTGTGTGTATGTGAGTGAACACGGGGGCTCCTAAACAGGGCATTCGATAGAGCTCAAATTGGGCATATATGTTATAAACCACCATCGCAAGACCGGCATTGATTGTGAATATAGCACTTATAGTTTTTCTACAGGGCTACGACAAAGATTTCTTTTACATTATTCAATGGCGGATTTTGCTCTTGAGAGGCCCGAGGCGCAACTCAATTTTGAGGCCCCCCTCCTCAAAAAAAAAAAAAAAAAAAAAAAAAATCACTAACTCCTTTACATTATTATTAATTATTTTAAAATTTTTAATTCCTTTTATATCTAGCTTATGTCTACAAACCAGGGCCTGACTTTCACTATAACACTTTTGTGCCCAGGGCACTTTTCAGATTTTGTGTCCTTTAGCTGTCTCAAATTTTGTGCTCCTGTATATCGTGTTAAACTCAATTTTTTTGCTTATTTCTCCATGTGTGCCCAGGGCACGTGCACCAAGTGTCCGTCCGATATTCAGGGCCTGCTACAAAAGGAGTATTAAAAATTTTAAATAATTTTTATGTTTATAGATTTGTTCATCTTAAAAAAACATTTTTTATCTCAATAATTTTTGTACTACGTTTCACTTTTCATGATTAACACCAAATAAACATCAGCATACCTCTGAGTATAACCCAGCAACTGCAGTTTTATATTGATTATTTTTCACTGTTACTTAATTACGTCGAATTACTTTTTCTGGACCACTGGCATATGTCTTGTTTCAGGCATGAAAATTTTGACTACTTAACAGGTACTTTTGAAGGTCAGAACAAAAGAAACTTGATCAGAAACATGACTTCACAAAGTTCAGAAGAATTCTTTACTTGGATAAAATGAACCAAAAATTTAACATTCCTTCTAGAACATATAAATATTTAAATATTAATAAATTTCCCGTTTGGAACTGCAAAACTAAGCAGTTTAATAGTAAAAGTAAACTTCGTGTTTAGTCTAATTTTTGTGTTTATTCAAAAACTGTCAATAAGTTTAGGACTATTAATTGAGTATATAATTAGGTATGAATAATATATATACACACACACACACACCATTATTCTATATTTTAAATAGAATGAAAAAAACTACAAGAGAAATTTAAAAAAAACCAATACTTTAAGTAGTTAAAGTACAAAAAATATTATTGACTTAAAAATAAATTCCACTTTATAATGGGTAAATGGGTATTCTCTAAGCTTCGGTCCTAGGTTTATTATTAATGTTTAGCATTTTCATCTGCGACTATAAAATACATGCCGTATTTATAATATAGTTATCATAAATATTTTTTAGTTGAAAACAAAAAATTAAATTAATCATCATTTGTTTTTTAAGTTTTTAATTAACTGTGTATGACATTCCAGTTGTGTAGGACATTCTGTGTATGACATTTGCGAAATTTCGGTGCCGCTAAGTATTGCTTTCTTTAATTTTTCAATACTTTTTTTTAACTATCAAATATCCCCCCAAAAAAGTGTTATCGCACATGTATCAGCTCATATCTTTTTAATTATTTGTCGGAAATTTTTTATCATTGCATACTCGGAAAGTTTCGATTCCAAAAAAAGATAAAAATCGGTTATCCCTAGCTTAAATTTTTTTTTTAATTTTTAGTGATTTTTCGAAAGAAGATAAATTATTGTTTCCAATTTCTTTTACATCGTGACAATCAACAACAATTATATATTCTAGGTATATTTGAAAATTTCACTGAATACAGAGTGTCCTTTCCTAAATCATTTAAATGAAGAACGGCTGAAAAATGTAAAACATTTAATTTTTGACAAATTTTTCAATCTCAAGCTGTAGAATAATGCGGTTCAGGCTTTTCTCTTTTAAAATGAGAAATATTCTTATCAAACTGTACACTTTTTGATTTGGTAAGGGCGGCAATCTATAAAGCAGGTGTGTTTGAATGTCCTACTGCAATACCAGCTACTGAGCCGCAATCTGATTCAGTGCGGCCCAACCAGTGGCTGAGCGCATAGCACTCTGAACTGGGAGACGGAAGGTGCCTGGTTCAAAACCAGGTCGCGTCCGCCAACCTAACCGTTAGGCATTTTCCGTGGTTTCCTCCAAAACTTAGCGTAAATAGGGGTTAGAATCCCTTAGAAAGACCCCCAAGGGGAGCACCCACACCCATCGGCATAGATCCCACTTGTACATAATTGGCCGTAATCCCCCAACCCAACCCAACTAATTGATTCCGGATAGGAAAAAGGCATAGGGACCCTCTGCACCTGTATTTTTTGAGATAAAATATAGTGAGCAAATTAAAACAATGCAAAATAATCTAGGAATTTTTCTTAATATAAAAATTTCCGACAAATAATTAAAAAGATATGAGCTGATACATGTGCGATAACACTTTTTTGGGGGGATATTTGATAGTTAAAAAAAAGTATTGAAAAATTAAAGAAAGCAATACTTAGCGGCACCGAAATTTCGCAAATGTCATACACAGAATGTCCTACACAACTGGAATGTCATACACAGTTAATTAAAAACTTAAAAAACAAATGATGATTAATTTAATTTTTTGTTTTCAACTAAAAAATATTTATGATAACTATATTATAAATACGGCATGTATTTTATAGTCGCAGATGAAAATAATGGACAGTTGAGGGCCTTAAAATTCCAAGGAATGTTGCATGACAATACCAGCAACTTTATTGAACAGCTCAGGAAAGATCCACTGAATTGCATATTTGTTCAGTAAAGTTCTTGGTATTTTCGTGCAACTTTCCTTGGAATTTAGGGCACCTCAGCTGCCTATTATTTTCAATAACACTACTGGAATTTTTTTTAAATTATTTTTTTTACTTTTTTTTTTACTTTTTTTTTTTTTTTTTTACAATTCTAGTCATTTTTAAGTGAACTGCCTGTTTTTTAAGGTCGTGAGACCACTATTCGGTTAAGTGACGGGTTGAACGAAACAGTAAAGTTTCCAAAGGGAAATGTATACTTTCTGTATAGTATTTGTAAGTCTAACTTATCCTTATTTCCAAGGAACGTTTCTGGATATTTTTACAGTGAAATACGGAATTAAAGCATCAATTACTTATAAACTAAAAGTATTCGTATTAAAGTATTAGTTTAGATTATGGTCGAATGCTGTGAAGAGGAAAGGGAGTCACCAAAGAAAAGATTGTTCAAAAGCGCTTTCTACTCTAGAAGCAATCCTGAAACTATGAACAAAGTTTATGTCTCTTGAACAGATATTTACATATAGTTTTTTTCTTTCTGAAAACCGAATTTGGAGGCCCCTTAGAAATATGTGGCCCGAGGCGCGCGCCTCATGCGCCTATTGGGAAATCCACCACTGACATTATGGCATATGGTGGAAAATTCTTGAAAGTGCGCTTGAGTTTGAACGGTACATTTGATCTAGCTCAAATTGGGTATATATGTTATAAACCATCATCGTAAAACCAGTATTGAATTAATGACGTATATACACGAATTTGAGGGGGGGGGAAATATTCAAATACCATAGCAGATTTTCACTATTGTTTTTTGCCGAATTAATCTTTTATTAAAATTTATTTAAATGCTTGGTGATGATCTTAATCGTAAGTCTTCGGAAAGTCGAGTGGAGTCACTCCAGACTTTTTAGATTTGCGACTACTTTATCGTTACAATGTAACGAGAGGGTTGAGGGTTGCCGAACATCCCCCCCCCCCTCACTTAAAAATTATTTGTTAGTTATGAATTTTGAAATTTATGTTGTTTAGATTCTTAACCCTAAATTCTTGTAACAAATATTCAAATTTTATTTGTGTATCCAGTCAGAAAACGTTGTTATTCACTCTGAGTTAATTTTCTTGAAATTGAAATGTTTAGATTCTTAACCCTAAAGTATTTTAACAAATATTCAAATTTTATTAGTGTTCTAAAACTCGAAAATCAAGGTAGGATGTATATTTAAGTTGCGCCCAAATTAATTTTAAAAAAATGGAAGTAGCCAAATTTGAGCATTTTTCAAAGAGTTAAAAAAGGTGTGTTGTTTTGCCACACAACATTGAATTGAGATATTTATTGAGCAACTACACCGTACACACACCCAAGGATGTATTCAGAGGGAGGTCCAGGGGGTCCAGACCCTCCCCGAAATTTGGATTTTTGTTACTAAAATGGTAATGATATAGTATTTTTTTGTGAAATTCTGCCTTATTTACTGTTTGGATCCCCCCGAAATTTTCGGACCTCCCCCAATTTTTTTTTTTTTTTTTTTTTTTGGATACGTGCCTGGCTACACCGAACTCTTTGTAGCATATATGTGCTAATTGTTCCAAATCAATGCTTGCCAGTTTGCTACAAAAATGCTGTCTTTGAACAGTCTTAATCCAATTTCGGTGAAACCGATTTTTTTTTAACATATCCTTTTCTCTATAAAATTCCATGCTGTTCTTTCACTCTGTTTTGAAAAAATAAGAATATAGATAACAGATGTAAAATCATGCTGTATATGTGCATTAAAAGTTCGACCACTCAAAAAAAAATTAATTTTATTATTTTTTTATTGTTTGTTTTTCTTAGTGAAAATACACTATAAATGTTTAGATGAATATGGCCAAAATACTATGAAAAGTAGTTTTCATAGTATCATTCATTTATTATATCATAGTATCATTTTTCATTTATTACAAAAATGTTATTTTTATACATTTACATAAAATTAGATTCGTATTATTTTATTCTTAAGTGCGTTTGTATGTATTGCCCATGTTTCACGCAATAATTTTTGGGTACATATATAGGGCTCAAAGGTCTTTCACTCGCTTACAGGGTCGTAGACAGCAAAAATTTTGTATAAACTTTTACTAGTAATAATTTATGTGCCAGAAAGTTTCGAGGCGAAAGGATTATTGACCCCCTCCCTCCCACTCGGCTGTGTCCTTGTTGGCTCATTATAAGTTTGACTGTTTCTTATACAATACAATCATAATGACGTTGTATTTTTTATCAGTAAAATGCTGTTGTTGCGTTCTTTTATAAGATTTCTGATTACTTTCATGAAGTATTTTGCTAGAAGGACATCTCTCTTGAATTAAAATATTTATTGATTTCTAATAAATTGAGTTATTAATTTTAATATCGTTAGCTATATGTACTATACAGGGTGTCCAGTGCTAACGGTGCCCGATGGCTATTTCTTAAACCAACGGTTCTCAACCTTTTTAACGTCGCGTCCCCCAACAAAGGCTAACTTACGGTGGCGCCCCTCCCTCACTTTTTTCAGCATGCATTCAGTTATTAATTTTTAACAATGAACATTTAGTCAAACTTTCTAACAAATAATGTTATCAGTAAAGTTTGAATGAACATTTTAAGTGAAAACGGAAATATTTTTGAGTAAAAATGAGAATAAATAAGGTGATTTTTTTAAAAAACATGCATCACTACTTGCTCTTTGGTTTTTCTCGCCCCCCCCCCCCCCTGCAAACGCTCTGCGCACCACAGGTTGAGAAACGCTGTCCTAAACCGTTAGTCGGAGACACATAGTTCCAGTTGCAAAAATACTTTAATTTGTATAATCTATTATATCAGAAACAATCGAATTCAATAAATCAATTCCTATAAAAATTAACCGGACTTAATATTTTTACGGTCCCCCGGCCCTATCAGCTATATTTAGAGAATTTTCTTTATACGATTCGATGCACAATTTAAAAAAAAAAAAAATCGTGCCTCTACGACCAAAATTTACAGAGTTATAAGCAGCAAATATTTTGACTTAAGTCACTTTTCCAAGATGAAAATGTCCCGTTACGGCAAACCCTTAAGAGACCATATAAATATTGAAATTTTAAATTATAGGTTTTAATTTCAAAATCATTTCTCCGCATAATGCGGAGAAAAGAAGCAAAACTAATTTTTGAATACTAATTTTTAATCAGAAGGTTGTAATCAGGCTCTATAAAAATAAAAATCTATCCGGGGTCAGACTTACTAAATCGTATATGTGTAGCATGCAGATGTGTAGCTCCCAGTATGTTAAGCAGAGTACAGGAAGAGCTTTCTACAAAAATGCATATATGTATTGCAGCCAACGGAAGCTACTTTTGAGTAAATGCTACGCTAATAGAATTTGTGATATTATTTTAAGTTTCTGAAACGCATATATTTGTATTTTTAAATGTTTCATTTTCTAATTTAATGTTTAATGAAGGGTTTTATTTCCTTGTTATTTTTTAAGTTCTTTAACACCAATTCATTAAAAAATTCTTTAAAAAACTCTGTTTTCACTATAAGCTATATTTTTATGTTCATTTATTGGTTACACATAGTTAAATGTTAATCTTTTATTGCAATCTACATTCAAAAAATAGTTTATGAAATTGCTAATAAATACAACAAGGCTCAAAAACATGTATATTTACTTTTCTAAACTGGTAGGACCGAGGAACCCTATAAAAATTTAAATTTTGTAATTTTTATAGGACTTGATTTATTGACTTTGATTATTTCTGGTATAATAGATTATATAATTTAAAGCATTTTTGCAGTTGGAACTATGTGTCTCCGACAAACAGTTTAGAAAATAGCCATTGGGCACCGTAAGCACTGGACACCCTGCATATAGTGTGTGTGTGTGTGTGTGTGTAGTGATAGACATTACATCAATATGTTAATTTGTAGGGAATTTTTTTTTATCTCTAAGAATTTTGATATCCATTTTCGTTGCTCTTATTTCAAAGGCATAATTAAATAGGTAATTTTTCTTTTATGTCTTTTTTTTTATCTTTGCTAAAAGTTTATAAAATTCTTCTTTTTGTAATGAATCATTTTTCATCAATAAAATTAATAAAAACATTGTATAATACATACTATCAATAATGTTGCTAAGTACGATTTTATGAGGGTTATTGTACAAAGTTCTTACGGAGAAAACAGGGTTTACGGACAGAATATCTTATTGGATTTTTTCTTGCTTTTTTAGTGCTATAACAAAAAACATTCTGCACTCGTTTTCTTAGAAACTTAGCCCCGATCCTACAAAAGAGCCTTTACAACACATTCTTAAGTGCCGATTCCGTGGAAACAATTACAGGGAGCCACGACTACTGTATATCTTTTGAACCTTCAGGCTCCGGCGGTACATCAGTTGTACCAAAAAAAAAAAAAAAAAAATTATGTGACTGAAGAACGGCGCTGGTACAAGTGCCTTATCCAAGACCTCTTTCCCTTCTTTTGACGGGAAATCAGATTCACCCTTTTTGGGAAATGTACAAGGAATTTCTAGAGGAAAGAATTTCTTTTTCTATACTGTGGGAGAATCAGGCGTGTTAGTAGATAATTGATTGGGGAAAAAGTGGTAGCACTGGGATTCGGCTTTCAGATTTGCATTTTGTTTGGAGACTTGTCTGGTCAGCGATATCTGTCCCCACCTACCAAACAACAGAAAAGGCGTAATCTTCAGCTGAAAAGTAGGGAAATGAAATCCTACAGATTCTGCTGTTTTCTGCGACTGGAATTCCCGCGTGTGAGCCAAGACGAAAAGGTTAAAGACGTTGTTCAATATTTCTAAACGTTCTTCGATATTATTGCATGCTACTACATCAATGCGTTACATACATTTAAATAACTTTTTCTTGTTTTTTATTTCAGAATTCGAAGAACGCCATGCCTCGAACTCTTCTGGGATTTACGTTCAGATCCGTGGTTCAGCTTCGAGCCCTACGCCACTTGGCAGCAAGGCGTGCTCCACCAACCATCCGTGCCAGGCTTCCCAGTGTACCTACTCCAAGTATCCAATGTCCTAGTGCAAGTACTCCAGAGGTTCGTAATTTCGATGGTTCACGTTTAGAACAACAACGTCCTGTGACGCCGCCACTTCCATCGTTTGATGAAGAGACGCATCCCGACTTAGCTCCAATTCTACCACCTTCCTATTCAAGTGTACGTCCTTCGCCGACCTATGAAATGATTGCAGCATCGGATGTGAACAGGTATTTAGACATATATTAGTGGTCGCCCAGTGGTCGTAATTCGACCGTAATACAGTAAAGCCCATGTCACTCCTTCCCAATTCAGACAACACTTTTGTTCGACTGTTTTCCTCGGCAGTTGGGTGAAAAGTCTTGTGCGGTACGCATTTTCAACATCGGCAACTTTTCCCAGCCGGTCCGGGTAAAATTGAGTAATTTCATTCAACTTCTCCGACAGACTAGTCGCAGGCAGGGGCGGAAAATAGGTGGGGGCGGGAGGGTTGGTCGCACCCCTAAATTTAACAAACATTTTATTTATCCCATATTCTAGATTTGAATACTTCAAATCTCGCACACCCAAATGAAAATCTTAAATGCAGCTACTGATCACAGGCAAGCAAATGGAGAGGCTGCAGTGACATCACAGATTCGCTCATTCCCTTTTTCAGTCAAACCAGTTGAGTGAAATAGTCGAACAAGTTGAACGAAATACTCGACTGAATTGAACGTTGGAGAAGGTGTGATATGGGCATTAGTCACCGTTAATACATTTCTCATTTATAAGACTTTTTCATTTATGCGTCGTTTTCTTAAAGTTCCGATTCATTCTTATTAATTTTAGTGTAAAAAGCTTCGTTTATATGACGCACAATTTTGGTTATGTGTCCTTTTTCACTTCCCTAGATTGAAAATTTTTCGTCTCGTCATTATTTTTCATTATTTTTCTATTCATTAAAAAACTTTTAGTAGATAGACGCCTTTTAAAGATTCTAAGGAGGGATTTTTCTTTAACCCTCTTTCTTTAAACATGCCTTCCTTTAACATGACGACAGCTGGCTGTGCCCGCGCACAGCCAGCTGTCGTCAAAAAAGGGTCTCTAGATTTGTGGCACGCAATGAACGTTTCGATCGTCCGCCATCTTGCTGGTAGTTAAGTCGAGCGATGGCAACGGCTGCCCTTTTTCCAGCATTGGGAAAGGGTTGCGCCTCAAAGGGTTAAATTTGTTTAGGTTAGGGTTGCTACAAATTTTGGGTGTCATCATAAAATCCGATGTTGGCGATGAATGTAGTCGTACTAACATTGGAAAATGTATGAAAAATAATTGGAGACAGTTCCATTCATAAAATTATTATAAAAATACTGTATTGGGCGATAACGTGTTGTACGAATTCCTTCAGAAATAATTCTTAATTGCAGCGTCTGGCTTCCTCAAATTATTGTTTAGTGTGCTGTCGTTCCATTCATGAGCTCCATGGCCGTACACTAACATATCCGCTAATGGGTACTTTTGTAGTTTAGTAACACCAGTTTAATGATCCAAAGTCAGCAACCTCGTGTTTTTATACTATGGTTGCATTGTTTAATACGTATCCTTGGTGACAATAATATAAAAGAAAAAAGAATATGTGCTTTAGTCCAACTGCATGGCGACATTTTTACTTTTTCGTTGGATGTGCGATAAACCAGGGATGAAATTCTTCAGCTTTTTAGCTGATTTCAGCTTTTTTGTGAATAAAGAGGAATTCACTTCTTTGTTTTTTTTCTCTGAAAATTCTACTTTTTTCTGTGAATTCCTAATTATAGTTATTAGTTAACTGTGTGATATTTTTATTTTTTAGCATGTTCCAATGTTTTTCTTCTTAAAACTTGTTTCACATTAATTATATACAAATATCACATGTACAAATTTTTTGAACTCGTATGATTTCAGCTTTTTTGCTCTTTTGCCGGTTTCATCCCTGGATAAACGCGCCAAGTATTGTAAATTCGATATTTTAAAGGTAAGAAAAGATCCTAAAGGGCATACATTTTCACGTATGCATTATTGTTATTTTGCAATCTAGTTTGTGTGATTATGGCAACGCTACGCTAGGGCGATCCGATTAGGATGGAGGGAAGTACCTTGGACAGGAGGACTTTCTAAGGGGTTCTAACGCGTATTCGCGTTACATCTGGAGAAAACCTACCAAAACTCGAGACCGTTAGATCGAGGGCAGCACGATGGGATCCCCTCCCGGAACTTTTACACTTCGGCCGTCTACCATTTTCAGTGACATAACCTCTCTGCCATGGTGAGGCTTATTTTGTAATCTAGCTACTGCTTGGCATACGGACGTGAAAATAACCAGTAACGAATATACTTGCTCTACTTGCCGTCATTGAATTGTTAATTTGGATTTTCGCACATGTGTTATTGTTTTCACGCTATTGTTTACACCGAGTCGTTGTTGCCATTTAGCAGCATAGAAATATCGTCGATTTTGGTACATCAAACGTTAGTGTATCATATGAGTAGATTTATTTATTGACTAATCCAAATATTTTAGTGATGTGTCCACATTTGTCTTATCTTTTAGGGAGCCTATTGCACGTAGTACTTACATCGTCGGAAATCTTGTAGTTGTAGTGGCAGATGACGAAGAAGGGAAACGTGAAGAATAATGGCGCCTGTTGGGTGCACACTTTGTCCTGAGCTGTACATCTTCACATCCTACGAGAAAAAAGACTGGTGTGCGACAGTGAAGTTTTGGTAATTAATTGTTTTCGCCATGAAAATGTTCTTGTATTGAGAGGGATAGTGTGCAATCTTCCACATTGGAACTCGTTTTGTAAATGTCTTCAGCGGTGTATATAAAAAATAAATTGTGTTTCGTCCCCTGAATGAAGTTTGATTATTTTGGAAATTTATTTTGTTTTGCCTCTTTTTATTTTTCAGTTGATGCGTGTTAGTTACATGTGTTTTCCCTGCAGCGAGTTTGCGGCGAATAAAAATCAACAGTGGCTTCAGTTTTTGGTAAAGAAATATTGCGTAGTTATACATTCAGAAATCTCTAAACAGACTCAGGGACAAATGGTGGATTCTATTCAAATGGGACTTAGTACCTTTGAACGTCCAAAAAATCGATTTTTCAAAAATAATTTTTAAAAATAATTCAGATTGTCAGGAATATTTTAAAACAAACCGCACCAAAATCGAACGAAAATTATGCCCGCAGCAATTAAAAGCAAAAAAAAAAAGCTAACATGGGCTTTTTCGTTAAACGCACTAAAGAAACTTGATTTTCTCAGTTTCTGATTTTTACACTTTCCCACAAGATTTTATAAAAAAATTATGAATGGAAAGTTATGAAATTTTATGTATAGGTTTTACCTATAGATCTTTATTCACTGAACCTCAGATTTCATTATGGGACCAAAATATTTTATTTTATAACATGATGAATGACAGAATTTTAAAATTATTGAAATTTTTATGATTTATCATGTTATAAAATAAAATATATTGGTCCCATAATCAAATCTGAGGTTCAGAGAATAAATATATATACATAAAACCTACATGTAAAATTTCATAACTTTCCATTTATAACCTTTTTTTAAAATTTTGTGGGAAAGTGCAAAATTCAGCAACTGAGAAAATCAAGTTTCTTTACACTGCGTTTATAGGAAAAGTCCATGTTAGCTTTATTGCTTTTAATTGCTGCGGATGCAATTTTTGTTCGATTTTGATGCGGTTTGTTTTAATATATTCCTAACTATCTGAATTATTTTTTAAGATTATTTTTGAAAAATTGATTTTTTTAGAAGTTTAAAGGTACTATGCCCCCCCCCCCCTTAAGTTTGATTTAAGGTATCTGATTAAGTGCGGAGCACTTAAAAAAATTAATAAATAAAAAATAATAATAAATAAATGCAAAAGTTTGATGTAGTTCATGCATTTTTATTTGAAAGGTCCTAAAACATGACTGAAACAATAACTTATTTTTCAAAATTTTCATAACTTTTTCTAAAAATTGCATTTTTGAAGAAAATTTTAATAAAATTTCATGCTTACGCCAACTGTTGTACACTTCATTCTTCTTAATATTTAGTAGCTTTCTTAGCACTATATACTCCTATAACACTTTTCTGTGTTTTGTACCAAAAGTTTTGTGGTATTTTAAAAAATCACTGAAATATGGCCAATTATGTACAAAAACGTTGGATTTTTTTTAGAAAAAATTTAACTTTTTGTATAAAAGTAACTGTAAATTTATTAATTTCATACATATAAATTAACTTTTGCTACAGAACACACTTTAATATCAATAGAATGTTTATGTAAAATCTCATTAAGATATCTTTAAAACTTTTAGAGTAGTTACAGTTATTACAGTTATCGTGACGCAAGGTAACCAAGAACACCATTTTCCAGAAAACGCATTTAAAGAATTTATTTTAACAAGAAATCCAGCGAAAAGTGTCTGCAATGCAATCTCTTAAATAAAAAGTGGGGGTGGGGGAGAGTAGTGACTCCGTCAAAAATGTCCATTAGCTCTGTGGCACGCGATAGACGATTCGATCGAGCGTTATATTAATGGTAGTTAAATCAAGCGATGGCAACGGCCGCCCTTTTTCCAGCATTTGAAAGGGTTGCGCTTCAAAAGGTTAAAATATTAATTTGGAACCATTGTACTAACTCAGGGTTAATTTATGGCCGGTTATTTTTCGCAAGTGATAACCGGAATTCCGGATTTCTTTGAGCAATGGGAAAAATTGCCCCGAAAATTATGCTCAAACATTCGGATTTCAATTTTTTCCATCCTTTCTTGTGAATTGTTTTCTTTTCTTTTTTTAATTATTATTATTTTTTAAAAAACATTGCTGTTATTTAAATCTCCAATGCCACAGGATTAAAAGGTAACCTTTATTACCTTCCGAACATGTACCATGTAAAGAAAGTATTCAGGGGCGTAGCCTGGGGGGAGGGATATCGGGATATATCCCCCACCCGAAATTTTTGGATTCGTGATGAAATTCCATCTATTTATACACATATAAGTTCATATCCCCCCCCCCCCCCCGAAAATTTTCCTGCCTACGTGCCTGAATGTATTGTTATATATATCATGCGAAAAAGAAAAAAAAACAAAAAAACAGATTTTGATGTACCGTATTTACTCCAGGGACCGTTTGGATACATAGACAATTTGATACAGCTGAGTTTTTTGTTTGTGCGTTTCTTTTCTTTTTTACCATTCCTTTGTTGTATTTGTCTTCCTATCTTGCCATTGGAAAAAAAAAAAATTGTACACTCTAATGCTAAAACATTAAGCGAAAAAAAAAAATTATAATGAAATTAGTAACTTACCAAATATTAACAGATTATGTGCTGTATATTAAATACATACTTTTCGCACGAAATAAAGACATTTTTACTTTCCGAACATGTACCATGTAAGGAAATTATTGTAATCATGAAAAAAATTCTAATTCGAGATTTTGGTGTATTGCCACGTTTTGAGGTATTCTGAATTCATCTATGCTATTTTTACGAGATGTATGTATGTATGTGTGTTTGTGTGTATGTGAGTGAACACGATAGCTTCTGAATGGGGCATTCGATTGAGCTCAAATTGGGTATATATGTTACAAACCACCGTCGCAAGACCGGTATTGAATTTGGTGTGTGTAGGACTTATAGTTCTTCTACAGGGCCACGACAGAGATTTCTATTACATTATAGCCTATGGGGGGAAATCTTGAAAGTGCGCTAGCGTTTAAACGGTACATTCGATTGAGCTCCAATTGGGTATACATGTTATAAACCACCATCCTAAGACCGGTATTGATTTTGAGGTGTATAAGACTTGTAGTTCTTCTACAGGGCCACGACAAAGATTTCTTTTACATTATAGCCTATGGGGAGAAATTCTTGAAAGTGCTCTCGCGTTTAAACGGTACTTTCGATTGAGCTCAAATTGGGTATATATGTTTGAATTATTCATCGATTAGAATTTATTTAAATGCTTGGTAGTGATCTTAATCGTAAGTGTTCGGAAAGTCGAGTGGAGTCACTCCAGATTTTTTCTTTTTATGGTATCATTTTTAGAGGCATAAAATTTACAAATTGTGAAAATTTTGACCAAAAAAAAAATTCTAATAACATAATAGTAAGTGTATAATTCATAATAAATCACTTTTACTGAAGACATTAGTAGCTCTATAATTCTCTATTCTATTTAATGGATAATTTTCTATTTTCTAGACGAAGGTCTAATACGCGACTACGACTTTTATGCGAAAAAGATATTTTGACGATTTTTTCTTCTTCAAAACGAGGGTGCGACTATTATGCGAGGGCGGCTATTACGAGAGTAAACACGGTATTTATATTTTTGAGGTGCTTTAATTTCACGGCTCTTTTTACGGTGATGTATGTGTGCGTGAGTAATCACGATAGCCAGGAGTGCAGCCAGGCTTTTCGCTCCTTGCAGAACAGTCCATATTGGGCCCCCTTCACCTTGAATAATAAACTTAAGGCTGTTCTTCGAAAGAACAGAACTCTGTTTTTAGTCTTGGTACACAAATTGAAATAAACTAATAGCACCATGGTCTCCAAAAAAATTCCAGATGGTTCTTCCTAAGCTGCTTTACACGCTGCAACAACCGAAAAAGCTGTGGCTTTTGCGAAATTTTCAGAAAAAATTCTTAAACATGGATCTGAGCTCCAAGATTTTTCGAAGAGTGACACGCTTTGCGAAAATTTCCGATTTTTAAGAATTTTTTCTAAACGTTTTGAAACTGATACAGGTTTATCGCAGTATCTAGTACAGCTTGTAAAGAGACAGTTTCAAAATTTTGAAGTGCCTGGCATAATTAGTTTATTTGTACTTATGTACCAAAATCACACGATTTTTTCGAATAACACCGTTAATAATTCTCCCCTACCCACCCATAGCCATTCTGTTTGGTAAAATCTTATCCTATTCTCCCCTGAATATATACTATTTTGAGAAAAAAGAAACATAAAATAGTGAAACTCTGTTTAAATCTTCCGTGATCCAGCTGATTTTGCACGCACTCTTCTGTTTGGGTCCTACCACCAACTCACCGGAATGAGATTCCGGCCGGAACCAATTCCAGCCGGAAACGACTTTTGGCGGAAAGTCGTTTCCACTGTTTGTATTATCCGTACCTGAGCTCATCGGAATAACCCATCGGTATGTGAATTCAGGCGATTTCAAATTCCGATGGGTGGGACTTCCGTTGAACAATTGGAGAATGCAAATCTCACTTGCCGCGCATAAGCCGCACAATATCATGACTGCGAGGCGGCCTTGTTAGTTTGAACCTATCGCAAAGCACAAAAGAACCTAAAACATAAATGTGTGAAATGATTAAATATAAAGAAAGAAAGTCATAAAAAGTGACATTAATTTTACATTTCCTGCAGATCCGTACCAAATCTTTCGGGGTGGGTCCAAAAATTTCGGAGGGGCTCTAAACGGTGAAAAAGGCAGAATTTTTCACAAAAAGACTTCATAATTATTATTTTGTTAACAAAATTATAAGTTTTTCAGGGGATGGGGGGTCCAGACCCCCTGAGTATGGCCTTGATTTGCTGTATCCACTTTTTGCTTGTTTCTGCTAGTGCTCGAGCAGAATAGAAAATGAAGCATTGCTCTTATGTTGTATTAATTTAGATATTTTGTAATTATTTTAATATTTTTATACCTTTATTAATTTTTAAGAGGACTTAAATTTTGATTTTAATTTATCTTTTTATCAGTTTTAAAATTATGTTCATGCCCATGAGCAACTCCCCTTCCGTACCTCTGTTCCAATCTACAATTTTTTGCACTGTGCAGTTGAGGGGCGATTGCCTCAGGCACTGCAAATACCAGAACTTTTTTGTATCG
Source organism: Cheiracanthium punctorium (assembly GCA_038373885.1). Lineage (NCBI taxonomy): Eukaryota > Metazoa > Arthropoda > Arachnida > Araneae > Cheiracanthiidae > Cheiracanthium > Cheiracanthium punctorium. The sequence continues at coordinate 57,157 of JAWZYV010004965.1, forward strand.
TTTCACATTTAATATTAGTTTCAAATCGAAACATTTTTGAATTATTTCAGGTATAAAATTTTCTTTTTTCAATATCTATAATTGGGCTGCTCTGAGGTATAGTTAAAAAAAAGGATGATCTTAAATATTTAAGCTACATTAGGATTTTCGTACTTATAATATGCTTAAATACAACTTTTAAAAATATGTAATATGAGATTTCCTTAATTGTTACAATTTTTGAATTTATTATTATTTATTTTATTTTATTTTATTTTTTGAAAAATTACTATCAGGGAAGTATTAGCATTATTATAATAAAGTATTATTATCTATCAGGAAGTATTCTAAATTTCAATACGCTCCGCACAAATCAGTTCATTTACCCAGAAAATGTTTACAATTATTCTTCGATTTCGAAGACAATCCTCATCTCCCAAAAATGCTAATGTAACAGCTGGAACTAGCGCCATATTGTGCGACGAGAGAAAGATTCCGGTACGGAATGTCGATTTCACATGCTTTCGGCCGGGTGGAATTTTAGGACCTTTTATTCCGCTTCGTAATTTCTTTCCGGCCGGAATCAAGAGTTCGTGGTAAGCCAAACAGACTTTCACCGGAATCGTGACGTCACTCGATCCAAATTCCGATCGGAATCTCATTCCGGTGAGTTGGTGGTAGGGCAAGAGAAGTTTTTTTAATTAATTTTTCAGAAATTTATGATCATAAAACAGAGTTGGGCAAAATACACCGAAAATGTATTTTCGATACAAAATACAAGATGCATTGATTCAAACACTAAAATACAAAATTTTTTCTTGAATTAAAAGAAATGAAAAAAAAAAAACATGTATTTTTTCAAAATACATGTAAAAATTTTAAAGCATTTGGAAAAAGCTAAAATTTCCACCAAAGATCTCAGTTTATTTTATTTAAATGCGTTTTAACAAGAATAATAAAAGCAATCTTAATAGTTGTGTTAAGGAAGAGGTGCTGTTTGTTTATTTAAAACGTTGCCTTTCAAAATATTACCTTTATAGCAATGAGATCCGAAACCAGGCCTGGACTGGCCAGGGTTTCCGACTGTCTGCAGACGGGTGGGCCCCCAGCCTCGGCGGGCCCTCCCTGCTGCTGAGGGCGGGCCCCCAAACAGAAAAAATAAATATAATACAAAAAAAGTGCTGTACTGATAGCACGTGAGAATGAAAGTTTGATACATTACGAAAACCATTTTTTGCAGCTGAGTTATCAGTCAATTGCCGAACCCAAGAAGGCTTCAAAATTAACTTATACATTTCATTTGACTACGTAATGTAAGTTACGCCCCACCTAGGTCCACCACCTACTATTTTCTCTTTGATGAGTGCGCGCGTCAAAAGGGTTCCCGACCGGATGAAGCAAGAGGCGATTAATTCAATAATGAATGACTGCAATTATAATATTCAATACCCACTATACTCAAATATTTTATTAAGTATCGAATCATTAATTACATATAATAACACCGATAACACGCATCCCGCATTCCACCCTATAAGCCGCGAAAATTAACACATCCTCTCCAGTATTTATACGATTCACTACAATAACCCGCGGCCTGCTACCCTGTTCCCTTGAGACGGGCGGCGGGCCCCTACCCCTCCCAGTTCGGTTCGAGGTGCCTGTCCGAAACAGACCATAATACACTATCTGATGAAATCGTGCATTTCATGACTTTAAAACGCTATGGAAAACCTAATACGCCATAGTTCAGAATGTGCATACAATGAAATAGTCGTTGCGTTGATCAGAAATTCCCGCTTTGTAAAAACATTTAATTTTTGCCAAAAGACCTCCGCGCGTAAACCATATAACCTTCGAGTCTATACTTAACTTACTACATTTGATTGAATTTTCAGTTGAACGTTTTGAATATAAGATACTGAGCTAAAGTCTCACAACTAAAAAAAATCAATTTTTTTGGGGTGTCGGATGGACAGTGGAGGTTTTCTCTTCACATCGCAGATGTAACGTGAATACACGACAGCGTTAGAACCGCCTTGGAATGTCCTCCCTGCCAAAGGCACCCCCCTTGGTAGGAATGGGGGGGGGGGTGGGGGGGGGGGGGGGTGGGGGGGGGGGGGGGAGGGTGGGGGGGGGGGGGGGGTGGGGGGGGGGGGGTCGGGGGGGGGGGGGGGGGTTGGGGTTGGGGGGGGTGGGGGGGGGGGGGGGTTGGTTGTGTTGTGGTTGTGGGGTGGGGGGGGGGGGGGGAGGTATGGTGGGGTGTTTTTAGTGGTTATTTTTGTGCGACGATTCTACACTGGTATATGAGGTTATTTAGGAATATGTGTCTGTGTTGTACGGTCGCGTGCTTATGAGTGGGGGAGGTCGTGCTATCTCTCTTAATAGGCGAGAGAAAATTGGAGACAGTTGTTGTCTTTTTTGATATTCGCTAGCGTGCGAGAGTGAGTGAGGGGAGGTGGTGATGGGGATAGGATATTTACATCTCTTATAATGTTGTGATATTTGTATGATGTTTGCGTGAGTTTAGGGTGCAATGTGTGAGGGGGAGTGGTGCGATTTGTATAGGAACGCACCTACGAACTTGTTAAAAAAACATCATCACGAATTCGTAGGCGCTGAATTTGTATTTAGAGACAGCTGAAATGGCGCGTACTCATTTTTACGTCAATATACATACTTAACACGACATGTTGTGCGTGACTAGCGAGACTCGTCAGAGATGTAGACTAGTGAATGGTGTAGTGGCGACAGTTTGTGAGTGAGGACTGAGTGACAGCGCGAGTGGAGGTGATGGAGCGTCTCCGTCAAAAATACACACACACAAAACACATATATAATTTAATCTCCAGAAAATTTTAATCGATAACGGATAGAAATGCTGTATCGTTTTTTGACGTTAATTTGTGTTAATGTGGTGTGTAGCAAGCTTGTGGGTAGAAAAAAAGTCGCTCTGTTTTGGATACCATTGGGTGTGTACTATAAGATAAATAACTGGTGCGAGAGGATGTGGTGCCTGTGAGTACAGAAGTCAGAACTATTTCCTGATCCATGAAGATGAGACAGCGATGACAATGGTTCCATGATGGCTACTCAACATAGACATCACATTAGACACACACACACACACAGGCTGAGAGAGACGACATGAGCGAGCGGATCTTCGAGATGCGAGGTGGGGTGGGTTAGAGTGAAGTTGAGACAGGGTTGGGTGGATTGTGGGCTAGAGACGTGTCAATCGAGGCTTCAATTTTATATTTTCTTTATCTCAGTTAGGTTGATAGCAGCTCACAGTGCGAGAGCATGCTTCTGTCTCTAGTCAGTAGTTTTTTTCCAGCATTCTGCGAGACGAACAGCGCGATTTTTTCGTCTCGCGTCCATCCCTACACACATTCATTCATTCAAGTTTTGTCTTTCAGTGAGTTTTCCAATTTCTCCTAAATTTAAATATTTTGCATATTTTATAAATTTTCAGCTTCCATAACTGACACTGCTCCATAACTTATTCATTTCCATCTGCAGACAAAATTTAGAAACATTTTTAATTAAGAATTATAGCACTTAAGAAGACAGCACTTAAATGAAGTTAGACGGTTGCAAAATTTTTTGCAACTGCAATTGCGCCCCAGAAGGCTTCAAAACACTTCATTTTAAATGTAGTTCTCAAAATCTTTTGAGAGAGGGTTCCCGAATAAACAAGGTATTAATTAATATGAATGACGCATGTTAATTAATAGATCAATATTTTATTAATGCATTAATTATCAATCATAATTAATTAATAATAACACCATTCCTCCCCCCCATACCCCGAAAGATAACACATCCTAATATTTATCGGTTACACATTAACTCGGGCCCCTCTTCTCTTGAGACGGGCGGGCCCCTACCCTCCCAGTCGGGGCCTGACTCCGTATGTTACCGAATGCTCCTTAAAACTCCTCTCAAGGCATCTCAACCCCTAAGGCTGATAGCCTTCATGTATCTTTGTCTCTAACCACAATAACCAAGAATCCATTATACTGCTGCAGAAATACTGGCAGCCTTATTTTTCTAGAACTTAGCAACACATTTATATTTTTCCTTAAAGAATCTAATAAATACTACCCAAAAACGTTTTTACTACTTTTGGTTTCATATACACAGGGAACCTTTCTTGTTCAGTTAAATTTAAAGATTACTAAAGATGCTAACACTTCCTCAATACTACGTGCAATTCTGGTGCAGCTCATAAATTACATCTAGAGAGGGGAAAAGTAAAAATCAGCAATTTTACGGTTTTCATTTGCACATGCTATCTGAGAAATCTGTGGTGTTGCGATTAATTTAACGTCGGAATACAAAATGTATTTTTTGTATTTTAAAATACATTTTCAAAATACTTTGCTTTTTTAGGAGTGAAAAAAAAAATACAAGTTGCAAATGTATTTTGAAAATACATGTATTACCGATACTGCCCAACCCTGTCATAAAATACCAGAGTTGGGCAGTATCGCTAATACATGCATTTTCAAAATACATTTGTATATTGTATTTTGTATTTTCACTCGTAAAAAACAAAATATTTTCAGAATGTATCTTAAAATGCATTTTCAACGTATTTCGTATTTTCAAAACATTTTGTACTCTGACAAACTAATCATAACACCACAGATTGCTTAGATAGCATGTGCACATGAAAATCATAGAATTGCTGATTTTCACTTTATCTTGACGTAATTTTATCTTGACGTAAATTCACTTTATCTTGACGTAGCTGGACGAGAATTACACGTGGTACTCTAACTGAAATTTAAATTTAACTAAACAGGAAAGCAAAACAAAAGCCTTTCATACTCCTGCTTAACAAAAACAGTATGTTTGGTCTACCAACATTTCTAGATTTACACGCTAAATGAAGCCAAAAGTAGTAAAAATATTTTTGAGTAGTATTTATTGGATTCTTTAAGGAAATTTATGAACAATTTGAAGTATGTTGTTAAGTTCTTTAAAAATAAGACTGCGAGTACTTCTGCGGCAGTACAATGGGCTATTGGTTACTGTGGTTAAGAGAAAAAGCTACACGATAGCTATCTGTCCAATGGGGGAGATGCCTTGGATGGAGGACTTTTTAAGGGGTTATAAGGCGCATTCGCATTACATTATGGAGTAAAACACTCCAAACTCCAAACCATTAGAGAGACAGTTTCCTGAAATAGGTGAATAAAATTTCCATATTAGATGATTTTAAAACCTTTTGTGCAATTCTTAATTTAAAATGTCTCAATTTTGTCTGTTGTTGGAAATGAAAAAGTTAAGGAACAATGTCAGTTATCGAAGCTGAAAACTTAGATAATATGCAAAACATTTAAATCTACGATAAATTTTAAAACTACCTGAAAGACAAAACTTGGAGTTTTTTAAAAGGTTAGAGATAAGAACGTGTTGCATGTGGAGTGCCTGGGAACTTGTCCCACAACTCCAATTCAATTACATTTAAACAATTAAAGAGCGTTAAAAGAAATGAGAGAGAAAAATTTTGAAAAGTTGCACCGGCGAAGCCGGGGGAAAAGAAGAACAAAGCTCTTAGTCGATATTATTAGCGATTTCACCGAGTTCGGTGTTTTCGCTGCTTCTTTTTTGATTTTCGTTCTCTTGATTGTTATAAGGGGGGTTAAGAAAATTAAGGAAATAAAGAAGTTTTTCTTACTTATTGCTACAAAGTTTAATGTTATGAAGAAGATTTAAAAGGTTGTCAACCTTTAAACCTTTAAAGGTTGACAACCGTCTTTTTTTCATAATTTTTTCAAAAATTTTGCATAATTTTTTTCAGAATTTTTTCAAAAATTTTGCACATGTCAAACTTCATTTAAGTGCTATCTTCCTTAAGTGCTATAATTCTTAATTAAAAAATGTTTTCTAAAATTTTTGTCTGTAGATGGAAATGGGAAAAAGTTATGGAGAGCGGTGCAGTTACTGGAAGCTGAAAATTATAGGAAAATATGCCAAAATATTTAAATTTACGAGAAAATTGGGAAAAACTCATTTGAAAAGACAAAACTTGAAATGAAAATGAATGTGTGTGATTATGCGACGCCACACATAGGGCGACCTACCAAGGGGGGTGCCGTGGTAGGAGGACTTTCCGAGGGGTTCTAACGCGTATTCACGTTACATCTGGAGAAAACCTACCAAGACAAAACTTGAATTTTTTAGGTTGTGATTTAGCTCAGTACTTATATTCAAACGTTCAACTGAAATCAATAAATGATAAATAATATAGCTCGAGGTTTATTTTACGCGCTGAGACTTTTGGAAATTAAAGTTTTTATAAACGATTTTGAAACAAACGAGTATGTATTGTTCACATGCTGAAATTATATAGTTTTCATTGCGTTTTGAGTATTAGTGTAATTTCTCAGAAATGGTCTGTTTCGGATCTTACTGCTACACAGATAAAATTTTGAAAGGCAAAATTTAGAAAAACAAAAGAAATAGAACCTTTTCCTTAACACAACTTGTTTTTATTATTCTTGTTAAAATGTATTTAAATAAAACAAACTGGGATCTTCAGTTGAAAATTTAGCTTCTTCTCAATTCAAATCCTTTAAAAATTGTACATGCATTTTGCATATTTTTTATTCAAGAAGTATTTTGTACTTTAGTTTTTGAATCAATGTACAGTGAAACCTCTCTGAGCGGCCACCCCACCGTACCGAGAATAGTTGGCCGCTCAGCGGGGGTGGCCGCAGGTTTTATTTACTGAAAGGTTTTATTTACTATTATTAGATAACTGCTTATAATGCGTAATATAAGCAAGTTTGACACATAGTCCTTATTAAAATGAAATTTAAAACTTATCTAAAGGGAAACATGTACTTTATTGAATGCTTTCTTACATTTTTTGAAAACAAAAAGATACAATTTTTGCCTAAGTTTTTACTTTTCTCTGAAGCAATCATTTCCTCAAGTTCGTTTTTTACTTTAAAAAGCAGATCTCATCCGTTTTACACCACGAAGTCTTCGCATTCTTTTAAAATAAAATCCTTTTCTTTAATGACTTTGTTGATTTGCGTTTTTCCGCAGTTAAATAATTCAGTAACTTTCTTTCCGATTTGCAACTCAGATCACTGACCAACTAATAAAATGAAACTGGCGTGAACATAGACGTGAATGGCATTTTTGCTCCAATGGACTTCCCAAGTTATTCCTGTGTCTTATATTTGACTATGAACCTGACCTTGTTTTTTTCCGCTCAAAACTAAAGCATGGAGCGAATAGAATTTCCCGAATAATGAAATGGACGATCCCACGCGGTGGCCGCTGATAGAGGTTATTTTAACATTAGGTCTATGAGCCGAAAAATCCGTGCCACGAAAAATTGGCCGTTTAGAAGGGTGACCGTTATACAGGGGTGGCCGCTCGGAGAGGTTTCACTGTATTTTGTATTTTGTACACGTTAACACGTACTTAAAGGATTAACAAGCACCGTGGTTTTAGCAAGAAAACATTCCACGTGATATGTCTCGGTTGGGGGCCCAGAATATCCATTACTGAACTGCCTTATCTATAGGTGGAAGATGGAAGAGCCTAAGCATTGAGTCTAAATAACAACAGAACCTTTTGTAATGATCCAGGAATTCATTAAGATTAGGAGCTGTTAACAGATGAGCTCACCTTTGTGTGGGTGACACTGTGTTTACCCAAGGTCTCCAGGAAACTGGGATGGGTTAGTATGGTAAGGGAAAGTTCCGTAGTGGACAATATTGATAGGCTATTTCAGCAACAAACACTTGCAATTGAGCCAATACTAAAACCTGACGGATTGGGGATTGGGCATGCTTGGTAGGGGAGAAGTTACTTCAGTAACGTGTATTTCCAGAAAAAAGCGATACTTTGACCACAGTCAAGTAGTGTTCGATCTGAAATTACAGAATTCTTAAAGACGTTGGCTGAACAAGGTAACGAATTACCTCATCCAGTAAATATTTATTTCTTTTCAAAGTTTGCTCTTTTTTTTTATGTTGAAGCGCTTTTTGTATGGTGCAAATATGAAAACGTTTTCGCATGCTTTTATGACAAACTAGTTGTCAAATCAGTGGTCGTTATATTCGACCGTAATTCATTATATTTTAAAATTTGAACGTTAATATAAACCGCTTTTTTCTGTATCTCTCTCATTTTTTTTTCCTTTCTTTTGTGTCCACTACGTGAGCTGCGAGCGTGTATAAATACTTAATTATTAATCTATATTCGAGTTATTTGAAAAATGCGAAAGATAGGGAAAATGAGGTATAGCTTGGCTAAGCCATATTCATAAAACAATAATGCGATTTTTGGCATTTGATTGTTTTTTTATTATTACTAGCTGCGTGCCCGTTCTTCACACGGTCGGAAACGAATATTTTCCTAAAATATAATCATAATTACTTGTGAGAAAACAACCCCCCCCCCCCAAAAAAAAACGGTTAGTAGTCTCTTTGTTGAAACTACCGCGGGATATATTTACGCAACGTTAGATTATAGTTTAATTAGTCGTAAGACGATCGTTGAAAAAGGATGAATAGAACACTTTCAATTTCACGAAATATTTATTAACGTGATATACTGTGCTTTAATCTATATTAACCTAACAGTTGTACTATTTTTGCACTATATAGACAAAAGTTGTACTATACAGTTGTACTATAAACAGTTGTACTATATGTTTGCACTATATAGACAAAAGTGACTGTATTTAAATATTATTTATTTTTTACTTATTTTAAACGAATTAAAATAAGAAAGTATGCACAGTTACTAAATTTAGATTTTTTAAGCATTTGGCGAATAAAGACTAAATTTTTAATTTAGACTATTTTAATTAAAACTATACTTTTCAAATTTATATTTTCGATTCGTAATGTAATTAACAATTAACGACTGGCACAAACTATCAAAATATTTTTTTTAAATATTAAATTTCTCAAAAAATGTTGTCTTAAAAGCTATGAGTAATGATAAATGATATTATTTGTTATTTTCCCAGTAAAAAAATTAATTAATTAAAAAAAATTAAAAATAGAAACATTTATTTTCCTATTAAATAATAAACAACTGTGTCCGGCACAGCCAGCTGCGTCAAAAAAAGGGTCTCTAGATCTGTGGCACGCGATGAACGTTTCGATCGTCCGCCATCTTGCTGGTAGTTAAGTCGAGCGATGGCAACGGCTGCCCTTTATTCAGCATTGGGAAAGGGTTTCGCCTCAAAGGGCTAAAAAAATAGTACGAACTACTGTATTAGAACTAAATGCAGTAGAATCAGGCTATATTACTTTCTTTTGCTTTGTGAGAGCTATAGGGTGGACATTCTAATTTTTCGAATTTGAACTATTTTTCATGACTTTTTCTGAGAAACTACGTGCCAAAATTTTTAAAAAATATTTTTCGTAGCATATAAGTAAGCCTGAATGAAATTATAATTTTATTTTCAGCCCATTTTACAAAATCATGCATTTTAGGGTTAAAGCTGTTCAAAAGTCTTTTCAAAGTCAAGTTCAAAAGCACAGCCAGCTGTCGTCAAAAAAGGGTCTCTAGATCTGTGGCACGCGATGAACGTTTCGATCGTCCGCCATCTTGCTGGTAGTTAAGTCGAGCGATGGCAACGGCTGCCCTTTTTTCAGCATTGGGAAAGGGTTGCGTCTCAAAGGGTTAAAGGCATGAGACACCCAAAGTAAACTACTGTTGTTTTGGTGTACCATGTATATATGCACACACCTGACAACAGAACAGGGTTTTCAAAGGAAACATCCGGATTTTGGTAGTTTTTCCGGATCTCCCGGTTGCCATCGAACATCCTGATATTCTAAATTTTGAAAAAAATCCTTAAATTTATTAGATTAAATACCTTTCGTAATTGTACGCAAGAACAAATCTCTTTTTTTATCCTATGAATTGCAAAGGATCCAAAATGTCAATACACCGTGCAAACATGATGGATTCACCCCCCCCCCCCTAAGAATGTTGACCAATATGATGGCAACATGGTCATCTTTTTACAGAAAATGACTGGAGAAGCATTTTTAGACCTCTTAGAGTTTCCATAAATATTTACAGCATTGGCGTATGGCGTAGATTGGTGTGTAACATTGATGGGGCCAGTGTAACATTGGTGGGTGGGGTGTTTCATACTTCAGAAAATACCCTTATTCAAACAGGTGATATCTTGAGTTTTCTTGAATTTTAGAGGGGAGGGCAGTCGTCCCACCCCTTGCACTTAGTATGTTACGCCTATGATTTCCAGCATTTCAATCTTTTTTCATCTCGTTTGAGAATGAATATCTCTCCTTTAGCATTCATTTGTTTAAACCTTCTGATAGCATAAGAGTAAAATTTGACATCTATTTTAAATTTACATCATTTTATTTAATCTTTTTTTTTTTTCAAACAGTAAAAAAAAATTCTTTCAACAAATCCTGTTTAGATACAATTTTTCCCCTTTAAAGTTAAATAATATTTTGACAGTAAAGGGCATGTTTATGAAAGCAAATAAGTCCTCATAACATGCTTTTCTTTTCTTTTTTTTTTCCTTTTAACCCTTTGAGGCCCAACCCTTTCCCAATGCTGAAAAAAGGACAGCCGTTGCCATCGCTCGACTTAACTACCAGCAAGATGGCGGACGATCGAAACGTTCATCGCGTGCCACAGATCTAGAGACTCTTTTTTTGACGCAGCTGGCTGTGCGCGAGCACAGCCACATGTCGTTAAAAAGGGGTCTCTAGATCTGTGGCACGCGATGAACGTTTCGATCGTCCGCCATCTTGCTGGTAGTTAAGTCGAGCGATGGCAACGGCTGCCCTTTTTTCAGCATTGGGCAATCTCTTCAGCTGTTCTCGCATTCTTCCATTTTTCGGCAGATGTCAGTGCTGTTAAAAAGAATCGTGACCATTTTTTTAGGGAAATGACGTGCTAAAAAGTAAAGGATTCTCGTGGAGCTATGCCACCCTCAACTATTTTTATAGAAATCAAATCTATTTTTCGTGACAGGCAACAGTCAAAACGTCAGAGTTGGGTGATCCCAGAGTGGGATCACTGCGCGTTAAAGGGTTAAGAAAAGCACATGGAGTAATTAATTTTCCATCAAAATAAACTGTATTTATTCAAAGGAGAGCAAAGGAGCTTGAAAAAGCGATTGAATGAATAAACATACCTTTTATATTAATTACCGAGAATTACGAAAATTATCTAAAGTAATCTGCCAGGGAAAACTCAAGTAATTGAAAATTAGCTCTTAAAACTCAGGGAAATCTCATGGAATATTTAATTTTCCTGGAAAATCCGGCTGCAACCCTGGCATTAAAAAGACTTTACCCCCTTTTTTATATTTATTTTAACGGCCTTTTTCACTCCATTCAATGGCCGACTATTTCCCTAATAATGCGTGCATGCTATCCGAAATGAATATATACAAGGTGAATCATCTATTTTAAACCTCATTGTTACTATTATTTAAAACAGCTGTTTTTATAATTATTGTTTCACATTTTCAGGACAAGGGCAACTCTAGTGACTCCCCTCCGAAATTTTATTCTAGAACTTTTGATTCGTATACTTTACGATTTCCCAAATTTAATTTGCATTTTGAACAATTTATAGACCTGGCTCCCTTTAAAAACTCAGCCTGAAGACATCCTTGTTTCAGAAGGGCCCGCCCCCCCCCCTAAATATGCCCCTGGTACTAAAGAATATGGAAATGCTTACCAATAACCTTGTGCACTGATTATAGTATAAAAAATTTATCATGGATCTGTCTATCAGTGAAGTGGTGAAAGCTCTTTTCACTACTCTCTAAAGCTTTTATATAATTTCTGATTTTTGTAGGTCAAATCCTTATAAATAAAAATGAAATTCTGCTTGTGGGTTTGTCTAGACCGTATACAAATCCACAAAAATGGACCTATCAGCCTGAAATTTTGCACAGATGTGTAAAACAAAGGATAGTCCACTTTAAAACTTTGAAAGCTCATCAGATCCCGGAGTTTAAGGTATATTTTGATGTCTTCCACGCGCAGAAAGCTTTCAGTTACCTGACTGTGCAGTAAACACGGTGAGATTTGCAAGCGAAATCTACGTCACTTTGATGTCAAAAAACGGTGGGCGGAAAAAAGCGCACCCGGAAAAAAGCGCACCGGAAAAAAGCGCACCGGAAAAAAACGCACCTGGAAAAAAGCGCACCGGAGAAAAACGCACAATATTAAAGGGGTTTGTCTTTCTGGATGAGTGTGTGTGTGAGGGGGGGGGCTTGAAATAAAAAAAAATGAAAGGAAGGAGTGCGCATCCGAAAGAGCGCCTTTTGGTGAAGTGAATGTGAATTCAGTATTTTGATGTTATTTGATTTGTTTTTGTTTTTGTTCGTATCATTTTTACACTAACATGCTTTATACTCTGAATGCCCCCCCCCCAATTAGAAACACTTGTATTTTCACTTAGCCTTCAGTTCAGGCACGTGCCAACAGGGGGGGGGTTATCGCCCCCTCGGTAAATGAGTAGAAGGGGCGAACTATATAATTCGCCCCCCTCTGTATTTTTAGCCCCTCAATAGTTTGCTTACAATAATTCTCTTCGGTGTGCGGAAAAAAACGCGAAACGGTAAAAAACGCCAACATGATTCATTTATCATATGAACTATAGGCGTAGCGTCGGTTGGGGGTGGGCACAGGGGGTCACGTGTCCCCCCCGAACAATTTCGTCAATTTTAAAAAAAATAAACATGTGTGAAATTTTAAAGAAACTTTTCTTTTCTGCTCTAAAATTCAATATGTGACCCCCTCAAATGTTTCCTGTGCACCCCCAAAATTTCAGTAGGTCTGGAGCAGTGATGAGCCTTCCTTAGGAAGCTATTGTTAATAGGTTTTCCTAAGAGTACAATACATGTGAACCATAATCGTAGGGTTGAATAGGGGGGGGGCACACAGGGGGGCTGTATCCCCCTTTCCTCCCACTTCGTCTAAAAAATTTTAAACGGACGTTTGTTTTAAAAATTTAAAAGAAATTTCCTTTTTCTGCTCTTAAATTCGACATGTGACCCCCTCAAATCTTCATGTGACCCTCCAAATTTTCAATTGGTCTGGGAAGCGGTGATAATTCCTTCCTTAGAAAGCTATTGTATGGTAGGTATTTCTAGGTATATGCTATATAGGAATCATAGGAGTAGCTTCGGCGGGGTACGTGCCCCCCTCACCCCCGAGCTTCATTTGATATTTCTTTTAACCATCGTTTGAAACATTACAAACTTTATTTTTGCTGCTCTCTCCTTTTGTATGTGCCGGAACTGGACAGTTGGGGAACGGAAGAGGAATGAGCAATCTAGGACAAAGGAGCTTCTTTGTCCACTGAACCCCCTCGAATTCCAAGAACGTCATCAGCGTCACCTTTTGTTGGCAAAATTTCCCCGGGCTATGACAGAATCCCCGAAAGGAGAGCTTATCTGGAAACAATTTAGACCCTTTCATTGGGAAGAGAACACGGGCGACCGACTTGTAAAAAATTATTGGGGGGGCTCGTATCCTACAGGAGGTGGACGGGAGGACACAAAATACTTTCCCGTCCGTCAGTATAATAAAGGGGTACAGAAATTTTAGATTTGAGATTTCAAAATGTGCTTTTTTAACATTAACACTTTCATGAAAAGTACAAGAATTCCATTTAATAAATTTTTATCAAAATTTTTTGAACTCATTTTTTAAAATTAAGTATTTGAACTCAAGATCTCGAATCAGTCTTCAGGTACACATATGGAGAAAGCAAATCTCCCTTCTGAAAGAACAACTGAATTTTAATTAAGTTAATAACAGCAAAACAAGTAAAATCTTTTTCGAAATGTATTTAATGATAATTTCATAGGAAAGAAAATGCATGCAGTCAAATGTGGAAAACTGTTCTGCAAAACATTACTCCAGCTAATATTTCAAAATACCCTAGAAGTACAAACGAGAACGAAATACTAAAATCCTGGATTATTTTATTTACTTGCAAACAGTTCATCAGAAGAATAATTTTTACTAATATAAAAATAGTATTTTTTATTTTTACTACATGATGAAAATACCCATAAATTGAATCGACTTTAATTAAATGTCGCACTACTTTAAGACAGAAAAACTGATCACATTTAAATTACATTTTTTTGACAACATTTTTACAGATTACATTTAAAAATTATTTAAAAAAAACATAAACAAAGAAGGTAATAAATACCGTCCTTCCATGTATTAAAACAAATCAAACAAATATACAAACCATCATACAAAGTTACAAGTCCTCTCTTCGACACATACATTTTAAAACGATTTCCGACGTGATTTTCCATGAATTGTAAAAACAAATAAATAAGAATAAAATATACTTTAGAATTCATTCTCATGAGTATTTTCACATGCAGAAAAAAAATTAATTTTTCAATAATATCAATCCTTGTTAACATTTAAAAAATGATTTAACAATGAAATCCAAGTGCGAGAATATATCAAAATTCAGAGTCTACACTATTTTAGGTCTTCATAAACATTTTAATACTGAAAACTTTTCATTTTACATTATTACTAAAATCTCATGATAATCTTTCCAATAACATTAAAATGAAAAGAAATGTTGAAAATGTTGGAGTGATTAAAGCCAACTATCCTGCGCGTGGGATCTAGGCCGGGTGGGGGGGGGCTTCGTGTGGAGAACGTTTGGCATAGAAAACTCGACATATAAAAATCTGCATTGCACTTTAAATCACACTTCTTTTTGGAAAACCGTTCCAGATTACCTTAAACAATTCATGAAAACAAATTAAACCAGCACATATCGCAATTGGACAAATCAAGACGACTCCTGGCAAAATGGACACATAGTAATCATTTATAAAAACTAAAACCATAATGAATTTATGCTATTTGAAACATATTTTTGATGATATTTGTGTGTCAACAATATATGAAAAGTTTATTTTTATTCAGTAACGGAAAAAAATTGTATAAAATATAATCGTGCTTTACATTTAAAAAGTGGGAATAAACACAGAAACAGATATACAATGCCAAAATTCATCACTCTGAAATATTGTAGATATTTTACAGACAAAAATGTTAAGAATAACTCACTAATATGAAAAATGGAAACAAAATGAATGAAATCTAAATTCGAACTCTATAGTCTCACGCCCATATTATTTTTAAAAACATATATAAAACTCACGTGCAACTCTAAATCACCCTGTCTATTTGGAAAATTGTTCCAGATTAGCCTTATACAATTATCAAAACAAATTAAACTAGCACACGAGCACTTGGTAAGTCAGAGACGCTTTTGGTTAAATGGATACATATGTATTCATTTTATAAATTAAAACCATAACGAATTATGTTTATTTTAAATTTGATTGCTGATGATATATTTGTGCAACAATATACAAAAGTACAATAATTATTATTCAGACGCGGAAAAAAGTTGTAAAAAATATGATTGGTGATGACTGGGGTACGAAGGGTATTTTTGTTTATATAAGCCCTTCTTATGAGTTACCATATTAGAAGCCCGTCTCGTGTAAGAACGATAAGTGGCGAAAAAGTTCTCTGCTTATTGTGAATTTAGCCAATATATACATCCATTCGTTAATTGAGCAAGGTAAAATCACGGAAGAAAATTTGCCCATAAAAAATTCAAGCTATAATAGTCGGCTTTCAAAACTCTTCATAGCACATAGTCATTATCAAATGTTCGAGTAAGAAGTGAACAATGACAAAAAGGTGTCCTTCTTGGTGTACGAAGTCAATAATGAATCAGAATTATTTTTTTTTCCTCCTCAGAGTTACACTATAGACATATACTACAGCTGCGCATCGCCAAAGGATGTTAGTTGTACGGGAGGGGGGACTGAGCTGAAGAATACCTGCTGAACCTCGGTAATTAGTATTAGTGAGATCGATAATAAGTTACAACCCTCTTATTTAACGAATAACAAAATAAATTAACTGTAACGTCACAAGATTCTGTACCATCCTTTTATTGTCCAGGCAGCAACAGAGCTCCACAAGCAAACACTCTCATTATAGAGATCATAAATAATATCTTTCGATCTTTTCATGATATTGCGTAACTGTACTTAACCAGAGTCTTTCATAAACTCGCTGTAAGTATTGTTTTATTTAAAAATGACATCTTTTATAGTAAAAAATTACTTTAGAAATAATTTGTACGACAATAAATAATAATAATAGTAAATAAATTCAATAAGTGACAAGTTTTCATTGTTTTTAAGTTTTTCACTTCAACGTTTTCACCTTTAGGCTGGGGCGTTTGATCTACCCATAGCCCCCACCCCCGTGGGTGCGCTGGCCTATGCATAATACTGTAAAAATAATAACGCTAAAACTAGCTTAGAATAATGAGTTAATGGTATAATTATTTTTTTGATATCCTTTCTAACTTGTTAAAAAACCGTCAGGCGGGCCTCTAAAATGGGGTAGGGAGTTACCCAGCAGGTGAATAAGCCTACTCTAGTGTCCGTAACGGGTAAATTTCCGGCCACTGTTTTAGAGGCTGTAGTCCTCATTCTGTTCCCCAAAGAGCATGAGAGCCCCGCTCCGTTCCTCCTCTACTAATTTTTTAAAGGTTTTGTAGTCAAGTTACGCCTATTGTTAGATTATTCGCATTACAATAATAATTGTAGACAACCATAGGGTGCCTTCCATAGAGTGCTTTTACTAGTAAGGAGGTAGGCTATTTGGACAAGTGTGGGAGTGGAGGTGTGGTGGTCCGAATCCGCGTATATGTATATCAACACGCGCCCGCATTTCACACAGTTTTTTCTAAATAACCCATTTGTGTTGAGTTTGTATCGTATTATCTTTCCCATTTGGTGATGTCCGAGGGCATACTACCGTCACCATGCCACCCCTAACTTGACCTAATCATTATTGCACTGCCTGTGGACTTGCCATTCGCCGCTATCCTGTTAGCGCCCCTCTATATGGAATGCATGAACTGATGGGCTGAATGCACAAGTATTTACAAAGACCGCCTGCATATTTATTTTATTTCTCTGCCAAGGATATCACACGACTGAGCACATAGTCAGGAAATATTGAGTGCATACGTTTGCACTTAAGTGTTGTTGATAAAATGATAAGTAATACTTAGTCAGTTAGGTACTAATGGTTTTTCTAAATAAGAGGAATTCTCCTTTCCGGCAACTACACATCTATGAATAGTGTATTGCCACAATGGATCAAGTGCCTCTACGCTGAATTTTGTGGCCTATTGTGTCCAAGCTCTGTCTTGGGCACTGTTTAATCTTTCGGTTTTTTTCTCTTTTCTTTCCTATCTTTCTTTAGCGCGGATGGTTAGATGTCAATGCCTCAGCGGGGGCCCATGACCACTGTAGTGACCGTACCCTCTGGAAAACCCTTAGACCACTTGGTGCGTTGATGTAGTTGTAGCATCATTACATGCAGCCAGAGTAGTGAGCAATAATTATATAAACGAATCCGAAATCATTGTCGCAATTATAAGCTGAAATTCAAGTCATAACACCTCAGACGAGTCTTCTTAAATGATGTTCCATGGGAATATCAAATGTTCGTTTCTAAATTGTTTCGGTAATTAATTGTAGTGTATTAACTAAACAACAAAAATTTTTTGAAAAATCTGTAAGGGGGTGTCTGGGAGACCACGCTAAGTGTATGCCTCACCCGCGTGTAGACCCTCCCCTGCCCACCCTCCTTATTCCCCAGGCACTACCTTTTGATTACAAGTGGTGCCCCTTTTGATTGGGGGGATAGAGTTTTATATGTAAAGAGAGAAGATAAGAGCAAGCATTATAAATATAATCCAGAAGTTGTGCTGCTCGAAGATTTTTATGAAATCATTTTTTATTAGCTCTTAACTGTAGCCTAAAATCAGAAACGTTAAGCGTTCGATATTGGTAAAGTTTTTGATAAAGCGATATAAAGAAATGAATACTGTCTATATCCGACAACTGTATTAAACATCAATTTTTCATCTATCTCACAAGGTTCTTCATGATTTAAAATCTTCAAACTTAAATTTTGACTATCAATTTTCTGCCTTGAATTGTTTTTAAGTCACATTTAAACGGTTTATTTTCAGCATCGAAAACTTAATACTGCTGGGAAATGGGAATGTCACAATCGTTTGCAGTTTTGCACAATGGGGAAAATCTCCCTTATGGTCATGACGTCTACAGAAGAGTCTGTATCTCACAATAGAAACTAAAGTGAAAGCTTTTGCTATACTGATTTAAAAAAGAAAGATTACATTACATGAGAATGACCTCCTAAAAAAAACGCAGTTCCTCACCCTACTAGGAAAGCAATTCCATCTCATCAATTGTGTCACGGTGTAAAATCTGAAGGTTCTTGTGGGGAAAACCACCCGTTTCTTTTTGCCTAGCTATCTGATGGTCATTTGTTTGTGCTTGCGCTCTTGATAAAGAAGGTTGACATCCGTGCCTTACGGCATTACAGGGCGCCAACGTAATTCCTGAATCCCTGTGAAAGAAAAGCGGAGTGGGAGACAGAAGAAGCTAGCGATACATTCTCTATTTTTAGGATTCTTAAGTTTAAACCGATTGTGAGGAAGAAATATGATTTGACACAAAAAAAGTTGGAGTGAAGTTTTTGAAGGGGCTCAGCCCCCTGGAATAAAATATTGGGGGGGCTGAAGCCCCTTCAGCCCCATGAAGTCGGCGCCTATGGAAGAGAACAGGGCTTGTGGTGAAATAAAGAAATACTTGGTGAATATAAGAATGACTAAAAGCAAAGTTTAAATACTGTTTTTTTTTTTTTTTTAACTCCCCCTATGAGTGGCATATGCAAGGGGGGTGTCCAGGGTTTCATCTCGTATTTTCGTAACCACCCCCCTAGCATTTTGTAGTGCATTTTACCACAAAGTTATGTCTACCCCCCCCCCCGCCCTTGAAGAAGTCTGCATGGCGCCACTGCGCGTAATAGTCGCCCTCGGATAATTGTCGCACCGTTTTTGAAGCAGAAGAAATAATTTTACAGAGTTACAGGTATTATGTAGTAGAATTTCTCCTCATCAATAGTCAACACTTAGACTTCATCATGAAAAATTAGCGGAAAAAAAAAAAATCCTGCTTAACGCGAGTAAACACGGTAATTAACAATAATGCTAATGATGTTTCTGAATAAAGTAAATATTTCATAATTCATCCTTGATAAGATTTTCGCTAAAATACTACTGCTAATACTACTGATACTACTACTACTACTAACAGAGGGCGTAGCCACTAGAGATGAGTTCGGGCTCATTTTTTGAAGCCCGAGCCCGAAACTTTACACATCCGAAGCCCGAGCAATATTTCAAAGTTGGAGTCCCGAGCCGAAATTCAGCTAAATACAAATAAATTAACTACTTCATTAAGAGGATACATAAATTTATGAACTCACACACCTTACTAGTCCCCCGTGCCGCTATTTTTGAAATAAGTAGATGTCATGTTATCCCATGAATCACTTTAAATTCTGTCTTCTCATAGAGAGATGTTCTACTAAGGAGAAAGTTTTTCACGAGCCCGAGCCCGAACGCAATCGTGAATCTACAGAGCCCGAGCCGGTCGGTCCTGGGCGTCGGGCTCGGCTGAGCCGTCTCATCTCTAGTAGGCCACGGGGGGGGGTTAGGGGGGTCATAACCCCCATGAGGAATTTTTTGCCATACAAAATGGTTAGTCTTCACTCCCTTATCACACACATGTATGCATATATGTGAGTTGCAGTAGTCGTAACCCCCCCCCCCATGAAAAATTTCTGGCTACGCCCCTGACTACTACTACTACTACTGACAATAATAATAATAATAATAATAATATAATTCCCACCGTCTTTTTTACAAATAAAAGAATATATAGAAGTTTAAAAGTTTAAAGTAATTAACACCACTTTTCGACAAGAAATGATATCTAAAATAAGATTGATATACCAATCATTCAAATAGTCTCACCGCAAAATATATATAGTGATGCCAAGTAGTGGTGTGTTCTCGGAAATCAGTCGAGAGAAGTGTTAGTCTTCTATTGCTTCTCTTTATGAAGGCAAGCTCGAAATAGAGCGCGACGAGTGTTTCTGTTTATGTGTTACTAGTATTTGTATGCAGATATACACATAGCAGTGAGAGAAATTATTACTAATAAAGAGAAAGAGACAGAAATATATTTAGCATGAATGGTAATAATACCTTGAGTCCTGGACTTTTATACATCAAATATTTTTCACCTACCTCCAACCCCCCCCCCCCCCCCCCCTCTCACCACCGACCACCACCAAAAAAAAGTTTTAATATAACCGTCAGGCAAAAATTTGGCTGAAATAACACACTTTGTTAACACTTTGATCTCTTTCTGAAAATAGTCTGATAAGATTGAAATGATTGATTTTAAGCCGTATCATTGGCTAATTTACCGTATATTATTATAAACATATATGATAATAGCCAGTAGATAACATCATCATGACAATCTTTTCAAAGAAAATTAATGCTGAACAAATAGGTGAGAAGACTTTGAGCTTTAATGTTAAACTTACTTTACAAAACAACAAATAATGTAGCATTACCGTAAAGTTGGTTTGCTGAGATTAAAAATTATTGAGACTGGATTATGTTAAACTTGTCTGAATGAGAAAAGGGTTAATTTTGACAATTAGTATTAAAAAATATTTTTTCTCTTCCAATTACCTCACCCATCGAGAGACGAAGACCATGCGGCTCCCCTAATTTAACGCGCACATACACCGCCTGCACACGGTGATTCTTGATCAGTGCAGAATCAATTAGGAAGTTCAAACGCACTATTATTTCTCGAAAAACTAATCCGAGAATTTATTGAAAATGTTATTCCTTTTTCAAGTATTGTCCCCCCCGCCCTTAGAGAGAAATAGAAGCACTATAAATTTTTCTAAAAAAATGTTTTATTAAAGATATAAAAATCACAAAAATTCAAATATTTTTCTAAAAATTTCAATTGTCTTTGCAATAACAAACATCTCACTCTACTGCAATCAAATAATGAGTGTAAATAGGGCAATAAAATTTTGCGTCTTTTCATAATTTGTTTTCTGCAATACCCTCCCTTTGAGATGTGCATTTATATGAAAATCATTTCATCGAGAATACTTGAAAATTTTAAATTTTCGTGCTGTACTTCTAAAAACTATTCTCTTACTAAAACTATCATTCTAATCAAGTTTACTGTATTACTGTGAGACAGTGGCGTAGCCAGAAATTTTTTCGTACGGCGGGGGGGGGGGGGAGGGGGTCATTCAGAGTGTGAAAAATTTAGTATAAAACTGATACGAAAAATTAAACAATATTTAAAAAAATCATAAAACGGCAAAGGGCAATGAGGCGTTTCGGACGGCCCATGGGCTACTCTGCATGGTGTATACTTTACAAATCAGGCCCACTGTTCTTAGAAAAATTGTCTGTATATGCAATTTTCAATAGAGATAAATACAAAATACACTAATGTACCTCTGTTTACGCCCTTTTAGACGCCCACTTGTTTCTCACATTTTTTTTTTAATTCACGCCCCCCCCCCCCTCTCTTCTCAAAATACACACCCATTCAATATTGTGCGCTTTTTTCCGGTGCGCTTTTTTCCGTGCGCTTTTTTCCGGTGCGCTTTCTTCCGTGATTCCAAAAAACACGTCACGAACGAAATAAGAGTGAATTTTTTTTTTCCTTTGTATTTCGATTAATTAGATTACACAGATTGACAATTTTTTTTTTCCTAAAATAAAAATAAACACCTAAGAACATAAGATGTTTTTACGAATTCAAATCCCAAATTTGATCGGCGTCATTTTGATGTCACATGTGTGAAATTGCTCACAAAATCAGATTCAGACTGACTAGAATGATGCCCTTTTATTTATTTTGCGTTCGTGAACCCAGTGGCGTATGTGCAGGGGGGCAAGGAGGGACTTCTGTCCCCGGGCGCAGCACCTAAGAGGCGCCAAATTGTATACAAAACCTTCACCAATTTTGGCGAAAGGGAGAGGGCGCAAAAGTTTCAGTTGTCCCCGGGCGCTGAAAACCCTAGCTACGCCTCTGCGTGAACCGTGGTTATAAAAATTTATGTGAATAAACACGGTAAATGCAGTAAAAGGAGTTTTACGGGGTGTCAGATTCACTTTCCTCATGTTCGGTGTCTGCATATGGCGTCCGCTTCGTAATCTCATCAGTTGTCACAGCTTCAGGGACAGGTTCTTCAGAATCCACATTCATAAAAATCTTCTGCTGGCATCATAGTTATAGAAATTTGTGAACAAGCTTGCTCCATAGCCATCTTCATCTCTATATCGGTCCCACATTCACTTTCTATAAGGCCATTTTTCAATTATTGCATTGTTTTTAATTAAATTACTGTTAATTATTCCATTAATTATAAATGTCCCCAGTTTTGTTTCAAAATCGGGGACATGTCCCCGATTCTATATTCAAAAATCTGGTCACCTTACTTTGGTAACATAATCCCAAGCCTTTATAGATAAATGGCATCTTTTAATGTCACGCGATTATCTCGATCTCCGTTTGTGCCGTTTACAGCTTTTTTTTCACTAAAAATTTCTGTAGTGTGCTGTGCTATAAACGATTTTATAATGCCAGCATAACGTGTATGGGTTGCAATAATCCTGTAACATTCGACGGTAAAACTCCAAGGTGGGCTTTACTCATTTCTGTTTTGTAGGTGTCATTGCATCCCTTAATCCTTTATCCCGCTCTAGGAACACCAAATTCTGACCTTTTTGACTGTTGCCAGTCACGAAGAATAGGTTGGAGTTCTATAAAAATAGTTGCGGGTGACGTAGCTCCATCCTTTATTTTTTAGCACGTCATTTCCCGTAAAAAAAAAATGGTCACGATTATTTTTGAACAGCACTGACATCTGCCGAAAAATGGAAGAACGCGAGGACAGCTGGATCGATTGCCCAATGCTGAAAAAGGGCAGCCGTTGCCATCGCTCGACTTAACTACCAGCAAGATGGCGGACGATCGAAACGTTCATCGCGTGCCACAGATCTAGAGACCCTTTTTTTGGCGACAGCTGGCTGTGCCCGGCACAGCCGGCTGCCCTTTTTTCAGCATTGGGAAAGGGATGCGCCTCAAGGGGTTAATGGCAACAAAGGAAAAACACCCGGCTTCGAAAACTTTTCCTGATCAAAGCTTTATTGCCATTGTAGGTGATCATTCTTGAAAACACGCACTGTCATGAAGGGTTTAGTTCAAGTCGAAAAGAATGTGATAATATTTCACGGTATGCGCTTTCGGAAATCTTCAAAACTTTTAGGTGAGGGCTTGGGAAAGAGTGCCAATATCTTGATTAAGTAACGCACTATTGCCGCTTCGATTGAAGTGCCTCGTTTTAATCTTTCCTGAGAAAGAAAGGTTGGGATGGGATGTCGAAGCACAATCATATAAGGAGGGTTAATCTGGCATGATGGATTATCTGTTTCCGAAGAGATAATCCATTCATGTTTGAAACTTAACTTTCAACAGTCATTGGCGGTTTAAACAGTGAAGGACGGATGGCGGTAGTAAAGGAGGTGGGTGGTGGTGGGGGTGCAAGGGGTTATCGAGAGAATTTTAAATTGGAATGTATTGTGTAGTAAATCCGTTTCCTCTCTGAACTGGCGATCAAAGAGGGTGGCGGTTAAACGACTGTACGACTGTACTTAAAAATAATTTTACTGTATTTCTGATTTTCCTTTTCTTTCTTTTAAATATTATGCTCCATGTGTTATTTTTTTGTCCCCAAATTTCCCTTCGCATGTTATTCTCTCGCTCGCTCTCTTTCTCCCCCCACCCCCTCAAAAAAAAAAAGGAGAAAAAAAATAACCTCTCTCTGATTGTTTAAAAAATATTTTAAACAAGTACTAGGTTACCAGGACCGTAACCTAGAAGAAAGGCTCAAGTTTTGAATCTAGTACGAGGAAATGTCCAAATTACTATTATGAAGTCGGGATAGGATCAGTTTGTACATCTTTTACCAGAGTTATTTGCTTCACTTCACCCATATTTTAAAAATATTTAACATTCACTCCATTAATAATTTTTTCAGTGAGATTCGATGAAAAATATTCAAAGAATATTTGGATAGGATGCAGTATTGGATTCCTGCTAGAGTCATTTTTGTACAACGTACAAGATATATTGTTACTAGTTAATTGTACCTTTTGCAGTCTATTAAATACCCAATAAATCTCGGTAAAAGGAAAAACGATAATAATCAAACTTTTGAATGAAAATTTCTTGAAAACACTCTTTCATGTCTAAAGGTCAGTTTTATTATTTTTAAATGAGAGAGGAAACTTTTGTTTCCTGCTTCGGCATATACACACCGTGCCGGACGTGGGGAGGGGGCAGCTGTCCCAGGCGGAAAATTTTTAAGTGAGACAGAGGATAAGCAAGGCAGCTGTTTTAACATTCTAACCTCCCTCCCTCCCTCACCCATTGTAATCGGAAGGTTGCGGGTTCGATACCAGCATACCACTAAAGACCACCGTGTACACACGGTGTACGTGCACGCTAAATCTGGGGTTCCGAAAGTCCTCTCGGAGGTCGCTAGCAGTTTCCGAGGGGTGTCAATATTCAGAAGGCCTCCGCCTTCTGATGAGGATCAAAATTGTGGCGGGAAAATTCCGGGAAGGACGTACGTAGCTCTAAATGACACCATTCAGTGACGTGAGCTGTCCTCTCCTGGCAAATAAATGAATAATAAATAAATACCTCCCCCCCTTCCCTTTCGTCATCTCGAAATCCCTGCTCCGGGAAGAAAATTATCCAGCACAGCATGCAGCCTACAGCAGCAAAACAATAACCGTACAGAAATCTGTGATGAGACATTCGCTTAAAAAAAAAAAAAAAATGTTTTATTATTATTTATTTATTTAGATTTTAACGATCGTCAAAAAACACTTACTTCTGAACTTTCGTATTTATCGGTAAATTTACAAAATCTGAGGAGGGAAGGAGCTGAGGGCCTGCTAGGTAGGGCTCAACCCCCTTAGGCCTTGTTTCATGCAGAACCTTTTCCGTGTGGTTATAGGGATTAAAGCGTCCCCCCCCCCCCACACACACACACGCCCCTTAACCCTTTAACGCGCAGTGTTGCCGCTCTGGGAACACCAAACTCTGACGTTTTGGCTGTTGCCAGTCACGAAGAAAAGATTGGATTTCTATAAAAACAGTTGCGGGTGACATAGCTCCCACGAGAATCCTTTACTTTTTAGCACGTCACTTCCCGCAAAAAAAAAAATGATCACGATTATTTTTAACAGCACTGACATCTGCTGAAAAATGGAAGAATGCGAGAACAGCTGGAGAGATTGACCAATGCTGTAAAAAGGGCAGCCGTTGCCATCGCTCGACTTAACTACCAGCAAGATGGCGGACGATCGAAACGTTCATCGCGTGCCACAGATCTAGAGACCCGTTTTTTAACGACAGCTGGCTGTGCCAGCTGTAAAAGGTTAACCGGTTGTAAAGGTTTGATTTCTTAACCCCTTAAAGGTTAAGAAATCAAAGTGAAAATCTCTTAATAGACAATTGTCGCTTAATTAATGAATTAAAATTTTTTATTTTAAAAAATTGTTTGAAAATTATTTCGAAAATAGTTTTCAGAAAAAAAAAAAAGCTGGTTATTGAATACTTACAAATAGTACATGATATACAGTTGAACTCTGTTATGACGTCAATCAAAATGCCAGATAATAATTTATGACACTACAACCGAGTTACTTTAATTGTAGGCGAGTTAAACAGAATATTTTGACTTTATAAGAGTGTTTTTTCACTTACAAACAAGGCCAATAAAAATAGTAATATAAAGTAAAAATGTATATTCAGTTATTTGTAACTGGAAACTGAAATACAATTACGAACCTTCCCCTACCCATCTTAGGAAAGTTAGAAAACGTTCAATAGGGAGCCCACCGTCTGGTGAAACATACCTCACAATAACAGTGAACTGATCAATATGGGACTTGTCTGGAGTGGAATCTGCAGATAAAGTGAAGTACCCTGCAGTTCTTAAATCGTCCAATTGTTTAGTTTTTCAAATATCCAACAAGTAATATTTTTTTTTGGCCCTCCCCCCAAGAAAGGCGGGGGAGGCTGTAAGCTGTAGCTTGTGTAGCTTATACGTAAATCCAGCACTGGGGACTTTCCAGAAGATCAGAATCCGGGAAATTTGTGGAATATTGTCGGCACTGCGAAAGATGAATAACAAACGCACTTTCAAAGATTGCAAAATAATACGGGGAAAAAAAAAATCCTTCTAGCATGGAGTTTACGGAATCTTACCGGATTCTAATTTGCTGGGAATAATCCACGTGATGCAAAGGCAGACGATTTACATAACTATACTTTCATAAAGAAAACATATTTCACTCAAATCCTCTTTTCGCAAATTATCTCAGCAATGGAATGGAAAATCGAAAAAAGAAGGAGGAAAAAATAAAAAATATTTAGAATTGAAATGAAATAAATTGGAAATAGAAAATGTTTCTGTGTGGAACACAAGAAATAAAGTAATACTGGAAATGCTTTACAAAGTAAAGATTGGCTACTAAACAGAGGCAATATACAACACAAATCAAATAGTAATGTTGGGTGAAATTTGTGTAATTGGTGATTTATCAATCGTGTATGATAAGATTAATCTTTCTCAATGAGAGAATTTCTTAATTTTCCTCGTGTTTTCTTACAAATTTTTGAATTTTCTCTTTCTAGATGGATGAAACAGCTGATACTGCGAGCTCTTCTACAGGCTGTGATCAGGAAAGGTAAATGAGCGCTCAATTATGTTTCTAAAATATCGAATTTTACAACACTAGAAAGTGAAAACATGCCGGTGTGCGGCGCCAATCCAATCGTATATCATTTAAATTTCAGTAAAAAAAAAAAAAAAAAATGGGGGGGGGGGGGTTCTGTTCTCATGCATAAATTCTGATTCTAGACATTGAAAAACACTTAAATTTTCATTTTTAGTTCTTAAAGTTTGCTTTTGTCTGATTTACGTCGATAAGTATATTTTAATTTATTTCATAAACGAAAGATGGCAGCACTTTGATTAACCCAAAAGTAAACTGTATTATTATTTGTAACTCTGTATTATTGTTTGTAGTATTATTTGTAATATTATTATTTGTTTGTATTATTATTTGCGCATACGAACATAAAAGAAATACGAAAAATATTCACTTTTAGACATTAATTTCTTAATATTTTACATTTATATGTTATTGTTTATCACAAATCTTGAATAAAAAAGACTTTTATATCCAGCAAAAACTTTTCGGATCATAATTGAAAGTGGAATTATAAAAAAAAAAAAAAAAAAATCAGTGATTTTTGCCAAAAAATTGAAAAATTGATTTAATTTCTACAAGAGCAAACTTTCATTAAAAAAATTATTTTCCTTAGTTGGCTTAGGAGAAACTAAAATTTAACAAGTAGAAGTCAGACCCAAAAATCGTGTTGACCGGTGTTATTTGTGTAGATTATTTCTTTTCCTTTTCGTTCTTAAAAATAATGTTTTAGTACGTAAATCATACGTTTCAGCTAAAATCTTAAAATTAATAATAAAAGTGTAAAAAGGGAAAAAAAATAGTTCAGGCAGTCTCTTCTGCTGAAACTACCGTGGGATATATAGGGTGTCCCAAAAATGTGGTAACAAACTTTAATTCTTTATCTATTAAGAGATAAATGCGCAATGTAAATGGAAAAAAATTTCTACAAGAGAAAAAATTTCTGCAAGTACGGTAGGAAAAAAGATTCCGTTAAGAAAAAATTCCTCTCGTTAATTTTCAGAAAACTACAATTTTTTAAACTTGTATACGACCCTCGTACGAAAAAATGCACATTTAGTAAAATGTTCCCCGTATATTAATAGGGGTTGTACAAAATTTCATCATAAAACGTCTCAGAGAAATTTTTAAACAAACATGAGTAGGTGCTATACTAGATTTGAATGTGAACATGTACAGCTAAAGTGTAAAAAAATATTTATTTTTCGTAATGTCTGCATGATTCCTAAAACGCGATCTTCCGATGTGATATTTCCCCTTTGAGAGTCATTCAGAAGTGGTTTAAATCAGCATTTATTTATCTTCATATCTCTGACAATTTTTAGGATATAATTCTAAAATTTTGTTCTTCACCTCATAAGTCTATGGAGAACATTTTAATATTTGGAAATTTGTTTACTAGGGGGTCCTATCCACATTTAAAAAGTGTAACATTTGGAAAATTTACGAGAGGAATTTTTTTTTTAAAGTCTTTTTTCCTACTTTAATTTGAACATTTTCTTTTTCAATTTGTATTTCCTACTTATCTCAAATAGATAACGCATTAAAGCACGTTTTCACCTTCTTCGGACACCCTGTGCATGGCTCACTGGGATAAGTACAAGCTGTACGAAAAGCTCTGATTTTGCGTACTCGCTCCTTCACCGATTTGGCGCTGTTACCCGACCGTATCACTGTTGCCAACTCTGCCAGAGAAAATGTGGCTCAAATCAAAGTTAAAAGTATCCACAAATGGCTAGCAATATTTTCAAGCTGAGGAAAAAACTAAAATTTTTTGGGGGGTTTACGTGCTTGTGCTGCTGAAATATGCTTATCTGCTAATGCTCTTTGAGACATTTGGACATTCACTTCCGATTTACAAAATACTTCGGTATTGCCAGTTTGTCAAGATCTTTTTCTCCGACGGAGTTCGCAACCGTGATACAGTCAGGTAACAGCGCCAAATCGGAGGAGAAGCGAAACTTTGCTCGTGCGCAAATTTACATACTACGTTCGCAAATTTACGTACGACGTACGCAACGTTGTCCGAGTATCGTTATGTAAAATTGTTCTTTGAAATAAAGATTATCCGGATTTTTAGAAATAACTTGGATGAAGACCTAAAAGAGCCACAGACCTTGATAAACTCTCTTTCCCACCCAAATACTTTTAACAGGGATGAGATTCTTCAGCTTTTAGCTGATTTCAGCTTTTTGTGAATAAAGAGGAAATCATCTTTGTCTTTTTTCTCTGAAAATTTTGTTTTTATGTGAATTCCTCATTGTAGTTATTAGTTAACTGTATGATATTTTTATCTTCTAGCATGTTCCAATGTTTTTCTTCTCTTAAAACTTCTTTCACATTAATTAGATATAAATATCGCATGTACAAATTATTGCTCGCGTATGATTTCAGCTTTTTTGCTCTTTTGCCAATCTCATCCCTGTTTTAAATAGTATAATTTTAAACAAACTCGCCCTATACCTTACTGTTCTTTATGCTCAGTGCAGTGTTGACTCAATTTCTGGACTCATTTCAATGAAAATGATGTTTCTTTGTTTTAACAGTACTTGTCGTTCAATTTATTTGCGTTATTGTTATTGTACTCATGTTTACGTCGAGCTCTTGCCGTTCGCGGCGTGGAAATATCGTCGATTTTGGTACCGCATACGTTAGCGTATTATATAAGTAGTTGCTCCTGTGTTGGAAGTCATAAAACTTTGACGCGTAAAATCTTTTATCAATTGATTAACTTACTTTTGACTAATTCAATTTTCTTTTTTAATCATCCTCTCTTTCTTTCCAATAGGGAATTTTTCGAGTTCGATCCTGACATAGATGTACACATTATAGGATCATCTCACGAGATGGAAGAATTGTAAGTATATCTACTTATGCCCTGCCCATGCTATGACTGTTAGGGTCATTGGTTTGGATGGCGTATCTGTGATAGTGTCCCCATCAGTTTAATCCGAAATTAAATTGCTTGATTTTTAATTGGTTGTTTCTTCCTTTAGGGATCGTCAGAGGCGAGCATTCGAAGCGCTCACTTCCGAGTCTCACTCTAGGTAATTTTAAAATTCTTACATACATTTTTAAACAGTTTGGAATTAAAAAAAATATTGAGGATGGTCGACGATCTAATACGCAAAT
This sequence comes from Cheiracanthium punctorium, assembly GCA_038373885.1. Classification (NCBI taxonomy): domain Eukaryota; kingdom Metazoa; phylum Arthropoda; class Arachnida; order Araneae; family Cheiracanthiidae; genus Cheiracanthium; species Cheiracanthium punctorium. The sequence goes on from JAWZYV010004965.1 coordinate 87,118, forward strand.
AGTTCCGTGTGCTTGCGTAGAACTCTAAACCGCTCGAGTAACAAATGATTGCTAAGTTCTACCATGGCTCACCGAGATAAGTACAGGCAGTCCGAAAAGCTCCGTTTTCGCGTACGAGTAAATTTTCGCTTCTTCGCCGATTTGCCGCTGTTACACCGCTGTATCACTGCTGCCAATTCTGCCGGAGAAAATGGGCCTAAAATCAAAGTTAAAAGTATCCACAAATGGCTAACTATATTTTCAAGCTGAGAAAAAAAATATATTTTTTTTTTTGGCGTTTACGTGCTTGTGCTGCTGAAATATGCTTATCTGCTAATGCTCTTTGAGACATTTGGACATTCATTTCCAATTTACAAAATACTTCGGTAGTGCCAGTTTGCCAAGATCTTTTTCTCCGACAGAGTTCCCAACCGTGATACAGTCGGGTAACAGCGCCAAATCGGAGGAGAAGCGAACTTTGCTCGTACGCAACGTTGTCCGAGTATCGTTATGTAAAATTGCTCTTTGAAATAAAGATTATCCTGATTTTTAGAAATAACTTGGATGAAGACATAAAAGAGCCACAGACCTTGATAAACTCTCTTTCCCACCCAAATACTTTTAAATAGTATAATTTTAAACAAACTAGTCGCCAAGGCAGCCAGCTTCGCCGCCCCATACCTTACTGTTCTTTATGCTCAGTGCAGTGTTGACTCAATTCCTGGACTCATTTCAATGAAAATCATATTTCTTTGTTTTAACAGTACTTGTTCAATTTGTTTGCGTTATTGTTATTGTACTCATGTTTACGTCGAGCTCTTGCCGTTCGCGGCGTGGAAATATCGTCGATTTTGGTACCGCATACATTAGCGTATTATATAAGTAGTTGCTCCTGTGTTGAAAGTCATAAAACTTTGACGCGTAAAATCTTTTATCAATTGATTAACTTATTTTTGACTAATTCAATTTTCTTTTTTAATCATCCTCTCTTTCTTTCCAATAGGGAATTTTTCGAGTTCGATCCTGACATAGATGCACACATTATATCATCTCACGAGATGGAAGAATTGTAAGTATATCTACTTATGCCCTGCCCATGCTATGACTATTAGGGTCATTGGTTTGGATGGCATATCTGTGATAGTGTCCCTATCAGTTAAATCCGAAATTAAATTGCTTGATTTTTAATTGGTTGTTTCTTCCTCTAGGGATCGTCAGAGGCGAGCATTCGAAGCGTCCACTTCCGAGTCTCACTCCAGGTTATTTTAAAATTCTTACATACATTTTTAAACAGTTTGGAATTAAAAAAAATATCGAGGATGGGGGACTGTCTAATACGCAAATAGTTCCGTATGCTTGCGTAGAACTCTAAACCGCTCGAGTAACAAATGATTGCTAAGTTCTACCACGGCTCACTGAGATAAGTACAGGCTGTCTGAAAAGCTCCGTTTTCGCGTACGAGTAAATTTTCGCTTCTTCGCCGATTTGTCGCTGTTACCCCGCTGTATCACTACTGCCAACTCTGCCCGGGGCCTTCGCAATTAGTAACGGGCCTGCGCGTGTATTTTGATGAGCCATCCAAAGAGGCCTACGGATGCTCGAGTCTTCACGTATATATCAGGCATTTCTCAAGCTTCCCAGTGCTTTCAAACGTTATTTAATGTAGTTTTAAGTAGTAATTGTGTTACTAATTCAAGTACGAACTCATGATTAATTTGTTTGCTATGATACATATTTACATAAAGAAAATAGATGCATATAATTTGAAGGAAAAACAAAGTAGCGCTTACTCTCATGATTCACGATTGCTTATTTTAGTTTCACAAGTGGATATTTAATATACTTTAAAATAACTAAATACACAAATGGGAAAGACATTTTTATAATGAATATTTCATGAACGTAGTCGTATTTCCTACGTTATTTTAAACAATTCAACATTAATCTTTAACAAATGATGATGTATTAAAGCGCATTTCAGTGTTTTCGGGATATCCTGTATATTGGAGAAAATTGATAAAATACGCTCTATAGCGCGATCCCCGAATTAATTATTCTTTGATATTTCATGTAGTATATATTATTCTTTTGTCGCTTTCTCAATCGAACTTAGGAATTAGCAAGCATAATGAACGCTTGTACAAAATATTAACTACATTTGAAGTTTCTGTATAAACGGGCAAAAATCAATAATTTATAATTTACTGTATTTCTGCACTGTACCAGATGTAAGTCTTAATCACATAATCAAGGCATATATAACTGATAAATAACATTTTCAACTGGCAAAATTAAATTGTCTAAATAGTATCACAACGTCATGCTTATTTACAAGAATAAAAACTACTCAAGTAATACGATTTCCGATTAAAATAATTTATTTATAAATAACACATGAGTAGTTATTCACTAAACATGATTTACATACATATTTTTAGAATTTCTAAATACATTATAAACGTTCACTTACCTTTACATTCAGAGCAAAATGTTCGAATTTTAGGATAAATTTTCATCAAAGAAAATGGCGCAAGATTCACAAAACGATTACCTACATCTCAAGTTCTTTAGTACGACAAAAGTATAAAAAAATTGTTTTAAAATAATAAAATAATATAACATTTATAATACTTAGAATAATAAAATAGAATACTGTAACTCGGGAAAACAAGCCTCAATGATAAACTCATTTTCAGAGATGGCAACTCATAAGCAGGCCCGTTGATTAGCGATGGCCCCGGTAAAAGATACCCCGGTTGGTTGAGGGAGTTAATTTGATATTTCGCTCAGTAGCTTTCAAACGGTATCATATTAAAATTTACAACGACATTGAAAACTTTTTTGCTTTATATAGGAATAGGTCACTATGGAGGAACGTAATCCAACATTAAAATAAAACTATACTCGCATATATATATGCCTGCGACATAATTAAATGCGGGGAAAAAAATAGAACAATTTTAATATATCGCGCTTTAAAACAAACTTTGTAACTTTTAAAACGAACATATTCAGCTGCGTTAACACATTTCAATTTTTAATTGCAACAGATTAAAATACCACTGAAAATAATAATAATCATGAATTTCTCAGTTTATTTCTAAAGTAAGTTTTAATCAAAATATCGCCTCCTTGTGTTAAAAAAAAAGAGCAGGGATAAAATTGTGGCGTAATTTTTAGGTATCGTAAAGCATTTGACGTCATAGATCCTCACTTGCGAATTGAAATTCCGATATCCTATCTTAAAAACTCCATTGGTTGTAAAAAAAACTTTTTTCTAATCCTTTTTGTGGCAGCAACCCAACATGAATTCTCGTGCCATGATCGCAATGTAATGAATTGCGTAAGATCGCGTTGATGCTATTAAATTCTAAACATTAGGTTGCATTAAAATTCGTAAAAAATCATCTAATTGACATAATTTTTTTGTTTTCATATTAAAAGAGGGAGAAAAAAATGTTTCACCATTTGTGAAAATATCAAAAAGTTATGACGGATAGAATTCAAGATGCGACAGTTTTAAATAAGCAACGGATTAAAATGACACTAGTAATAAAAATAATAATAATCATGAATTTTTCAGTTTATTTCTAAAGTAAGTTTTAATCAAAATATCGCCTCCTTGTGCGGGGCCATCGCTAAGCAACGGGCCCACTTATGAGTTGCCATCGCTAAAAATGAGTTTATCATTGAGGCCTGTTTTCCCTAGTCACAGTATTCTATTTTATTATTCTAAGTATTATAAATGTTATATTATTTTATTATTTTAAAACAATTTTTTTATACTTTTGTCGTACTAAAGAACTTTAGATGTAGGTAATCGTTTTGTGAATCTTGCGCCATTTTCTTTCATGAAAATTTATCCTAAAATTCGAACATTTTGCTCTGAATGTAAAAGTAAGTGAACGCTTATAATGTATTTAGAAATTCTAAAAATATGTATGTAAATCATGTTTAGTGAATAATTACTCATGTGTTATTTATAAATAAATTATTTTAATCAGAAATCGTATTACTTGAGTAGTTTTTATTCTTGTAAATAAGCATGACGTTGTGATACTATTTAGACAATTTAATTTTGCCAGTTGAAAATGTTATTTATCAGTTATATATGCCTTGATTATGTGATTAAGACTTACATCTGGTACAGTGCAGAAATACAGTAAATTATAAATTATTGATTTTTGCCCGTTTATACAGAAACTTCAAATGTAGTTAATATTTTGTACAAGCGTTCATTATGCTTGCTCAATTCCAAAGTTCGATTGAGAAAGCGGCAAAAGAATAACATCTACTATATGAAATATCTTTATTAAAGAATAATTAATTCAGGTTTCGCGCTATAGAGCGTATTTTATTAATTTTCTCCAATATACAGGATATCCCGAAAACACTGAAATGCGCTTTAATACATCATTTGCTAAAGATTAATGTTGAATTGTTTAAAATAACGTAGGAAATACGACTACGTTCATGAAATATTCATTATAAAAATGTCTTTCTCATTTGTGTATTTAGTTATTTTAAAGCATATTAAATATCCACTTGTGAAACTAAAATAAGCAATCGTGAATCATGAGAGTAAGCGCTACTTTGTTTTTCCTTCAAATTATATGCATATTTTCTTAATGTCAATATGTATCATAGCAAACAAATTAATCATGAGTTCGTACTTGAATTAGTAACACAATTACTACTTAAAACTACATTAAATAACGTTTGAAAGCACTGGGAAGCTTAAGAAATGCCTGATGTATATGTGAAGACTCGAGCATCCGTAGGCCTCTTTGGATGGCTCTTCAAAATACACGCGCAGGCCCGTTACTAATTGCGAAGGCCCCGCCTTGTGTTAAAAAAAAAGAGTAAGGGTAAATACGTTAAAGTTGTGGCGTAATTTTTACGTATCCTAAAGCATTTGACGTCATAGATCCTCACTTGCGAATTGAAATTCTGATATCCCATTTAAAAATTGGTTGAAAAAACCCTTTTTTCTAGTCCTTTTTGTGGCAACGCAACCAAATTATCTCGTGCCATGATCAATTAATGTAATGGCGTGAGATCTCCCCGTTGATGCGATTAAATTCTAAACATTAGGTTACATTAAAATTCGTACAAAATCACCTAATTTACATAATGCTTTCGTTTTTATTTTAAGAGGGAGAAAGGAATGTTTCACGATCTGTCAAAATATCAAAAAGTTATGACGGATAGAATTCAAGATGCGACAGTTTTAAAATTATTTTACGAAAAATTCGTCAAAACAGATACTTAGTAAAAAAAATTCCTAAAAATCAGTAAATCATGTTACGTATTCAGAACAAACTGTTTTTAAAAGGAAATTTTCTCCTCTATCCGATGATACAACCCCCGTTTTGCTGCGAACGTAATTTCCGCCGTTATTATGAATTAGGTGAGAAAAAACGCCAAAAATCGCATAAAACATAGAATTAAAAAAAATTCTAGGTCAAATTTTGAAAAAATCGCTTCGAGGTGCACAACTACATGTATAGATCTTCCCGAGTACCAAATTTGTTGTCTCTAGGTATAGCCGTTTGTCCGTAACGCTGCCGACAGACACACACACAGACACCTTCTTTTATAATAAGTAGAGAAGAGAAGAGATAATTATAATGCTTTATTTTGATTTTTTTTTTCTGTCTTCTTGCAGGAATGGCCGGATGCAAGGAGTGGGAGGAAGAATGGGCATTTGGGAAGCAATGGTCTTACTTTTTGTTTATCTCCTAGGGTTTCCCTGTATGTTGTTCATTTCCCTGATATATTTTCCCGATGGCGAGTTAAACGAAGAAGATGAGTTTCTGAGAGAGAACACATAAAGATGATTTGTTATCTCTTGACCATGTAAATTCATTAAACCTTTACTGCTGTGCCCTTTATATTCTTGGGCATAACCGATTACATGTAAATGTCGTGCATTGTTCTTCTTAATAAAGAAATGTCAAGTACAATAGTGTGAAATATCTTATTAATAATAAATCGAACATTTACAAATTCTTCTAGGAATGCTTAACAACTAAAAACACACTGATAATGATGACGACAATATAGCATGCCAATATACTCGTAGAAGTAAGGCCACTGGGGAGATGGTTCGTGGGTAAGACCGTCACCTCCGATATAGAAGGCCTCCACACCGATTCAAAATGGCCGACTCCGTAGTTCAGTGCTCTACGTTCATTTGAATGAGTTTTGACCGAAACAGTGCCCAAACTTTTCTTTTTGAACAGTAAACATATGACATGAAACTGCCTTTATCAGAATGGAAAAATTCTTCATAAGAACTTTTTTGAAAAAAAATATCCATTTCTTAAATTTATTACATCAAATTCAACGTCTTTTCATGGGGATTTATTTAATAGTATTCTTATGTAGCAGTGAAATCACATTTAGATTAAATTGAATTATTATATATTGGAAAAGTCCTCTAAAGCATATTAAGTTTGTGGTTTAAACTATTAAAAGTATTACTTTTTTATAGAATATACTTAATCCATAAAAATCAATGCTTGATTAACAAAATTTCAGCTTTTTTGCAAGAGGGAAAGATGTTTTCATATTAAACACTTTTTTAAATTGAGTAGCAGTTTAAGTAGTCAAAATGCAAATTTCTACTGTATTTGGGTAGAAAACAGTACTCTTTTCGGCATAAATACAACACTCAGTTCAAGATTTTTACCAATCTAATAAAAATGTATGTAAAATTAGGTATTTACGTATAATCCCGGCGGCGGTCCGCCAAGACAAAGGACTTTTCGCCAAGATAAATGCCGGACACATGAAACTATAGATAGGTTGCTATTCTTATGAGCCTAGAAATCATTAGAACAACGGAAATGCTAGAGATTTATTGGCATTTGGCGACAAAATTCCTTATATCTAAGTGCTCCATACCTCTTGAACCATGTAATATCTTCTTATAAATAAAAATGAAATTCTGTTTGTGTGTTTGTTTGTGGATTTGATTCGTATACAAATCCACAAAAATGGACCTATCGGCCTGAAATTTAGCACAGATATGTAAAATAATATAGAATAAATCGTAGTCCACTTTAAAACTTTCAAAGTCCACCCGTTCCCGGAATTTAAGAGATTTTTTTATGCTCTCCACGCAAAAAGCTTTCCGTAATTGTAACCCCTGTAGTGAAAAAAAGTGTGAAATAAGGATCGTGGTTGCCATGTGTGGCGATTTTGCCGAATAAAATGTTTTAAATTCTCAAAGTAAAAATAAAAGAATAATAATGATTTTTTTAGTTAGTTTATATTCGTAAGGTTATTTTTTTTAAATTATAATATCGTGTGCATGGGAAATCAGAGCAGGAATGAAATGTTTTATACGCAAAACAATAAGAATTGGAGATTTCCGATGTGTAAAATTTTTTAGTTTGGAGAAAAAATAAAGTGGCTGATATATCGATTTTGAGTAAGGGAGTTCTAGCGGTTTGCACAGTTTTCGGCTTGGCGCAATTTATTGAGAGCTTAAGGAAATATCAGGTTGTAACGAAAGTTTTTCGCCATATATGCCTGAAAAACTAACTTCTAACTTTTTAGATAACTGTATTTGAACTTTCGGTACCAAACCTGTACAGTGTCACATTATACAGCAATAGTACTTAAAGCTGTACGCATAATTCGTTTATATTCTAGAGCTGACATTTTGCAACACAACTGGAAGTTAATGATGGTTCTAATCCTCTAGAGCTATAGTTCCATTTGGAGACACCTTGTACTTAATGATAACTATATTTTTCAGAGATTTCACAACACAGTGTTATAAAGTAAGCCTCTTTCTTTCAAATGTCAAAAATAGTTCGACAAAATATGGGCAAATACGCCAATGCGAACTGTGTTCTGACGATGTTTGAGGTGGCGGGAAACTTTCGTTACAGCCTAATAGATTTTTGAAAACAAGTGCAAAGGTTTTATTAGAATATAGCGTTAAATTTTAATGATCCGTGAAGAAATAATGCAGTTATTAAGTGATTTCAAGCGATCTAACTTCAGAATTCTCGCCAATTGAGTACATTGATTTAAGTTGGGGGAAATCCGCCAAATTTCAGAAAATTGAAATCTTCTCATTTAGTACATCGGAGTAACGATGAATAAAACACATTATAGTTGATAATTTTAAAAAATTCGGCTGTATTAAGGGATTCCATTTTTCAAATAAATGCGTGCTTTACTCTGGCGGTCGAACCATTTCCCATATTGATTGCTGCTAAGTTAATGCTTCGAATGATTCCCTGAAAAAACTCTTGCAAAATGGCGTATGTTGGCACTCTGGCGAGGCTTAGATTTGAAACTGGATTTTATTTGAGACTGGTATATATAATAACACTGGTTATAGATAAAAATGAATGTTGGTATGTGTTTATGAGGTTGAAAAACTCCAGCACCGTTGAGCACCGTTGCACCATGAAATTTAGTTCACCTAAGTCTTTTATGATGGAGAAGGTTTTTATGCTATCCGTTTTCCTTAACTTGCCACTTGGTGCCGCAGCACAACGTCGAATTCTATTCCGTTTAGCCGTTTGCTATGCGAATATCGTCCAACCGATTTCGATGAAATTTGGTACACGCGAATATTAGAACGCGGAGAATATTTTTCACTATCCATTTTGCTGTAACTTGCAGCTAAATGGAGCTGCAACGCATCAACTTCTATACCGTTCGACCGATTGGCATAAAATTTTTTATACTTACACATTTGAGCACGAAGAATATATTCTAACTGCGTTCCTTTTGATGTTACTCACCACTAGATGACACTGCAATGCATTATTATTTTAACTCGCCACTAGATGACGCTGCAGCAGGCCAAATTCTTGACCATTCAAACGGTCGCTATGAAAATCAGTATATACTATTTGAACAATGAGAATATTTTGGCGTTATCCATTTTGCTATAACTCGCCACTTGACGGCGCTGTACCAAATCATCACTTTAATTAACCACTAGATGGCCCTGCAGTGTATCACTTCTTGACTGTGCAAATGATCGTTATGAAAATTGGTATACATAGATATTTGAACACGGTAGCTATGAAAATCAGTATATATAGCTATTTGAACAATGAGAATATTTTGGTGTTATCCATTTTCCTATAACTCGCCACTTGACGGCGCTGTAGCAAATCATTAGTTTAATTAACCACTAGATGGCCCTGCAGTGTATCACTTCTTGACTGTGCAAATGATCGCTATGAAAATAGGTATACATAGATATTTGAACACGGGGAAGAGTTTGGCGCTATCCATTTTCCTATAACTTACCACTAGATGTCGCGTCAACACATGAACTTCAGGACTGTCCAGCCGATAGTCATGAAAATTCGTATACATCGATATCTGAATATTTTCGTCGTATCCGTTTTGCTAAAACTCGCCACTAGATTGCGCTACGCCGCATGGCCTTCTGCACTGTACAAACGATTGCCTTGCAATTCGGTATGGATGATTATTGGACACAATATAACGCGATATCCACTTTGCTATATCTGTTTATTACAATGAATAGTAATCACCACAAATCGTAATATCAAAAAGTCCATTCATTCCCGTGCAAAGAACGGGTACTTCAGCTAGTAATCGAATAAATTTATATACACCATAAATAGCTCTTTTTAGTGCATTGTGAGTAACATTTTAAAATATTTTTATGTGTCGTTAGCCTCTTCCATTTTAGATATAAAAGAAATCCCCATTGGAAATACCACGTAAAAAATTTACATTTGGCTCATTATTATAAATAACTCAATTACACATGAGCAATATTAAAAGCAAGATTACATATTATTTAAGTACAGACAATATTCATGCATCATGGCAACCAATCATGTCAAGTTTTAACACATAATTCTATTAAATAATTTAATTATGCCATTGAAATTCGCGTAACTTGGCGACTATTGTCATAATACAATTAACAATAACGATTAAAAAAAAATTTGCGTATTTGAACGTAATTTTGAACATTCATAACTTAGTTATTTTTTATGATTTTACAATAAATTTGGTATCAAATTGTTGGTAATGGAAAGATCTTTAAAATGATATATGAGTCATCACTCCCACTTACCTTCTCCCTGTAGAAATCGGCTTCTGAACGAAGAGCTTATAACTAACAAGACAATTCTAGAGACAGAGAGTATATTCACGAGCACGTCAAAACTAGATGTAAACATGTGAATAAAGCAACGGAGCTTGGACTACGGAATGCTTCATGTTGCCAATTTATGTTTTCGGTGTGGAGGCCTTCTATATCGGAGGTGACGGTAAGACTGGGGATGGACGCGAGACGAGATAGAAGTAAGGCCTTGGAGATGGTTCATGGGTAAGACTAGGGATGGATGCGAGACGAGATAGAAGTAAGGCCATGGAGATAGTTCATGGGTAAGACTAGGGATGGATGCGAGACGAGATTGTAGTAAGGCCTTGGAGATGGTTCATGGGCGAGACTAGGGATAGGTGCTAGACGAGGTGGAAGTAAGGCCATGGAGATGGTTCATGGGTAAGACCAGGGATGAATGTGAGACGAGAAAGATGTAAGGCCATGGAGATGGTTCATGGGTAAGACTAGGAATGGATTGGATGCGAGACGAATGTTTTTATCGTTACTGCATTAGTGTTTGGTGAGACGACAAGAAACTTTGCAGATTTTTGAAGTTACAGGTACTATATTTCGTCTCTCGTCCATCTCTAGGTAAGACTAAAGCGCACAAGACAGTTGTAGAGAACACTGTCTACCAATAAGTATTTGAACACCTGTGATAGAAAAGAAAAACTAACTTTAATCGAAATTAATAGTTGGTAGAGCCTCCACGAGAGACAATTACAGGGTGAACCCTCCGGGGCATACTTTTCACAAGTCTTTGTATTACAGCTAGTGGTATTGTCTTCCACTCGGCTTGGAGTAGACATAGAAGTTCCTTCACCGATTTTGGATGGGTAGTGCACCCCTTAATTCGGCGATCCAACTCGTCCAGAGGTTCTCGATAGGGTTCAGGTCTGGGCTCTGGGCAGGCCAGTCCATTCGATGAACTCCATTGGCACCATACCAAACCTCGAAACATGACAACTGGCATTGTCGTCCTGAAAGTAACAAGGATCCAACCCGTAAAACTGTCACAACGTAAGAAGCACATTGTCATCCAAACTAGTGCAGTAGGCATCGGCGTTGAACTTACCATGAATGGGGACCAAGGGTCCCAGTCCATACCAGGAGAAACACCCCCAGACCATAATTCCACCTCCCTCGAACTTGACTGTTGGCACAATGCATTCTGGCAGGAGACGTTCTCCAGGCAGACGCCAGACCCAGACCCTGCCATCCGACCTTTAAAGGGTGAACCTTGATTCGTCGATCCAAAGAGCCCGTTTCCACTGATCTACGGTCCAATTACGATGTGCTTTGCACCACATTAACCGAGCAGCGCGGTTGGCTTATGGGCAGCAGCACGACCATGAAAACCAAGCAGATGGGCTTCCTTACGGATGGTATTCATTGAAACAATACTCCCGGATGATGCCTGTTGAAACTCCTCGCGGATGAGGGCCATCGGTTGGGTGCGGTTCTTCCGAATTTCTCTGGACAGCACTCATCGGTCTTTATATCCCAGTTTCGATGGTCTGCCGACTCGGGCCACATTCCGACAATCACCGCTCACCTTCCACTTCTTAATCACATAGGCCACTGTCGATTTTGGGTACTTCAGATCGCTAGATATGTCCCTTAAGGATCGGCCACATTTGTGATACACTATAATTATACCTTTCTCGAAATCAGAGAGCTCTGAACTGCGCGGCATCTTGCATGCGACTCATGCCGATGCTGTTTCCAACACGATATATACCGGCGGAGGCTGTGACGTACCTCAGGACCGCACAGATATCGTCATTTGCATAGGTGTCCAAATACTTATTGGTAGACAGTGTATACACATAGGCTCTCTAAACTACCAGTTGGCAAATTTTTTATACGTCAAGGGTCACTAAGTTTTCAGTATAAAATTTCTCTGACCAAAAGCATAATTTTTAAAGGTACGAATTATTACCGAGTGTGATAAAAATATGTATTTATAGAACGAGTTCAGCAGATTTAAATAAAATTTTATTTTTTAATAATTTAATTTTTTTCTCCACGGACCATGAAGTGAAGGCTGTTCTTTTAAGAAATCATGCAACTTTTGAACAGCTTTTGAAAGAATTCAATTGCGCTAAAAAAAAATCAAAAGCTCGAACAAAGTTAAAAAGTATCTTTAGATGTTATACTATGTATGGACTATTAGAAACAATGGAACTACAGGAGTTACGAAGCACACTGGGAAAAATCTTAAACGCAATACTATATGGGAATTTCGCAATACCTTGAACCAAGTAACACACTTCGGTCCAGTTTTGCAGGCAATTTTAATGCTCATGATTTTTTTCTGAAAGTTGCATAAGACTAGTCCACAGTGCATTGGGTGACAAGGACGTACCCAGGGGCAGGGGTAGATTTGCCGATTGGGTGGCTCTGGGCCAATCTCTTTCGAAAACTGTTTTCAAAATTTACAAATTTTTAAACTTAAAGAACAATTTGGGGGTCCGGGCGCTTGTCCCGAATGCCCTCCCTGAAGGGATGGTCCAGGTGGTCCGGAGCCCCCGAAATTTCAGTTTTTGTTAATAAAATAATAATAATTACATCTTTTTGCGAAAAAATCTTCCCTTTTCGCCGTTTGGACACCCTCCGAAATTTTTACGTATTTTCTGGGTACGTCCCTGTTGGGTGAAGAGGCATTAATAATTTTTTCTGGTGTTTAACATCATTAATTTGTTCTTAATACTATTCAAAAGCACCAGCCAAATTTCGTATGAAGGTACTTTAGGGTATACAGTGAAACTTCTATGAGCGACCCCTTCCTGCAAAGACCCATTATGTTAAAAGGACCTCTAGAAGAAACCACACAACCCCCTATAAGCGACCGGTCCCGGTTTTTTATGCGAAAATTTTCCTGCATTTTTCCCGGAAATAAAGTAAACAAATACCGCATTTCAAACCAGTCTCTCTGTTGCAAATCGACAGCTGGTCAGTGGCGTAGCGAAGGGGGGGTTTTGGGTGTCAGAACCCCCCCTAAAATTTAGCAGAGTTCTATTATTGACATGAAGAATGCGATCCATAATGTAGATTATCCGTTACATCAGTGCCTAAACCCCCCCTAAAAATTTTTCCTTGCTACGCTACTGCAGCTGGTACAAGTACACATCAAGTACAAATCTTGAAGGTTAGAGCAGAGCTATGTCTAAGAAACGAATTATTTTACCGTTGGAGCAACGTAGAGATGCAATCTAGTCCCCCACCACAGCACAGCCACAGAAATAGCTGCTTTAGTAGCCTTCAGGGTACAAAATAGTAGCCTGATAGAAGCTTTCAGGTACAAAATAGTATCTTTTATAGCAATCTAAACAGGCTGAAATCTTCTAAACAAAGTTTGAAAAATGTTAAATACACATTTTTGTTTTCGGAAAGAAGTTTATATATTATTTGTGAAGATTAAATTCATTATATACTACTCCACAGCAGATGATGCTTGTGGTTTAGTTCTGTTTCCTTAGATGCAGAAGTTCATAGAACAAAACATTATAAAGTAGACAAGTTTTCAATGTCTTTCCAAGTATTTTCAGTTAAACATGAACTACGAAACACAGTAGACTCTCTCAAACTTACAAACACCAGAATCTATAAACAAGCAGATTATAGAATTTTAAATCATGGAATTGTTAACATAACTTTTTATCGAATTATTATGTGAATTAAAAAATAAATAAATACTCAAAAATAAAAAGTTATGAACCTTTTTAAAAATTAATAAAAAATTCTTTATAAAAATAAAAAAAACACAGTTTAAAAACAAGCAGCAGGTGTATTAATTTTCATGAAGCATACATATCTAATGAAAGTTAATAGTGTTACTGAAATTAAGTTTTGCACTTTGTCGGATGTAAATCGGTTAACTAGAACGCAAGGTAGGGACATTTAATATTCATATAGGATAGCATCCGAATTAGGGGTTCTTGTTAAATATTGGCAATATCGCTTGGCTGGGTTAAGTTTTGGAGGCTTATTTTTTGCACCAATCAAAATCGCCAAGACTGTCAAAAAAAGAGAGACCTCCAATGTTTACTTACCCGAATCTGTTACTGTATCTGAATGTTTACTTATCCCTTCTTAGCATTACACAAATGATGCAAAGAAATTTATAGAGAATTTACTAGACAGATTTTGCCAGAACTTTAGAGAAAACTCCCCAAAAAGTATAAATACGGTAGGCCTTCCCATTGTTTCAGTCTTGAATTGGCTTTTCTACCAAACGCTAGCTATTAAGAACATAACGCTTTGCATAATTTTGATGCCAGAGGCACCATTGTTTTGTCAAGCTGTCAAATTTAATTTTATTTACTGTAAAGAAATTGCAGTATTTGAGGAAGTTTCTCTGATTGATGACTAGTTATCTATAGAATTACTGCTTGTAAATTCTTCAGGGTTCATACTCATTTTTCAAAATGAAATTCTCTGAGTTTTCCAGGTGATTTTTCAAGAATTTCCAGGTCATCGCAAAAAAATAAACATAAGATAAAGACTAAATACTTTTAATTTATATGCCCCATTCTAAGATAATGAAATTATGATAGCACTATGGTAATCAAAATTGTACTCCCCCTCAATTATCACAAAATCAGTGGATTACATTTATATCAATCATGGTTTTAAATCCAATTTCACCTATAAAATATCAGAAATTATGCAACAGCTTTACAGAAGTAAAGAATGAATTTTTGGGACCACTTCATTGATTGATAGTTTCAAGATATGTTTTTTATGCTATTGCCAGTACACAAGGCTATTGGTAAAAATTGCCATATGCTTTAGAACTAAGTAAATTCCACAAATCCTATGCATAAACAATGAAATATTTAACACTAATAGGAACACACATTCTACATTGTAATCTAGCAAATATCAGCAGAGTTTGTATATACGTGATAATATTACACAATCTAACTTTGGGCACAGTACACAACACAAAGAACAGTCCCTCCAACTCAAATGAGAAAAGGGAGCAATCACAAATGCTCAGAACTGCAGACAAAATGAGAAGCAAGTGTGCTATTCATCCTAAGCAGTCTTAAGTGATAGATGATTAATCTTGTATAATCCATTTCCAATTGCATGAGTGCTTCATTAGCAAAGTAGTTGACCCTTGAATAGGGTGAAAGCCATAAAAATAAAGAGAAATTTTCTTAAAATTCCGTGGGTAAATTTTCTTAAAATTCCAGGAATGAAGATGGATTTTCCAGGTTTTTAAAGCAAAATTACATTTTCCCATGAGATTTCCCTAAGTTTTAAGAGCTAATTTTCAATTCCCCGAGTTTTCCAGGTTTCCCTGAGGGTGTAGGAACCCCGATTCTTGTAAATTGTGCTTTGAAGTTTGTTTCAGGAAGTTTCTAAAAACCGTTATGTATGTGTTTCGTCCTGACATCTGGACTGCCTACTGAAACTATCTACAAACCGCAGACTTTAAAGCATACTCTCTACTACGAATCCGACAGTTCAGCAGAATTTCTGCAACAAAGTGAATGATATAACTGTGGCGTTCCGAAAGTTGGCTGCATTATGTTTTTGGAATTTTGAAGTTTTGTCACTTTTTTGATTATGAAAACACATCTTTCACTGTAGTGAGCTACAATGAAACAACAATGGCGGTATGCATCCAGCTTATCTGTTTTTGCCAGATATTTCTCAAAATCTACGGGTGGACACTGTTGCGCTACGCTCAGTGTTTATCATCATGTTGTTAGTAGTGTGGTTACATGATCTAAATTGAAACGTTCTAGGTGAAAAACAGAAATTGCATTGTTACTCCAAGAAAAATAGTTGCTTTTTAGCTGTTTGTACATGTAAATAGTTACCATAGTCACCCATTCTCGATTATAGTAGCAAATAGTCTCCTTTTAGTAGCCAGTGGGCACACTGTCTAGTCGCATCAGAAAGAAAATTCAGAGAGGAAGTAAGCGGTTACTTTTGGTTGCGGGAAAACCCAAAAAAGTAAATTTTAGAGCAAATAAATTTTATTATGGCAATTCAGAATGCATGCAGAATATCAGGATAAATGGTCTTTTCTCAGCTGTAAGAAATAAAGTATAGAGAGATGTATTCTTGGAAAGAAAAAGATCACCAGATCGCTCCCTTTATTCATACACAATCTATTCTGCTATAGAATCCAGGCCTGAAAACAGCTGACGCATTTTTCAACAAAAAATGAAAAATATACACATGAACACATTTTCAGGGCTATATACTTATAATAGGAATGAGAATGCAAAAATGGAATACTGATATTTCAGTGTATTATCATGTCCAGGCTTTTTTTTTTTTTAATTTTATTTTCCACATTTAATTTTAAAAACTTAATCTTGTTAGTTATGAGATTACTATTTTATTTTCTGGCAGTTTGCAGGTAAGTTTATAGGAGTGTGGCATATGTTCTTGAGCTTCAATTTAACTATCGATCTATTACATGATGTACAAACAATCGCTAATATTAAATTTTGATCACAAACAAATTGTCTTCTATCCTGAAGGAGATAATTCCAACGCACTCATTTATAAATAAATGTTCAATTTAACTATCGATCTATTACATGATGTACAAACAATCGCTAATATTAAATTTTGATCACAAATTGTCTTCTATCCTGAAGGAGATAATTCCAACGCACTCATTTATAAATAAATGTTTCATAATCAGTTTTAGATATAGAAAATTCAATAGAAGAAAATAGGCTATCATAATTTAAAAAGATTATCCTAAAGCAATACCATAAAATCCAAGGTCACCATCCCACCATAAATCGCAAGCTGCAAATTGCCAGAAAATAAAAATTTTCTTTCATTTTAAACTACATGAGAATAAAATGAAATATCAATTCTTTATTAAAAATTGCAGGAATAAATGAAATCAATAAACATTATAAAAAATACTTTTCTGTTGAGTTGAATTACCAAAGATGCCATATTTTAATTTAACAAAAGAATATTAAAAATTGCATTTTTTTAACAAAGCATAAAATAAAAGCAATTTTTTTTTCACTATCTCTAACCATGTAGCCATACAGAAAATCAATCTAATGCAAATCCATATCTTTTTTTAAATTGCAGATTTAATATGAAGTGATTTCATGGGTTTGCATGCAAATTTATCTGTTATTTCTGCACCAGGATAACTCTAATCACTAACAACAACGACAAAAAAAAAAAAAAAAAAAAAAAAGAGAGAGGGAGAGAGAGAGAGAGAGAGTAATAGTCTCGGTTGCTTCAAAAAAATTCTAAGCAAAAGTATTAAAAAAATAACCTGGCTGTTTGAGTCTCGTCAGGGGGAGACCCCCCTAATTTTTTAGTTTCATTATTGCCATATTAAAAAGATATTAATTGACTACGTCATTTTATCTCTCAACTTTCGTGTACTTCGCCTGGTAACCCTATGTTGAAATTTTTATGATTGTAACCTATTTATAGAAAAATACATGGGATGCATATTCTACAGCTTATAAAATATTGCAACAATAGATTAAAGCTGTTGTGAACTAATAGTATTTAAATATACGTAAAATTATGTCGCTTTTTTTTGGGACACATTTTCAATAAAGGGGGTGAGAGATAAAATGACATAGTCATAAAAAAAAAAAAAAAAAAAAAAAAAAAAAAAAAAAACAAGCTGTCATTAACTAACCTATCTTTTCTTTTTTTTAATTTTGGGATTTTGTTTGGGTAATTAAGATCGCCCCTATAAATTTTAAGCAAATAATTCTGCAGAAACAAAAGTTTTATTAAATGTTTGTAAAAAGTCAAACTTTCTCCCTAATTAATAAAAATATTTTTCCTATAATTAAGAATTAAAAATTAACAAAGTTGAAATTTGCTAAAGGCAATCTAGTTATTCCACTCAACCCTACAGAAATAAACTACATGTATATAGTATTTTTTACATTTGCATTAGCTGCTAAAGTGAATCTTATTACAGTGTAAAGAATGGCCATTTCATCTTGTTAAATTATGAAAGTAAAGCAAACTGACTAAAAAAATACTGTGTTTGGTGATATCATCAAATGATTAATGAAGATAAACAAGGGTTTTAATTATGATGTGTTAATATAAATTAAAGAATCAGTACACTGGAAAAAAAAGTATTTATTTGTATGTAAATTTCCTTTTGTACATAATACATAAATAAAAGTAGTTATAAAATTACGAAAAATTGTTTTGTCCTTCCATAAAAACATTCATAAATTGTCAAGGCGTAATTTCCCTTTGTTTTCTGTAAAAAACAACAGATCTGTCATAGCTTGTTCAATAGTTGCTTCGTGTGCCAACTCGCAGACCTGAAAATGGTGACAGTAAACACATTTATAGTTATCATTCTAACTTTTAAATTTTGTATCATTTAATTCAGCTAATCTTAATTTTGTGATTGGCGAATTTCTCTTTAGTAAACTGAAAGTTAAAAGAAAAAATAAGTTTTTTAAGGGATGCTTATATTATTTTCATTTTTTATTTTCATCAAAGCATTTATCAAATTAGACATGATAGACATAATCAATCATGACAAATTAGACAAATTAGACATAATTAATCATGACAAATTAGAGCCAAAACTACTATAAAAAGTCCTTATTTCATTTTAAAAGATCTTTTTTCATACACTCCTTTATCTAAGAGTCACAGAGAAGATGCATCATATATGTGTAATGCCAAGAATATTACTTACTAAAAGTTAGAGTAAACTTGCATGCTAACCAGATTTTTTTTTTTAAGAAGTATGATTTTGTTAGCAATATAATTCAGTAATACTGAATAGTCACACAATGAGCTACCACAAAATGAATGATTCAAAAAAAAAAAAAAAAAAGTTTATGTTGTATCACAGGTTTAAAAAATGTCTTAATTAAATTTTGAAGTCCAGATTTATTTATGGTTAGATTAGTTAAAACACATTTTTTAATTAAGTTAATTTAGGGTAGTAATTTATAATAAAGACAGATTTTTTCTTAATTTAAACATTTAATTGAATGTGTGTATGTGGTATGACTTCAATATCTCTAACGTGCTTTTTCCTTTGTAGCATATTTCTATGTTTTCACTTTATTTTAGCGTTTCATAAGCCATGAAAAAATTACACCAATCCAACACTCGTGCTATATCATATTTTTTTTTATATGGAATAAATAAATAGACAGCTTGAAATTAGGCTTGATAAAATTCTAAGCAATTGAGGCTTTTTCAATTACATTTTATTAGTACAATAGGTTACTGATTTTTAATTTCCAAAATCAACTACTGCATGCCTGGGCAAGGTATTTCTATATATCTTTATTTTATAAAGGTATGTTTCAGAATTATTTTCTACCAGAAGATGTGTATCAGAATGTTTTTCTATATTTACAAAAGATTTTTTTTAACACACAGCATTGAACAAAGAAACAGATTATGAACCCTTTGATTGTAAGTTACAAAAACAATCTATACAGTTATTATTATTATTTGATCAGAAAGCTAATTAAATGCATATGCCAATATGGTAAGCTACTTCAAAATATATTTAAACTCTCAAATTATAACAAAAAACAGAACTATAAAACATATATATATATACATAAATCCCATAACTTACTGCTCTAAATTTTTCTTTAGGAGGATACTTGAAATTAGGTCCAAAATTCAGTGACACCTAAAAGAAACAGAAGTGTAAGGAATGGGGTAGCTTTCAGTAAAAAAACAAAAATTTTCATTATTAATAAAATCCAGATAAACAAATTAAATGCTCCCAAGACATGCTTTTCCAACCCTATTGGAGTGAGGTGGAAAAGAAGGAAGACTTCATTTCAATTTGAAAAAGTGTATACTCTAAAATTTGTTCAATAAATTTATTTTCTTCAGATTAGAATATTTAATTTTTCTTTATTGTTCATTTTTTATGTGCATTTATTTATTTATTTTTGAAATATATTGCTTCAGTTTTATTTTTTATTTTAAGAATCAGATATAAAAACTGTTAATTTAAAAAGACAAAATGAATGTTTTACAAGCATGTGAGAAAAGAAAGTGTGTTAGAAATTCATTGCAGCCATGTCTACATTTCACAGAATTTAAGATTAAATTTTCAATAAACTGACAAAGAAAAGTGTTTTTGGTAATACAGTGAAACCCCCAATTCATTGCTTTCCCATATTGGACGGTTTATTTCTATGGTCCCAGCACAAATTGCATTTGAATAACGTTACAGAAACACATATGTATCGTTTGTCAAAAAAGTGACTTTCCTGCATTCATCGTTGTGCAATTTTTCTCATGACGAAAATGAAATTGAAGGTTAAGTGGATCCATATGGCATACAAACTGCAAATTGCTTCTTGGTATGATTTCTTGGTTTATTGATATTTAGATGAACACTGGTTGTGTGTTGAAGAGGATTATAGTGTAGTGTGAAATTTAACGAGTATATTTCCATTAATCAAGCCGGTGACAGGGTTTCTACAGATTTCACAGCTTTTGCTTCCCTGATTTTTCCCTGACATTTATCACGCTCTTCCCTGACTTTGTCTAAAATCAATACATACAAGAATCTTATTTGACATCACTGCATTCTAACAAAAACCATGTTTGATAATAATGTAGGATAAAATGAGACATATTAAAACTGCACAAGATATGCTCAAAAAGGACACATTTTTAAATTATTTATAAGGTTAAATGAGAAAATGAAAATAAAGCAATTTCTATACTTAGGTTCTAACAGCAAGTATTTTCTTGATTTTGCCACAAAATTCAATTTTTCTTTCATTTCCCTGATCTTTCTTCAATTTCTGCTAATTTCCCTGACTTTTTTCCCAAATCCCTGACCAAAACTCATTTCCCTGACTTTCCAGGTCTAGAAACCCTGGGTGAGGCATGCAGTATCCTGGAAGAAATGTGTGATGATGCAAAAAATGAAAATAATGGTGAAGCAAAGGGTAATATTCATGCCCATGAGGCTGAGCCTACACTAGTACGAAGTTTGTCTGAAGCAATAATGGTATTAGAAACTGTATGAACTTTTTTTAAGCAAAAATAAAATCACATAAAAGGTCCAGAAAAATACTGTAAATCTGAAAAGTTACGGTTTAATTTAAAATGGTGAAAAACCCCACATAAAATTACTGATTTTTTGAAATAAGTATCACTTAATTTTCATCTTTGATTTATTTGTTGGTATACAGTCATTGCGTGTATGCATAAAGATTGCTTTCTTCATATTTTGACTTGAACCCGCATTCATAAATTTTTTCCACGCACCCCATGTAAAATGATGAATCGAGGTTCTACTGCCTTTTAATAGTCATTAAAGCTGACTTTTTTTACAAGATAGTGCACAGTATTACTATGATATTTAGTAAGACAAGGATAATTAAAAAGATTTAAGTGAAATAACTTGTTTGGAGATGAAAGCATGTTTAGAACATAGAGCAGATATATTAATGGAGCGAGCTTCCTTTTTTGAAGAAGGGGAAAGATTGCTTGCCAAAGTGCAATAGCATTTTGGGACTGTCACGTAATACAATTGGTAGGACAAGTTTATATGGCTACCATATTAGGCATGTTATAGAAGAAATATTTCAACAAGTAATATTTACTGTTGCCAAAAAAGTTAAATCATAATAGAATGGTAAAATCTTAGACAAGAATTAAATATGAGCATTTTTCTGTAATGGTTTACATTTCCATCTGATAAGAAATTAATGGTTATTTTCTTTACACACACACACAAAATAAATAAATAAATAAATCCTCACAGAGGAGTGGTATATTTTAAGCAATTCCAGATGAGAGATTTCAACACCTGGATTGGCACCCACAAAGATATTGCTTGAGCATGGAAGACACTGATGCCACAACCGATTTTAGTGCATCACTTGCCTTTAGGTACAGAATCTACAACAGACTCAATCAAGAGAAGTGTTAACCCTCCCATGTACTGACAAGGAGGCTAAACTTTCGGCGTTCAGATGGGAGCCAAGCTTCAACTGACTAAGCTACTATCAAACTATTCATGTAAAATAATTGACAAACTAAATTATTTTTATGCTTTTCCTAGAGTAAAATCATAGTCACAAATCAGTATAGTCATTAAAAAACTTATTAAACATACCGTAACACTTTTGTACAATGAAACAGCTGGATAGTATGTCCCAATATTGATATTTTCAAAGGCTGGACCCATGCATTTACCATTTTTGTAAAATACCATCTGTAAGGTAAATTGAAAAATATTATAACTATAAACTAATACTGATTATCACAAAATGTTATTTCATAACTGATATATTATTTATTTCTTTACTTCAAACGTATTAGAAAACCTTTCTAATAATAAATTACTGGGAATGGGGGTTACTTTTCTTACAACCAGGGATGAAAGTGACAAAATTGAAAAAAAAGTGGAAATTACATATGAAGGTAATTTTGAGCGAAACTGAAAATAACGAGAAAAGTGAAATTAGGGTCCCAACTGAAAATGCTTGGAAAAACAAAGAAATTTCAACAATGGAAAGGCTATAGGGAAAATATTCACTCTCAAAATGGATGGGTAAAGATTGCAATTGGGATGGAGGAGCAAAAAAAAAAAAAAAAAAAAATTTGTCGATCTATAAGATAAACAAAAACTCTCATGCCTGTAACAACTCTTTCAATAAAATTTGATTATGCATCTCAGCTGAACATGTTTTAAAGTATTTAAAAAATTATTAGCTTTAAATGTAATACATATTAAATGATAAAACAAATGTTTATTAAATACTTTTGAATAACTTGATTAAAATATGGATATAAAAGTTCAATGCATTCGAGTATTAACTCTTATAAAATATTTAGTACATTGATAATACACATACAGCAAAATTGTTACACTGAACATAACTCTTCAAATATTTCCAACAGGCATGTTTCTAATGCACTAATTGAAAGAAAGAAACTTATTCAATCAGAGAAGAATTTTCAAAACAGCCAAATTGTTTCACTCTTAACGTTAACATTTGCACTGTCTGTCTGTTGATGGCGTTACGGACAAACGGCTATATGTACAAATTACCAAATTTGATACACAGGAAGTTCCAAAACACGACGTTATGCACCTCGAAGCAATTTTTTCAAAATTCGAATTCGAATTTTTTTAATTTTATGTTTTATGCGATTTTTTGCATTTTGTCTCACCTAATGCGTCATAACATTGGTAATTACGCTTGCAGCAAAACGGCATTTGCATCATCGGATAGAGGAGAAAATTTTCTCTTCAAAACTGTTTTTTCTGAATATGTAACATAATTTGCAGCTTTTTAGGTATTTTTTATTTAAAGATGACATTTGACAAAACTTTTTGTAAAATAATTTTAACTGCCCAACAGGCTGTGATGTAAAATCCTGTCCACTTCATTCTAGTTTCCACTGCAATTCATCTATAATTTAAATTATTTATAACACCAAGGTATCATAAAATCTATTTCAATATTAAAGATAGGTATTTTATGAGTTAACTTTTTAATAATTACAAATCTTCCTATCAAAATTTTATTTTTTTAAATAATTTTAAAGCTGCATGAAAGTATTACTGTGAAAACAACATTATCTGAGCATTTCCAAGATGCTCAGAGGGTTAAAACTGTTGCATCTTGAATTCTATCCGTCATAACTTTTTGATATTTTGGCAAATGATAAAACATTCATCTCACCCTCTTTTAAAATAAAAATTAAAAAAATGATATAAATTATGTGATTTTTTTATGAATTTTAATGTAGCAATGTTTAGAATTTAATAGCATCAACGCAGAGAATTTATGCCATTATATTAATAAATCATGACACAAGAATTTATATCGGGTTGCTACAAAAAGGATTAGAAAAAAGGTTTTTTCAACGCATGGATAGAGTTTTTAAATGGGGCAGCAGGTTTTCAATTTGCAAGTAAGGATCTATGATGTATACTGCTTTAAGATATGTATAAAAATTATGCCACAATTTTAAAGCATTTATTCCCACTCTTTTTTCAACACAAGGAGGCATTATTTTGATTAAAACTTACTATAAAAATAAACTAAGAAATTCACGATTATTATCATAAGTGGTAGTTTAAACAATTGCTTATTTAAAAATTGAAATGTTTTAACACAGCTGAAAATGTTCATCAATTTAAAAGCAACAAAGTTCATTTTAAATTATATATATGAATTATATGGGTGATATATTAAAAATTTTCTATTTACTTTTTTTTTTATTTTTGGCATTTAATTATGCTACAGCTATATGTTTCCTAACATATGCACATTGCAAGTAGTTTTATTTTAACGTTGGATTATATGTTTCTCGATAGCGGTCCTATATAAAGCAAAAAAATTTTCAACATCATTGTAAGTTTCAATATTATACCATTTAAAAACTACTGTGCGAAACGTCCAAATTAACTCCCTCAACCAACCGGGGTATCTTTTACAGCAGTTAGACAGTGACGTCATAAATTTTAAAAATGTGTGAAATTTGTAAACTCTGCAACTCTAACGTCCTGTTGCAATTAAGGCGATTCTAAATCACTCCTCGAAATTACACAGTTTGATGTTTTTCAGGAGACAGAGGCATGAAGGATTTATAAGATGTCACTGTATTGGATACATGGATATTCCAATGAGTACCGCTTGGATATTTTCCACCACGGCAAGATGAAATATTTTGTGGTGCTAAATATTCCTATCCCACAAAACCATGCATAAAATAAATGTATATGGAGAACTTCCGTAATGGCAACTATAATGTGAAATTTTGTTTATGCTAATGTGTAAATAGCAAAGAATCACCATAGAATAAAAAGGTCCCATTTGTGCCAAATAATGTAAGCTGTTTCTTCAGATTGAGCATGAAAGAGGAAGAAGCGAAGATACAGTCAAACCTCATTATATGGACACTTTTGAAAAGTCCCGGCTAGCTGAATAGAAATTCTGTATATTTTAATATCGCTTATATGGTCATGCCATCATAGCTATACCCTCTTATATGGTCACTTTGATCACTGTCTGAAATAGTTCTGAAAATTGGCAAAGCTATTTTTCAGTAAGAGATAAGCGATCTAGCGTTTCTTCACTGTGTTGATAAGGAAAGGGGCAGTTTGCAGGGTTACAAAAAGGTTTTTGTAAAGAAGATTGCACCTTGCTCTATCCGCTGTAGTAAGTTTCCAAGTTTGTTTCACATGTTTTCTCACTGTTTTTCTTTGAATACTCTTAGCTTTTTCTTTTCTTTTTTTTTTTTTTTTTACGGAATCTGATGCCTTAAAGGAACATTAAAAAACTGTTTTTGATCTTGAAAAAGTAGTTTTAAGAACATTTAAACCGAAGGAAAGGCAGTCCTACATAAATTAATATCTTAAATGCTGAATTGTGCTTCTAACTTCTGTAAGTATAATATGAATGTTATTATTTTTTTGTTTTGTATCCAATTACTGAATCAACAATTAAAAAAAATATTAATCTAATAACAATATATATGCCTGCTTTTCCTTATATATTTAAACATAATATTACTTGCGAAAGCATGTATTTGTGCTAAAAATAAATGGCTGTTTACTGGTATCATATATATGGTCACCCCGCTTATAAGGGCACTTTTCCACGGGTGACCTTATAACGAGGTTCTACTGTAGATAGTATTAATATACGAAATAGGTAGTATTAGTAGATTTGTAAGGATTATATGAATAAATCACAATATACTACGTTAATAAATATTTTATGAAATTAAAAGTGTTCTAGTCATCCTTTTTCAATGGTTGTCTTACAACTAACTAACCAATAAATAATTCTAATTTGCGTTAATATATCCTACAGTAATTCCAACAGAGGAGATTACTTGAACTTTTTAAAAAATGAAATTCTGTTTTGCCACATGCAGTTATGATCATATTTTAGGGAAATATTTGCTTTTTTCCATATGAAAAGCAGGTGGGCAGCTATTTTGAAAATAAAACGGTTGTCCATTTCGTGTAGTGTCTGAGGTATTTAAGGCAACAACTTGAACATAAAAAACAGTATGATGTAGAAACAAGACATTTTGAAAGTGAAAAGTTCTCAGCAAACCATCAAGCTTATCACTATTTTGCTTACAAATGACACTGACATAGGTTTTTGAGTCATTATATTCTAATGATGCCAGGTTAGTACTGATAGCACAAACTTTATGTTAAGAGTCAAATTATTGAAGAAAAAGTAAAATTTTCTACAATAATTTTGCTTTTTTTAGATTCCAAATCACTGGAATTAATTCAAATTACACATGTAAGGAAAAGTTTCGTTTCCTACCCTGCGAAGAACAGGGCACACAGCTAGTATATACATATAACATTCAACAAGTTTTCTACATACTCTACTGGTACTCTACGTGAATTCCCTAGGTCACACAACATACATATAGGCAGTAATTGGGGCCAAAGGAACAAAATGAGGTCTTTTCTTGTTCCGCCTTTATTTGTGGAGAAACTGAAAGATACTCATCTTGTGCTGCTACCTGATGCACACAATACAAACTTGGTTTGTGTTTATTTTCATATATCACACTTACTTGAATGTGTAATAATCTTCAATCTTTATTAATACTCGTGTATATTTCAGTTTACGGAAACATATAATAATAATTAACATTAAAATATACAAAATGCATAGAATTTTTCTTTACCTTACTGTTGGGCAAAGGTTTCATATTTTTTAGTTCTAACTGTAGTTCATCTTTTTCTTCATAATATAAATAACTTTTGAATTTCACCAGAGGCTGAAAAAAAACAAAAACAAATCCCACCAATTAAGTTCTTGGCACATAAAAATTCATACAATACAAAAGCATACCTGCCAACCTGGGAAAATTAATATCAGTAACATGATGTATTCATTTCAGTAGAGTTCCACCTCATATCAGTAAAATTAAATTTATTTTTTATTACCAATAACTTGTATTCTCCAGAAAAAATAAAAATATTAATATCTATCCCCCTCCCTTCTTTAAAATAGGAATCAGTTTTTATTCTTACAACACTGGAGCTTTAAATAATGGAACACTAAATATATATATATATATATATATATATATATATATATTTACTAAGAAGGATAAGATGGAATTGAAAGCTTAGTTCTATTCAATGAAGTCTTTTCTTCATTGGTTTCCTTGAGAGGAAGGGAAAAGGTAATAAAAAATAAATATAAATTAGAAATCAATTTTAATTTTTACAGCATGAGAGGTTTATATAAAAGAGTGTTGAAAGGAAAATATATATTATCTAGACAGATGAAAAAAAAATTTAAATTGGAAAAAATTGAGAATGCCGAAACATGACAAATGAAATCTGCAAAATTTTTCATCATATCCATACATCAGATAATTAACAGCAAAATCTGTATATTTCGCGGCTATTCTGTAAAAGTTGGCAGGTATGTGAAAGTACTTAAAAGCTGGCACTTTACATACCTTATCTTTATAAATGGGTGGTAGTGGAACAGAATTTGCAGCTTCAGGTAGATGAATTAGAAAGCCAAGAGTATCTCCTTGTCCATATCCTTCATCACTATAATGGTAACCTCTGCTTTCATGAAATTTTGTACCCTTGCGAGATCGCCAGGAATAGCTAAATTTGTCATAACCTAAAGGACCTTGAAGATTTGCTGCAAAAATAAAAGAAAGAATAAAATTTAAAACATACTTACAATGTATTGTACTTTAAAACAATATTAAATAGTGCTTTGTAGTTTAACCTTTTCAAGGAAGTGACAAAATAATGAATAACTTTCTAGACACATCCCCCCCCCCACTATATCAAAAACGAAGTGTTACAACAGTTGCAATCAATTTTTTAAAAACAGTCTGTAAAAAGTATAGTAAAATATTGAAATGAGCCCAAAGCACTGGATGAAATTGGAGAAAATGGACAAAATAAAATTTAAATGAAATGTAACTGCTATTACAGGAAAAACAATTTGTGTTGCTACATTTCATAAAAAATAAATATGTTTAAAAAATTAAACAGTACAAAAATTTTTGCATTTTAT
Source organism: Cheiracanthium punctorium (assembly GCA_038373885.1). Lineage (NCBI taxonomy): Eukaryota > Metazoa > Arthropoda > Arachnida > Araneae > Cheiracanthiidae > Cheiracanthium > Cheiracanthium punctorium. The sequence goes on from JAWZYV010004965.1 coordinate 115,255, forward strand.
TCAATCTAATTAGCTCACCAGTTCACTTAACATGGTGAAATAATGAATGTTATTGAGTATTTTTCAGTAAAAGAAATTTATATTTTTAAAAAAATCAAATGAATATGAATAAAGTATTGCTATGATAAAATCACGTTCGTACATTTAATCAAACTTAAAAGTATTTTAAAAATTAGTCCTTAAAAAAAGTTTTTGTACATCAATGATAATCTAATAAGTGAACAAAAGCAATAATAAATTTAACAGAATATTTTGCAGCAAAATGAATTAAAATTGTTAAGATAAAAAGAAATCAGTTGTTCAGTTATCAATTGCATTGTTATATCATGCATGCATACGAAATTTAAAGTAATTTTATGATCTGGTGTCAGAAAGTTTGAGTTAAGTGAGATGAAAGGATGATTAAAACAAAACAAGAAATTTTGTCTATTAGAGCAGAAATATACAAATGAAAGTGTACTATACATTCTTATACAGAGAAGAATCGAAAGATGATGTATAGGTTTTCAAAGTGGTGTATCAATACTTTAACTACCAGTATGACACTTAGAAATGCTTTTAAAATAATGTGTAAATATTCCATTTTTTTAATTATATATAAATCTCCTTTTGAAATATAAATTTTCATTACATTTTAAAAATAAAAGTGAATTTAAAATCGACAGTAATTTATCAAAGGGAGTAAATTTTTACAACGTGAGTGCTAATTTTCATTCAGCATCTTTCACTTCTGATGTCGAAATTAGTTATCAGTATTAGCAAAATATACATAGTAGAGTCTTGATAGATCAAGTTTCCCATAAATCCGAGTTAGTGAAAAAATCAGTTTAGTTCCCAATTAATGACCAACACAATACAAAACATGTGAAGGAATTATTTCGCACCACAAAATTCAAATACTTGGTGCGTACAGAAGCCTCATCAGAAATCCCCCACTCAAAGAAAATGGATAAATTCTTCCTATAGATGGCCTCACAGGCATTTCTGCACAGTGCTGACATACTGCTTTGGGGATGGTGAGATAATGTGTGCGGAAATGGGTCAATGTGTTAATATAAAAAACAATTGACGATTATTTTCCCGATATAACTAACCTGTTCTAATCATCAGTTATATAATATGCACTTACATTTTTCATTTAAATATGCAAAGTTACAAAAATTGCTTTATTTGTTAACTGAATTTGTTAATAAATTTTGTGATTTTGATAGTTTGAGGCAAACCCGGTCCTGTTCCCCTCAATTTATCAAGACTCTACTGTAATATGATATGCTTTTGTATGTCTTTTAATACGTAGAAACAAAAATAACATGAATGCATGATTTTGAAGACTTCCATCTGGATTAGGCCTAGCAACGAAATCCTTCCATTCTTCAGAGTAATTCACGCAGTAGCACTTTTCTTCCCTGTTGTAACTTCTGCAAAACTCAGTAGTCATTAAGAAAGGGTTACAGTTTGAAACAAAAACTTACTGTCCAAGTAAGATTGTAAAAACCAAAAACATTAACCAAAATTACACAATTTTGTACAAAAAAGTACTTTTGATAGTACTACACCAATAAGGAGAAACTAATAACAACAGATGTGATTCACTGCTACAAACTTTCAGTAATGTTACATTATATTGAAAAGTTAAAATACATTACAGCATTTTTCAAACATATAAAAAACATTACACACACGTAAAATATACACAAGTATTTATACCTAAGGGTTGAGACCAGCCCAAGCGTGTAGCTGCTCCATCTGGCATATCTTCAATAGTGCATTCATAATACCAAGTTCCTCTGTTAACTCCTAATTGCATTATTATAACATATCAAAATTCCAACAAAAAGCAAAACTTGTAGTAAAATTTTAACATTAGAAGTACAATAATATACCATGTGTTGCTCGAGCCATGCAATAACCCTTTTCTCCTGTAACAGATAACCTATCCTCAGATACCTTCAACTGGGGAGCTGTAACATTATAAAAGAAATCAGAACTAAATTAATTTAATACATTCACTTTTTAATAAAATATATAGCTTATTACAAGGGCCAATGGAATAATTCATTAGTTTACAAAGACTTGTGTCCTTCCAACCATGAAGAGAAAAAAAAAAAATTGTGCTGATTTTTGTTCCTAGCATATTTTATATCACTGCTTGGCAGTTTGCTGAACGTGAGGCCCTATACCTTTCCTTTCTTCATAAAAATGCTAAGCAAAAAAAAAAAAAAAAAACAGATCTTCTAAACTTCCCCTGACTCTTAGCATCATTTTACACATTACAGTTTTGCACACAAATTTACGGTTTAGAGAAAGTCAATGGTGAATGATTTTTTTAGTACTATTCTTTTCATTTTAATAAAAACAAAAACGAAAATTCTAATGATTTCTCCAGTTCATGACACAACTTAAATATTTATAAAGTTATTGGGGGAAAAGCCCCTTGTCTTCAATCAACAGACTACATGGATGATTAAAGGGGCTCAAAGTATTACAAAAAAATTTTGAGAGAGTTTTAATGTTACCTACAGTAAAAAGAGAGTTTGTGCATTTGCTAACAATATGCACTGTATTAGTATGAATATAATGCGATGTTTTTTGACTGATCCTTTCCCATTAAAAACTTGACTCGTGCTAAATTCAAGGTCTAAATATAGAATATTTCTAATTATCTCGATGAAAGATAATTATTTCAGGGTTGTAATATATTCAGGCTAATATGATAGTAAATACAAAGAGGTCCAGAGCTTTAAATTCAGCACTTCAGTCCTCCAAAGAAGATAGCTGAACACCTCAAAGCAATTTTATTTTTTTCAAAACTTTAACTAGCTTTTTTTTTTATTAATTTGTATGGTGTTCAAAAATAGCATTTTTTCACATGTTTTGTAAATATTCGATTGCATCAGTAGCATGCTGTAGCTATTCTTTTTTAATTCAAAGCTTATATATCTGAAATGAAAAACAATAAACAAATATTGTTTAATTATTATAAGAAAACTAAAAAAGGTATAATAATAAAGGCTATTGAAAATACTATGAGCTGGCATTTATTACAAACTCTATTAGGAAATGGCAATTTACTAAACTTCATTAAATTATTTTCAATTGACCAGAGAGTACACAATTACAAAAGTTTGTACACGATGCATGATTCTATAATACTCAACTTTAAAATCAATTTGAATTTTCGAATGCAGCCATAGTGTAAAATTTGGTAAATGAGACATACAATAACTTGATTCTATTAGAAAAATATCAGATTCTGAATCAGTGGCAAACCCAAAGATAGGTAGCTTCAATCCCACCAACAATATTGCCAGTTTCATTGTACATATTATATTTATATCCCAAAAGTTTCCTTTACAAATTAGCCACTCCTAAAAATACTTGTTTAAACGTATTATTTTGCTTTATGGCACATTTTGTTTAGGTCAAAAGCTCTTTTTTAAATCAGTTCCTCCCCCCCAAATTTTTTCTATATCTGTCACTGTTCTAAATTGTTATTTAACTCCGAGTTCAGATTAAAGTTGGCCAAGTACTGAATTTACAATGTTAATTGCAGGTTTGTATCCACTAAATGAGAAAAGGTCTAATAGTATACCTCTATCGTGAAGAGCAATTAAAACATTGCTCGGGGTTAATTTCCTATATAGCCATCCAGGAATAGGTTTACCAGCCCAATCTTGACTCTCATCAAATTCTTGCCGAAAAGGTGCATGGGGATCAGGTTCTGCTAAGATGTACCTATAGCCATCTTTGTTAAAAGGATGCTCCAAGGGATAACCATTTGGAGGCAGTTTAGGCATAACAAGATCACTAAAAAACAAAAATTTAAACTTAAATTATGAAAAGATGAAAATAATAGATACAATTAATTAACTGCAACAATTATATTACAAGCAATCTTTGAAATCAATATGAAACAACATACCTTTTGACCTTTTTTCCTGTGCCTGACATCTGACTATCAAAGAATTTTCTTTTACTGCTTCTTCCTTTGCTTCCAGTAAATGCAGATCCTTTTTGCATTAGGATTCACATAAAGAGTGAATAAATAAAAAAAAAATGTCATTATGTAAAACCCACAGCATTACTCTAAATACAAATACATTAGGTGAGTAATTTTATGTAATCTAACAAAAATTAAAAAATAAATTCTAATACTATTTGTCTCACTTTGTCACATTTTATGCTTTTAATATATGTTTATTACAAGATAACATTATTTATTTGGAATGTGAGAGGAGGGGAAAAAAAAAAAAGGAAAAATATCAAATGAAATAATCAATGAGCATATATACATAACTGTTTGGTAGACCAAACTCACAAATGACATGTTAAAACTAAATTTTCACAATAAATGTTACTTTAAGTACAGTACTTACAAAGTGTCGAGCATACATATTTAATTGCAAACAGATTTTAAAATTCCCCGAGTTACTTTCATTTATTGTCTGTGATTTTGGTGCTCCCTGTGTCATGATTACCCAAACAGATGCCTACTTTGCTAAGTAGTTAATATGGCAATGCTCATTTAATTATAAAATAGATGTAATGATAGATTATAAAGCCTTACAGATTCATGTAACTCTACAAATAAAGCTGCCTTTCTCTTTCGTGTTCACAAATAAGATTTTCCTAAATATTGTTTTAATGTTGAAGAAAATACATTAAAAATATCAAATAGAATTTCAGTAGAATTAAGCATATTACAACTGAATAATATACTTGATTATTATTTATAAAATTTTGACACAGAATCTTTCATGCCTCATTTTTAAGCATTCATTAAAACAAAAAAATTAATTAAACTGCCCATCTCAATAGACAGAAAATAAATAAATAAATAAAATAATCATATGATCATTCTCATTGCTCTTCAAATTCTTAGCCATATATTTTTTTTTATTTACTTATTTTAAATGTAGATATTGTATACTTAATATTTCATTGAAAATAAATATAAACAATGTAAAATTAAAACTAAAGAATATTTTTTTAAAAACCAACTTACCACCCTGTGATGAAGATGAATCAATGCAAAACTTCTGAGGCCCTCTACCTTGACTGTCGTAAGAAGGACCAATTTTTGAAAGATCCTGAAAGAAAAAATACAATTATAGTTAACCTTTACTAAAATCTTAATTATAAACAAAGAATGAAGCAGAAAAGAGTACTGAACTCTATAAACGAAATTATAACAATAAATGCTTTAGGTCGTGTTATATATTATATAGCTATTTTCTTTTTAATTTAGTTTATACATATACAGGGTGATTCGCTACCAGACTGACAAACTTGCAGGGGGTGTAGGGGGTACAGAGTCGGTTCAGAATCACATAGCAATGAGGGGTCAGAAACGTCGACTTCATGTACCTGTTAATAATCACTTTGGAAGAAGTGTTGAAGTGTGCGTCTAATTTCTTAACCAAGTTTCATAAACAATTTGCTTTTCTCAGACAATTTCATAAATGTAATGAAAGAAACAATTTTGAAATAACAATTTTTATCAAGCGCAATCGGTGAAAGAGGGATTAGTTTTTGAAAAACCATGGTCGGAAAGTTTAGTATCACTTGAACACTTCTTCTAAAGTGATTATTAACAGGTACATGAAGACGATGTTTCCAACCCCGCATTGCTATATGATTCTGACCCGTCTCTGCACCCCCTACATTCCCCTGCAAGTTTGTCAGTCTGGTAGCAAATCACCCTGTATATAGCAAAAATAACTTATACAAATGCCATATATAAAGTTAAGATATTAAAAACTGTATACATTGATAATTGCTGAATGACTCAAATACTATACAATTTAAAAACACATGCTTAATCAACCCACAGACAAAATCCTAGATAACACAATAAGTACTACAGTCAACAGAGATACAGTATCCATGAACAGTTTTAAATATTTTTAAAAAGCATGAATCATTTCGATTTATTTTTATACATATATACATTTAACCCCTTAACCTTCGCTCCCGTCAAAATCACGGGCTAAGCTTTCTCCCTCTATTTCTCGTACCCGCCATATTTCTGGGCAATACTATTTTTTAAAAAAATGCACCAGAAAGATAAGAGCGTTCCAATTCTGATGCACGGATTTTTTTGTAATGTATAATTTTACACAACAGATGACAATACCAGAGTATTTTTAACTTAATTCGGAGATAGTTTATTTTTAAATACATGGTAGCAGTGCTCAAACACACATGTATTTGTGATATGCATTATGCAATCTTAGCTTACTTTTTTTTTAAATTTATGTTCAAAGAAAATTTTAAAAATGTTTACTTATTTTACATAGTAAGTTTAATAAAACTTTCTAGTGTTTAAAACATATATTTTTAATGATTCCCTGCTTACTACAAAACACACATTCAGTCACAATGACCCTGAATGTTGGCTTTTCCTAAAAATTATTTTTTTTTTCTCTAGTGCTTAAAATGTCCAAAACCTTAAAATGAATAAATATACTATATATGCACTTGTTTTATGCAATTTTCTGGAATAAAATAAATAAGCACTTTTATGACCGTTTTCTTGAAAATAATACGATGGTTAAGGGGTTAACTGGGTTTTAAATGTACAAATAAAATGTAAAAAAGTTACATCTCTCTAAAACTTCAATTCTGAATGTGTTTACCAATGCAATAAAAATAATTACCTTTTTTTCCCTTAAAAAATTTCTGTGAATAATTTGATTTCTTACTTTTATAACCTTCATGGGTTATTTTACATAGTTTTGAGTCCAATGGTGACCTAGTCACTAAACTCTGCTCATGTAAGAGCACGGCAAGTGAAGCACCATCCGATTTGGCCAGTGCTTGGGAGGGTAAACTCCTCTGATGGTGCTAGGCTGCTGTAGGACCATGTATGTTAAAGGGAGCTGGTGTGCATAAAATCAGTCATGGCTCTAATGTCCTCCATGTTCAATGCTACCTCTGGGGGTACCAATTTCAGATGGTTGGTCCCTCATCTGGAATTGGTTCAAAATTAGGGGACCCCGAACTAAGTCAGACTTCTTCCCACTGGCGTTTATTAAAATGGAAACCACCCCTTCTGCCCATTGCCTTCCAACTTGGGGGATCTGGCACCACTCTGAGGTTGACAGGGGGCATTAGTAACAAGGCTTTTTTTAAATGCTTCATGTATATATAAAATCAGAACTCCAGTAATAATTTAGGAATATGTTTGAATAATGAAATTCTTGGTAATCTTAAATCAAGTTTAAACAAAATATAAATTTAAGCAATACACAAACTTGTGAAGCTACTAAATTAAGAAGAAAAAGTAGAGACCACCATATATCTATCTTACATTAATGCAGAATATTTAAGTAAATTCCATTTTATAATGCTCTTGTTTAGATCTTACGTTAAAAAATTTAACATTTCATTAATAATTCATATATCTCATGAAATCAAATTATATTTATGTACATGCATTCTAACACAGCTTACATTTTCTAAACATGTAACTTGCATCTATATTAAAACATAAAACAGAATGTATATGATGTAACAATTAAATAGTAAAAAGCAACTATTAGACAGTAAGCAGCGGAGTGACAGATATTAGTCATAAAAATATTCTTCAGAATAAATCTTCTTGGATAAAAAATAAGACTGTATGATATAGCAACTAGATAGTAAATAGTAGTAGTTTTGGTTAAGGCAAAGATACAAGAGAAATATATGCCTAAGGAGTTTGCCTTGGGAGGAGGACTTTTTAAGGGCAGACCTACATAAAATGCAAAACTGTCTGTGAGCTCTAATATTTTATTAAAAATTTTCTACAAAAAAAGGCTGTGTGCATTCCAAGTCCTACATCGCTGACAACAGCTAAACATATTATTTTAAAATAGCATACTACTTTTAAACTAAAGTTCATATTCATGTTGATTATTTTATAAAATCAAACATAATAAATATGATTTATTTACTGTTTTTCATAGTCATATTATTATATTTTCATTATTTTATTTGCATTATTTTTTGATTTTGTTTTTAAGAATAAAGAAATTTGTAAAAAAAAAAAAAAAAAAAAAAAGAAAGAAATCAAAGCCGTCTGCAATGTTTGAAAATTTTCTACGAACAGCATTCGCTTATATAATCTGGGTCTGTTTAAGGGAATCTAATGCATATTTGCATTCCATCTGGAAATAACTATCCAAAACTCCAGACTGCTAGATTAGCAACTGTGCAAGTGGCCAGAACCTTGGAGGTGCAAACTTCAGCCATCTATTATTGTTCAGTGTTTTAACCACTCGAACACTGCTCAACATAGAGTGACAGATATTTATTATGCAAATATATTCTTTGAAATAAAATCTTGCATTTTGAGAATTTGTGAAAATTTTTGAAGAACTTTTGCTTTCTGAAGAAACTTTATCAAGTAATTAACAGTATGAATTTCAAAATACATTATGAAAACAGACAGTATTTTTACTAGATCAGTTTCTGTAACATCCAAACATAATACCTGATTTACTAATCCAAACATTGGATATAAGGAATCTGCAGCACTGTCATACCCTTTCTCTTCACAAGTGAAAACATCAGTGTCTTTGACCTGTGAAGATATAAGTATTTTAGTAAAGAGCATTCACATATACTGGATGTTTATAACATTTTTAAGCTATAAATAACTTACAAATTTATAAATGTAATGCCTAACTGTAAAACATAAATGGAGCAAAATATGGTGGGAGACAAAGAGATGCATCCAGAAAAAAATTTCGGAAGGGATCTATATAGTAAAGGCAGAATTTTTGAGAAAAAGAGTTCATCATTATCATTTCCTAAACAAAAATACAAATTTTGGGGAAGACCTGGAACCCCTGATCTCTCTTAAATATGTCCTTGGAGAGAGAGAGAGAGAGAAGAGAGAGCAAAAACAAAGTGAACAGAGGAAAAACAGGAGGTGTGTGTAGGGTGTAAGATATAAAGCAGCGAAAAACAAAAAATTCTAAAAAAAATTGTAGTGGGTCAAAATATACAGCCGAACCTCGATTTAATGTACTTTGATTTAATGAATTTTCTGATTTAACGAATATTTTTTTTTTTGTCCCGACAAAAAGGGTGATAAAATGCTCTGATTAAACGATTTTTTAGCTTTGATTTACCGAACAACAATCGCTGAAATAAAATTCTCACGTAAAACTAAAACTTTGAATTTTTCACAAACAAAATTATGAATCTTTCACACCCCAATCCAAGTGTGTAATACAATAAGTTTTTTTCTCATTTCTCCAAACGAAGCAAGTGCCTATGAAGACAGCAATACAGAAACAGTCATTTACAATTTATTATGCCGTGGATAACCATGATCAAATGGTTGGATGTGAAGATGTTCCTAGTAATGGAAATTTTACAGAATATGTGTCTTGCAATGTACAGCTAAGTACCTGCGATAGTGAACAGAAAGAGAATGAAGATTCTGAAAGCAGCAAAGATGACGTAGAAATGTAAATTCAATTTTAAAAAGTAACATTCCAAGAAGCAGTTTGCAGCTTGAATGCTTTAATTTTTTTTTTTTTTTTTTGTCTCACAAGGTTGATGATGTTGTTCTTATTAAGTTAGAAGATATAGACAAAGAACTTTGGAAAGTCAAAACAAAGCACTATCAAAGATTTCTTTCCAAAGTGCCAACAATTATGTATGTATTATGTATTAAGTTTTAATACCAAGAAACATTAAAGAATTTAGATTAGTTTAAAGTTGATCGCCTAATGTATAAGTTATAATTTTTAAGCTCGTAGTAAACAATAAACATTCTTTTTTTTCACATCTATATCTAAGGGTATTTTGCATTGATATTTTTATACCATACTCTTCACAAAAACTGATATTCAATTTAATGAACTGCTTATTTAACGAATGGATTTGTGGGTCCCAATCAATTTGCTAAATTGAGGTTCGACTGTATGTATAAGGAGGATACAAAGGAAAAAAATAAAAAACAGTATAGAAATAAGTCAAAGAACAAAAAACATAACAACACTCAATTGAGAGTGAGAGAAAAAATACTCGTATGGGAACTCACAGTTTGAGAATCACTTTTGTACATGATTTCTTAAGAACCTGGTATCTTATTCACGTGTGACCCAGAAAAGCGTTTTGCAAATCGAGACAGGCTCTAGACTGTAAAGTATCGAACAATAATTCAATAATTAGAAGCTGGTTTAAAAATGCCTCTACATTGCCTCAACTAAATTAGGACTCGCTTAACTTCACAAGTCTCACATTTGATAGTTAAATCAAAAACAAAGTGTCAAAGAAAAAGTAAATTATCCTGTAGTGATGTGGCTATATGTGAAGAAATTTTCCAATCTACATAAGCACACAAAAATTACCAATGAGTATCAAGAGGCAAACCAAGTGGTTTAAATATAGAATTAAGCAGAGTACAGCATCTATTGGCACTGTTGCTGAAATCCCCTGACGCCATCTACCACACAATGCACAATAAAAAGTTACGCAATCATTTCATGAATAATAATAATGAGCATTTTCAGCTTCATTTACTATTATATGCAGTCTGAGCATTTCTGCATTGTGAAACCTTATTTACTATTATATGCAGTCTGAGCATTTCTGCATTACGAAACCTTAAGATGTCTTAAATTTTTTAACAGCAAATACAAAAAATAAATTAAGAAAGAAAAAGTGATAACTTAATGGTTTTGAGAGGGGAGGGGGGGGGTGAGATTTAAAACAAAAATTGTTTTGCAATAACTTGTATTGTCAGTAAAAACATTCACATTTTTCAGAAATGCTAATTTTTGAAATTCGATTCCAAACCCACAGATACCTGACACAATCTGAAAACTTATTACTACACTAAAAAAACTAGGAAATATTAATAATAACAAACTGAAGTTGAAACTTAATGGTTGCAACTAACTTCAGGAACCAAGAGCAACCCCTGAAATGCTTTCTTAAAATTTGTAAACAAGCAAAATAATTTGAAATGAAAACAATACACATCTCCTTTTTCAATTACTTTGACCATGATTAAGTAATTTTCATTGCGTAACTCTTTGTTCAATAATGACATAACTCAAAACGACATTCTCACTTTTTCTTAATATTCAAAATTGAATTGCTTACACAACTTAGTTAAATGAACTATAGGATTCATCCATTATATGATTTATTTCATTTTAAATATAACTGGTAAACGTTAAGTTCATCTATGGACTATTAAAGGAAACTGCATTTTGAAATATTCATTTGATGAATGAAAAAAATTATTTTTCTAAGCTACTTACCATGGCTTTGTATACAGTGTTATGCCAAGTTTGTTTTATTCTCCTTTGCATTGTTGTCAGATATTCCCAGTTAGCTACAATATAAGGAATTACTTCCTAGGAAGAAAAATACAAATTTCAAAATATGAAAATATAGATATTAATATAACAGTGCAATAAAAAGAAGGTAAAAATTTGCATAAATGTTTAGCACATATTACTTTGTCTTTTGAAAACATTTTACGAGGGTTGCCCTCATTTCTACATTGCTGCATGAGGTTTGCTAAAGCAGTTCCACACATCTGACTGAAACCTAGAAAGTAGAGAAAAATTAATAAAACATTTTTACAAAATCCTTCTTAGAATTTTGTTACATTACTTTTTATTAAAAGAAATTTTAATTACTTTTTCAAGCACTCCCTCCTTTTTTTAAATTTAACTTCCAGATTATTGCATGATCTAAAATATACTACCCAGGCTGGACAAAAACGAAAGAGAGAAAATATGTAAAAATACTTTTCCATTTATTTAAACCAGTTCAGAGCTTGATTGTCTTGAAAAAAGTTAAGGCATGTTTCAAAATATAAAAAAGTTTATTCCACTTGTAAGCAGGTTTTATGGGTCAATGAACTAGTATGAAGTTATTTAAAAAGTAAAAGTATATGCAGGATGTTTTTATAATTATCTTTGGTAAGTTCATATCTAAATGGCACCAAAAATCAACTCACTGGGCTGTTTCTTAGAAAATGTTTCAACTCCATTAGGGTTACACTGTTTGCAGAAAAATGTGTAATATGTCATAAACGGAAGACATTTTCTGAAATAAAAGAAACATGCCATTATTACATATAGCATTGAAGATAAATGAACAGCTATAAATATACACAGGAAAAAATATGAAATATTGTACCACAGATTTTAATCATTTATAGGGTCAAAGGCATAACTGGATAGGCTTTGGGGGCATTTCTAGGAGTATTCAACTGCTCAAGAGGGCTCCATTTTCTATTCTTGTAATAGAAATTCTTTTATTTTTCCCAGAGGCATAAAATATTTCTAAGGAGGGCTCAGGACACCTTCCCCCCTTTTTTCAATTACTCTAATAATCGTAAATACAATTTCATTTTAGGAAAAAAATATTTGATATTTTAGGAGTTGACTGAAAATTCAAGTAATCAAGCAATTAACTTGTATAGGCACATTTGCAACAATAAGCATATCTGCAAAGCTGGCTTTACAAATGGGTTGGGGTAACAACTTAGCCATAAATATTATATACTATTATACTTATTTGATGGGGACGATTAACTAAAACAGTTTTTAGCAATCTCTTCAAAGTGGTTAGTTAACTACAAAACTTTTAGGACTCTACCATTGGTAACATAATGATTATTAAATCCTGCATCACATATTTGAAAAATCAAATCATATCGATTTGATTTTTCACACTTTATCAGGCTCAAATTAAGCAGAAACTAGATGAATATTACTTATTAAACGGTAGGGAGGGGGATAATTTCCGGCAACCTCGATATGAAACCATTAAATCTTAATATTTTTTACCGTAGGTAGCAAATATTAAGTAAGCAATAGCCAATTTTCGTTTCTTGATTAATAAATACGCAACGAATAATACTTTAGTATTTTGAAGAAACTTTAGTAATTTAATTCATTATACTTTAGTATCTTGAGGAAATCTGATTTCCTCAAAATACTAAAGTATAATAAATCATGTTGGATTCCTTTACATTTTGCATAATCTTTAAGAAATTTATCCGTTGTTTTTAAAATTAATGTCGAAAAATAATTCATCTTCATTAGCACAAACTGGATAACGGGGGGGAAAAAAATGGTTGTGCCTCAAATGGTTTAAAATAAAGGGGGAGATAGACTCCAGGGCAGAGATATATTAATTGTATAAGACGAAAAAAAAAAAAAAAAAAAACACTCGATGATTTTTTTTTTTAATTTCTTAAGTGCAATCACGAGAAAAATTTATAAGCCATCACTCAACAGAAAGCGAGAGAGAAAATTCGCGAAAATCCATTCGCGAACTCACAGTTTGAGAACCACCGTTGTCGATAATTTCTTAAGAACCCGGCATCTCATTCACGTATGACCCAGAAAAGCGTTTCGCAAATCGAGACAGGCTCCAGACAGTAAACTATCGGACAATAATTCAATAATTCGAGGCTGGTTTAAAAATGCTCCAAAATTGCCTCAAGTAAATTAGGACTCGCCTAACTTCACACTTCTCAGATTTGACAAATATAAGAAATTAAAAACAAAGCGTCGAAGAAAAAGTGAATTATCCAGTCGCGCTATACGTGAAGAAATTTTCCAATCTACAGAAGCGCACAAAAATTACCGATGAGTATCAAGAGGAGAGCACAGTGGTTTAAATATAGAATAAAGCATATATTGGCGCTGTTGGCGAAATCCCCTGGCGCCATCTACCACGCAATGGACAATAAGGAGTTATGTAATAATTTCATGAGCAATATAAACGAGCATTCTTCGCTTTACTCCGCTTTATGTTCCCTTATTTACCATTATACACTCACGTCAATTAACAATTTAATTCAGTTAATCAAAGTAAAATCTCTTATACAGAGAAAAGTGAATGTATCTTAAAAAGACAATAATATTTTCTTTTTTAATGTCAGTTCAGTAAAAGTAAAATTTGCGAGCGTTTTAAAAGTATCTGTATACGCAAACAAGTTAAAAAAAAAAATCAAAACGTAACAGTTGAATACCTTTTAAAAAAATAAGGCGCAAAATACACAGTAACTTTCTTTACAGCAGAACAAAATAAAAAGGCAGCTATTTCAATCTACTAATCAATATTACCACAAATTATGTAACGCCTTAATCTCGTTTCAGATAACTTCAGAATATCCGCTACGCGAAAGCAAAGAATAGCTTATTGATAACCATCAAGAACTCATTCGATCTGTAAAAATAAAATCCATATCATCATATATCGGAACGCAGCACTAGAACAGCTGCTTTAATACTGACGAATCATCTCAAAAAAAAAAAAAACATTCCGGTAGTCACGGATCCTTGTTTATCGGCGACTTTCCCAAAATCCAATGGAAACGTACATGGGTTCGGTACCGTACAATAATAATTTCATCAACACATCTCTTTGGACACCGTCCAGCTCGCATAGGACAGAATCCCGCAAAGAAGATAAGGGGAAATCGCTCGGAAAATCAATTTTTCATTTTTACGACCTTTTGTGCAAATTAAAAGAAGTATTGCAATCGCGCAAAATTACTTCGGTATTCGGATTTTGGTGGAAATATCCATTTTAACGACCATCCCCGAAACATTTTACAAGTTTTTTTTTTTTTTTTTTTCGTGACGTCGGTATTTGTTTTGTGTCATGTCAAGCCTACACGAGGGGTATCTATACCTATGGTGGAATTCTCTTGGGCGGATGACTTTTTAAGGGGTTCTAATGCGTATTCTCGTTACATCTAGAGAAAACCGCCCCTAACACAAGACTGTTAGATCGACAACCGCGCAATAGGCCCAGAAATTCACACTTCAATCATCTAACACGTTCAATGTCTTATCCATATCCCCCACTCGGTCATAATGGGGTCCGTGATGTCTGTAAAAGAACTTGCATGAATAAAAAATAATTTGCTGCGAAATATCGAAATTTTGTATTTAATACAACTGTGACATGCAATCCTGTACAGCTCTTTTTGATTGTAATCGACTGGGTTATTTACTGTCAGGATTACTCTTATTGCTTCTAGAACTTCGTCGAACAATCTGCTGCACAAAATTCACGGGCACTAACTGCCAGTAACTTGCTTGTAACAGTCCACTTAGTACAGAAGCTTTCACAGATGCTGTATTTCACACACAACAAAATGATTCCACAAGCTAAAATTCAGTGGAAATTCACGAGGAAAATCATAAACAGTCCCTCAGCATTCAGCAATGAAGAATTCACACACAGCATTCAAAAACAAGCTTCTCAAGACAATAAAAACATCGCTTCCATAAGCGCAAAATACAGAGCTTTATGCTCTAGCAGAACGGATATCTTCATGTCACAACAGTCAACAGCAAACGGACTCAACGAGCGTTCGATGACAACTGGCCGAACTGGGGCACAGAGCTGCTCTTTTATAGCTTAAGCCGACAACACGGCAAAATTCCAGAGAAAGCCAGCGTGAGAAAATTCCCGATTAATCACGAATTTGACTGCGTAAAAGAAGTATAATTGAGTAATATTAGGCTATTGCATAATACTTAAGCAGGGAAACAAACATTACAGGCCCCATTAATAAAATAACACCAAATATTCAAAATATCTCTAATCTTGGTGAGTAGGGATGGACGCGAGACGAAAAATTGGCGTCTCGCAAAACAGCCGAAAAGCTTGTCTCGTCTCGCAAAAATCCCATTATCATAATGTTAAAAATGTTTGTCTCGTCTCGCAAAAAAACTGTAAATCTCTGTCTCGTCTCGCGTCCATCCCTATTGGTGAGTTTTTGGCGAAATATCGCCAAATTTGGCACCTAAAATAAGTCTATCAAAAGTGACGCCAGCTACGCACCAATATTTCACGAGATTTCTAAAAAACCCTATGTTAACCAATGGGGATACACAAAACACCATGTCTCGCGTACTAGTTAACAGATTTTGATGCAACAAAATACAAAATTTAATCATTTGACACGTAGAATACGAGTTTTAGACTAGTTTCAGTGGCGGATCCAGGGGGGGGGCTTTGGGGGCTCAAGCCCCCCCCTTCTGTCTGAAATCATTGACTGCTCAGGAAGCTAATAAATGTGGATGAATAATTAAATTAAGTTGGTTCATCAATAAATTTAAACTTGTTCTCTCTTGACTAATACATTATTTACATCCAATATGAATTTCCACACATACATTCAAGTTAACAAGGTACCGAAAAAAAGGTGGTTCGTATTTCAAAGAAGAATTCAAGGTGTCCAGCGCTCTCAGAGATGAGAATCGATCAAAGTTTGTCTCCTCTAAGGAAAACAGAGGAGCCGAAAAAGAAAGCTAACATCTGTCATCCTCACAGATTTCACACATGTATCTTGGGTGGCCCGTCTGGGCACTCGCAGGTACTTTTCTACGTACTCAGATCTTTGTCCATTAACACCTCGAACAGATTAGAAAGTAATCCGTCAATCCTTTGATCTTGCAGCCGTCTCAGTACTCGCAAACGGTCTTTTAACAAATGTCTAGGAAGAATTCTCTCTTTCAAAAGATTACTGAAATTGAGAGATACCGACACAATGCTAGTGCCGCACCTCTATTTAGGCCGCTGTTACCAATCCGCTACCCCCTACAGTCCAACAAGTGGACTTTTTTTTCATCTTTGTGGCCAATGGTAATCACGTGATGGCTATGACCATAGACAAATTTTCATTCATCTACTGGTATGACAAATCAGATATTGTAGTTGAAACTACGCCTGGAAAAGGTGTCGTCAGAAATCTTGTACTTCATTCGGATTTCGCTAGGAGATTATATTGGTGCAGTTTCAGGTTACTAAGTAAATAAAAATGGAAAAAAAGCGAAAAGCGTCGAATCACTCAATTTTATCCTTTTTTAAAAAAGAAAAAATTGACAATGAGAAAACAAGTGAATTGGATGTTTATGAAAACACCGCTGCGTGTACTGGAAAGGATTCTATGGATAGCTCAGATGGAACAAACCAACCATCTGCTTCTGTGAATGATAAACAGGTAAGTTCAATTTAATTATTTAAAACTACTTCCTGCATATAATTCTTGATTGTGTTAGACATAAATTTTATATATCACCTCATTTTGATGACTGAACCAGGCTTGGAGCCAGGCTTGAGCCAAAAAAAAAAAAAAAAAAAAACTTTCTATTACTGATGAAGGGAGGCTATTTAGTTTCTTGTAACGTGTGTACAGTTTATTTTTACTGTTCTATGTGTTTTATACAAAGTATCAAGTTTATTTAAAGCATAATTTTTGGAGTTAACGGGGAAAAAAAAGATGCCTAGAAAAAACGCCTTCTGAAAAAGAAAAAAATAATCCGTGGTAAAAAAATGCCCATTGTAAAAAAATATAGGGCATAGAAATACTTTCATTTGGGAAGGGGACAGATCTCAGGCTATATTTTTTACTTGAATATGCATTAACTTGTGTGAATGTTTTACTCTAAAATTTTGCTGTAATTTGGTAAAAAAATAGTTTTAAGAAGACAACAGCTTACAAAAGTCGACATTTTCTTTTTGTGTGTGATGCAATCATGAATAAAAAGCATGGCGATTTTTATTTATTTATTTTACTGAACAAAATTTATTCAAATTAAATGAGTCACATAAGATATTTAAAATGGGTATTTTAAATGTTAAAGATATTGAAAACGTACTTGATAATTTTCAGTTCTAATCTTTACAATTAAGCTAATGTTTTAATAAATCAATAAATAAAAGGTAAACATCAGTATTTTCTTCCCTTCTGGTTGTTTAAAACTTCCCTTAAAAAAGAAAAAAAAAAGCTTGGCCGGTGATGTAACTAATTGGAAGAAAATATATTTACTTATATTTTGTTCTCTTTTTTTATCTTTTTATTTAAATAGTATAAATTCTTTAAAATCTTAAGTAATCATAAAATGAAACTGGTTTGACTAAACGTTTCAGGAGAAAACGAGTTTTTATTTTCCAGACTGGTAGCGCAAGATGCACTTTTAAACACTGCATACTATATTCCTCAGGGAAAAATACAATATCAGGGAAATCATAAGAGTAGTCTCGAAGGTAAGAAAACTGCCCCCCCCCCCAAAAAAAAAAACTATGTCTCGAAATCCTTTGATTTCAGACATTTGTTTCAAAATTTTAGCTAAACGTCCCTACTCTTGAATTCCATTTGTGCCTCCCCTCCCCACCACCAAAACAAACAAACAAACAAACAAAAAACTTGCTCTGCGCTCACGATAGTAATAATAGCTAGAGTTAACACGTTAGAGCATTTTACCCATTGTAAATGGTGAAATTAATTAAACACTTTCCTACCTCAACAGCTTTTCAATTAAAAATCAATTTAGAATGTTTTCGCGTAAAAGGATGCAATTATAAGACTTTTACGCTACATATTTTAACTGCTTGTATGTAGCACTTTTTATAAAATCTTTAAAATTGTCTCTTTCTTTTTCTGGTTGCACACTAAGAGTAACTATAATTTCCGGTAATAATATGCAACAAATATTTTTATATATTTTATTGTAAACAGTTATTTTCTCTGCTAGCAGATCTCTTTTACATAGCTGGCAACTCTCCCGATTTTTTTCGGGAGATTTTCCACCACTAAATTTTATGTAGCACTGTATTGTTAAAGTCTAAATTTTTTAATGTAAACTAAGCTAAGACTGTTTAAAATTTGTGGTGGAAAATTTCCCGAAAAAATCGGGAGCGTTAACAGTTATGCTTTTAATATTTAAAAGTAAAATAAAAATAACATACCGTAGGTAAAATCTTTTTTTAAGTTTTGGTCATAATAATAATAATAAGATATATTTATGTTGTTATTTTGGTTGTTCCTTGACAAAATATACACTCGTCATATGGTTCTTAACAGCGTTGTCCAGCTGCTATCTGGCAAACGCGGAGTATTTAATAGTCTTTTATCGTTCCGGATGGATGCTGGCGATGAAGATCTGAAACATCATTTAAATACCTGCGGCCGGAACAGTACTTTTATCAGTAAAACTATCCAGAATGAAGTGATAGAATGTATTGCCGAATGTATACGGACTGCAATAGTAAACGATGTTAAAAAAGCCAAGTTCTATGCTATTTTGTGTGATGAGACAACAGACGCTAGTACGAAGGAGCAAATGTCATTTTCGGTTAGATATGTAAATTCTGACACTTTTGAAACAAACGAAGAATTTTTAGGATTCTCAGAGCTGAAGTCAGCAACGGGAATCGCTATCAAGAAAGAAATCGACAAACAGTTGGAAGACCTTGGACTAAGTTACGACTACCTTTGCGGACAAGGGTATGACGGAGGATCAAACATGGCTGGAAAATTTAATGGTGTGCAGGCTCTTATATTGGCACAACAGCCCTTGGCTATATATACGCATTGTTTCAGTCACTCCTTAAATCTTGCAATTTCAAAAACATGTGAGTTACCTGCTGTCAGAAACATGATGGGGATTGTTTCAGCTGTGTGTGTTTTTCTGTCTGCTTCAGCTAATAGGTCAAACGCCTTACAAAATATTATTTCTGAGTCAAACAACACTGAAACGAAAAAATCCAAACTGAAAGCAATGTGCCCAACAAGATGGGTTGAATCGCATGACACTCTTCTTACATTTAAAGAACTATTTCTTCCTGTCATGACCTTGCTAGATGAAATGGTAGCAAGTAGGAACACCGACTCTGAAGGAGCAACCAAAGCATGCATGTATAGCACTGCTATGAGAAGAGGCGATTTTGTTGTTGCTCTTGCAGTGACAACATATTGCCTTTCGTTCACATTAAAGCTTAGTCAGACGCTGCAGAGTCCTAAGCTGGACATTTCATCAGCACTGAGTCACGTTCAGAATGTAATTGAAGCTTTAAAAAATATAAGAAGAAACGATGTTCTGGAATTCGGGAATATTTTTGAAGATTGTCTAAAAGTATCTGAAGATATAAACAGCGAAATTAAAATTCCTAGAATATGCAGAAAACAAACCAATAGGGAAAATATTACTGCAAGCAATGTGGAAGAGTATTTTAGAAGAGTATTTTTTTTGCCTGTGATAGATCATTTTATTTCCCAACTAGAGTTGAGGTTTAACAAAGAGTTTACTGGAATTTTACCACTGGAAGGTCTCATTCCATCAAAAAACGCGATTCATGACGATAGTAATATTATTCAAACAGCTTTGAAATATTCCAGGTTTTTTAAAACTTCGGAACTTCAATTAAAATCGGAGTTCAAATTATGGCGAACCAAATGGGAGAATGCTATCAAAAAACCAGAATCAGTTTCTGAAAGTCTCAAAGACTGTGATAGATCTTTCTTTCCGACTGTGGAAATTCTTCTCCGAATATTTGGGACGATTGCAGTCACAACTAGCACGGCAGAGAGGAGTTTTTCGACTTTGAAGCGCCTTAAAACATACTTACGTAGCTCGATGGGACAGACGAGGCTAAATGGACTAGCTCTCGCAAACATCCATAAAGATAGGACAGTCAACATCAATGATGTAATTGATATATTCTGTAAAAAAAAATCAAGGAGATTGACTACAGCTAATTGGCAGACTTGTGAAGAGGACGAGCTAGCTTAATAAAAAAAAAAATAAAAAAATAAAACGAAACATTTTTAGTTGAACATACCATTTCTTAAATTTAGAAATACGAAAAATAATTTTTCACATTATCCTTAGCAGAGTACTATAGATTCGGCCTTATAATACCCTCATAAAAAGGTATCTGAGAGTAAGTACAATTTTCGCTATCGGTTTCGTAATTAAAGTATCGTTTTCCATGAAAGTTCATCATGCAATACATAACAATAGGTTCTGATTGATGTTTCTTTTCAGGCGTGCGGTTTTTAAAAAAGTAATTAGTTTTTCACAAAGTTAAGAAAACTCGGTTTACACCCGAATACCTTTTGAGTGAGTGTATACAGTATAAAAACTTAAACTAATTAAAATTAATTAATTAAACACTGAAATTAATAAAGTTAAATAATAATTAATTTAGTTAAGTAATTCTAAAATTTAGGGTTAAAATATGAAATATTTTTTTCCTCTGTAGCCCCCCCCTTAACATATTCCTAGATCCGCCACTGACTAGTTTAATCCCCAGAAGAGCAGGTTACCCCTAAAATTCGTAACAAAACGTTCAATTCTATGCTGAGCAGTCATTACTTAAACTGCATTTCAAAGTTTTTCATATTGGCAACTTGTAAAAAGATATTGAGCGGGCTCGATTCTTAAAAAGGACATTCTTACCTCCACATACCCTAATAGAACAGTGAGGTTCAGAAATTCTAGAATTAAATGCTTAGAGATGAATATTTTTTTTTAAATCTTTTCCATTTAAATTGAAAAATGCAAGCTTTTAACTAGGCTCTGATAATCGCAGGACCACTTGGGGCCCGTGCTTTGATCACATCACATACTGATAGAGGCGAAAAACTAAGCATACGGGGCACAAAATTTCAAAAGTGCCCTGGACAAAAAAAAAAAAAAAAAAAAAAAAAAAAATTACAGTCAGACCCTACATTTTAACCCTGCTAAAGCTCATAAAATGTATGCCAGGAAAATTACATATCCAAGCAGAAAAACCTGTTATGATGAATGTGGTCTTTTTTTCTTTTTATAAAGCATTAAAAATGGGGGGGAGGGATTTTTAAAAAGTGTTATTAATTATGGATATGATAAACAACTTGACAGGCAAAAAGTGATTGAGATTCCATTCGCATGTGGTCTTGTTTTTATTAAATACCAATATCGGAATTGCATTTTCTTCTAAAAACGTGCGAAAACATTTCACATTCGAAAGATTTCATTTCGTTGGAAACATCCCCTCTTATATCAATGTTCCATGCAGACGAAATTCTTTTATTTGTGGAAAAAAAAAAAAAGAACTGGGCAATCTAGAAAAACTATTTTAAACGAATTGGAATCGCAATTTCAAAAGTCAGAGTTTGTTGTTCCCAGAGCGGGAACGCTGCGCGTTAAAGGGTTAAAAATAACTGAAGTACTCAAAACAGTTTGGTAAAATGATAAAGCTCAAACAAGTATGATTAAAGAGAGAGATCGACAGACGCGCGGTAGGCCAGAACCCTGGATCTTCGGACTTCAGCCATTTACCATGCACGCCGCTGTAGATCGGCGCACGTGATTAGGAGCGAACAGGCTTCTTTGTGTGCGTCAATCTCTCAACAGAAATATTGGGTCAGAAACCCCGGACCACCCCCTAAGCTGCGCCGCTGATGGCAGGTGTATTACTAATTATGGTACAGTGCTAGGAATGAGGACACAGATTTAAGGACAGGTTATTTAATTGATTCGTAAGCCATTTTGTCATACAACGGCAGTGTATGATTAATTCAGATTTTTTTTTGTGCGATTGCTTAGGACTAACAAACTGTACCAAAAGTCATCTTGAGGCACATAAAAAATATATACACGTGCGCGTTATATAAAACAGCTTTAACGCTGTATTCTTGCATCGCATTCCATTTACAACTTTAGGAGTATGGTATAATAATATAACAACAAAGTTATAAATAAATTAAAATAATACTGAAATAGTTATTATGTTTGTACTTACAGACCTACAGGCAGGCCCTCATTATCACAGGGGCATATGGCCCAGGCCCCCGATTTTGAAGGCCTCTACGTTATTATAGAATGTGAATTTAGTTTAAGGTTTTTTTTTCCCAATGTAGTAAACGCCTAATTTTTTTTTTCAGTTATGAATTTACAAGTTACAAATAGTCAAAATCTTTTTTCCCCCTTAATTCTACCTCTCCATGGAAAAAAATATCACAGCTGATTAACGACTTCTGCAAAAAGAAGTGGTAACGAGGATGACTGCCAGATTTTACGTGATTACGCGGTAAGTTGCCGGACCCACTGAAGTTTTTTAAGTGGCTACTCAGCGAGAATGGTGCACCCATAAATAAAAATTTACCGATTATGATTACTAATATATTGAAAAAGTCGGGCTTTTAGTTGTATTTTTTTAGTCTTCGTTTTTAATAAAGCTTATTTCATAATGCTGATGTTTCGTATATGTTTATATAATGTTCATAAACATTCTCATTTATGTAATAATAGTATATTTCATGTTGGATACATTTAATCGTGACAAAGATTTACATGCGAACACAGAAAAAAATACATAAAGTAGTTGTCAGACACAATAACAACATGTACGCGGCCCCCCCCATTCAGACTTCTGCCCCAGGCCCGGTTTGTCATAATCGGGCCCTGCCTACAGACAAATAGGGATGGATGCGAGACGAGACAGAGATTCACAGCTTTTTTTGCGAGACGAGAGAAATATTTTTTACATTACGATATAGGGATTTTGCGAGACGAGACAAGGCTTTAGGCTGTTTTGCGAGACGCCTATTTTCGTCTAGAGTCATCCCTACAGACAGATAAGAGCTTTAAGGTTTTCCAGTTAAATAACATTTAAAGCACTGCCCAGACCAATTGATAATCAAATAACATAATACTTAACGACAGCATAATTAAAGCGTGTTTAGGGGGTCTGGACACCTCCCTTACTCTACGCAAAAACGATAATTTTGGCCGCATATCCACCTTTTGTATCCGTGCATCAAAATAGTATACGCTAAAAATATTTTTAAATTTCGTATACATTTTAAAAATTTTATATTAACTTAAAAAAACTTACATTTTAATTTTGTAAAATCGATAATTTAATGAGTAATACAGAAAATTTACTACAAAGAAGATTAAAATTTTTTAATGCAATTTAAATTCTTTACAAAATAATTTTATAGTAAAATTTACTGTCAGTCAAATTTTATAGTAAGAATAGACCTAACCCCCCCCCTCTCCCCTTAGCTGGACACCTCCCATATGAAAGCTGTAGATATACCTGTGCAAAGCAATAACTGAAACGATTGCTATTATAATTATTTCAATTAATATTATAAACTTCACTAAACAGCAAAGCAAACGCGTGTACTTCGATGTAAAACAAAAAGCTTTTAGCGAACTTTTTAACTAAGTTACCCTGTATCCCTTGAATAACAAAAATCTGGCTTCGCCTCTCCTAATGCGAAATCACACGATATTATTTATTTAACCCTTTAACGCGCAGTGTTCCCGCTCTGGGAACACCCAACTCTGACGTTTTGACTGTTGCCAGTCACGAAGAATAGATTGGATTTCTATAAAAATAGTTGCGGGTGACATAGCTCCACGAGAATCCTTTACTTTTTAGCACGTCCTTTCCCGTAAAAAAAAAATTGTCACGATTATTTTTAAACAGCACTGATATCGGCTGAAAAATGGAAGAATTCGAGAACAGCTGGATAGATTGCCCAATGCTGAAAAAAGGGTTGCGCCTCAAAGGGTTAATTCCATATTTTATAACTATGATATTTAGGTCATCAGATAAAATGACCATCTTTCTTGCGTTCAAATACGATACCGCCGCAAGAGAAGGTTTGGGTAGGACTAGAGGTCTGCGCCGCCCCCGCTGGTCATTTGTACTACGCCGCCGCCGCCGAGGTCTAGGCCGGCGAAGAACGAAGATTGTACACCGCGACGTACAATCTACTTAAAACTTTTTTTAAAATTGCACCTAAATTTTCAACTGCTTATTTTTGTCTGGATACTTCTTAACACTTTTACAGGACAATGTCTCTGATTGGAAACATTACACACACACACACACACACACAAAAAAAAAGCAGTTATAGTTAAAAGATGAGTTGATTTTTAGAAACACAAGTTGCATTTCTATCCTTAGTGGGAAACTGGATAAAAAATCATAAAAGTAGAATTTTCAAAAATTTTTACAAAGCTATCTTGATACAGCCCTCCCCCTCTTCAAACTTAATTCATATCTTTACTTAAATTTACAAATAAATCTCATTAATTCTTAATATTTCACCTATCTTTTAAACTACCCATCACTATATTCCGTTTTTGAAACCATTGTAAAAGTTTGTAAGAAGTCGTCAGTCAGAAATGACCAATGCTCCCAATTGCGAACACAACACAATGAAAATTGTACACAATCCTCGCCCCCCTTTTAAATGACTAATATCCTTCAATTAACGCATCAGAAAACAAAATATACAAAAAATTAATTTAAAATATGACTGTATTTGAATTCGGTCTTGTAAAAGGTTAACGCTAGCAACTTGCAAAGATACAGTTTAAATATTTTCAGTCAATGGTGTAATTAGATTGCTTTAAAAACTGTTTAAGCCTTGCATTATACTTCAAAAGAACATAATAAGTTTGGAATGGTTCATGAGAAGGTTGTAAAGAAAAAAAAAAAAAAAAGAAAAGAAATGCTAAAAAGCAAATAATGTTTTAATCGTATCGTATATTGATAACTAAATGTACCGTGAATGTACCATACAAACAACATAAACCTATCCGATTTTGAGAAAATCAATTGTTTCAGTTTTTCAGTAGGCATATTTTAAAAGTGTGCCACAAGTGAAAGCTCATAATCAGGAGCCTCGCCAATTGCTGAGAGCATAGCGCTCTCACCAGGGAGACGGAAGGTTCCTGGTTCAAAACCAGGTAGCGCTCGCCGACCTAACTTTCTGAGGTTTCCTCCGAAACTTAGCGTAGATACAGGTATACCTCCACGGAGGGCACCGCCAACCCTTAGCTTAGCAACCCCTACGTGTAGCTAATTGGCCGTAATCACACAACACAACAACATCATTCTCAAGACTAAATTTTCATAGTCTTAAAAAAACTCATTTTAACGTCCATATAAATAATATATACTAGGTGTCAAAGCCCGTTGTGGAGGCACTAAGAACGGGCACTAGAAAAATATGTCTACTCTCAAAATATTTAATCTTTGTCCACCTAAAATAAATAACTTCATAATCAATTTTTATTTTATATACTCAAATCGAATTTCATGCTCTTCTGGAAATGCGCGGAAACTTTTCGCATTCGACCGATTTCGTTTTGTACACAAGCCCTCTTATATCATTGCTTCAAGCAGACGATCATTTTTAAAGAAAAAAGTTGTTATCTGGAAAAACACTTTTAAACGAATCGGAATCGCAGTTTTCCCTTCAAAGCCTGCGAACCATAATTTCAGTATGACGTCATTGTCACATTAAACAGCTAATTTTGTCAAGCAAATGATTCACTTTTTTTTTACTCTCGGAAATAAAATGAAGCTGAAAACGCGAAAAATCAGTTTAAAATGGGGATACGGGTGGATTTTCAGATTTTTAAAGTAGCGCAGATTTCGTTCTACATTTTTATACATATTTATGAAAAACTTGCAGCGGATCGATACAAACGATGTAGATGTAATTTCGCTTTTGCGCTTTTTAATATTTTTTATCTTCTAAGAGTAATGGCGGTAAAAGTTTTATCTTCCAGTGGTTTTCCGGAATTGTTAGAGAGTCAGTGAATAAGTGAGACAGGGATAAGCGTAGAATATGTGTATGTGTGTGTGTTTGTACACCATTTTTACTATACTCTTTTTCGAAAATCTTCCCACGCCGCGGCGCGCCGCCGGGTTTCTGAGGTCGTTCGCCGCCGCAGCGTATTTCTGTGCGGCGCAGACCTCTAGGTAGGACGAGGGGCTAAAATTAAAGAAAATAATAGTGTTTGGACTTCGAATTAGCTTTTAATTCAAATCTACACTCGGTAGATTATAAAAAAGGCTGATTGGGGTATGCCACAGACATGTATTTACATGCACAAGTTTTTCCGCTGTTCTTTGAAAATTTAAAAAAAAACAGAAAAAGAAAATGGGTGGCCGCAAACATCGTCATTTTTAACAAAAACGCCTATTTTCTGGCGGTGATCACTGGGATGAAAATACGGTACAGTACGAAATTGCTACTAAACACGGGTTCAACACGGGTTTGCTACTAAATCTTTTGACAAAAGTTCAAAAGGGAGACTGTCCGGTATAATACGGGATGGTTGGTTACTTTAGCATCAAACAGGGCCTCATTATGGAATGGGCAAATCGGGACTTTGCCCAGGGTCCCCAGTTTAAAACGTTCTGAAATATTCTTTTTTATATCAAAATTTTATGAAAAATAAGACTAAAATCATAGATGAGGGCCCCAAATTCATCAATGCCTGTGGCCCCTGTTGGTCATAATCAGACACTAGCATCAAACTCAAGACCTACATTAGCCAAATGAAAGAAAATATAATTAGAAAGGTCTTGAACCTATTTGTTTTCGTTGAGTGGTTTCAATGCGGATGCAGCAAGAAAAAAAACAAGCTTATATAATAAGAGGAGGAAAATACTACGTACGCAGGCAATGGAGTGAGACAATCAGTTCAATTTTCAGTTCCGCGACAACACGATGATTCAGAAAAAATAAACGTGATTTTCTAAAGATTCACACATAAATTGAATCACCTTTTCTTTGAAATTATGCAAGTAAATGATAAGAATTTTGCAATTCATGAGTCACCGTCCACGGTGCAATAACAGGTATACAATAAGGTCACACAATTTTTCTAATTTGTTTTCGTCTGCTCGAAAATTTTTTAATTCCTCCGCATTTTTGTGGAAAAACTCGTTCTATAGTGGAGCCGCTCAAAATTGTTCCAGGAATGAAATAATTAGGACATTACATATTTGGAACTTTTTATAATTTATGTCGCAGTTCTTTAGTTAGTATTACTGAAAAACTGAAACATTTGATGCAGCCGACCACGATGTTTATGCGATGCAAGTGGCAATGTTTGCTGGTCCGGAAATGGATGCTTCAAAATTTGCGATGCTGAAATTTATATGAAAGAGAAAATTACAAGAGAAAATATGACAGGTAGATTTCAAGTGCTTCAAAGGGTTTCAAACAGAAAAGTAAACGCGGCGAATTTTTTCTAAAGAAAAGTTAAATTCATGGCTGTGGTGTGTGCAGAATCTGGTTAAGTAAAAAGCAAGCTATTCTACCATAAGTTTCTTCATTAATTTTGCGCCATTAATACTTTTCGATGATTTTTCAAAAATAATATGTAAAATTTTGACTGTTTTTTCAGTATGATTTTAATAGCACATTCAATTAAAATAACATAAAACATGATAACAGGGTTGGCCAAATTAACTTGGGCTATGAGGCAAAAATTATGGATTTTAACATGATAGAGTCGCAGAAGCTGATTTATATTAATTAAAGAAAAATGAACCGTAACTGATGAGGGGACCTCAGTAAGAAAGAAAACAAATTATTGAACAAAAAAATTACTATTAAATTATTTTTTAGTACAATATTAACCTCTTCCTTCTCATCTTCGCCAGAATCACGGGCCGAGCTTCACCCCCCTCCCATTCCTCGTGCCCGTGATGTTTCCGGTCTGGAGTGATTGTTCAAAAGTTATGCGCCACAAAAAGTTAGAGCATTCCCATTCTTATGCACGGAGTAGTAGTAGTCAGTATTTAACTGAATAGGAGACTCTTAATTTATTTTAAAATAAATGGTAACACTACTCAAATATATGCATTATTCAATCTTATAGTCTGGAACCCAGCTGGCATTTATAATGATCAATAGGAGGAAGCCGAAATTTCATCCTATAGTTCTTTTAGTTATACATATAATCGAAGTGAACGTCAGCTGGCGCATTTGCGGTGGGTGTAGCCGCCCCGGCCACCCAAACATGTAAAATAATTTTTAAAAAATAATTATAATAAAAAACCTGATACTTTGTACATGTGTTTATCATATTGTGTACAAATGAAAAAAAAAAGTCAGCTGACTTTACATCGGTGGATAATACGTCAGCTGCCGACGATGATCTGCATTCGGCGGTATAGCTCCCGGACTATTAGCTCACTTTTTTTTTATTTAAATCGAAAGAAAAAATTTACTAATATATTTACATATGTGGTTGCAATCATAATTCAAAATAATTACAATCAAATGCAGTGACGAATATAAGGGGGGATAAATTGAGGGACCTTAGGCCTCCTCAAAAACTGTAAAGACATTATTAAAAAAGCAACTATTTTAAAACATTTATATTAACACTAGTAATAAGGTTTAAAATAGCATATTATCCTTCCCCCAGCTGAAACTGAAAACTATATACACTACTGATCAATTGTAATAGCTCACAGAGATAGTAGTTCAGATGGACTAAAAAATTAATTTTATTTTACCATTTCAGTATACGTAGTAGCTCTATCATACCTAAGTAAAGCTATTATTCTTTCAGTAGGTAATTTGTATTAGGAGAAAAACTTTGAATTTAAAGAAAAACTTAGGTATGTTTTCAGATTTTTTTAAAATTGATAATGCAAGACCATTTATTCAGAACATACTTTTATAATTATTATGAGAAAATTAGGCATATATAATCATATTCAAGTAAATCAATAATTGAAAATGCATTAGCAATTTTTTTTAAACCAAATTAACATAACAGATATATAATTAGGCATGTCACTCATTGGAAAATATAAATATGATAAAGAATATATAAAAGTCACTTTACCCAAGTGGTATACTGATACATTGTTCGTGAAACCATTTAGAACAACCACCACACTGTAGCTCAACTACATTCAGATTCCTTTCTTGTCCACTAGATAATGAGGTAAAATAATATTTACATTAAAATCTTGTTCATGTTACATCATAAGCAGTTTTTAACTAAGAAGTATGAAATAAATCTAAAGTTAATATGAGAAAAGAATGATTATTCTGAAAAACAATATCTTCAATTAAATGGTTTCAGACAGCCCTTAAATCAATGTATTTTAAATAGGCCAGGGAAACCCTTGATTTTTTCATTTTGATTACAGGCCAGGCTGGGTCAAGATGACTATAAACTGGGCTCAGGGATTTCGACTCTAATATCAGTAAAATTCTAAGTAACATTGTTTTATACCGAGAGAGTCTAACCTTAAAGAAACAGTTAAAAGGAGTTTCTGTAGCATTGGATAAATTGCAATCAGATTCTGCAAGTTTTTCAACAGCTGTTGAAGTTTGGCTTGACCTGACAGAGAACTTGGAACTTCTGCCTTATCAGCATTCAATCAAACAAATGATGGATAGAGCAATTTAACTTTTCTTTTATATTACAAATTTAATCGATCCTTCATGCTTCGGCAATAGGTTGTCAGCAGAGCAGGAAAATGATGGTGAAATGTGGTTGCAAACTGTGAAACCAGAATATGTATACCTGCTTTTTTGGCTTTTAAGATAAAGGATAAACAGTTCTTTAAAGAAAATATGTTTCAAACAAACGTTATTGAACTTTACAAAGATACACCTTCAAAGTAGTGGGTTTTGATGGAAAGAAATACTCAAATTTTTTTTTAATTGCCAGATGGATTTTGTTCTTTTTTTGTTGCTGAGTTGTCCACTAAGTTCTGCATCAACTGAGTGTGTCTTTTCCACATTAGGAAACATACGGGCAATACTAAGAAATAGGTTAGGAGCAGAAAAGGCAGGAAAACTTGAAAAAACAGCATTTTCTGAAGAAAAACATGACAAAGTGAAACTGAAGAGTGGTATTAATACATTTAAGAACTTCTTAAAGTTTATATTTATAAAAAATATTTTATACATATAAAGTGTGTATAAAAAAGAAAACTAAAGTTAAAATGCATAAGTAATTATTTTGTTTGTTGTATCATTACAAACACACATATCAAGATAGTCTCCTCAATTTGAAAAAACCCAAAAATGGGCAAAACTGTGGTTTTTTTCTTGAAAAAACCCATTGGGTCCGACCCAATTGGGACCAACCCAGCTAACCCTGGCTCAGGCAAAACTGCTCAGGAAATTTTCACTTTGTGCCCCCTGACCTACAGTGAAAATCAGAATGGGTATGCAGCCAGATTTAGAATTATTAAATGAAACTTTTATCTTAATTTTGACATATTTAATTAAAAAACTTATTTATTAATCAATGAACTGACATTTACCCTTCAGTTTAAAAAATATCAAAAAATAAAAACGCCAAAAGAAATTAAATTACACAGGAAAGTTATGTAAAAGTATTCAAAATAAAAAACTAGGTTATGTGCCCTATATTATTTTAATGGAAGAATGAAAAATGTTTATACATTAATGTATATAGATGTGAGTCAGTGGCATAGCAAAGGGGGGGATAGAGGGGTTACAACCCCCCCTCCTCCATGAGGAATTTTTTTACCATACATAATGTTCATTCTTCAGTGCCTTATCACACACACGTACACATATATGGGAGTTGCAGTAGGTGTAACCCCCCCCCCATGAAAAATTTCTGGCTACGCCACTGATGTGAGTTATATAGGTTGTGTGGTTCAAGCCTGACTGAAGATTTTTAATATAGTCTTGAGCTCCTTCAATTTTGTACCCAATGATACATATTTCATACATATTTATGTTTTTTATCCATATGACTTAAGACTAGCTGCGCCAAATACCTTTGGAAACTTTATGTTTATATACATGCATAATTATCAGAAGGAAATAAAGAAGGGCACTTGTGGGTTATAGCAGGCACTGAGTTTGACTGGTGACAATGGGATTACATGAAGATTTCAGGTATCGATTAAGACTGCAAATATCTATAGAAATGCAGGCAAACATTTTTGCGAGATTCCACACCACCATATTGGCAATATATCTCTTGCTAGACGACTGAACTTCAGTGGTTTGCACAGATAAGAATCAAAAAATATTAAATCTACATGGGCATATTAGGAATGAGCAATTATCAAATCAGCTTATTTCTCAATTGCTATTGGCAAAGACAATGTAGAAATAGGATTAAAAAAACTAGAAATTGGGAAATCTATTTTTGTTATGATTAAATTGCACTGTCTGGAGAAAAAAATATTGATGAAAATGGTAAATGGTTTATATAAAAAGTAGTTTTTACAAAGTTCATGGAATTATTTTAACGAAAACATCATCTACATTCACCATGCAGATGTTCTTCAAGAAGTTGGCTAGAGTAAATATTTATTTTAGAAAATGTTTACAATTGTCAATCCAGAATTTTTTTTTTGCAAAAACTGTTATTTTCGTGAATTTCAACATCTATTTTTGTGAATTTTCACACCAATTTTCGTAAACATCACTTTTTGCTTAAAATAATTTACAAAACAAATTAAAATATACAGTAAAGGGCTAAAGAAGGGTTGTTTTAATTGATTGTATTTTTGTGACGGGGCTGTTTTAATTAATTATAATTTTGTAAAAGGGCCATTTTAATCAATTGTAATTTTGTGAAGAGGCTTTCAATTTATTGTAATTTTATGAAGAGACCATAAAATGAACCCAAATTTTGTCTGCATTGATCCCTGATTTATTTATCAAATACATCACTTTTTTAAAAATTTATTTACTAAATATTACTGAGTGGAATTATATTTAGATAAGTAAAATAAGTTTAAAAAGTATTTACCAGTAACAATTTTGAGCTTCTGCACATGGTTCATCTACTGAACACTGGCTTTCATCATTCCCATTGGTAGCAGATGTATTAGTTTGTTTTAAATTCTTCACGTTACTCACATCCTTTGATTCTTTGTTATTTTGCATGACCATATAATTTTCAGGAATGTTTTCTTTAGCTTGTAGACTTTGATCATTGTCATTGTTATTTGAGTTTGTCTTTTCTGGTTCCTTAGCTTTGTCTGATGCCTCGGTTGTCGGAGCAGGGGCATCAGTATTTTCATCTGATTTCGGTTGTTCATTATTTTTGTCTTCTGTTACTACTTCTCCGACAATATCCATTTTATTCTCAGTTTTGTCCTTTTCTGGGTTTGGCTCATCAGCTCCATTCTTATCATTGGCGACATCTGTTTTATCAGTTCCACTGCAAAAATAGAAGAAATAGGTTAGAAAAAATTATAAATATATTATATAGTTAATCATCAAGTAAAAAACAATTTTTATTCAACTGGACTTTTTTTTTTGTGGTTGATTTCTACTTTAAACCCTTGCTTGGCGAGATTTTAAAAAATTTGTATTTTAAAATATAATTTTGCTTCTAGGCACTTCAACACTTCCAGAGACACTACAGGGAAGCACACACAAAACCGCAACAAGTAAGCAAACTTTGAAATTTAAAAGCATTAATCCAGAAAATTAATTAAATAAAAATGAAAAGAACTAAAGGAAGTACAGAAGAAAAGATTAGAGGCACTTTCAGAAAATCCAGAAAAAAGAAGTGATTGACTTTAACAAACAAGATTCAATAAGGTCAGAGGCGTAGCCAAGGAGGGGGGTTAGGGGGGTCATAAAACCCCCCCATGAGGAATTTTTTGCCATACAAAATGTATATTCTTCACTACATTATCACACACACGTATACATATATATGAGTTGCAGTAGTCATACCCCCCATGAAAAATTTCTGGCTACGCCCCTGAATAAGGTGCTTCTTTGATATCAGTTGCATTATAGCATGCCCAATCAAAGGCTCGCACTATCTGACAAAATTTGGAAGCATTTCAGTTTTTTTTTTTTTTTTTTTTTTTTTTAATGAAAATATAAAGATTTTATGCTTTGTACAAGATAAAAGCCTAGATCAGATGTGTGAACTGAGTTACGGAAAAAATCAAACTGAGTATTAATCGAAAGTATGAGAATGTATGATAATTATTTGAGGCCAAGAGTTGTGTAGGGCATTGATGATATATATCCTCTATCTACAGGGTTTCTACAGATTTCACAGCTTTTGCTTCCCTGACATCTATCACGCTCTTCCCTGACTTTATCTACTGTGCTTTCCCGATTTTTGTGTTTCTATTTTTAACATTACATCCTTTAATTAATAATTTTTTATATATTTTGCCCCTTTTTTTACAAATAATAATAATATTAAATTAATATATACAAGAATCTTATTTGACATCACTGGATTCCAACAAAAACCATGTTTGATAATAATTTAGGACAAAATTAAGCATATTTCAATTGCACAAGATATGTTCATAAAGAACACATTTTAAAATTATTTATAAGGTTGGTTGAGAAAATGAAAATAAAACAATTTCTATACTTAGGTTCAAACAGCAAATATTTTCTTGATTTTAGCACAAAATTCAAATTTTCTTGCACTTCCCTGAACTTTCTTCGATTTCTGCTAATTTCCCTGACTTTTTTTCTAAATCCCTGACCAAAACTCATTTCCCTGACTTTCCAGGTCTGTAGAAATCCTGTATCTATCTTTTATGAAACCTCTAGGCAAAAACATGTTTCCCTGTCCACAGATCTCAGAAAAGGGTTAACCTAGTCAGATAATGTAGACGCACGCGCGCACGCCGGGCGCGAATACATTCAAAGGTCTTGCAGATAGTTTTCTGGTAATTCCAAGTTTTTATTTTATGCATAGTTACCTAAAAGAAATATCTCTTTTAAGTCACTATAGCCCAAGTGCATTGCACAGATGTGTGCCCATATGCATATACACGTGTTCATATACACACTATGTATTTAGCTATCACGAACTATTATGAGTTTTCAGATAGTTTTGGATTATGTGTGCAGATAGTTTTATCTTTTATCTGACTATGAGGATTAAAATCCTTAAAAAAATAGACTGACTAAGCTTGAGAAAAACATGAAGTCTAATTAATAACTAGGGACATTTCTTGGTACCATTGGAGGAAGAGAAAAAAAAAAATAATAAAGACATTATAGATGTTCTATGACTTGTATAAAACATATATACAAGTCATAGAATGTATAATCCAACTTATATACAAATATTTTAATTTTAAATATTTATCATCTTTCCAAATAGAGTTATGTATGAAAAATATGAATGCATAATATGCTGTGAAAAATATGAACAGGTATGAATGCTTTACTTACGGGTTGCTTTTGCTATCTCCACCTATTTTTTCTCTATGGAATGACCCAATAATATAAAGATCGCAAAAATGGGTATTACCACTTACGAAAAAGCACAGGAAATGCCTTTGAGCAAAGGAAGTGTGCACACAATAGTGCATGAAAAATTGCTACTTTCTTCGCTTGTTCTTCACTCCGATATCTATCATCCTGTTGACCACTGGGACACTTGTTTCAACCTACAACGGGACTTTGTCTAGACCAGTGGTTCTCAAACTTTGTATCCCACAGAACCCTTTTCTTACCACATGCTTAGCAATGGAACCCTTGAATAAATAACACTTAAGGAGAAACTAAGGGCCTATCATTTATCACTCATTATACAAACATAAAAACTAAACAGTATAAAGCAGTATAAAAATGCAGATAAAATACTTACAAAAGGTGACTTGCAGGCAAGAAATTTTTAACGAATTTGTATGGTAAATGGATGTAAAATATCAATGGGATGAATGGCTTTGTTTTTGACTGTCACAAAGGTCTTCAAAATTTGGTTGTACTGACGAAAATTTTAGTTGCATATCATGTTCCGCGTCTAAATTATTCCGGTGTTTAGTTTTCGTTGATGCATGCAGAAAAATAACGTGGGAAAACCCTCACAAAAGAACATTTGTTTCGAAAGTACACTGGTAAGGGAGGAACTCTCTTGACAACAGTGATCCCGATAGCCGGTTTTAGTCCAAAATATATATCTGGAACTCCCACAGGGTTGTTATGAATTTTCCCAACCTGAAAAAACCCGGGTAGGTTTTCTCAAAAAAGCCCACTTGAAAAAACCTGAGAAAAAGCCCAACTGGGTTTTTCAAAATTTCAACTTTAATTACGTAGATAATACATCGCTTAATATCAGTACACCACTTGTAAAGTTTATAAACAGCTCACTACCTCCCCCCACACCACCACTATCTAAGGGGAAAAAAAAATATATATATATATCAGACTTTACATAGGCATTAAAACTTTCTAGAGTACATTTTTATGCCTATCTGTATTAAAATGAATAAGGATTTTTTTACCATAAAAAAACCATGCTCATTTAAGCACTAGTATATCACTGTTAAAATTATTACTAATAGTCAATTTATCTAAGAGCAAACCATGATTGGGGTTGTTATTGTAATTGATTTATACATTTTTTCATGTATGATTAATAATTGTAATCAGTTATTACTATTAAATTAACCACTGTTTATTTATAATTGATTTTTGTAATCAATTAGTTTGCTTTAAGTTGTATTTAGTATAAGCAATTTTTTTTCAATATTCTGTAACCCATCCTTCTTCTGAAGAAAATACCGAAAAATCCTGATTAAAACCCAAAACCCGGGTTTTTAACAACCTGAACTCCATAATCCGCGTCGCTAACGTTAAATTCTATATAAGAGCGTGGTAAAAAATTAGATTAGAAAATCAATTTAAGGATTTTCTTAAAGATTTCGATGTTGTTTTAAAATTTTTCGTGGGAACCCCTGGAGGGTCGTTGAGGAACCCTAAGGTTCCGCGGAACACACTTTGAGAAACACTGGTCTAGCCCCTCTGTGTTACCGGGAGGTGACAGGTTCAAACCCCAGCCGCGCCTGTCGACTTAGCCGTTCGGAGTTTACCGTGATTTTCTCCGAAACCTCGCGTAAATACGAGCTAGGAGTCATCAGAAAGTTCCCCCATATGCCTAGGACCCTAATGCAAGTTAATCGGCCTAAATCCACAAACAAACAGTATCAAAACAGAAAAATCGAGTGATACAATTATAAACAAACAATCAGTTACTATCAATAATTCTATAAAATTAATTTATATTTTTCTCAAAAAAAATGGAGCACTTTAGGAGCAATAACGTTCATAAATTTTAACGATAGTTAGTACTGTGACATTTAAATTTGATGAAATTCGCGGGCATAAACTGGAAATATAACAGCTGATACGGTAACATGTTATTCGAAATATTTTGCAGTGAAATCGAAACTAAACTTAATTTATAGAGAAAATAACGGGGAAATACAAAACTGAAAAGGAAAATTACAAAAAATTACTTTTCTTGTGAATCTGTAGCAACTGGTTTTTCTTCCGCCATGTTTATTGTTTACATTTTTGCAAACACAGTTAATTTATGGTCACCGTTAATAGATAACAAGTTTCGCTTTATATATTATTTCTACTTTCTATGTTTTATATTGTTTTAAAGTCACATTACTAATAGTATTTGCTGTTATTTATCTTCTTAGAGACATATTAATCAAAGTACAGCCACTTTTGTTTGAATATAAGCGTAGCAACGATATTTTATGATAAATAAATAGCATATTGCACGCAGTTTCCCTCCACTCATCACTCAAACCAAACGTAAGCAGTAGGCTTCGGATTTGCGGGGGCTGTTACTGTTAGAGTACGGAAATGATTAAAATTTGGTGCTGTGAATAGAACATAAGTTATTTATCTGTCACAATCTTTTGTATTTCATTTCCAACAATCAATTGAAAGCTTATAACGCTTACGATGCGTAGAGTTTCAGCTCTGCGAAACATCTGCAATATATACAGAGAAGATAGAAAGTCGTAGATTATTACTAGAGTGTAAGTAATCATTTCTCGTTTTCTTTTCCAACAGTTGCTAGATTTTGTTTATTGTTTTTTGCGTGAATATTGTTTGAGTTTACAGTGCTTCGCGATTTATAATTAGTTTTAATTTTGACAGTTGGTTATGTATGCATACGTTTCCATTTAAAAAACAACAGAAATTTAAGATTAAAATAAATTTTATTTCTTTCGATTTTATGTATGTATTTGATTTAATACTTAGTTCAGTTCAGTGTCTTTATTTACTGCTAATCAATTTATTTTAAAGTTATATCTGATTTTCCTTCTGTAACCTCAATTTACTATCTTATTTCTGAGTGATGAAATATTTTTTCAGAATGTGGTACTGATTGATATCAGGTTTTGTAAGAAACACTCCTCATAGCCGTCACCATGAAGAGACTTTTTTCAAGATCAAATGCAAGAGGGGACCAATCAAGTAAAGAGCCAAACACTTTCATTGGAAAAGTTTTCAATGTTGGCCGCTTTACTGTTACTGTAGAAGATATAATAGCTGAAGGTAATTTTATTATTATAAGATTGTGCATCGAAAAGCTTTCGTGTCTTTTTCTAGAATACTGCTTGTGTATTTTAACAGTTTATTTAACACTTTGAGGCGCAACCCTTTCCCAATACTGAAAAAAGGGCAGTTGTTACCATCGCTCGACTTAACTACCAGCAAGATGGCAGACGATCGAATCGTTCATCGCGTGCCACAGATCTAGAGACCCTTTTTTGACCACAGCCAGCTGCGTCAAAAAAAGGGTCTCTAGATCTGTGGCACGCGATGAATGTTTCGATCGTCCGCCATCTTGCTGGGTAGTTAAGTCGAGCGATGGCAACGGATGCCCACTTTTCAGCATTGGACAATCTATCCATCTGTTCTCGCATTCTTCCATTTTTCAGCTGATGTCAGTGCTGTTAAAAATAATCGTGACCATTTTTTTACGGGAAATGATGTGCTAAAAAGTAAAGAATTCTCGTGTAGCTATATCACCTGCAACTATTTTTATAGAAATCAAATCTATTCTTCGTGACTGGCAACAGTCAAAACGTCAGAGTTGGGTGTTCCCAGAGTGGGATCACTGCACTTTAAAGGGTTAAATATTTGACTGTTCCTTGACTTCCTGCTTTTAAATATTTGACTTGTCCTTTGTTATTTCTTGCTTTTCAAAGTTTTGTCTGTTATCAGAGTGACTCTGTAAGACTGTCCGCTTCATGTCTAAGCAACAGTTTATTTACAGGGCCACTCAAAAGAATTCAATATATTATGTCTTACTCAGTCATTGGTTGGGCCATGACCAAAATCTTGCCAGCTGTCATTGACCTTGGTGACTTGTTCCAAAATATTGCTGAATTTAGCACCAAAAATAATTATGTAGGACTATATTCCGTATACGGTGCCTTGTTTACATGTCAATGGTTTGTTTACAAATCATTGGCGAACAATCTGACGCGAGAGTGAGCGATGCACCGCCAACTGCCGGTGGTAGTTGTGACTGGCAACCATAAAGAATACGTGTTTCGTCAGGTTTGGGAATTTGAAATTGTTTGCGTTATTGATGGAAGGGAATGAAAGTGTTATGTTAATATAAGAAAAGAATTTGTGGGTGTTTGTTAGAAATATAGTACGTTATAAGCCGGTGGGTGTTGGGGACATTTCTGAGCGGTTATTTACCAAAAAAATAGAGGTAAGTGTTCTTTTTTAACGAATCTTTCGATGTTTAAGGTTTTTAATGTGAATTTTAAATTGATATTTGAAGTGTTTATGTTTTCGTAAGTGCTATTTACGTGCTATTCTAATCATACTGACTTTATAAGAGGTGTACAACTAGGTTGTTTAATCCACCGATGTTTTTTTGAGTTGAAAACGGGCCAGTGTTTGCCCAGTTTACATTAGCTGTACAACTAGGTTGCTTAGTTCACTGTTGTTGTTTTTTTTTTAGTTAAAAACGGTCCACTGGTTGCGTAGTTTACATAGCTGTACAACTAGGTTGCTGAATCCACTGAGGTTTTTTTAGTTAAAAACGGGCCACTGGTTGCCTAGTTTAGATAGCTGTACAGCTAGGTTGCTGAATCCACTGAGGTTTTTTTAGTTAAAAACGGGCCACTGGTTGCCTAGTTTAGATAGCTGTACAGCTAGGTTGCTGAATCCACTGAGGTTTTTTTAGTTAAAAACGGGCCACTGGTTGCCTAGTTTAGATAGCTGTACAGCTAGGTTGCTGAATCCACTGAGGTTTTTTTAGTTAAAAACGGGCCACTGGTTGCCTAGCTTAGATAGCTGTACAGCTAGGTTGCTGAATCCACTGAGGTTTTTTTAGTTAAAAACGGACCACTGGTTGCCTAGTTTAGATAGCTGTACAACTAGGTTGCTGAATCCACTGAGGTTTTTTTAGTTAAAAACAGACCACTGGTTGCTTAGTTTAGATAGCTGTACAACTAGGTTGCTGAATCCACTGGGGTTTTTTTAGTTAAAAACGGACCACTGGTTGCCTAGAATGACTAGTAAACATGGCGACAGTCGCTGGAGCTTGGCGGTCGCCAAGCTCCAGCGACTGTCGCCATGTTTACATGGGGTGGGCACCGGCTTGTATGATTTTACCATTATGTATTTAACATAATTCTAAAACTTTTAACTATAGAATTTTGAGATTTTGTATATAGAACCATTGTAACATGTAACTATGCATTTCTCTCTCTCTCTCTCTTTTTTTTTTCTACTATTGAAATCGACTGGGTAAATTTATTTACAGGGTCACCCAAAAGGCTTTCAATACATTAAGGTCTATAAGTACCTTCAATTCATTAAAAGTCTAGTCAATCACTCTTTTGGCTGTGCCCAAAATCTCTTACACTATCCCAAGCTTGGCAGCTTTTGGTGAAATATCATCAAATTAGCCTCAAAAAAATAAATCTTTCAAATTAGCCCCTGCTTGGTGATATCTCAAATGCCTGGCTAGAAATTGCTAAACATTAATGTTATTGCAGTATTGTATCTCTTTCAAATGAAATAAGTCGAGATGAAGTGCACCAAAAATATTTATGTAGGGATGCACTGAATATGCGGTTGGTATTCGGTATACTGCCTATTCCGCAGACAAACCGAATATTCGGTTCGACCGAATACTTAAATATTCGGCAACCGAATAGTAAACAAATTTAAGTATTCAACAATTGGCTAACAAATACATATTCTTTATATCATGAATGAACGATATAGTATAGTACCATAGTACTAAATTGATTCAAGTTGTTACTTATTAATATCACGTGAATAAGCATTCTAAACCCTTAGAAAGTCCTCTTACCAAGCCCCCCCCCCATTCTTGGCAAATAGCCCTAACATAGCATTCCACAATTACACAAAAAACTAATACCACGATGAAATTAGTTTTAATGTAAGAGAAAACACTCAGATGTTAAATTTGAATTTTGTTGTTGTTCAATTTCGATTTGAACTGATTTAAATTTGAAACAGTAACCAGAAAAAAAAAAAACTCATAA
Organism: Cheiracanthium punctorium; assembly: GCA_038373885.1. NCBI lineage: Eukaryota > Metazoa > Arthropoda > Arachnida > Araneae > Cheiracanthiidae > Cheiracanthium > Cheiracanthium punctorium. The sequence continues at coordinate 156,136 of JAWZYV010004965.1, forward strand.
CATTAAGTGTTCATAAATTTGTAAACTCAATTAACTGCTAATTTTTTAAATAAAATATGCAGGTAATAAAATTACCAGCATTTCACTAATATTTAAAAAAGTTATTAATAATATATAAAGGAAACACACTTAGATATTAAATTTTGCAGCATTTTAATTTTTGTAGTTTTATACCATTAAAATATTGTTTAAGAAAAAACTAAATTAATCATTGCAATCAAAGTTTAATAACGGTTTAATAAGTTTAATAAATTTTAACCAAGTATTCGGTATTCGACCGAATATTCGGTTAGAATTTTAACCGAATATTCAGTATTCTTTATTCGGCAAAATATGGTATTCGGTGTATCCATATATTTATGATTTAATAGATGTGCAAAGAAGTCGTGGTATCCACATTACATTTGTTTAAAGCTGTAATTGAATTATGAAACATCCAGTACTCTTGCCGAAACATTGAATTGCTCATTTTTCCCTTGATGTTGGCAGGATTGCATGAATTTTTGAGAACCAGGAAGTCATAAATTAAATATTAGCAATTCCATGTATAACTTTGCAGAATTACATGTACAATTTAAGCAAGTAAAGAATTAGAGATGTACCGAGTACTCAGTAATTACTAGATACTCTGCCAGTTTGCTGTGTACTCGGTATTCAGCCAAATTTTGTCAGGGTACTCAGGTAGTACCAAGTAATCTTAAGAATTTCAATATTTTTAAACCTTATTAAAATAATTTTGTCAGATGCTGGAATTGATTTGTAACAAGTTATGCAAATATAAATACCGTATTGGCCCGAATATCTTGCAGTATTTTTTTACTAATCATTTCCCTTCAAAAACCTGATTCGCGTTAAATTCGAAGCCTAAATATATAATTTTTCTAATTATTTTTATGGAAAATTTCGGAGTCCCGTTATATTCAGGCCAGTACGGTAATATACGTAATAATTCATAAAAAAATTTTAATACATTCAAAAATGCTCTAGGAAAAGATTGATCTTTCACAAAGAAATAATTGAAAAAAAAAGTATACTGAAATGCTATTCAAAAATGATTCTAATAATTTAATTTTATTGATAACAATCTGTGAAGCCCAGCAGCAGAAAGTGCTTAAAAGTGCGACATACGTTGCAGAACAATCACAGTTTTTTCAGAACATTTCATTTCATGCATTAAAAGGGGGGGGGAGACTGATATGTTCTGAAGAACAATTAAAATGAAGTGCCTTATATGCCATGCCTTTCTCGTCTCATTTTGTGCACTGCAGCCTCTAGAGAATGGTGCACTGCAGTTTGTCCACCAGTGATAAAAAAGCTGACTTTTGCTACTAATTTAAAGATAAGGCAACTTTTTTCAATAAAAAATGTCATTTTCATACTATTTTCAAGTTTTTGGCTACTTGTACCTTACTCCAGGCGACTCATTTGAAAATCAGATTTCGGTTTTTGTTAATTCCTTTTCTTTTCAAGATGTGATTGGGCATTCAACCAGAGCCTTATTATCGCATGGGCAAATCGGGACTTTGCCCAGGGCCCCGGGCTCGAAAGGGCCACCCATTTCAAATATTGTTCTGAAATATATTTTTTATATCAAAATTTTATGAAAAATAAAATTTCATAGATCGGGGGCCCCTAAATTCATCAATGCCTGGGGTCATAATCAGGCTCTGCATTCATCAGATATTCTAAATCTTTTTTTTTTAATCTTGCTGCAAAATTAAATGTTCTATATGCTCTGTTATATAACACACAATTTTTTAATTTATCATTTCATTCATTCCTTCTTAAATGAAGCTAAATGACATGTGTTTATTTCTTAACTACAAGATCATGTAAAAATGCTGCTATTATGGCAAGTAAAATTAAGAAAATGGCTACTAAACTGGCGACTTTTTTATGTCGGTGAGGCTACTAATGCTACTATTTTTGCCTCCTGAGACTGGTGGACACCCTGCAATCGCAAACTCTCCTTCCTTCACCAGGGCTGACGTTACTGGGGATTCCAGAAGCAGAACTTTTTCTGTCAATCTGCGACATCTTGAAAATAATCTGCAGCATAATTTCACAATAACTGACAGGGGGGAAAATGTGGGATCCAATAAGCATATTTTTATCACAAGTTTGAATTTATCTAATGTTATAATCAGTTTGATATTATGAAATTATCAGAAATTTACAATACTTAATTTATTTAGTTAATAATAGAACATAACCTTTTTCAGATGTGTAAGAGATTTGGATAAAGATAACTTCATGTAAATAGAAATGCTTAAGAAAAGACATTTCTGCTAAGTTTTGTCAATCTCTACAGCAATAATCTATTGAGTAGGGCAGTTTAATAAAAATAATTATTTTTCTAGGTTAAAAAGTAATGGTTACGTATACTAAAACTTTTTGTGACATTGTTAAGTTTAAATTGTATAAAAAGCAAGAAATGAGTCAGTGTTTTTATTGTCAGGCCGTTACGAACGTTTAGAAATTAAATGTGATGGATGGAGAAATAATCAAATGCTTTCGAACATTAGAAAATGTTTATTTTGAGAAATAAAAAAGCAATTTCTCCCCCCAGAACTTCAATAAAGAATCCATACACAGTAGCTTATGAAAATAATCTGTAGACAAAAAAAAAAATCTGCTACGTACCTCTCACATTTTCTGCTATGTGACTTGGGATGAGTACCCAAAACTAGAGCTCCTTGAAAAAGAGCCTGGTATTATAGGAGTCTTACCTGAAACTCGCATCAAAAGCTGTGTGTGTAAGAACGAACGTACTAGTGTGTTGAAATCATCTTAATCTTCAAATCAGGTATGGGAGACATCCTACTCATGTCAGCTACATTAAATAGTTGTACAGCTTTACTTTTTAATAATTTAATAATATACAGTGAAACCTCTCTGAGCAGCCACCCCACCGTACTGAGAATATTTTGCCGCTCTCAAGGGTTTTATTTACTATTATAAGATAATTGCTGTAATGCGTAATATAAACAAGTCTGGCACATATTCCTTGGGCAAAAACTCATTTGTAGGACAACTTCAACACCTGATTCTCCAAGGAATTCCCCATCTTAAGAGTGTGGGGAGAATACAAAAGAGATGACAGATTCAATTCCTGCTATTCATGGGAATTATATTCGACCATAAACCTGGCCTTAGTTTTTCCGCTCAAAATTACAGCATGGAGTGAGTAGGATTTCCGGAAAAATGAGATGGGCGATCCCACTCGGTGGCCATTCAGAGGGGGTTGGGTGGCCGCTGATAAAGGTTATTTTAACATTAAGTCTATGAGCCAAAAAATCTGTGCCATGAAAAATTGGCCGTTTAGAGGGGTGGCCGCTCGGAGAGGTTTCAATGTATCTGAATAATTTGTTAAAGTGAAATTGCATTATGACTGGATTTGTACTATTATTTTCTTTGACTAAGTAAATGCCTTTTTTGTTAACCTGAAATATTTGTAAAACTGAAATTTATCAAGACAAGATTTTATTAAATATATTCTGAAAATTCAGATTTTGTCCGTCTACAACATTGACAAGTTTCTGTGTGACACCTATATGTATATATATCTTACACAACTCAGAAATGATTACCCTAGAGTGTCAGAATTTCGTATGTAGGACTGTTGTAACATCTGGTTGTGCACCTTTCTTTTTGATTGCAATCAAGTGGGTTAACACTTGATTGCAAAGGTCACTTAATTACAGGGTCAACCAAAAAACTTTCAATACATTAAAGGCGGGGGAAATTTAGTTACCGGGTGCCCTCGCCAAGCTTGGAGTTTGGTCGAAAGTTTGTTTACTTTAGTGTTAGAGTCAGATGTCTGTTGTAACCTGTGTAGATTGAGTTGAGGTGTTGGATGATGCTGTAGTTTGATGAAAAAACGCTCGGTGGGTTCATTAAACGATACCAGGATGTTTGGTAAAGGAATTTTGTGATTGGTTAAGGCAATTTAACTGTAATCGGTAAACCGAGGTTTTAAAAGGAGGAAATTTGAAATCTATGAGTCAGTTCTTGTTTTGTGTTATTGGTGTTTGGTGTGTGGTTAGTATATGTTGGTTATGTGGTTAGTTAGTAAAAGAAAGCGTTTTGGTGTTATGTTATTAGCTGTTGTGTGTTTTGGATATTTTTGAGGAGTTTCTTTAGGTAAAGGTAAGTGTTTTTTTTTAAAGAATTTTCGCAATTGATTAAGGTTTTCAATTTGAATTGTAAATGTGTATAAGTAGGTTATTTAATCCACCGATGTTGTTTTGAGTTGAAAACGGGCCTGTGTTTGCCCAGTTTACATTAGCTGTATGACTAGGTTGCTTAATCCACTGTTGTTCTTTTAGTTAAAAACGGTTTACTGGTTGCCTAGTTTACATAGCTGTACAACTAGGTTGGTGAATCCACTGAGGTTTTTTTAGTTAAACGGACCACTGGTTGCCGAGTTTACATAGCTGTAAAACTAGGTTGCTGAATCCACTGGGGTTTTTTTAGTTAAAAACGGTCCACTGGTTGCATAGTTTACATAGCTGTACAACTAGGTTGCTGAATCCACTGAGGTATTTTTAGTTAAAAACGGTCCACTGGTTGCATAGTTTACATAGCTGTAGAACTAGATTGCTTAATATTCTGAAATTTTTTTAGTTAAAAGTGGTTTACTGTTTGCTCATTTTGAATTGCCTGTTACTGAATTTGCTGACATTTTTTAGTGTTAAGTATGGATGGTGTATTTTGTTTTGTTTTTTAGTGGAATATCTGTGCAATTTTAATGTGTATAAAGTGATTTGTATTTCCTGACAGTGCTCAACGTGTTGTATTATTTTATCGTATTCTAAAATGGTGTTTCACACGTGAAAAATTTGGCGACAAAAAAAACCCCAAGTAGCGGGTGTTGGCGAGAAAAAAAGTCGCCAAAAATAGGCGACACCCGGTAACTAAATTACTCCCTTAAAGGCCCTTGTATTAAAGCAATTTTGAGCTTCTCTCACGCTGACTTAAAAAGAATGAATAGTTACTTCTAAAGAATAAAATGACGGTCAGAGCATCTAGCCTCTAAGGAGTATGTAAAAAATCTTCCACAGAAAAAGAATTTAACATCTACATAAAAGATATACATTAACAGTTAAGCAATAAATGGTCAGTCATTGTTTGTGCCATGTCCAAAATATTGACAAGTTTTGGCAAAATATCTCTTGTATATGGCAAAAAATCACCAAACCTTAATATTATTAAAATATCATATCTCAATTTTAAATAAAATAATTTGAATGAAGTGGATCAAAAATGTATAAAACTTGTAGATGTACAAGGAAGTTGTGTCTGTATCAGATTTTTTTAGTTTTGGTTTTTTATTCCGTTCATTCTCAGGATCAAGATCTCCCCTTAAAGAAAGAAAGGTATAACGTTTCTCTACCATATGTATTCTTAAAAAATTATCAAATTTAAATAGCATCATTTAAGCAGTAAAAAATGTTAGTTTTTATAATTTAGTTTTATTTTGCAGAAAAATAAGAAGCATAAAATGTTTACTCTTAGTTCAATTTTTAGAAATCAAGAATTGCTTCCTTATATAACCAAATTAATAATGCCTAAATGAAAATTTATTAAGGAATAATTTTGCTATCTGCTGAAAAAACATGACTGCATACTATTTCCAGTTTTAGTCATAGATATTATAAGTCTCACTCTACGTATCATCAAATTTGAGAACAGTAATAAGTTAATGTATTTTTAGTGAATACTTGATCCCGGGTGTTTTTAGAAATCAGGAGAGCTTAAAATTGAGACAGATGCTAGGTAATCTGTTACCTTTTATCTCCATTCTTAAATTTTCCTGATCATCCTTAATGTTGAGACTTTTCCAGAAATTACCTGGTGAAGTTTGCTTATAAGAAAGGAAACTGTACAAGGGCCATGCATAAAATCATGCTAATGTTGCCAAATTCGCCAACAAAAGTAATTCCTTCCCAAAACTGGCATAGGCTTGTTGATGCCATTTGTACATGGCAACAAATTGTCATTTCCTAATGTTTAACGATGCAAATTTTATGGTCAGTAAATCAATTTATGTGCTACCGAATGCAAATTTCAATCGAGAATTAAATACAAAGAGCATTAATTTAGTTTTGACCTAAAATAAAACTTAAAGCAAATCATCTTGTCCAAAACAATAATTTAACTGTGAAAAAATAAAATAATAAAACTTAAATTTCAATATATCCTGCAAATTTTCTTTAGCAATTGTTATATTTTTGTTGAGAATTATAATCAAGATAAAACTTATTTTAATGCTTTTTCTTTTTACTTCCTGTTTCAGGGGGCTTTGCAATAGTTTTCCTTGTTAAAGGTTCGAACAATGTAAGATATGCTCTGAAAAGAATGTTTGTAAATAATGATCATGATTTAAATGTGTGCAAAAGAGAAATAACAATAGCTGTAAGTATTTTCTTTTGTTTTGTTTTGACTAAACTATTATAATGCTTTTAATTTGCTTTTAGTGATGAAACATGATAGGTGTCAGAGGACTTTTGAGAACAGCTTTAAAAACAAACCAGTGATGTTAAACACTGAGAAAAATTAGTAATGCTTTTTCATCACATGCACCATTGCACTTATATTAACAGTAAGCCTATAAATCTCATGCTACTTTCAGAAAAAATCTTAATCGCAATCTATGTGCCTTGAAAAATTGGCCAAAGTGTTATTGCCTTATTGAAATTTTGTAAAATTCCTTATGGTTGTTCTCACTGTTTGTAATTGTCCCTAGTACAATTTGTAAAGAGGCTGAATTGTTTTTGAGTCCAGTTGAGAAGATTGTACAAAAAGCTGTTAACCCTTTGATGTGCAACCCTTTCCCAATGCCGAAAAAAGGGCAGCCGTTGCCATCGCTCGACTTAACTACCAGCAAGATGGTGGACGATCGAAACGTTCATCGCGTGCCACAGATCTAGACACCCTTTTTTGACGACAGCTGGCTGGCATCGCTCGACTTAACTACCAGAAAAATGGCAGACGATCGAAACGTTCATCGCGTGCCACAGATCTAGAGACCCTTGTTTGACGACAACTGGCTGTGCCAGCCAGCTGTCGTCTAAAAAGGGTCTCTAGATCTGTGGCACGCGATGAACGTTTCGATCGTCCGCCATCTTGCTGGTAGTTAAGTCGAGCAATGACAACAGCTGCCCTTTTTTCAGTATTGGGCAATCTATCCAGCTGTTCTCGCATTCTTCCGTTTTTCAGCTGATGTCAGTGCTGTTAAAAATAATTGTGACACTTTTTTTACGGGAAATGACGTGCTATAAAAAGTAAAGGATTCTCGTGGAGCTATGTCACCCGCAACTCAAAATGTCAGAGTTTGGTGTTCCCAGAGCAGGAACACTGTACGTTAAAGGGTTAAAATGTTGCATGTTTTCTTGAAGGAACAACTTTTAGTCAGTAGCTTGGCGTTAATTGTAATAGTTATCTGCAACTACTGAATTAAGTAAATGGTTTGGATATTTTTGCCAACAGTTGAGAGGAATCAAATCATTTATTTCTAAAATCAGAGTGCTTCTCTCTCCACCCTCTTAAGATCGGACTTGCTTTCATGTTTGAATTTTACTTATGGATATATTTTAATTAAATTAAAGGTGTTATTGATGGGGGGGGGGGGAAATGTTTAAGGGAAATTAGGAATCATTTGTTTAGATGACTTTACTTTTTTTTTTTTACCTAAAAAAGAACTTTCAATTATTTCTGATTTCTTACTATATTAATAAAAACCTTTATTTTTACTCTTTTCATTTTCAGAGTAGTTTAAAAGGTCACAAAAACATCATAGGATTCCTAGATTCCAGTATTTATCCAGCTGGTGGAGGTGTTCATGAAGTTCTAATGCTTATGCATTATTACAGAGGTAAATTTTGATATTTACTCATGAATCAGCAATTTAGTTTCTTCTAAATTTATTTGTAACATTTAAAAGAAAGAAAGAAAAAAACAAAGTCAAGCTTTAATCTCTTTTTAGGACATGTTCTACAACTTATGAATGAAAGGCTGCAGTCTGGATTCACTGAGCCAGAAGTACTTCAAATATTTTGTGATGTGTGTGAAGCAGTTTCTCGCCTACATCATTGTCAAACGCCTATTATCCACAGAGATTTAAAAGTAATCTACTTATTATGATAAAGGCTGCTATGGATACAAGCTGATGCATCTGTCGTTTTTTATGCATAAGTGTCCAATTGGCCATTTCTTTAACACATTGTTTTATTGTTACAACTTCCAGTAATTAAGTACTGTTTTAGCTTTTGAATCAAAAGAAAATTTGATATGGGTATTTGTTCAACCTTTAATTGCTCAAATTATTCTGGTAAAGGATCTAGAATGTTCATTTTTCCTTCTTACAAGTTAAATCTGATATCTGGTAGCATAATTTTAAGATAGGAAATTAAATATGAATTCTGATTGTCATTAAAAAAAAAAAAAAAAAAAAAAAAAAGTTGGTAGCAGTAAAACTAAACTATGTTTATTTAGCCTATGTGTTGTGGGAAGGGAGAGCCTCCTCTGTAAGCACCCATGGGGAAGGCACAGCTATGATTAGTGCCTAGTCTGTTTCTCAAGTAGTGTAGTGGCTTAAGAGCCATTCTATCACTCTTTGGGACCGGGTTTCAATCCTGACTTGGGCATGGATTTTAACTTGCCTGCCCCTTCATAAGGGGTTAATGCTAGCTGCTGACTGGGTGTCCCTATAATAAAATGGCCATAAATTCCGGGCCATAGTAGTGGCAAAATGCTGGATGAGCAAAAAGTGCCCACCCATTGGGGGAAAAAAAGTCTGTTTTAAATATTAAATATGGGCCTGCATGGACAGTTTTGTAAGAATACTGTTGATAGACATTGAATAATCTATATATTCTAGTTTCATATTAATAAATGACTGCTTTTATGTTTTTAAATATTAATTTTACATACTTTTTTACTTACTTACTGTTCAAAAATTGTTTTAAATAATAAGTAAGCAAAGCGGCGATAATTTCTAAAGTAAATATTCAATTGTGCGTACCTAAATTTCTGTTAACCCTTTCCAGATGTGCAACATGTATACACAGCTGTGCAAAATTTACCACAAAGGGCGATGAATGCATATACGTGGCATCATCATGCAAAAAATAATAAATATAGAATGTAATATGATTTAAGGACTTTCATATAAATAAGTTTAACATTAAATCTGCTGTCATCCAGGATAATTTGCAGAGTGGTGGTTTTGTCACTGCGGTAACGTCTTCAAAATTCAGCAGCCATTCATAAAGGTTTAAATATTGTGTTCTCTTTTTACAATGTGTCATTTGCTTCTTTAAGTTAATCTTTAATTGATCTGTTAAAACGAGTCTCAGTTGCATATTTTGCATTAGATTTTCACATTATTTTTCGTGCATTAGTACATCTTATTTTTCTGGCATTTTTCAGGTTGAAAATATCCTACTTAGTGATAATGGAAATTACGTGTTATGTGATTTTGGAAGTGCTACTGCAAAAGTTATCAATCCTCAAACATATGGTGTTACTCAAGCTGAAGAAGAAATCAAAAAGTAAGTTTAATTTTGTCCTTTTTTACAGAGATGCCAACTACTATAGATTCTCCATAGTTTCTATGGAATGTTTTTGAAAATTTGGTTTTCTGTGGACTACAGAAAAAGCATATGTTTTTACAGAAATTTAAATATAAATTGATTTATTTTGTAATGTTTTTAAGCTACATTCTTTTAATGATCGTAAAAAAAAAGCACCAACGGATATTGCACAGCATCCATAGCCTAAAACAAACAATTGTAGCTGCAATCGACACCGAATTTGTAATCTGTGCCAGTTGAAGAGAAAAAGTGTTGGCTCTGGAGTTCTCTGGAGCCTCTCTTCTTTCCTCCACCACCCACCTTCTCAGGCTTTACACTTTCCTCTCTTCTGCTTTTGTTGTCAAGCCGAGCTAACTGCAAAGGCTTGATAATAGATTCCATTCTGGTAAGTTTCTATTTATTTTTAATGAGTTATAATTAAATTTTTTTTTTTCAAAGATTAGGGAAAAAAAAAACTACATTGTTGCCTATGTGCGACTGACTACTGACAACCATCAAATGCCACTGAAAGTATTCCCAATTACTACTGAAAAGTCTCATTGAGGGTTGGCATCTCTGTTTTTATTTTAAATTTACAATACAAACAAACTTGGAGATTTTTCTTCCCAGAAAAATCGATATATGGCTGGCATTAGCTTTTTTTCTTACAGACATTACAAGCCTATTGTACCCTGTGAATTACATTGTATGTAGTGCAGAGTACAAGCAATGTTTTTTTTTTTTTTCCAAGTTCTGATTGTACTTTAACCCATTAAGTGCCAAAGCTCCCGTTACGGGAACATCTATTATATCTTTTTTTTCTTAAAATATTTTAAACCAATTTATGAAATGCACATTTTATATAAATATTTGTACTATAGGGTGTGTTATATAGTGTAAATGTTCATATAAAATGTGTATTTCATAAATTGCGTTAAAATATTAAAAAATATATATATATAATAGATGTTCCCATTACGGGAGCTTTGGTGCTTAATGGGTTAAAGTGTGTAGTTTGTACTGGGTATTAATGTTACATTGTTGTTTTGGGACGTATAAATAAGAGTTTATATTTTTGAGTGTCATCATAGTTGAGTTGATATTAATGTTTCATTTGCTTTACTTTAATTTGTAAACTTGAAAATGTGACTTTTAGATTTATCAGCAAATGAAATTGACCGTGTTAAGTTTTTGCAGAATTTATTTAATTATTATTAATTTAATTAATTAATAATATTTTTAATTACAGGCTTTTTGCCTAGTCAGTGATGATGATAGTATTTTACTCAAAAAAAATTTTTTTTTTATCACACCAATAAAATTATACATTTACATGCTTGTTATTTTGAAGTGCAATGTTTGTACATGTTAAAAGTTATATGTTGATAACTAGTTTGAAAACTTGAATTAAATACACAATAACTATGTTTTATTTGTGTTTGGTATGAGGCCATGGTGTGTAACAGAAAGATCATTCCTATTTTCAGTATTAAACTTTTTAAATCTACACACATACACACACTTTTTCTTTAGTGTTAGTGGTGAACCAGTGCTATTAAATTTTTAAGGTCTCCCAAACATCAGGTCCAACCAGTTGATGTGCTTTTATTTAGGTTAGCAAAGTGCTACTGGAAGCAGCTTTTTTGAGAGATCCAACAGCACAGGTTGAGCAGACTGATACAGATACTTTTTTAGTGATAGCAAAGACCACAAAGATGAATTTTCAGGGCTTCTCTCCCTTTAGTGTTGAACAGAAAGCAATGCAATTTTTTACCATTATATTTTGTTCAATATTTTTTTTAAATGTAGATTGCTTCATTGAACGTTGGTTTGGTGAATGCCATCTATGTAAAAAAAATAAAAAAAATGCTAAGTTTGGAATCGGGTTGCAGTTAGAAGAATAGTTGTAGTTCATTTATAGTTAATTTTACTTGTATTAAGAACAAAAGAAGTGGCCAGCTTATAATTGGTCATGTCATATCTTGGAAGGGTTTTGTTTACTTTGCAGGCTACTCTGCTGGCAGATTGCAGGATCAATCAAAAGTAGATAAATGCTGACTGTCAGTGATTGGTGGTAAATAGAGATGGGTGTAAAAGCAATTCCTGGCTATTGTTAGTGGTTCCTAAAAGTGACGATTGATAAATAGGTTTTATTTGCCGCTTTTTTAATGTAGTATCCCTATCCTAATATAGCAGTGGTGACCTGCTAATTTTTCCCTCTCTCAGATTAGCGTAAAAGAAGACTAATATCATTTTATTTTTTTAAATCAATTCCTACTTAGATCAAAGAAAAATTTTATTTTAGTTACTTTTTATTAAATTTAATGAATTAATTAATTATTAGTGCTGGGCCATTTGTGAAGCAAGGGTCGATACCATTAATCCAGTTTGTTTGTTTAGTTTATTGTTTTTGTTCATTTTTAATCCCATGTAACAAAATCAAAAATTAATTAAATTTAATTAATGAATTAATATTTTAAAAAACTGTATACACATCAAGTGTCATCCACTACAAGTTCTAAAAAATGTATTTGAACTTGAGTGGATGAATAAAAAATATTTTATTAATGATATATAAATATAGGAAGAGTGTGAACGAACAGTCAGAATTGAAAAAAAAGGGAGGTTGCAGTTAAACAACAATATGTGAACATTTATTTTTTAATTGGCACTAAATAATCCACACACAATTGATATTGTTTGACAACAGGAAACTGCAATGAAGAAAAATACCATGCGATAGTGTTTCTGTGAAAATGTGCAGTTCGGTAATAATAAATACTGAAATTTAATTCCTACATTTTAGTGAACCTCAAATGGAAGTATATTGTTATAACAGACATTAATTAATTAATGGAAAGTATATCACACTCTTTCAAAAACTTAAAATCCTTCCAAGTAGATATATTTTTCCTTTAGAAAATAATAGTAAAATTTGCATCTTGATAATTATGTATTAATTTTTTTTTTAATAGGTATACAACACTATCATATAGGGCCCCTGAAATGATAGATTTATACTGTGGTAAACCTATAACTACAAAAGTAGACATATGGGTAAGCTTACTGACCTTTATTCCTTTTATTAATATTGATATTTTGATTGATTTATTAATACTGGCTTTTAAACCTTTATCTGCTTTTCAACGCATATAAAGTATGTGATGAAGGTATGTCAAAGGTAGGGCTATAGCACATTTTTTACCTATTTTTTCCATCGGACCTGCTTCTTTTTTCCCAGATTACTGGATTCCACTTCTTTTTTAAAGATCTTAGTTCTGTCATTGAATTCTGGTATAAGAAAATTGCTGACCACCAGTGATTTGTGATGGGAAGACTTGTGCTAATTTGTGAATTTGCAGTAGAAAGAAATTCCTATTCTTTCACGTAGGAAGTTTTTCATTTTGAATTGGCTTTAATACCACAAATTGACAGTTTCTTAAGCATTCTGTAAAAGGGTACAAATGAATTATTACAAAATTTTTTAGTGTAGACAAACACCAAATAAAATACAGCAGCAATAGAAGAAAGAAACATGAATTTGAAAACAAAGAAAAATCCCTTCGATATCTGATATGGCTGATGAATTACTTTTAAAGACATGTATTAAAGAGCATAAAAACTGAAAATATGAAACATGATAGTACAGAAACGGTTCTGGAATCACTTTAAGTTTTGAAAATATTTATTTTCAGAAGCAAAATTGTATGCTACTCTTTTTATCAGTAGGTTCATATAAATCTCATTTTGTCTTGCTTATTTAATAATTTTGATTGTTTGTTTCTAGGCTTAAGTTCAAAATAAATGTATCTGCTGATTAACTATTGTCCCAAATTACTGAAATCTGTTATTTTAACAAGTGTTTTAAATGATACTCTTATTTAACTCCAAGAGCATATTTAATTATTTTTTAATTTGAAATATAATTTTTTCTTTATCAATGTTCTCATGCATTTATTTCTTCTCTTTCTGACATCAACATAAGTATTTGAAAATATTATTTTAATTTAAATATTTAATTTTGTTTGTTTTATGTTAGGCTTTAGGATGTTTATTATATAAACTCTGCTTCTTCTCTTTGCCTTTTGGAGAAAGTGCTTTAGCTATACAAAGTGGAAATTTTAGCATTCCAGATAACTCCCGTTATTCAAAAAGTATTCATTCCTTAATAAGTAAGTCATTTTATTTCCTCAATTCTAAATTTTATCTTATTTTAAATTGAATTTGTGTATGCATGTACCAACTACTCTAGACTATTCATTGTTTAACAAAAGACTGATTTCAAATAACTATATTATAACAAAAAATAAAAATACTCCCATTGTAAAGTAATAAAGTTTCGTAATTTCTCATCAAATATAGAAAATATATTGCCAAGCTGGATTCAGTTTTGGAAACTTAGTTTTTGGTGCCAAACTTGCTAATAAATCACCAAAAGTGGCCAACCTTGACAATATTCAACATACTATTATGCCCGCTTCTACCTGGCTACCATTATTCTGGTTTTTAAACCAGGCAGATATTTAAAAACATATCTTTTCCGATTTTCTAATGATAATATCTTTCCCATACTACAATAATTAGTAAGGATTGGCAATTTCTCACCAAATATAAAAAATATTGGTAAGCTGGATTAAAGTTTGGGAGCTTATTTTTGTCACCAAACTTGGTGATAAATCACCAAAAGTAGGCAACCTTAGCGACTTTTGACTGACAACTCCTTTTTACTGGCAATTGTTAAAAAAAAAATATTTTCGAATATTCTGAATTAAAATATCATCAGAACTTGACAAAATTAATAGGGACCACACATAAAGTACTCCCTTTAAAATTAAAATTATTGTAATCAGTCCACGTTATAAAATTGCCACTGAAGATTCATGCAAAAGATTGCAACAAATTAATAACCTCTTCTTCTTTTTTTTTTTTTTTTAAGTTAGTTAAAAATACAAGATTTACTTAATGCTTGTACAAATTTTGTCTTTTTTAATTGTTGCCTTTTAAATTTGTTATTTTAAGTTTTGCAAGAAAAGTTAGCAAAAAATTGCATATCAAGGTATGAAAATGCTGATTATTGTAGACTGTTCTGTTGCTCCTCTTACATTTAATAGTTAACAACAGAAAAACTGGCATTTATTTTGGTGAAAACTGTGCTTAGGATTCTATTTTCAGAGTTTACAGGTCTAGAAAATCAGAAATAAATAGTGAAATAAAAGGGGTCAAACTATTTTCTCAGCAAGTTCCTATTTTCTTTAAAATTACTGGGTCCTTGGGATGTGCTTTTTTAAGATTTCGTTTACTTGAATCCACTTTTAAATCCTTAGGTCAGTGTTTCCATTACTTTTTAATGTTACTAAAAAAGAACCCAAAAGATTCAGTTAGGGAATCTAAATATTTAATTTACAAGTCTCTAAAACACACAAATTAAAAACAGCTGATATTTAAACAGCCCTGAAACAGGAACTTTAACCTAGTTATTGAACATCAAATACAGGTGTCTATTTGTCTATGACGATATGTTTCCTACTCCACACTAACTACATCATAAAATAGTTTCTTTAAGAGACTATAAAAAGCTAAAATATGAATTTGTTTTTATAATCAGTTAAGTGTTAACTGGGCATTCATAGAATGCTCATAGCTTATAAAGTTTATGCTCATAATTAATGAGTTTGTCACTACATGGCAATGTCACGTTTACAGCATTTAATTCTATAGAAAGAGCAACTCATTTAGGCCCACTGCCCTCCATTTTTAGGTCATGAAAATTTACTTCAAACTTTTTTATTTTATTAATTTGAAGTCTTTCTTTAACAATTTTTTAATTTATGTGAGTTAGCTAAAATACATGTTTCTAAAGTTTAATATTGTCTTTTTGTTATTTTCACTCCCTCTTACATGTACATATATTTTTTTCTCTTTCTAGAGTATATGTTGGAGATAGATCCAGAAAAGAGGCCTGATATTTACCAAGTTTCTTATGTAGCTTTTACAATTGCAGGAAGGCCATGCCCTGTTACCAATCTTAAAGTAATTCTGTTTACATGCATAGAAATTGAAATCCTTATATTCCCAGGTCTTTTATTGCATGATTTATTTAGCTGTGGATTCTTATAATTGAATTGTTATTTTAGGGTTCACCAGTGCCAGAAATTGATAAATTACCACTGCCTCAGACTGAAACTGAAGCTAAAAAAGCTACTGCCAAGCAGCAAAAGTATGTTAATGATCATACCTTTTTCTTTTTAAATCCTAATGATAATGCAGGTTGATTATAATTAAACTTCCCCTGTAAACAGGCCTTGTACAGCTAAAATGAAAGGAAGGATTGTGTTGTTGTTGTTGCTGCTGCTGATGCCCTCTGGCAACCGAGGAGCGGTGCCAGATCCCCCATACAGAAAGGCAAGGGGTGGCTTCCCTTTTAATGAGCCCCAGCGTGAGGAAGTCCGACTTAGCTCAGGGTCCCTTACCAACTGAAATCTGCACCCCAGAGGTAGCTTTAAACATGGATGACATTGAAGCCATGATGAATTTTTCGTGCACCAGCTCCCATTAGCGTACACAGCCCAGCCGCGAGAAGAGTTCACCCCCCTGAGCACTGGCTAAGCCTGGTGCTGCTTCACTTTCCATATTCTTACAGGAACGGAGTTTCGTGACTAGGCCACCATGGGACAGAATGGATTGTAACCAAATTTGGTACATGGACTATAAATGAGATGCACTCAAGGAATTTCTAAAAAAAAATCTACTATGTGTCACTTTGCATGAAAAAACAAAAAAATTAACAAAGAAAATATCTACTTCAAAGTGTACAAACAATCTCAACACTCATTCAATAGATTTTGAGCATGCCTTAACTAATTTGAGTAATTTTTTGAGCTCATTTTACCTTGCAAAGCACATCCTAGTGGACATTTTTTTAACTAAACTTTTAAACTTCATGGAGAGCATTGTGTGTACAGTCCATGTGCCAAATTTGATGTCAACCATTTCATCTGTTTTAGCATGTTGTTCATTTTAAAATTTTAATTATAATCACCCTGTATATTATTTTGTAGCAACACAATAAAGTAAGACACTTTGGGGAAGACCCAGAAGGTGGAAAAAATATCTTCCAGAAAGGTTTGATTATTATCCTTCTATTGACATGCTATTAACTACTATGTGGCTGCACTGCCAGCTTTGTCAAAAAAGTTCTTTACCTGTGGCACATGATTGGCGATTCGATTGATTTCTATGTTGCTGTTAGTTAAATGGAGCGATGACAAAATCTGCACTTTTCCATTACTGGGCAGTCTGTCCGGTTGCTCTTCTGTATCAATGCATTTTCATCACACTCTCTAGCTTTCAGCAGATGCCAATGCTTATAAAAATAATTCTGACATCAATTTTACTTATAATTGATAATTTTTACTGTAAATTATACACTAAAGAGTAAATGATTCTTCTATAATTATGTCACCTGTAAGTATTTTATTGAAATCAAATATATATTTTCATCACACAATCTAATGCATGACATTCAAAATGTCAGTTTTATGTCCTGTCAGCAAAAACACTGCACATTGAAGGGTTAATGAGAATTCACTGTATTTGTTTTTAAAAAAATATTTTTGAATGCAGATTGAAAGAAACCTGTGAATTTCCAGCTTAAATTGTACATTTATAAATACTTTTGTTTCTTTTCATGCTTGCATCTGAAGTTTTTTTTTTATTTTTTTTATTTAGACCTGCGTCAACTCCTGTAGTTGAAGGGACCTCGGTAGCTCCACGTCAAAGGCCTAAAGGGTCTCAAGCTCCTCCTCCAGGTGTAGGGAGCTTGACACTTCTTCCACAAGCTACACCTACTGCAGGGAAAAGAATTACCCCCACTACCCCTCATGGTATGTTTCACATTTATTGGTAATCTCCAATCTCATTTCATCAGAAGTGTGGTAACAAGGAAAGCTGATATCTGTGTTTCAAGTGATATTGGCTTGTATGACAAACTTCTGAAATTCCTTGTTAACAAAAAGGTAGAAATTATTTTGCTCAGAGTGATGAGTGTTTCTTGTTGTCCAATGACTTTCAGTTTGGATTGGATACAGTTCTGATTTTTAAAATACTCTTTAATACATTTTAAACTAACAATGCTTCTATCGTTGTGATCATACTATCTGTGCAACAAACTTTGATATTGTCTTGTAGAAGAAAAAAGTTATCTACTAAGCATTTTTTAATCTACTAGTATTATAGATGATTATTTAAAAGTAAACTAAATAATGATTTTGCAAATATGAGTTAACTATTTAAAATATGTTGATTGAAAAATAAACAAAACATCTCATCTATATATATATATATATAAAAGAGGAATCTTGTCTGTCTTTTTGTTTGTTTGTTTGGTATAGGCGCCTAGACTGTGAGTCAGATATGGACCAAACTTGACACACTGACTAAATAGGACAAGAGAAAGCTAATGTCGAAAAAATGAAATTAATCGGATTAATAGTTTTTTTAGTTATTTTATGTTTTGTCCAGTTTTCGGCCATTTTTCACTTCTTGGAGGCCTCCGGTGAATGAAGGAATGAGAGGGAGAAATAGGCATGACATGACGTAGCCCATCAGGTGCCGTGTTCTTTTTTTTTTTTTTTTTCTTTCATTGCGCTGGGAAGTTCCATGTCCTTTATCGTTGCAGCGGGAGGATTTACATTTCAGCCTAGCCGCATCCAATTCCGGTAACCTCTGTATGCTATCAGGTTCAGTGTTTTATTTGGTTCTTTTTCTGTTGCAGCAGGAAATCCCATGGCCTTTTTTAATCATTGCAGTGGAAGGATTCACATTCCTTCCCTTTACAATCTATATTTAAGGTCAATGGGCATTTTTCTTCTATTGCAAGGACAACACCGGCCACACTGCTTTTAATAACTTAAAAAAAAAAAAAAGAAAAAAAAAAAAAAAAAAAAAGAAATCATCAATTATTATGAATACTACTAGTGAAATAATTTCCATTAAACTAATTAAAATAGTAAAATTTTACTTAATGAATGTCATTTAATTTGTTAGGATAATTTTCTATTTAAATAAGGATGCTATTCATTACTTGTCATTGGAGCTTCAAAATGAATTGTTATAAATGTTACTTGTGGTCTTTAATAGTAAGCTTGTTACAGTTTAACTAAGGTCTAATAGTATCTGGTATATCAGCTGAAATATGTTGATAATTTTTGACTTATTTATTTGACCAGACATAAATGTAAGGTTTGAATGGAATGAAATTGTTGTTACTTAAAGAATGCTTTGGAAAATTAAATATATATTCAGGAATTCCTTTGTTTCCATGACTCATTTTGTTAAGAATGAAAATAGAGTAAAATCTGCATAAGTTTAATAGTTTCTTCACACACATTAATAAAAAGTGAGGTACCTAAATGGCCAGCTTATACAATAGGTCTGAGCGATGTACTAATACATAAAAAAACATGTATGTAAATCAAATTCAATCAGTCATTTCACCAATGTCACATTTTCAAAGGAATCAATTCATCTAAAAGCGGGATGCAAAAAACGCCATCAATGTTTGCAATTGTGTGAAAGAATCCAAAATCAATTACATTATTATTAACTCATTATTAATGAATGAATTTGATTAGAAGAAAGTCAACAGGGTTTTGAAATTAGATCGAACTCAATTTATTTTTCTGTTTCTGTTACCAGACTAAACAATAGAGGATCATTTGATTGTTTTTCTGTTTTTGATGTAATATTTTCAAAAGTAGCAAAGATATCTTTCTCTTAAACTTCAAAACAAGTGCTTTTAAATCAATATTTTGAAACAAAATACAAGGAAGGGCAGGGCACATTCCTACTAAAACTTTTTCTCTCTTATTGAGACATCTTGCCATTAATAATCCACCCCTCCCCCATCTCTGTAGTTTTCCTGTCATCTAGTTTAGTAGTTTGATCTTGAGCTCCTACCTCCCCCCTTTTTTCTTCTAAATCCTCTTAATTCATTAATATCTCGTGAAATAATTATTTAATTGCCTAAAATCAATTTCTTACCACCCCTAAACTCTTATCGCTATCAGATATTTCAATTTCCATTACTTTATTACCCATTTTGACTTCAAAAAATTTTTGACCAGAGGATCTTAATAAGCCCTTCTATATTTCAGTTCAGCTCTCACATTTTGTTGCTTCAGTATTTAATGAATTCTTCCCTTTAATCTACAACTAGTGTTTCTGTCACCTAGTAGTTTTGATTTTGAACCTCTACCTTGTTTGTTTGGTTGTTTTTTTTCATTATCTTGTAAAATACGAATTCTGTCTCGAATACTGTAGAATTATTTAATTGCCTCAAATTAATTTCGCGTCACCTCCTATACTCTTAACCCCATCAGATTTTTTTAAAATTTCTGTTAAATTTGATACCCATGTTGAGTTGCAAAATTTTCTCGAATACTGTAGAATAGAATCTACAGTATATTAGGTTATAGATTTGAACAGGCGTACACAAATGCAGTTGCTTAGTGGTGACCATACTACTTTATTTAGCAGTTAAGTTACCCGTACTATACTTTCTTTTTACCATAATTAAATGAATTTTAGCTTTGCAATTTCTAATTTTGAAAATTTATTCAAAATTATTGCAGTTCTAATTATTTCAGTATCAATAGATTTTTAGTTGCAAAAACTAATAAAAAGAGGAATTTCAGTTTTAAATGGTTTTATAATTAAAAAAAAACTAAACTCATTGGTGCAACAGCTCATGTGGAGCCAAAACTACACTGGCCATCCACGTCTTTGCAGTCATGGGCTCTGGGGTGCAGAAGCATATGTCCCAGCCAGGTAGTTAGCCTGATGCAGAGCCCCCAGTGTTTAGTTCTCAAGCAAGCTTGGTCCTATAATCAAAAGACTTAAGTAAGTAAAATTGTATACAATGTAAATTTACCACTTACACCAGACAATGTGAATCACTCGTTATTCTCTTGGGAAGAAGTCTTACTTAATCACACCATATAATCTTTCATTTAATAGCCTTTTACATTTAAAATATAACTGATATATAATTAGATTAATGTGGCATCGATGAACTTAAAACAACTTTTGTATGCTTGTATAGTTTTATCAAATATCATAAGAATAGCATGCATTA
This sequence comes from Cheiracanthium punctorium, assembly GCA_038373885.1. Lineage (NCBI taxonomy): Eukaryota > Metazoa > Arthropoda > Arachnida > Araneae > Cheiracanthiidae > Cheiracanthium > Cheiracanthium punctorium. The sequence continues at coordinate 176,845 of JAWZYV010004965.1, forward strand.
GAACAATAGATGCTAATTTACAGAGGATGTTCTTTTAAGCTTGTCTTTCGTTTTCCACTATGACATTGGTAGTGAACCTCTATTATTATTATTATTACAATGTTGATTATTTCTGTTTTATTTTCTGTATCCAATTAATAGGTGAAACAAATAAGGTTTATCTTGTTTAATTAAAGAGAATTTGTTTTGCTGTAATTTGGCTTTGTTATAGAGTTTAGAAGTTTCTGTGTTCAAAATTAGTGTTTTAGTACTACACAGCATGGGATATGTATTGTGATTTTTTCAACAAGCTTTGAATTATGTCTGATATTGTAGTTTTTAGAATTAATCTGTCTTCTTTTTGTAGTTAGTTTTTCTAAGTGATGACTGAAGGTATTTTCTTGTAACTGTTATTTATTTTTAAAATGAAGCCCAGAAATTCTATGTTCTCCCTACATTCCTTCACAAACCCTTATCCTCATCATATAGCTATTGTATGTTCCCTGAAATTGAGATCCCTCTAAATGTGCTGCATGTGATATGTTTATTTGCATGAAATAGTTTATATTTGCATTATGAATAATTTTGCATTCTTAATTGTTGAATAAGCTGATACTTTTTAATGATTTAGGCAAAAAAAAAAAAAGAAAGGAAGGAAGGAATAAAAAAAATCAGTGATATTTAATAGATTGGGTCATAAAAGGAACTCTCCCTATCCCCTTTCAAAAAATATACACTGAAACCTGTTTTTGTGCAGTCTTATTTCGTGCAATTTTTTTTTTTTTTTTTTTTTTTTTTGTACGGGGTATGATAATTTTGATCGAATTGGAACATAATTGACAAAGTTATTAATAAAAAAATTAGTAGGTTTGATTGGCCATTTAGTTTTTTTTTTTTTTTTTTTTTTTTTTTTTTTTTTTTTTTTTTAATATGTATTTCATCGCATTACATAAGTGTTGCATCTATAACAGAAGTCTACAGGACTTTTTTTATGCGGCCCCAATTCACTACATAAGAAATACTTTTTAACTGTGTTGCAAAAATTATTTTTTATAGCTACACATAAAGTTTTGTGTTTTTTAATGCTGACCCTATTAGGGATGTAACGAATATTCGGCCACTATTCGGTATTCGGCCTATTCGGCTGTTTTGCCGAATATTTGTGGCCGAATTTGCTAGATATTGAGCTGAATAATTTCAGAACAAAGAGAGAAAACTATTTTTTTTAATGCATTTACAAAAAATATTGCTTAGCTATACTTTAAAATGTTAATTTCATGTTATAAATTGTTCTAAGTCATTGAATTTTAAGCTGAATGGAACATAATCTAATGTATTTAATAATATTACAGAAATGCTGACTTTCCTACTTGGCGACACTACTTGACTTCATTTTCTAATTTCCTTATTGGGTGGGGATAGGAGGAATTTTTTCATATCCTCAATTACAAACATAATTTTGAAAAGCCACTAAATATGTTTTTCGCAGATGCCCAAAACATGATAGGATTATATATAGTCCCAGTTTCAGAATTTTCTGTACCAGTCTGCCACTCAGATTTAAAAATACAAAAATAATCTGCAAGATAAACTGCTGGTATGTGGTAGGTTACCCATAAATGCATATTAAATCAGCACATTCATCTTATGTGTCAAATATGCAGCATTTGCACAATTTAGAGCATTCATTTTGCCTACAATTTCAAGTTGTGTAGATTTCTCTTATTCAGTTACATAGTTTTGACAACCATTTTAGAATATGCCTCACCCTCCTTTTTTGTAAAATTTTCTGTGAAGTATTGGCCATCAAATCTCTTCTACCAATTCACTTTTCAAATAGCATTTTAATGAATTTTATAAACACGTTTTATACTTTAATGCAACAAAATTTCAAAAATTGGTTGAAAAATAAAAACTCACCCAAAAGATTAAGAAATATTTTGTCGAAACAATCATTATTTATCAAAAATGTTGTAATTTTAACTGTTGATACAAAAGTTAGCATAATGGGCTTGCAGTGAACAAAAATATGATTATTCACAAACAGGATGGAGAAAGATTTTATATTAAATCACTGGGTGCAGTCGGCGATATCGTTCAATACGAACTCTTAGAATAGTCTGCAGACTTTCTCAAGAATCTGCGACGGGCGTCACTGTGTCGCCTCTTTTCTGCGATCGGATGTATAGTTACCAGATTAATCACATTTACAATAGCATACTTATTAAATTATGCTGTTATTAGTGTTTTACTTTGTAAAAGCTATTTTTTTCATGACCAAGATTTCTTTAGTTTTACAGATAATATATTGTTGTGTGTTTTTAAGTACCTACAAATAACATAAATTGAATTTTAGTTAGTCTTTATTTAATATTTAATTGCAAAATTGGAAAGTGATATTTTATTTACAATTAAATTGAAATTTTAAAAAATTCAATATTCGGCCGCCGAATATTCGGTATTCGGCCTAAACTATTTGCCGAATATTCGGTATTCGGCCTGAGCTATTGGCCGAATATTCGGTCTTCGGCTATTCGGCCAAATCACTATTCGTTACATCTCTAGACCCTATCCACAGCGCAAAAACAGTTTTGAGTGTAATAATAAGTCTCCTACATTTTTATTATTATTACTAAAAATACTACTAATGCTATCCATTTCAAAATTTGATTGATAAATAAAGTATGCCTTATATTTTTTAAGCCTAGTAAGTTGATAATTTTCTATTTTGATTTAATAAAACTCAACTTCCCCTCCCCCCCCCTATATTTCTTTGTTACTGAATGAATTTCAAATTGTAGTAAAGTTTCTTTCAATTCAAACTACATAATTCCTTTCAAATTTATTTTGTTAATCTCAGGTTATATTAATTAATATCTTGTTCATGATTGAGGAAATTTAAATATTATAATTAATTTATATATTTGCTTTTATTAGTAAAGTATTTTGGGTAAAATCTAGAATATTAAAAAAAATCAAATTTTTATAATTTGAAAATTTGTGTTTGAAAAGTTCTGAAAAATATTTAATATGATTCTGCTTGCTGAGAAAATTGGTTAATTGTAAAGCACATGCACTAGTCACTCATACTTAAATATTTTTTTATCCAAGAAAGGAATATTTTAAATAAACTTTTAACTCATTCACGTATTTTTAAAATTTACAAAACTCATTGATAAATACACTGTAGTCATATTATAGATGCATTTATATAACTTAATTGGTGATCTTTTGAGAGAAATACTCTACTAGTTTTCTTTGTAAAAAGTGTTTTCATGCAATTGCTTGAAAAACTTGTTATATTAATAATGTGTTGTTGAAAAATAAATAGTTAAAAATGAACATCTTTGGTGCACCCTTAAATATTTAAATTATTTAATTAATATTGATAAATTGTTTTTCATTTGCGTATATGCTTTGAATCTACAATTCAAAGCATACAGCTGAATGAATTAAAACTTTAAATATTAAGAGGATCACAATATTAAAACTAACAGAATACGTTTTGCTGTGAAAAAACTTATCTATAAAGAAATCCATCTTTGTCACTTTTGATTTCTTTGTTGTTTCTTACATTTAGTGTTAATTGCAATGTAAAGATTTTTAGCTTTTAGAATTGCTAATCATAATTTTGAATTATAAAAAACAATCTGAAATATCCAAACAAAATTTCAGTCTTACTATACATGTTTATTTCAAGCTATTCTTTGGGGGTTTTTTTTTCTGTTTTTTTTCTCTCTCTTCATAACTTTTTTAATACTCTTTCATTAATATTAACCCTAAACTTTTATTTAACATTTTGGTGTATTTTTTGAATCTTTCATTCTTATTTCTGTGGTGTGTCATGCTAAAACATTTTAACCTGTCTTTCCAGATATGGCTAACACTTCATCTTTCCTTCTGCCCCCTTCTGCTTGCCCATCTCAAATCTGTACTCCGGTAACTCCTCTTGGCTCATCATCCCAAACATTTCTTTCTCTGAATCAATGCTTCACCCCCACAACCCCTCAAACGGCATTGTCTGCTCCATCTCTCATTAGCCCTTTTACCCAGCAAACCTTTCTTGTGCCTTCACCAACTTCTGTCTCTACTGTAGCATCTGTACTGTCGTCTCCGGAATCAGCTTCCCAACTAGTCACTACTCACCGGAAAGCGTCCGTTCCAGAAGATATTGCAGTTATTCCGCCACCGCCACCACCTTCGACAGCGCAGCCGGTGGTCTCCGGTGTTTCTCATTCCAGCGCAGAGGAGACTCGACCTTTTATAGCAGCAGCATCCATTCCTGAGATATCTCCGCATAGTTTAGTGTCTGTGACACCACCCTCGTCTCCCACACCAAGTCAGCATAGCCACCATAGAAGGAATGCTAGTGATACTTCAGCCTTTGACAAGTATGTATGATGTGGTTCACGGGTTAAACCAGACGTGCCAAGTCTCAGGCTTTTTTTACCTATTTTGAGCCTCAGAACTTTTCTTAATTTTCTCAGGCTTTTCAAGAGTTTAATCAGAAATTGAAACTTTCCCCAATTTTACTCATCAGGCTTGCAAGATCAATTCTTGTTCTTTTCATGTTGATCTGGCTCAAAAACCTGAGGCCATTTGATTTCAAATAATATGCATCTGAAGTTATTATAAAAAGTTATATTGCATAAATGAATGCTCATTGTTATGCTGATTATTTACCTAGGAATGTGCTAGAAATTTAAGTCTGTGTAAAATTAGTAAAAGTATTTTTTGTTAAAAAATTAGATATTTCAAATTTTGGTGCTTTCTTATATCTACATAAATTTCATATATGAGTAGTTTGTATCATATGTAATTTTATAGTTGTTTTAGATTTTCGGTCATTTCTTTTCTTCTGATTTTTTAAACTGAACATTTTACAGCTCAAGTAATATGATACTAACTTTATATGGCCACACATGGCAGTTAAAATGCATGCATAATCAATACTTTTCTTATGTTGAAAAGATATGCATAAAAAATCTCAGGGTTTTTGACTAAAAAGCAGATCTTAGGCTTTTTAAGTTTGGAAACTTGGCACGTCTAGTTAAACTATTTTAATATCTAATAATATTGAAATGCTCATAAGTTAAAATATTCAATGCTTATCTTGCAAGGATAGAAATTGGAATATTTAGTCAGTGGTCCAAACACCAGTGACTCCCCTGGTCCATGTACATGGTTTAAAAAAAGAAAAAAGAAAAACAATAGAAATTATATGAAGCAATATATATTGATTTCCGTCAAAACTGATTTTAAAAACTGTAAATACCTGTTGTAAAAATGTTAAATAAATCAAATTAAATGACATGTAGTGGTAAAATTCGATGACATGTATTGTGGAACTAAATTAGGAACGTTTGCAAAATTAAAATGTAAATAAAACATTACTGGTTTAATGGGCCAACAAATTTTGTGTTCTACTGGTCCATTACATATTTTAGTGGTCTCAGACCAGCAGACCATTTTTGATTTTGAGCCCTGCTATCTTGCTTAGTTAACATGTGAGGGATCATGTCAGATTTTATCCTCCCTCCCCCCCCCCCTCCAAAAAAAAGAACCCGATATGCAGTAAAGAGCCCCCAAATACTTAATCTTTTGAGTCCCTAGAGCCCACAAATTTAAGAATCTAATTAAATTCATCAGTATTTTGCTACAAGTCCATCAAAACTATTTACAGCTTGCAGAAAATTATTACGGTTGTTCCTTTTACTAAGCAGTAGACGTCACAGTACTTTTGAACAGCTTTAAAAACAAACCAATTATGTTAAGCACTCGAAAAATCTAATGTTTGTTCACTGAATACACTATGCAGTAAAGAGCCCTGAAAAACACTATGCACTTATGCTAACAGTGTATGTCTCATGTAGCTTTCAGAAAAAATTCTTAAGCATGAAAAGTCATCAGTTTAGGTGAACATTGCAAAATGCCTTATATTTAGCATTTATTCCTAAATATTTCATAACTGTTATAGGTTCGCCATTTGTTATAGTACATACTACAGCTCGTAAAGAAGCATTCTAAATTTTTTTAAGTCTCTGTCGCAGTTGGATTCCTTACAAAACTGTTCAAAAAATGCATGGGTTTCTCAAAAGAACAAGATTAACTTTATTATTATGCAAGAAAAATGAAATTCTCCATATATCTGCTTGCAATTACAGTGCGAGATCACAGTTTATATGATAATGACATGATGTATGAGATTGCAGTAACTCATGTTCAAACGTTCTTTTGATGATAGCTTTCATGCACAATTATTTATTTTTTCCAGCAGATTTTGTTTAAAGAATGCAAATTCATTTATAAATCAGCTTTTATTGAGTTGTAATGTTATCCAGAAAACGGTTTTATTTGTGAAGATAAGATAGTTCTGCTATTCAACTTACCTAATTTCACTTTATACATACTTAACTGAATATATAGTCCAGGGGCCAGCCTTCTTTTTGCAGCTGTTATTTCCTGATATACAGTATCTTTAACATTAATGAAATTCCTTGTAGACTGGAAATTTTCTTAAGTAGTGTAATAATGAGAATCTAGCCTGTCATTAGGTTTATACCTCTATACAGATTAGTTATCAAAGTGAAATCTTCACTCATCTATTACTACAATTAAAAAATTTCTGTTATAGGCTATAAACTTTTTAGAATTTTACAATAATGCTATTGCATTCGACGGCCTTATTGTTGTATGGTTAGTTATAAGAGTTTTTACTTTACTTCTGTTCCTTTTCTAAACAATTGAATCTCTGTTTTACACAAAGCTATGTAATTTCTGTTGAAGCAGGGCAAGTTATTGTAGCGTAATAATTTTTGATTACTACCACCTTGCTCTTGATCTTAATTACTGTTTACATTAAAGTGTATTAAAGTCGATTAATTGTCATTTTTCAAATAGAAATGTAGCGAAAGAAATCACGCAGTTTTTGACCCCCTATGAAACTTCACAAAACCATTCAGTTACAAGCAGTGAAACGCCTCCATCAGCTGCCACCCAACAGAAGAATTTAAATGATTTGTCCCAGTGGAATCCTTTTGTCAATTCAGCTCCGCAGAGCAACTTGAATGAAGACCATGCATTTGGACAAGAGTTTGATAAAATTCGCCGAGGATCGCAGAGTAGTAAGTAGCTTTCTTCAAAGGTTATTCCTTTAAAAAAATTAATTTTTTATTAGAAGCAACAATTATTTATTTAGTTCAGAATGTTTTTCTGCCAGGATTCCTCCAGTCCTTGAAAAACCAGAGAAGTCTGAATTTCTTTTTAAAATATCAGGACCCTAAAAAGTCCCTGATTTTTATAAATGACCTCAAAATAAATTTTTGATTACTTTCCCTCTAAATCAGGGATGGCCAAGAAGTTGATCACGATTAATTGATCGTGGACAAGCCAATTATAATTGATTGCTCTATCTCAAACCAAATTGTGATCAATTGCTCTATCTCAAAGCTAGTTTTGGTTGATCAGTCGCAATATCTTAACTTAGAAACAAATTAGATTGCATGATAGATGAAGCACAAATACAGGACCACATTTAGGATGCCAGTAAGGCATGTTTACTGGACTGGAACTGTAATTCAGTCTAACACTTATTTTTTTTCGTTTTAATGCTGTGATTTATATTCTATCTATATATATGTATATAGATATATTAAATTTCTTTTAATATATATATATATATATATATTAAATTTCTTGGTAATGTAGAATGTTTAAACATTTTTTGATTTTTGTATATTGCTGCACTTTATGTGTATCCCTCTGTTGTCTTACTCCTTAAGATATACCTAGTAATGATTATTTTTGTCTGAATATTGGTAACATGTTTTACCAACATGCTGTACGAAGTTACAGCATCTTTATTCAGTCTTGCTATATTGTGGGAAAATACTTTCAATCCGATTACCATATATCTTTGCATATAACATGTTCTGGCATATCACGCCTCAGTAAATTTAGGATATGTCAAGCAATGTATTTTATATTCGGTGTATAACATGCACATGAAAAAATGCAGTAATTTTTCGAAGTTGAAAGTGCATGTTATATACCAAAATATGATACTAAAAAAAAATCATTAGAATTTGATAATAAATTTTTAAAATCTGGAGTGACTCCACTCAACTTTCTGAACACTTACGATTAAGATCATTACCTAACATTTAAATAAATTTTAATCGATGAATAATTCAAACATATACCAAATTTAAACTCAATCAAATGCAGCATATAAACGCTAGTGCACTTTCGAGAATTCCTCCCCAAATGCCATAATGTAAAAGAAATATTTGTCGTATCCCTGTAGAAAAACTATAAGTCCTATGCACATCAAAATCAATACCAGTCTTATGATGGTGGTTTATAACATATACACCCAATTTGAGCTCAATTGAATGCGCCGTTTAAACGCTAGTGCACTTTCCAGAATTTCCCCCATAGGTCGTAATGTATAAGAAATCTTGCACAGTCCTATACACTGTAGAAAAACTATAAGTCCTATACATATCAAAATCAATACCGGTCTTACGATGGTGGTTTATAACATATATGTGTAATTTGAGCTCAATTGAATGTACCGTTTAAACGCTAGCGCACTTTCAAGAATTTCCCTTCATATGCCATAATGTAAAAGAAATCTTTGTCATAGCTCTGTTGAAAAACTGTAAGTCCTATACACATCAAAATCAATACCGGTTTTACAATGGTGGTTTATAACATATGTACCCAATTTCAGCTCAATCGAATGCCCCGTTTAGGAACTATCATGTTCACTCACAGACACACATTCACACACACACACGCATACATACGTCTCGTAAAAATAGCATAAATGAATTCAGAAGACTTCAAAACTTGTAAATACACCAAAATCGCGAATCGAATTTTTTCATGATTACAATACTTTCCTTATATGGTACATGTTCGGAAAGTAAAAATGCAGTGTTCCAAAAATTTATTGCACCTTGTACTGAACAGTGTATTACCATAAAATGCATTTCATGCATTCCCCTGTCCACTTTGTCTATGACAATAAGTCAGTCACAATGTATTTTTAAGATAAAAGTAGATCTTAAGTACTCAGACGTTGTCTGTTACTGCTCTAGATCCCACAGAAGAACCCACATGATCATATGGGAATTGGATCTAAGCCAATTAAACATTACCGTGCTTATTAATTTTGAAACCACAACTCTCCTTCATTCATTAAGTCAGTTAAAATATCAGAATCAATTTATTAGGAAAAGAAAAAGAAAGTTTAAATGTACAAGCATTATAAATATACATCATACATAGTCCTTGAAAACTTTGAATTCTATTAAAGTCCTTAAATTTGTTTCTAAGTAAGTTGGGACCAGTGTTTTAAAAAATGTGAAATTTGTCTGCCAAGGCCACCAACTGCATGGTTTTGGTCCCCCCAAAAATTTCAGGGTCCAAATTTTGCCCCCATTTTGAAGAATAAAACAAATCTTATTGAACAAAGTACTGAAACAGAATCACATCAAAACATCTAGATTTTTTTGATAAGAATCAGTTTGGAAGGATCACAAACTGAGGTTTTTATTATAACTGGACTGCTGAAAGAATGGATAAAAGTGCTTCAGAGGAGAGGTCAAATGTTATTAAGAAATAATGAACCTCAGTAATAATATGGATGAAAAGCACATTATGCTGTGTAAATAAATATTTTGTATCATATTAAATTAAAAGTTTTAAGATTTATCATGTTTCAATAGATGCCTTACAATTAACTAAATAATAAGTAATATCCTACATTAATGGATATCTTGCAGTAGTTTCAACAGATAAAACTACCTGAACTTTTGTTTTTAGGTTCAGTTACTTTATTTGGGAATTATCAGAAAATATCATTCTCAGTGTTGTTGAATTAATTTTTGGTTTCATTTTATCTATAAAAATTAGTCAACACCTTCTCACTATAAAAAAGTTGCATGTAGTTGGAAATAGCTTCTATTTACCCTGTGTAATAAATTGGCCCCTAAAAATTTTAAATGGCCACCAGATGAAAAAGTTAGAAGCCATTTCAGCCCACCATCATTTTCAGTTCTTTGGAAACACTGGTGGGTACTTTCTTTAAAATTCTGATGTACAGACATGCTACTTTTCTACCTAATAGTGGAATTCTGCCTTTTTAGCATCCCCGGGATTGATGCAAACATGTATTGAAATTTACGGACATGGATATGGAGGGGGGGGTCTTTGCTGACTGAAAACACATTTGAACTAGGCATTTTATCATCAGACTTTTTTTAATGGCCTCATTAGAACAATTAAAAAGCTATACCATACCTGCCAACTTTTACGGATTATCCGTAAAATATACGGATTTTAGTGTTAATTTACTGATGTACGGATATGATGAGTCATTTTAAGGATTGTTTGGCGATTTTCGAAGTTCTCAATTTTTTTCAGTGTAATCTTTTTCTATCCGTCCAGAGAATATATACTTTCCCTTCAGCACTCTTTTATTTAAATGTCCGATGCCGTAAGAATAAAAATTGATTCCTAGTTTGATTTTAAATGTAATTTTTTACCACCTCTTTCGAAGAAAACCAATAAAGGAAAAAAATAATAAATAAAAGCAGCATTAAATGGGGCAGGTTCAGATTTTCAGTTCAATCCTTTTCCATCCCTCTTGAGAGTAAATATTTTTTCTTTAGTACTCTTTCATTTAAAGCTCCATTTCTGTAAGAATAAAAAGGTTATTCCTATTTTAAATTTAAATTTTTTACACCCCCCCCCCAAAAAAAAAAATCAGACAGGAAGGGAAAAAAAACTTAAGTAGAGCAAGTTCAGTTGTGAATGAAAATGATATTAAAAATTAAATTAAAGAGCATTTTGACAGTAAATAAACTTAGTTTAACAAGTAGTAACAAGAGCACTAGTTATTAACAAAAAATGAACTTAGTTTTACTGATGTGAGGTGGAAATTTACTGAAATGAGCACAAGATTTTACTGATGTTAATTTTCCCAGGTTGGCAGGTATGCTATACATATTTTTTTTATTCAATTTTTGTTTCTCTTAAAAAGTGCAACAGAACGCAGAAGTTCTGTTGCACTTTTTTAGCTACAACAATGCACTGTGGCAGCTAAAAAAATAGCTTCGTATCTTAAATTTTTTGCTAAGTGTCCTATAATTTTCTACTAGAAATATAGTCTTAAATTTTAGTTATAATTTAAAATTAATATAAGTTGTTTTAACTGAATTCAAATATGATTTCATGTTAACTTTAACAATCTTGAAATTGTAACTTTGAAATTAAATATATTTTGTTTGAGAATTCAAGTATTTTTTTTATTGTGTAATTTTCTTTTATAAAAAAAAACTCTTAAATTTTAGTTTTTTAAAATTTGGAATTCATATAACTAGTTTACATAGCCAGCCTGATGTTTTGATGCATCTCCAAATTTTAAAATAAAGTGTTACATTTATTTATGAAAATTTCTTAAAAGCCATTTGATTTTGGTGTGGTTATATAGATTTTAGTTTCTCTAGTAACGATAACATTGCGAAAAATTTTGAGCCTTTTTTTCTGAAGAGCTGTAGCATGTCTGGATGTATATGCTTAATATGGCATAAAAGATTAGAAATTACCATCTGTTTTCAGATTATCCCAGAATTGAATCTAAAATTTGAAAGTGTAACCTATTGTTTGCATTAAAAAGGTTTTACTCTTAGAATTTTATGCCTATCAATCAACGCTCTTAGAGTTAGAATCTTGTTGTGCTATTTAATTTGTCAATTAATATCTTAGTTTGTGGCAACACTCTCATTTAGAACTCTAAAAATAAGTCAGTTGCTGTTCGATATTACTGTAACCTGCATCTCATTTCAGAGCATAGTAAAATGGCTAAAATTTCTGTAGTAAATTTCGTTTGTTAAAGTAAAACTTGTTGCTATTAAAATATTATGCAGTCCACAACTTGGCCATTGCAAGTTTTTCAATTCTTATGTGACAACATTTTTGTTTTTTTAGTTTTATGTGACAAGAATTTTTTTTTTCCCTTCCAAGGCATATCAAATGTAAAAAGTAGAGAAAGTCTAGTCATGAGTTCTTCAGATTTATCTGAACCTGATCCTTTTGGTGCTGCACCTTTCAACCTTGGTGGTAAGCTATATTATGTATTTATTTATTTTTAATATGCATGTAGATAAAGTGAAACCTGTGTATTGCAATATCGTAGGGACATAAATAAAACATCGTTACAGACAGTTTATTATAGTAGAGAGGTTGAAATTTTGCACAATATTGGAACATTAAAGGTATTTTCTAATTATGAAAATAAGATAAAATATATTTCCCGGACAGAAATAACCAGTCACCAATGTGCGTAACTTGTAAAATGACTTCGAAGAAGTTCGGGTGATGAATCTGTCGTATAGAGGTGAAGCTCATGTGTGATTTTCTTTTGATTTTGAATGAACTATATTGCTTTTTCTTTTATGATTTAAGAAGGTATGTAAATTTTATATACAAGTTTAGTAACAGTATACTTGAAAATTTGTATGAAAGGTGCAACACACACACACACAGCTTATAACATTCCAAAAAGAAAAGTAACTTTTCTACAAACACCAATGCTTCATGTCACACCACAGATAAGAGGCTTTAGTTTCAGCACATCAGAATCCAAGAGGAGCAAGGCAACTTCATGACTGAAAAGGATTACTCTTTGTTTACATTCATACTGCAATATTTTATTATTGTACATTATGGACCATTGCTAGTGTTTTCCAAAATAGAAAAAAAAAAAATGTGATATACGTATTTATAAAATTTTTATTAAAGTTATCGTTATAGACAGGTGCATGTAAAACGTGAATATCGCTGTAGACAAATTCAAAATATATAAAGTAAAGAGGATTTTCGTAAGGACCGAAGAAATTATCGTTATAAGCAGGTTTATCATTATAGACAGTATCATTATACACAAGTATCACTGTATATGTTTTTTATGTTCGATTAACTGCAATTAGGTTGCAATAAATATTATTTTTGTGGATTTTTTTTACATTCTTTTAATAGAATTCCTTTCCATTCTATAGAAATTTTGAAAATTTGATCACTGTAGTATAAATTAACTGAAAAAATAAGTTAAACATATTTAGAACCATAGTGTCTTTTATAAAAGGTGAAATATTTCTCAGATGTATCTCCACGGGTTATAAATTTTATTTTGAAATGTAAAAAACAATGATTTATAAGTACAACAAGGGCTATAGTCAGGGCTTAGTTTCAAGCAAAAGAAGTGCCAGATCCCTTATTCTCTAGAGCAGCGGTTCCCAAGTGGTGGGGCACGCTCCGAGGCACATAGCATATGCAGGGGGAGATATGAGAAAATCTGGTAAACAGCAAGGTAATGCATGTTTAAAAGATCATATTTTTTCTTATTTTTACTCCAAAAATATCTATTTTTGCTCAAAATGTTTATTCAAACTTTACCGATGACATTATTTTGTGGAAAGGGCAACTAAATGTTCATTGTGGAAAATAAAAAACTCTATTTATGTTGAATGTGAGGGAGGGGTGCCATCCCAAAGTTATACTTTGTTGGAAGGAGCATAATGTTAAAAAGTTGGAAAATGCTGATCTAGAGCTCATGTTCATACTCAGTGGCATACTGTAAACCCCTGTGACCTCTGCAATGGGAGTCGGTAGTACAGAATATTAAAATAATGGCAATTTTCTGTACTACTGACCGTACTATTTTAAATTTTCTGTACTCTGGAAAGTCTGGAAAAAGCCGGGAACTTGGAAAATGGGTCCGGAAAGTCTGGAAAAAACCGGGAAATTGGTTAATGGATCCGGAAAATTCACTAAAAGAATAATTTTTTTTCCTGTCCTTTTTTTTTTTTTTTTGTACCCTTTCTCTAGTTGTCAGACTCAAAACCGAAAGAGACTGCAATGTATTTTTCGGACCGCGAAAGCATCAAGCGATGTGTTCGTCTAAGGAGGGGAAAATGGGGCTCATCAATCGTGGCTTATGGCTTAGGACCGTATTTCCAAGAACAGTTAGTTAATTCTATCAGAAACTGTGACTACTTCTGTTTCTAAATTGATGAAAGCTTAATCCTGTATACTTCAGTAAAAATGGATTTCAAGAAGTTGTACAAAATATGCAAATTTAAAGACAAGGGAGGGGGCACCGTGCAATTTCCCAAAGTAAAATGCATTGGTCAGGAATTTTTTTTCCCGAGACCTCCCAAAAGTCAGGAAATTGACTTTCAGAAATTTGGTAGACACCCTGAATTAGCATGAAGAAATCTAAACAATGCACAGTAGAAGACCCAAAATCTGTTGGCCTCAGGACTCTCAGATCGGTTTGATTGAAGCGAGTCTTTAAATTCGGTTCAGTAGAATCGGTTTGTGTGTGAAAAGGGAGGAAATTTACCATCAATGTATTGGTTGTGGGCTCCGGAATGCCGTATTTAGATCCCACAACCCAGCCACCAACCCCAGAGTTCCACTGGGTTTTGCCTAATATGTAAAAATTCACTCTGAAAAAGAAGTACAGGAGATGAGCTTCGGTGAGCCCCTATGCAAATTAAGCGGTGGCTATATTTCTGCTAATCGAGAAAGATTGCAATTGTTGATGTCTGTTATTTTAAAGTTTCAGTTATTTTATTTTAAACCCTCCCATCCTTATCCAGGGAGAACTCCACAATTCCTTGGTGATCTCTGACTAGAAATAATCAGATAATTTACTGTTTCTGGAAATGTTAGGTAAAAACCAGGAAATTTAATTTTAGAAGAAGGAGGAAGGGATTGAGTAGCTGATTTTTTTTACACTGGTGTAACAGAAAACTAAGTTTTTTTTTTCTTTTTAAGTGGTTTGTTTTATCTGTAAGATAGTTACTAATGATGCTGGATTTTTATTTTTTGTCTTTATGGTATTTTGCAATATTTTTAGAATGTCAATTGAACTCTAGCATTATTTTTCAACATTCACTTTTTAAAAATAATTTTATTCTCATTTATTCAGTTATACATTAAAAAATAACATTAACTTCATTTTAATATTGTATGTTTACCTTGCAAAAACAGTTAAGTTTCTGGCTTTTAGAAAGAACATAGCCTGACATAGAAGTAGTTAAAAGCTGGTGAAAATCAAGCAAATTGACTAATTTAGTTCTATTGTTATTCTTAGATTTGAATTGACAACGGCTTAGCAAATGATAATTTGATGGTCAATGTGTGTTCGGACCTTAAAAACAAGGAGGAAAAATATCGGGAATTTTGCAAATAATAGTCTTGTGGATACAGTGTATTCTGGCCTAAAATTAATTGAATTTGCAAATAATGGTTTCAAAACCACCTTGATAGTTTTTAAGAAATTGGTAGGTACAGTCCCTAGCTATATTAATGTGACTGTTAGACATTTTCTACTCAAAGCATCAGTGTTTATCCCCATCTATATACAAGAACAGCTGCATAGATTGTTCAACATTGAAAAGTGCAGCCATTATCATTGCTTGATTTAACTACTAGCAACATGCAGTTGATCAATTGTGGCTACACAGCCAGCTGTTGTCAAAAAAAAAAAAATGTTGGCTCTGTGGCATGTGATAAATTGATTAACCACCATGTTGCTGTTAGTTGAATTGAGCTAAAACACCAGCTGCATTTTTTCAGCATTAGGAACATTTGAGCAGCCTGTCTCGATGGTTCGCCCACAACACTACTCAGGGTTTCTACAGACCTGGAAAGGCGGGGATTTGAGAAAAAAGTCAGGGAAATTAGCAGAAATTGAAGAAAGATCAGGGAAATGTAAGAAAAATTGAAATTTTGCGGTAAAATCAAGAAAATATTTTCTGTTTGAACCTAAGTATAGAAATTGTTTTATTTTCATTTTCTTATTTAACCTTATAAATAATTTTAAAATGTGTCCTTTATTAACATATTTTGTTTAGTTGAAATATTCTTAATTTTATCCTAAATTATTATCAAACATAGTTTTTGTTAGAATCCAGTGATGTCAAATAATATTTTTGTGTATATTGATTTTATTATTATTATTAGTTGTAAAAAAGGGGCAAAATATATAAAAAGTTATTAATCAAAGGATGTAATATTAAAAATAGAAACTCAAATTCCGGAAAGCACGCTAGATAAAAAGTCAGGGAAGAACATGATAGATGTCAGGGAAGCAAAAGCTGTGAAATCTGTAGAAACCCTGCACTGTCCATGTACTAATAAAAATTTGTTGGAAAATATTCGCAAAAGTGTTGCCTCTACTGCAAAACAGCAATTTATTCATAGAAGTTGTATCTGAAAAAAGGAATGTGTGTTTCAGGTGGGACACACTTTTGCTGGTGATCACATTAATATGATCAGGGATTGTATGCTTATACCAGCAGGTACTCATTGTCCTAATTTTGATTTCTAGGTTCATCCAAGACCAGCAAAGGAGCATATCCTCCCCGACCCAACCAACTGCCCCTCTCATCTTCTGGTAAGAATGCTAAAAACGACTCTGCTACACGGTATACGTAAGGCATCTCTCTAACTGTGTTGCTGTCACTGCACCTTCCCTAGGTGTGTCCATTTCATGGAATTAACTGTGCTCATTTTACAAACTAATTTTCTGATTGCTTTTCTCAAAGCATTGTACTGACCCATTAACCAATATTAATATATATTTCATAATCATATAGCATGATCTGTTTCTTAATGTGTCTAAATGTTTAAATCCTCGTTTGTGATGTACAGGTGATTTGTCTCTTTGCCTAGCATGTAATGGAATCGTTTTTACTTTTTCTGACAATCACCGTTATCTGCATTTTGAGGTAACATATTTTGGTTGTCAATTCATATTCTTTTGTTTTTCTCTCACTTTTTTGTATGTAAAGTTTTTTATATGCTTATTTGTGTCACCACTTTGTGGTGGATTTAAGTTTGAAGTTGACACTTTGACTGCTAACTGTGAGTTATCACATCGGTTTTTTTTTTATGAATCTGAAGAGTTGTACTTTTAGAATTACTTAGATATCTGACTAAAGAAGTATGGAAAGTCCATGGCAGCCATGTGTTAAGATGGGAAAAATATTTTTTCTCCTTTAAAGGATTATTGTTCTTCCCCAAACCTCTAGTGAAATGTGACACTTCTGTGTATATATTTTTTCTTTTGTTATAGTTATTAGCTATTTGTGAACAAAATGCATTAAACATACCCCCATTCAGTGTTTTAAGTAGATAACATTTAGTTGTCAGTAGTAATTTTTCCCCTGCCCTACTCTTGAATTTTTTTCTACCTTAATTTATATTAGTCAGCAATACATATTTCAGTTCTAAGAAAACCTAAGCCTCTCTATACACATTTTTTTTAAATCACTCCATGCAAGTTTTTACATAGTTAACCATTCAAATTATTTGATTTTTTATTCACCACAAGTCACAACAGACTGTCTAGTGGCCACTAGAAACTAAAGTATTAAAAGATTGTATTTGCATTCTGGAAAAGTCATAAAATTGTTCAAAACATTTTCTTTTCTGAATGGAGACATTTATCTACAACTATGTTAAAATTGTTGTTGAATAATGTCTAGTATTATTGTGAGAGTAGTTGTGTATTAGGTAAGCCAATTTCATTCTTATCAAGATATTGAAGAAAGATGCTTAAACTTTATTTGGGGATCAAACCAAAGACTAGCTCACAAGTGAGGCATGGTAACTACTTTGCAAGTTGGGGAATATATTAAACAATTTTTAATTGTGTAGTAAGCAAAGTTTTTTACCATAGATAACTATTTAATCTATTCTACAGTAGTGGCCAAAATTGTGGAACTCTTGGAAAAAGAGTATATTTGATATTTGCTTATCCATTTATGTAATATCCTGTTTTTTGTTTTTTTTTTTCCTTAAAAATCTAGCATTTGCTAATTGAGATTAAACAAATGTGGCCATTAGTGTCTGAAGGCTAAAAAGAATTTTAGAAAGCTTCATGATCCCATTTGAATATGTACAAATATTCTTTTGATCAATATATTATTTCTTAAATCTTAAATGTGGGTTAGTATTTTTACAGTAAGGCCAAAAATCTTTCCTGATTAGACCAATATGTATAACACTTTTACTGATTCAGACTATTTTTTATTTTATTTTTTTTTTTTAAATTATCACTATGTTGTATATTTTCAGTTTAAAAGCACACAAATTCAGCAACTGTTTCTTTTTGGTGTTTGCTTGGATTTTTACTTACAAGATTTTGCCTTAATTCATTTTTCTCTGTTATGTTTGATTTGTGATTGTAACAGATATTTAATCTCTTCAAATGAAGCAGATTAGTTGTCAAATTTTCATTACAAGTAATACTAACTCGTCTGAAACACACTTATTTGTTTCAATGAAAAAAAATAATAATAGTCTTTGGAATCTAATGAAAAAGACTGTTAGTCAACTAAAAAATATACTTGATTACATTCACTTATTCAAGTTAAATTAATTTTATTGAAAAAAATGAAATTAATAAATGAAATGTGGTACTCAAAAATATTTAATATTTTATCTTGAAAGCACCAGTGGTGTAAATACTGCGGCCAGATGTATTTAATATTTATTCATGTTTTGTTCAATTATACTTACATTTTATCTTTTTAGGTTTACCAGACCATGACATTACCAGCTATGTCCCACTGTACTCTGAAGAAGCAGATGTAGAGCTACAAGTCAGACACAGACATAGCAGTGAAAATTCCAGTGCCTCTCACGAAGGTAGCCAAAGTGTACATAGCAGTCGCTCAGGAAAGGATCTGTTTACAGCTACATTTATAAATAGAACTCCTGCTGAGGACCGCTCAAAGTATGCGAAACTTTTAAATGATGACTTTGAAATGAAATCCCCACTAGACTTAGATGCGGGTTCTGAAAAGGTTCCTTATCGAGTGACTGTGGATGTAAGTGCTCCTTGCAATGTAGAATTTCATCCTGACAATGATACCGACTCTATTGGCTCGGCGAGTGACCTTCGAGAAAGGGTAGATTCTAGTGGGGAAGATGATGGTTCGTCAGCAGCATCAGATGATGGTAAAACTAGTGATAAGCCAAATATTCCTTCTGATCAAAACACTTGCTCAAGCAATATATGCAGTGACAAAATGAATAAAAAGTCTCCCGGTTTGAAAGATGCAATACAGGATGTATTATTCACTGGTCATTTAGAGAGTGGACGTCCACTTCTAGATGAAGAGTCGTCTGATGATGATCAGAATGAAGCCTTACTGCCTGGAAATATGAAAGGTAGCAACTCATCATCCGCTGTCATTTCTCCAGTAACAACTGTAACACCACCTGCTTCTCCTGGCGAGAAGTCTCGAAGCTTGGATGTTTTTGGTGCAGCTCCTTTCAAAAGGCTCAGTAATTTTGCCAATCCTGCTAAAGCCCCTTTGCTATCACCTGACAGAAGTACAGAGGATGTTTTTGCACAGGCTCCATTTAAAGTACCGTTTAAAGGACAGAAAGATAGCTTTAAAAATTCCCTGAAGAAGAAAAAAGATCCCGAAGTAGAGATTGCCACTGTTCCCCAAAGCTCTGAGAATTTTACAAATCCTCAAGCTGTGTTCCTACCTGATGTAGTTCCTGGTGTTGAAATATCAGCTAGAAAAAGTAGTGTGAAATACACTGCGCAAGAGAGTAGTGTAATTGCAGCTTCCATTTCCCCTGCAACCTCAACTGATTTGTTTGGATCTGCTCCATTTACTGAAATATCAGAAAGCGATATAAATATCCAGGTGGTAGGAGGAACGCAGGTAAGTTCACCAATAACAACGCAGCCACCACCTGCTCCATCTCAGGTGAGCAATGTAGTCATAACTTACCAAAAGCAAGTATTGCCTACTCAGCCCACTGCAGCCCCAGCTCCAATTCCTCCTCCTGCAGCCAGTGGTGGAATTACACGACGAAAATCAAACCAAGATCTTTTCGGTGCTGTTCCTTTCAGTGCTGTAGCTCCAGCATTGGCTACGCAGAAGAAACTTCCCCCGCCTGTTGCTCCAAAGCCCAAGACCATTGCCAGAGTTAACACCTTACCCGAAGCAATTCCTAGCTCTTCGATGGCGAAACATGTTACCGACAATGGCAACATATCGCGTGAGTCTTCTGGATCTTTTAGCGCTGAATCCTGTGATGAATCTAAATTGACTTCTTCTGTGGACAAATCAAAGTACAGAGAACTGGTGGAGGAAGACAGCCTCGCCCATGACGAGAACGTGAATGTCCTGAAATCAGGTCACGGACATTACACTCAGCTGAAACCCATCAAAAAATCCAAGCACTTCAAAAAGAAAGAAGCCAAGGAGAAGATGAGCAGTACTAATGCATTCTCAAACATGAGTTTCGAGGACATTGTCAGTGATGATGAGTCTCAGTATACAAAATCGTTCCTTTGTGAAAGTAGCAGCATCAGACGAACTTCTAATTCCTTCAGAATTGCTAAGATCAATTAAGTACCAAGATTATTACATACCAACTGTAACTTAAAGGGAATTTTACATTTTGTAGTGTATGTATGTAATTATGCTTATAATAAATTTATTACTTTCAGTTTATAGCATTATGTAAAAGTCTTTAAGATTTATATATTATTACATTACCCTGTTGTTTATTTATATAAATATATATCTAATACTGTTGTTATCAAGTCATAGGCCTTCAAGTACTGTAGACAGAAAATAGGCCTAGTGTCACAAGTGTGCTGGCTTTGTATATATTATATGAATAAATATATATATATATAAATAATTATATCGTACAGGGCTTGTAGACAACGAACATGTGAGAATCCGAGAAAATAAAACATATTCTTGCATTATCTGTGACTTTAATTGCTTTTTTTATCCCCTTTCACTTAAATATTATGTGAGTTACGTATATAGTGTGCAATTTTTTTAATGCAATTCTTATTTGTTTCAACGATAATTTCTCTCTCTCTACATACATAAGTATAGTTATCAGTATGAGAGAGAGAAAACTTTGTGCATAGGGTTATATTATTTTTTAATTCCCAGCATGCAATTTTTAAATATGGCCGTAGATTGTAAAACAGTTTTTGTAGGCAATTTTAATACAGATTTCAATTCCAAAGAAGTATTACATGGAACAAGGAAGAAAAATATGGCACAATCATGAATAATGATACATTAAGAAAAATAGGGACAACATATGATTGACGAAGATGATAAACAATTTTAGCGGAAATTTTAATGTAGATTTTGATTTCAAAGAAGTGTTTTATGGAATAAGGAAGGAAAAATAGGAAGTGTATAGATTATAGTATGCTTTTAATATTAGCACTTTAGTGCATATTTAAAATATGAAGGGGTTTAAGGTTTTTATTAGGTTGTAACGAAAGTTTTCCGCCACTGGAAGTATTGTCTGCACAAACAGTTCGCGTTGGTGTCTTTGCCAATATTTTGTAAAACGATTTTTGTTATTTGAAAGAAAAAGACTTGTTTTAGAGCACTGTGTTGTGAAATCTGTAAAGCAATATCGTTATGATTAAGTATAAGGTGTCTGAAATGGAACTATCACGCTACCAGATTGAACCATCATTTACTCTCAGCTGTGTTGCAAAAAGTCAGCTACAGAATGACACCGAATAATGTGTACAGCTTAAGGTACGACGGTTGTATCATATGACATTGTGAAGATTTGGCACCGAAAGTTCAAGAAGAGGACTAGGACATTTAAGAAGTAGAGCACTCTGGCCGACCTACAGATGCTGATGAGGCCCGCCTACAAGAATTTGTGGAAGAAGATAAAATATTCATCCTCTTGAGAGCTTGTTAAAAGAGTTAAACTTTAGTACCATGTCCATTAGTCACATGCAAGGCATCGTATAAACTTGACATATAAGATCCATCGCTCGGTACCTCATGAGCTGACTCAAGCAAATTTGGCGGAAAACTTTCGTTACAACCTGATATTATTTATTTTTTGGTAATTGCATTGAGTATGCATAAATATGAATCCCGTTATATTTACATAACAATCCAATTTTTATTTCATTAAAAAATTATCAGAACTTAAAAAAGAATCTTAGAAGGAAGCGCTTCAAAATTCTAAATTTTATTTCCACACTACATAATGATTCAAAACGCACTTTCATGTTGTTAATATAATAAATTATGTATTTTAAACCAATACAGTTCTTAATTTTCCCACTTTGTGTTCACTGGTTATATTTTAACAGTAAATAAAAAAGAAATCTACATTTCAATTAAGACACAAATATTTAAAAAATAATTTTATTGCAAATGAATCTGAAGTAGAATTATACACCACTCTTTCTTAATTTTTCATCAATGATGTCAGATAATACAAACCATGAATCAACTCAACAATTAGCATCTTACATATATGACTTGAAGCACCAATAACTTGTTCATAAAAAAATATGTTTTGCTATTTAAAAAAAAAAAAACATTAAAGGCATTTATTTTTTCTCGTATTTGTAAAAACCTTCTCCTGACTTAATTCCTAATTTTCCTTCATTCACAAGTTTCTTTAAGAGATCAGATGGTTTGAAAAGTGGATTGTTTGGGTCATTTTGATGCCAGCCTAAATAAAAAGAAAAAGCATATTTATTAATAGTTTTTCAACTACAAATAAAAATAGTGATTTGACATATTTTATCTAATGTCTATCCATATCTATTTTGAATTATGCTTCAAAACTTATTTTTTTGACGTTGTTATAAAATCAGCTAGAATTACAACTTCATGCAATATGATTCTGTTTTTAAATAGAGCTCAGATTTGAGGAAAAAAAAAAAAAAAAACGTAATCAGGCATTATTTTATTTCTAGTAAATGACTCTTTTTTTTAAATGCATTTAAGGTTGTTCTTAGAAATACCTGCGCTCCTTCCAGGTTTTTTGAACAACTTTATAAACATCACTAAGAACTTTAAAAACAATTAAACTATGCTTCATGCAACTTTCAGAAAATGCCACACCTGATTGTATGGTGCATGGCAACATTGTCTGAAAGTTGCGTGGCTTGGGTTTGACTCCCGATTTAGGCTTGTCCGTTAATTTGTATGCCTCTTAATAGATCATAAAGCTTGACTAAGGCAAGGGAAGCTGCTCCAAAATTAATAAAAAGTCCTGTTGTCTATGGCAGAAATGTGTATGAATGCATATCTTTAAGTCAATACAAAAAGCCCCCCACCCACCCCCATGAGCAATGTCTGCTCCATATCGGCTTAGTTAGGTTCTGATTAAGAGTACCATTAACTGCCTAGTCAGTTACCCCCATAATAAAATGAGCAATACTTTGTGCATTTTCAGTGACAAATGCCAGTATGGCAAGTATCTACTTTTGGGGAAGGGGGGAACATTTTCACAGAATTTAACTTGGAAAATAAGCTGTGATGTCATTCTATTAAGAAAATATTGCAAAGTACTGCATGTTTTGAGATATTTTTCCAGATGTTTCAGAATTCTAGTAAGTTGACTGTATAAAATTGCATAATACATTTTGTAAAGAAAATTTTTTAAATATTGAATAATTTCATTATTTGAAAAGCCATTCAAAAATTGCATCCTTTCTCAAAAGAACAGTATGTAGATTACATGTGACTGTTTATTTAAATGTTGTCAATCTATGATGCAACCCATGTGACACAGCTTAAAAATATGGATTGTTCTTGTTCTAATTATGTGGTTAAACTCATCCTAATTTCTAATTTGTTTCATTAGCATAATTATTTATCTATAGTAATATCACTTAGCTGAAGAGTTTATCTTCCAAATTTAACTCTTGTGGCAATAAAATACTTTCCAGCCTCATGTTCCCAGGATGTAAGTGTGAAAAACTGAGCAGAAGAATTTTCAGCTCAAATATAGCATCAGGATCACAAACCAAAATTTGTCTGCAACCTTATGTAAATTTAGCTAGATAATTCTGCAAGCTATAAAATAATCTGGGGCACCCGCTGCTATGCTCCATGGTTTCTGCTACCAGCATGGATTTATTACCGCAAGGGCAATTCGGGCATTTGCCCTAGACCCCAGATTTCTTGGGATCCAAAGTTGTTCAATAAAAAATCATTTTACCTCTATCAATAGTTTGAATTTCTCTGAAAAAAAATCATTTATAGACAGGGTTTCTACAGACCTGGAAAGTCAGGGAAATGAGTTTTGGTCAGGGATTTGGGAAAAAAGTCAGGGAAATTAGCAGAAATTGAAGAAAGGTAATTGAAATGCAAGAAAAATCGATTTTGTTTTATTTCGTTTAAAGTTAAACGTTTTATTTTCATTTTCCCATTCAATCTTATAAATAATTTTAAAATGTGTTCTTTTTTTATTTCTAATGGCCAGCAGACAAAAAAGAAAAATACAGAACACAAAAATGTGTTCTTTATGAGCAAATCTTGTGCAGTCGAAATATGCTTAGTTTTATCCTAAATTATTATCTAACATGGTTTTTGCTAGAATCCAGTGATGTATAATAAGATTCTTGTATGGATTAATTTTATTATTATTATTTGTAAAAAAAGGGGCAAAATATATAAAAAATTATTAATTAAAGGATGTAATGTTAAAACTAGAAATGCACAATTTGGGAAAGCACGCTAGATAAAGTCAGGAAAGAGCGTAATAGATGTCAGGGAAGCAAAAGCTTTGAAATCTGTAGAAACCCTGATACAGAATTAGGTTGAATTTTAAATTAATTTAGAAATAATGAAGTTTTCTTATTGTTTACTAAAATATATATATATACATTTTTTTTTTTTTTGCTTTCCATCATTTACATTTAATATTTATGCAAACTGACTAATAATTTGAGCATATTTAATTGTATTCAAACTTCATTTAATTTAAAATGACATCAAGTTAACGTCTTCATATTATGTGGTAGTACGAGTGAGAATTTCTTTTAACTCAGGGTGGTCACACGTCCTTGAAAACCTGGAATGTCCTTGAATTTACAAAAAAAAGTTGAAGGCCTGGAATGTGCTTAAATTTTGAATGGATGTCTGGAATGTCCTTGAATTTTGAAAGGAAATCTGGAATATCCTTAAATTTTACCATCCAATTGCTGAATTTTTGTTGTGTTATCGGTTATTCCCAGCCCCTATGATAATGAAACCACGTACCCTGGAGGAAAAGAAAAATCACAATTGTTGAATAATTGCAGTTGAAATTTTTATTATCCTGAAATTTGTTTGTAAATAGTTTTCTTGTTTTGAATTTCTTGATTATATTTTATTACATTAAAATTAATGGAATACATATTTTCATGCGAGTATTTAAAGTCATGTATTTCCTTTCCCTCCCCTCCTTCAATTTGAATTTTACAGGAATTCTTTTTTCGTCGAGAAAAGAGAATTAAAGTCATGTCCAAAAAATTTAAGTCATGTCCATCTAAAATGCATGAGTTTTGTTCCTACTTATGAAAGCTGCTATTTTGGAATTGAAGAAGAAATATCATTTTTACATAAACATGCAAATTCCCTTTCACTTATACTTTCCTCCTCATTTAAAATTTATATTAAATCAAATAATACATACAAAAATGTCACGAATTAATTGTTTCATCTGTTCCTTCTGTGGTTTGCAGAAGAAAATGATAAATGCCAACTTTTCTAATGCGAGAAATTTCATCTGGAAATCGTCCCAGAATAGCTCAGTGGTAGAGCACCCGCATGTTAAGTAGTAGCCCTGGGTTCGATCCACAGCTCTGGAATTTTTCGCATAGTTGGTAAAAAATAAAATTAATCAACCTAAACACTCCAACTTGCCTAATATAGTATTAACTGTTTTTGAGGAATTTTCAATACATGTATGTTCATGAAACCATGAGATTAAATTAGGTTATAAGAAAATAGAAATAATGACAAAAAAATCTCAAAAATATGTATGCTCATTGTGCGTTTCAGGATATCCTTAAATGTCCTTGAATTTTTTCTCTGAGAAAGAGTGGCCACCCTGTTAACTGTATTCAAACTTCATGATTTAAAAGTTACAAGTTAACGTCTTGATATTATATGGTAGTACGAGTGAGAATTTTGCAATTTTTCTTAGGTGATTTAACTGAGAAATTAGATTATAGTGACTTTATAATACATGGCTTTGCTTGTATAAAATCACAAAAAAAAAGCTTATGTTAATTTTAAAGTTAATTATGTTAATTTTTTTTATAGTTAAAATGCCATGAGGACGGGGTGAAGATAGTGAAAAACATTACTTTTTTTAAAGCTTGGCACACAGGCTTAATGAGTGCTAGAAAAATGTTGAAGACAAAATTGGAATATGATTAGAAATTTTAACCAGATTCTTATATAAGTTAATAGACCCGTATATTTTCTGGAGGGGGTGGGCCCCAAAATCTCTTAAGCCCCATGAAGTCATAATCAGGGCTTGGCTGCCAGTAAGTGAAGACACACTTTATCAGAGATTGGTCATTCTTTTCGTTTTTCAATTTTCAGGGTGTCTACTGGAGTGCAGAAAAAAAAAAAATTCATGACCACAAGGAAATTTTCATGACACAACACGACATGCTGCCATTTTGTTGCTTTTGGAATGTAACTAATTTTAAACATATAGTAATATTATAATTATACATATATAATTATAATATTATTACTCTTAATAGTCACATTTAATTGTTTTACAAAAATTAACTTTATACACATTTAAAACTCATATATATAGTACCAGATTAAGGTAATTTATTTTAATTCTAAATAGCCCAGTGAAAAACATTGCATCTTTCAAGTATAAGTAACAGAGAGTTAAAAAAACCATTAGCTTTCTTCCCCCCACCCCTTAGATCTGAAACAAAGAAGGTAAAGCAAATCTCAATGAGACCTTTTAATTCTTCTTCCTCATAGTTTTAAATTTTAACTTGCCGAGAAGCTAACATGTGAAGAGGAAGGGGTAAGTACTGCAGCTCGCATAGGCTTCAATTCTAGACTGTTCTCAAAATGCCGACGTCCAGTCAAGTTTTCATCATTCCCTACTCAAAGGGGAAACAGTTGAACATGAATTTTATTCTGAATGTGGCTTGAATTCTCATTTGAACAGAAAATTCCCTACTACAGATGAGGGAGGAAGTAAAAAGGTGTTTCTCTGGTAATACCAATGAGAAATGCCAGAAGCTCCGACTACTTTGCCCGGAAGTGGGCCAATAACAGCAACAACAACCAATGAAAAAGGATTAAGGGGAGAAATTTCGTTCTGAGAACATTCTTCCCTCACCGAAAACGGTCAAAATGGAATGAAATGTGACTATCCTTAATCAGCAAGAAAAACTGCCGTGGCAATGAGATTGCAAGACAGTTTTTTCCCCTTCCCTACAAGTGGACACTAAGTTGTAGGAAGAAAAAATCGTGACATCGTATCAAAATTTGGGACATTTTCGTGACTTTCATGACCCATTGTCCAGTGACATTTTCATGACTGGTAGACACCCTGATTTTGGACCTACGTTTGACCTATTTATTCTCATAATTAAAAAAAGACACAGCAGACAAGAGTCCATTTGCTAAGTTGTTAGGGAGTTTAAATCCACTGTTGAACTCAGGTTCAGCATTATACAGAAGAATAAGCAGCACATGCTTGGACGCAACACTGGTCACAGGAGGGGGATTCTCCACTCAGGGATGCTACGGCTGTGCCAGTAAACATAGTTTAGAGCAGATATAAATCAAACAACAATAATAAAATCGCTAATGTACCTTAACACTCATATTTCTGAATAGCTTTTATCTATAGATCCTGGCTTGTAATTGGTAGTATAATAATAATGTCAATACTTTAAAATACAGCCCATTAATCAAACAAATTGAAACACCAGTATAACACTGATTTGAAGTTGTCCATTAAAAAATATAGATATAATCAGTTTTACCAATAAGAATATTTTTCTTTTTATCTTTTTTTTTTGGGGGGGGGGGGGGAAGAGGGGGATTATACATAATATGTAAGCAATGCAAAAGTGCAAAATTGATAAGCATAGAATATTTTTTAAACGCAAAAATTTGCAAAACTGATGCAAAAGCAGATATTTTTGATGCAAAAGGTCTGCTAAACTGATACAAAAGTGTAAAATTGATACAAAAATTTTTCTGATATGAAAGTGTGCAAAACTGATACAAAAGTGTAAAATTGATACAAAAATTTTTCTGATATGAAAGTGTGCAAAACTGATACAAAAGTCGATTTTTTCTGATACAAAAGGCCTAAACTTCTGTAGCTCCACTGTGTCTTTTCAATGATACAGAGCAAACAGATTAAACCTAGGTTTAATGGCTGGTTAAACTTTCTAACAACTACTTAGATACTCTAATTAATTTAACAATGCAAAAATTTTCATGAATATTAGAAATCTGTTTTGGCAATTAAAAACATTTACTCTAAAAATTAAAGACCTCCTACTTACCATCTAAAATGAATTTTGTAGTATCCAAACCTACATAATCCAAGAGTTCAAATGGTCCCATAGGGTATCCAGCACCCAGTTTCATTGCAATGTCAATGTCTTTGGCTGTAGCATCACCTAGTATTCAAAACAAAAAAAAGTAATCAAATTCTCTTTATTCTATTATTTGCCATATACATCGGAGTATAACACACATCAGTAAATTTAGGATTTATCAAGCGATTTATTCTGTAATCTGCATTTTACATTTGGTGTATAATATGCACGCAAAAAAAAAAAAAAAAAAAAAAAAAGAAGAAGAAAATTTTTAAGTTGAAATTGTGTGTTATATGCCAAGATGTATGGTATGTACTTCCATTATAATAAACTGATTAATCGAACAAATCAACAATATAAAAAGTCATAAAATACAATAATCTACCAACTTAAGTTTGATTTTTAGAATTTAAGAGTGTAATGAAACATTCCTTAAGCAGAATCACGAAGATCAACATTTATTTTTTTTCTGTTACATCAAATGTCCATTGAATAAAGAAGCTTAGCCAAATTTTATGAATTACTGATGAGTTATAAACTACTGATATGGTACATGACTACAAGATAAGAACTTCAGATTGTAAATTTAATGTCAGATTACATTATTAAGAAAATACTGTATAATGTGACTTGCCAGATAAAAAAAAATAAAAAAATTCATTGCTAACATTTAAATCAAGCAGATAAAAGCAACTGCTAAACTTAATTTTATGACATTTTGTAGTGCTGTTTTTATGATAATTTTTATCCAATAATTGGGGTTGGACAATTCCTTTCAAAGTGAAAAATAAACCTACAAAAAAAATTAGATAAAATTATTAAAATGAGTTTTTTTCACTAGTGCAAGAAACTGAATTTCATAAATAATTAACATCATATGCTAAGCATGTTGCTCAGATGTAGTAGTGGCAAATCTTAACTGAGGTCATACAATTGACTACAAGTTTTTCAGGGTACCTCCAGAAATGGTATCCATAATACTAAAAAATAAATAAACTTAACATATTACCAAGTTTTAACTTGGCTGCCATTAATTGTTAATAATTTTAACTTCCTCATAACCTGCACAGTTTACATAGCAATTAATTATATGTACCTCTTTCAAGCATTTTCACTGCTTCACCCAAATAAGGAACAAGTAAACGGTTAACTACAAAGCCTGGAGTGTCCTGTAAAATAAAAAGTGAACAATTTCGGAAAACAAATTAGAACTAAACATTATTATATTATTTGAATACACACCAAGAGAACTGGTGTATTGATATGCAGTAAAATACATTCTGTAAAGAGATTACATTTGACTTGGCTAAATACAGTAGTTGAAGGGCCACCTGTTGGCAAGCTTTTGTATTAATATAATAGTGTTCCCAAAAAAATTTCCAGACATCACACATTAAAAAAATTCTTGGAATAAAGGAATAACTCTACTTGTTTGGTTTTTATTATTTTTTTTTTTTACAACAGGTACTCCTTTGTGTGGACACTTTGTCTGAGAACAACTAAATTTATTGCACACTTTCAAAGTTTTTTTTTTTTTTTTCATTGTTATTATCATTAGCTATAATCTTGATGGTTTCATGTTTTCACAAAACTTCCATTAAAAACCATTCACAATGAAATGTTAAAAAAAAAAAAAAAAAAAGATCTCATTCAGTTATGAAGATCAGCAAACAATGGTCAACTGGCAACTTGAATAATATCCATGAAAGAAACCTGAAATTTATTTTGAAAAATCTTAACTTCCCAGCTGCATCGTAATAAAAATTTGATAGTTTTTAGTTAGCGTTAATATTTTTCACCATTTTTTTAAAGCAACTGAATTTTCTGAAGCAGCAAACAAAATTCTACAAAGCTTAAATTTTGGTAAAATAGTGAAAATTCATATATGCAATCCGATTCAATGCTTGGAAATAGTTTGCATAAAAAATAATTTCTTTTAATGGTTTTTGTGTTATTGATGCTCAACAATGACTGAATTACGAAAAAAAAACACAAAATGCTGGTGCTAAATGATAAAATAGATAAAAAATAGAAAAAAAAGCACACATAAAATGTTACTTATAAGATGTTATCTTATAAGTAACATGACATCTTATAAGTAACATTTTATGTGTGCTTTTTTTCACAAAGTTTTTATTTATTTTAATAACTGAATTGTTTAACTTGTGGAGAAATGCAAAACAAGCTCTATATACTGACATTGAAAACAAAACCAGGGGTAGATGCCGATGAAAATTGGATCTGGTTTGTGGCCCCTTCACAAAAATACAATTGATCAAAATGGCCCCTTCACAAAAACAGAATCGATTAAAACAGCCCTTTTCATTGGCATTTTACCACACATTTTAATCTGTTTTATCAATTATTTTATCAAAAAAAGTGGCTTCATTAAAAATTGGTACCAAAATTTACAAAAATAAGTGTTGAAATTCACAAAAATAATATCACAGAAAAACTTGCTGGATCAACCCCCGAAAGCACTTACCTTGCATGTAATTGTCTGTTTGCCTAGCCTTTGGCCAAAGTCCATCATTGCTTTGTAGGTCTCATCACTCGTTTCAGGGATCCTAATTACCTAATTAAGTTACCAAAAATACAAATAAATAAATAAAACTTTCAAACTTAGGTACAAAAATAATACAAAAAAAGTTCAGCATGCTATAAAAATGTTCACTATACAGACGGGTGGGGCAAGCTCCCCCAGCTGCCTCCCTATATATGCGGTCCATGCTTAGCTTTGAATTTTAGATTGTAGTGGCTCAATATGATACATAGACTCCATGATTTTTAGACTCTGCAACAGACAAATGTTGCTTTAACTTTTTTTTTTTTCGGTAAACACATAAAACTAAAAATACATCAGTTCATTCTAAAAATCTGTAACATTGATTCGTCAACCCTCGTGTGCTGTACCCAGGGATAGATGCACCTCCTTGCCCTCTCTCCCAACTTCACCTCTGAAAAAAATCTGATGTGTCCAACACATGACTTCCTTCCACATCTATTAAATCAAAAATGTTTTTTACGCACTTCCTCTAAACTTATTTGTTTGAAAGATATAAATATCAATAATAGTAAGATATAGCGATTTCTAGCCAAACATTTCGATATCGCCAAGCTGAGTTCAATTTGAAAGATTTCTTAATGACACTTTATTTGGCGATATTTCACCAAAAGCCGACAAACTTGAAATAGTTTGCGAGATTTTGGGGATAGCCAAAGTAGTCATTGACCACAGACTTTCAATGAATTGAATGCATCCATGCACCTTAATGTATTTAAAGTCATTTGGCTCACCCTGTAAATAAATTCCCAGTCGATTGCTGTCAAAAAAGATATTGAAAACCGTTAGATATTATAATATAGTTCTAAATACAAAAGTTCAAAATTCTACGGGTTTTTTGATTGGCGCCAAATTTGGCGATATTTCGGCGAAACTCGTCAATGTCGACGACATTTGGCGAGATATTAAACATGGACCAACAATGACAGATTATCGCCAAATTTGGCGATATTTCGCGAAAACTCGCCAAAAACAATGACAAATGGCGATACTTTGGGCATGGACCAAATGACTGACTATCGCCAAATTTGGCGACATTTCGGCAAAACTCGCCAAGGTCGAAGATAGACGGCGAGATTTTGGGCATGTACCAAACAATGACTGATTCATTAATCTCACACTGCACACCAAACTTTTTTGAACTGTAATCAAAAAGGCCCTATTTCAAGTGCGACATAATCACAGCAGTTTTTTTGCTAGACCTTCAGGCAAAACCATTCAATGAAAGTGATTGGCATGCATTTCCATAGGTCAGCTGCACCCTTCTAAAATGAAGCTAGAGGTTAATAAATGTCAGCTGAACTCCAATGTCTTTTTCCTTGTCCGGACACCCCCAGCATAAATTCTGGCTATACTCATGCTCGTGTGCATTTTGAAGTGTCACATGTGCTGGTATGTGACACGGCTTTTAGTCTTTCTCCAAAATAAAAAGGTATTTTTAAGAAACTTTTAAAGTTCCTTAACCCTTTAACATGCAGTGTTCCTGCTCTGGGAACACCAGACTCTGCTGTTTTGACTGTTGCCAGTCATAAAGAATAGATTTGATTTCTATAAAAATAGTTGCGGGTGACATAGCTCCGCGAGGATCCTTTACTTTTTAGCACGTCATTTCCCGTCAAAAAATGGAAGAATGCGAGAACAGCTCGATAGATTGCCCAATGCTGAAAAAAGGGCAGCTGTTGCCATCGCTCGTCAAAAAAGGGTCTCTAGATCTGTGGCATGCGATGAACGTTTCGATTGTCTGCCATTTTGCTAGTGTAGTTAAGTCGAGCGATGGCAACGGCTGCCCTTTTTTCAGCATTGGGAAAGGGTTGCGCCTCAAAGGGTTAAAATAGAGCAGCAATTTAAAATTCATACAAAATTAAAAAATTTTCACACATAGCATGAAAACATTTTAGTAGACTTGAGGGAATTCCCCTCGAAAAAAATTTAATGTACACAGAATTTTGCAATGTAAATTACTATTACTAGCCACCACGGCGGCCAGCTTTGCCACCTAATACCTTAATGTCCTTTATACTCAGTGCAGTGTAGGCCAAATTATTGTACTCATTTCAACAAAAATCATGTTTCTTTGTTTTAACAGTATTTGCCATTAATTTTATTTAGGTTTGTTACAAATTTAGGGTGTCATCATAAAAGCCAATGTTGGCAATGGTAGCAATGCAAGTACTAGCATTGCAAAATGTATGAAAAGACATAATTTGTAACTTTTGCATTCATAAAATGATTATGAAAGGATGATTATGATGATTACACCACTGCATGGAGACTTTCTTTTTTTGGATGTGCGATAAATGCACCAAGTATTGAAAATTCGATTAAAGCTATGAAAATATTCGAAAAATCTTGCATTTTCGCAT
This sequence comes from Cheiracanthium punctorium, assembly GCA_038373885.1. Taxonomy (NCBI): domain Eukaryota; kingdom Metazoa; phylum Arthropoda; class Arachnida; order Araneae; family Cheiracanthiidae; genus Cheiracanthium; species Cheiracanthium punctorium. The sequence goes on from JAWZYV010004965.1 coordinate 210,188, forward strand.
ATGCATTATTGTTATTTTGTAATCTAGCTACTGCGTGACGTAAATAACAGTAACCAGCAGTGAATATGCTTGCTTCATTTGATGTCATAGAACTGTTAATTAAGACTTTTGCACAGGTGTTATTGTTATTATGCTAATGTTTACATCTAGTTGTTGCCATTCGCAGGATAGAAATATCCTCGATTTTGGTACGGCATACATTAGTGTTTTATATAAGAATAGTCAACTATGAACATTTTTACAACATAAAACTGTAAATAAAGCAAAAAATATCACCTCTAAAAGCTTCATTACAGGTACAGGATTAAAGAAATGAAGACCACCAAATCTATCTTTCCTTTGAGTACTACTGGCAATTTCGGAAATGGGCAGTGATGACGTATTACTTGCAAACAATGTAGAGCTGTAATAGGAGAAAATACCCAAAACTTCACATTAAAACTATTAATAAAGTATTATTAATATTACATGTAAAAATTACACCAGTTGAATTTTCTAAATCTGTACTAAGCTATTTATATTTGCAAGGTTTTAAAAGAGATCATTATAAAATTTGGCATTCCATACAATACTGATCAGAAAGAAGAGGTTTATTAAGGAGGGTGGGCAAGCACAGATACAACCCATCCCACTGGCCCGGGAAATTCATTTCAACGGTGGCCCACTTACATTTTCTTCTAACCCATGTACACATTATACATAAGTGTATATATAAATACAATATATATTAAAGTGACCGACCCATTGGGAAAATTACCGGTGGGTGTATCCATGCCTGAGGGTGGGGGATGATTTATAGAAAGAGAAAATTTACTACTGAATAGCACATAAACACTGCTTATGATTAGTTTACGTATGCATACAAAACGGGGTTTGAAATAAGGTTTTTAAAGCTGGCAGCAAAAAATACAGTGACTTTTGACAAGCTGACAACAAAAACTATTCAGTTCATAGCAAAACCTGAAATTTTTGTAATAACAGTTAATTGTAGTTGTAATTTTTTTTTCACTTAACTAAAAAAAAAAAAAAAATCAATAATTCATCAAGAAAAAAATATTTAACTTTTTTGTAAGTATTCTGCAATATTTTATGAATCTTCAAAATACATTTGAGATAGATAGAAACTTTCAAGTTATATATACAGGGTGTCCACCAGTGTCAGATGCAAAGACTAGTTTAGCGATGACTGTACATGCACATGTAACTTATTAACTCAAAAACAATTAGCTATAGAATGTTGATACAGTAAACCTTCACTATAACAATACTCGATACAATGATAAATCCCTCTATAACGATAAAATTTTGTGGTCCCGCAGAATTTCCATACAATATAATCTCCCCTCGATAAAACAATACATCCCTCTAGAACAATAACTTTATTGCGTCCCTTAAGTATCATTGTATCGAGGTTTTACTGTATTTCTTATTTAGAGCTTCTTAACATTTAGTTGAGCACCTCTTTAGATTGCCATTAGCTCAAAAAATAATTTACAGCATCACCAAAAAAAAAAAAAAAACTTTCAATACATTTAAGTCTATGTGGCCAGCATCAATACATTAAAAATGTATGAATAGTCACTGTTTGGCCCATGCATAAAATTTTGATAAGCTCAGGAAGTTTTGGCAAAATATCACAATTTGGCACCAAAAATAAGTTTCTAAAACTGAACTGGCATGAAATCACCAAACCTTAATATTATTGAAGTACTCTGGCTTAATTTTAAATGAAATAAGTTTGAATGACATGTAACAAAAATTACATACAAGTCATGTGATGTATACATCAGACTTTTTTTTAATTATTGTTTTAACATAGAAAAAAAAGTTTAAAAAGTGCACATTTAAATAAGAATCAATACCTAGGAGCAGCTTCATCTAAAGATTTAAACAAATCCTGTTTAATTTGAATGTTTTCAACTATGGCCTCAATTACTATATCCGCATTTTCTACAGATGCCTTAGTGTCGGTATTTGTTTTCAGTCTTGCCAAGGCCTCAGAAACAAACTTCTGACCATCCTAAAAATAAAAAAGAATCATATTAATTTATAAAACTAATAAAGTAATTTATAATATTTACAGCTACGGTAATAAAAAACCACAACAAATCAAATAACATACCTGGGGATTATCAGAATATTTCTTCTTTGCAACTCGTTCAAGGTTTTTCTTAATACTTGACGTTGCATGCTGCAAAACTTGGTCAGATATATCAACTAATGTAACGTCATGTCCTGTTTGAGCTGCAACCTAGAAATATAAATAAAATAAATTGTATTTTCCAATACAAGAAATATGCACTTCTATACAGAAAACTGTCGATTTTGAAATGATTCATCTGAATAGTTTTTTAAAAATGGATTTTATAACAGTAATTGCTTTGAACAGAAAATTTGATATATTAATGGTATAAAAAAATAATATTCCAGCTCTATTAAATATGTTTTGAAGTTACTATTATACATATACTAACTAAACATAGGTGCTACAGTCCACATGGGGTCGAGGCCTGCACTGTCCATCCATACTTTCACAGCTAGGGTTGCCAAGTCACCAAACAAAATAGCCGAACAGACCAGCCAGTTTGGCCGGACATTTGGGTAAAAAGGCCGGACAGCCTACAATATTGAGGATTTTTTCTCAGTATTAATAGGTACAACAAAAAAATTGTATATAAAATCAAGCTTTTTTGATTATTACCATGAATCTTGTTAAATTCTAATGAAATATAAATAACATTGAATGCCAAATCAGTTCAAGTACATTATTACTAATCAGCCAAAGTCACCAGTAAAAAGCCTAACAAAAGCCGGACACACTTCACAGCCTGGCAACCCTGGCAACACTTCACAGCCAAGGGATTATTGGATGCAAAAGCATTAGTGCCATCAAGATGGTCAGCCTAACACAGATCTTCTGGTACTTAGATAGACCCCCAAGAATCCTGGTCCTCATTTTATCAAACCACTCAAGGGATGAAAGGCTGAGTCCACCTAGCTTTAACGTGGGAATCAAAATCCCGACTTGTGGTACTACAGTGCTAACTGTTACACCACTGGGCTTCATTATACAGGGTGGTCCTAAACTATCTGTCAAAAATGTAAAGGGTGGTAAAGGGGAACAAGACAGTTCAGAATCATATAGCAGGGTTCGCATTTACTCAGATTTTTGAGTAATTTACCCAAATTTTGCTGACTGTGATGCAAAAAATATGTACATAATGGGTTTTACATATATGCAAAAACCCATATTTCTCAAGTTACTGAGCCTTTATGACCCATTTTTAACAAACTTCAGCGCGATCCCTGATATAGGAATGTGGGTTTGGAAATGACAACTTCATGCACTTGTTAAAAATCACTTTGGAAGAAGTGTTGAAGTAACAGTGGGCTTTCTGACCATCGTTTGTCAAAAATTAATGCATTTTTTATAGAAAGCACTTAACTAAAACTGATAGTTTACAAATTTATTTCATTTCAAGACGGAAGAGGGCAAGATGGGACCCTTTCCTTGTATTTTTTTTAGTATGTGCCTTGTGATATAAGCAAAACTGCATGACTAAGCAAAATCAGAACTGAAATTTTGGCAAGTTAGAAGGTCCCCCCCCCTTCCTAGAAAAATTGCAATGCGGTCAAAAGTATTGTGTCATTTAGAGATATTTGTACCTTTCCCAGAATTTTTATGGGAATTTATATCTTAATTAGAAGACGTGATGTAATCACCAACCTATCTATTTTATTGGATACCGTGCAAGCTCTCTCTAATAGATTTATTAATAACTTTATCCATGCAGTGATCGTCTCGTCACACACACATTATATATAAATGCCAATTATTTACCGTCTCTGGTGAACATGAATAATTCAAATTTAATTTATGCATAAATATATGCTTATCAGTATTGAAATAATGAACATACCTGGGCTATTCCAGAGCCCATCAATCCACTACCAATAACAGTGACATTCTTAATAGCCATATTAACACCAGATGATGAGAAATACCTAACACTGTTTAAAAGTGGGAATGCCATTATTTGTTAATTGATTTTAGATTAAGGAAGACGAAGACGACAGCTTAAACTGGTAATGTTGCTAAGTTAACGAATCGGAGCGTGACTTGCACTTCTGGGATCCCCACCGGTGATTGTAAACAATCCTGTCACGTCACGTGATCGAATCGCAATTTGCAACTTGATGCGAAAAAGGAACGATTTAACCATGGAGATCAAACAAGGGTCTAAATTGCAATGCTACCAAAATGGTCAAAGCTTGTTTTCAGCTGAGGATAAGTGTTTTGCTGCTGCCATCTAGGGGTGATAATAGCAAGTAATGTGTTAGACGATTATTTATTTGCCAAAATTATTACTTGAAGCGGTACTTACGTATTATCCCGGCGGACATTCCTGCCAAACATTTTTTCCGAAAAATGTGATGGGAACCTTGAAGCATTGATTTTATTTCTTTTTTTATGGTTCAAACCAAAACAATTTATTATAACGCTTTAAAAAATTAATTTAAAAAATAGTAATCAAATTTATATACTCAAGAGGTGAAATCCGATAGCATTTATTTGATATTGAATTTATGTAGTTATTTAAATTGTAATTTTAAGATTGTATATTCATACATTTCCTTTTAGTGCCTCCTCACACACCCAACCGCATTGTTTTTATTACTCTTAATTTTCTATTTTTTATTTATTTTTATAATTTCATTTTTCTGATTTATTTTTTAAATAAGATGACTATGACTGAGATTGTAGTTTTTGTTTAAGTATGGTGTATCATTCCCTAAATTATAGAAAAGTTGAAATGCGGTTACAAATATTATTTATTTTGAACCATGCATGGTTCACCCCCGTTTCGCCTATACTAAAATTTCCCCTTTCTCATTGAAAAGTTCCTCAAAAAAGAGAAATCACCAGGTTCACACCCCTTTTCGCCGACACTAAAATCAGCTCTTGCTGAACGTAAGAAGCACTGGCGGCTCGTGGGATACAACAAGTACAGTCGGGCTGCACTTGAAATTATCAGCACATACTTTAAAATAATTTATTCTACTAATTTTCCTAAATTCAGATTAGAATTATGGAATTCCTACGGTAAATTAAAAAAATCTCAAAAAAAAAAAAAAAATCGCATTGTGGCCGGATCGCTCATTCAGAAAAAGAGCACTTTAATCTTCCCGCAATGCAATTGGGAAAATCTTTGGTTTAGCCCAGATCGCTGATAAGAAAATTGGCAGCACCGTTGCTATGACAACGATTACGTAAGCAGTCCCTCCGGCATAGGCTATAATGGGGGTACTCAACTAAGACTCAGCTGATGAAAGATTTTCAAACGTCGGCAGCACTTGTGAATTCGACTCACTGATTGGCTCGAGAAGTGAGGGGGGGGGGTAAGGAGAATAGAATATATGTTCGGCAAACTCTCGACTTTATATTGCTGAATTTATCAAGAAGGTAAGCCTGAATAGGCGCTTATGAATGGACAATTACCCATCAAAGCAGTATTGTTTTTAAGTAAGCAAGAACTGGCATTTAGAGGACATGGCGAGCGAGAAAATTCTTTAAACATGGGAAATTTTAAAGAACTTTTAAAATTATTGATATCTGAATTAAAACAACGCCTTTTTATGAGGGCGGTATGAGGGTTGGTTTCGTATATTAAAAATTATTTATCATAGAATATGAATTAGGTTATATATAAATATGACTTTCCATATCTGCTTAGTTATTTCTGTAAAGTTGTGCATTCTTCAAAAACTCAAGTTATTATTCGCAAATCTAAAATAAGAAATTTATCTCTAACTGGAATACTTTTTTCGGAGGGTGTACAAAAGTGTGCACGTCTATCTATGTATATATAAATACGCTAAGGAAAACCTTTGTGTCCCTTTTGCAGCAGACTGTGCGAACGGATGAGCGAGAAATTCGACACAGTTAAAGTTCGTATGAAGGTGGGTGTGCGAATGTTAAAATTTTTGTGTAATATGCTAATGCACAGTAATAAGCGAAGTAATTTGGCACGCAGCTTTTCGCGCTCAGTCGGGCGATGGTTTTATTGTATCAATTTTGTAATAGCAATACGAAGTTTCAGCCGTACTATAGGGTTATAGTATTACAACAAAATTTGCAAAAAGTGAAATTATTCCCCGGTTTGGTGAAACGCCTATGACTAAAATGTTTTTTAGACCTGTGCTTGGCAACATTTTCTTAGATGGTCGATAAGTGCGCGAAGTGTTGTAAATTCCATGTTTTAAAGCCGTGAAAAAACGAACCGAATAGGCCAGGTTGCAATCCAAGAGACGTTACACAGAAACGCGCCAATTCGACAATTTTTTCACAATGCCCCGAAACGCGATATTACAAAGCAAATTTTCTCCGAAAATATTATCGAAGAAATACCTCAGCAATTAAAGGGAATAAAAATAGTATTATTAATGAAGTGTATGGAAATATTTCCGAAAACATACTCTCAGATAATATATTGAAGTCAGTTATAATAGAACCTAAAAATGACGATTGGACTTTTATTAATGCTCACTTAATCGAATATCTGATGAATGGAGAACATATCACCATAGCAAACGATAGAACAATTTGCTATGATGACAATAAAATCAATAAATTATTTTCCGGTAGAGTTTTTGAATTCTTTGACTATGAGTGGTTTTTTTACGTTAGCTGGGAACAGGGACGTACCCAGAAAAAATTTTTGGGGTGGGTCCAAAGATTTCGGAGGGGGTCCAAACAGTGAAAAAGGCAGAATTTTATACAACAGAACGTCATAATTATTATTTTGCTTACAAGAACTGAAATTTCGGAGGTTTTCCGGACCCCTGGACCACCCCCTGGGTATGTCCTTGGCTGGGAGCAAGTGAAAAATTGCCAAATAATTGTGATCTGCTCCAAATGCTTACAAACCTAAAGCGATTTCCAGTACACAGTTGTTTATCCCTTTCCAAATTTTGAAGTTTAATTTAATTTTGTATTTTAATTTAATTCCAGACGTTTCCCCCAATTTCACATTATTTCACCATTAAGAATACAATTTTTTTTTTAGTATATTGATATTTTTGTATGTATAATGAATTCTGTATATGAATACTATTTTGTATACGGATTAAAATTTCCGGCTTTGTTTTGGGAAACGACAGTTAGTCCGGGAGCCAGCAACAGATTTTGGTCAGTTATTTCTTCCCGGCCGATAATTCGTGAGAAGATTAAGATAGTTGTGTGTTGAAGCCTGGTGATCGTCAGCTGCCGCACCATGGGTGGGCCGCCCTCCAGACACGTAAAAAAAATAAAAAATTCAGTCATTTCCTCCCGGCTGAAAATTTCTGAAATAATAGTTGGCATAGTACTTGTTTGAAAAAAAAACCGTCAGCTGGCCAAGCGGCGGTGGATTATACGTCAGTTGCTCATACGAACATGTAAAAAAAAATTTTTTTTTTCAATGATTTCCTCCCGGTTGAAAATTTGACAGATGTTTGTTTACATTCTACTTTAAATAAAAAAAACAAGTCAGCTGGCTGTATGCCGGTGGAAAACCCGTCAGCTGGCACAGTGAAAGTGAGGCGCGGAAAGGTAGTGTGGCCGCCGCTAGCTTATTTCAATGCACCAGCTGACGGGTTTTCCCCCGGCATACAGCCAGCTGAATTTTTTTATTATGGCAAGAATTATGTCAACTATTATTTGACAAATTTTCAACCGGGAGGAAATAACGCACTTTATTTTATTGGACACAACGCGCCCTGCAGGTGAGTTGCAAACATAATCAGGAAATAATCAAGCGACCGAATAACAAAAATTAAGTTTGAATATAAATATATCAATATATTTTTTATTTACAGTAAATAATTATTATAATTCTTAAATACTATAATGTTTCATCTTCACTTGTGGCACTCTTATAGTCCTCCGAATCATAGTCCTCCGACTTCAATTTTGAAGTAGCCTTTTTGCAAAAAACGCAAAACGGATTTACAATCGACATTTTATTAAGTAATTTAAAGCAGTTCGACAGTCTTTTTAAGATCCATCCTTCCGAAACGTTTGGACGATCTGTTTCCACTGACTATTTCAAAATATCTCCAATTCCAAAATATTAATTTTTATATTCCCAAAACGATCAAATTATGCTATTCTGAAAACATGAAAAATTTTCGCATTCGAAAGATTTCATTTTGTATACATAGCCATTCTTATATACAGGCAGACGATTTCTTTGCTTGGCTCGAAGTCCGCTTATAAATCCTCGATTTATTTTTGAGAAGAAAAATTAAACTGTGTAATCTAGAAAAGCAATTTAAAAGGAAGGAGTCACAATTTTTCCTTCAAAGCCGGATATAACGTCAATATAACGTCCTTTTCTGCTTGCAGAGCCGAATTTTGTCACACAAATGATAAACTTTTTTGACTCGGAGAAATAAAATGGAGCTGAAAATGCCAAAAAATCGCTTAAAAATGAGGAAACCGGTGGTTTTCATGTTTTTAAAGTAGCACAGATTGTTTTTTTTTTTTATATTTCTATACATAATTATGAAAAATAGTAGGATTATTGAGGATATCAGCGCGTTGTGTCCAATAAAATAAAGTGTGTTATTTCCTCCCGGTTGAAAATTTGTCAAATGATAGTTGACATATTGATTCGGATAAATTGTAAAGTCTGTTGCCAGACACACAAGGAAAAACTGCAAAATAGCTGCAGTAGCATAGGAATCGAAGAGTTTTTAAAAACTACTGTAAAATAATGTTTATTTATTTATTTTTTTTCATAATATGAATTTTAATTTTCCTAAACTAAGAACTCTAAAAATTAGCTGAGCTTTCATTTCATTGTTGAATTTGGCAGCTTAAGCGGCAGTAATGAACAGGGCCATACTCATAAAAGAATTTTGGGAGGGGGTGGAGGTCGAAACGTTGGAAAAGGCAACATTTGTCAAAAAAGTACTTTATTTTGTCAACAAAAATTGAAATTTTGGGAGGGGGAGGAAGACCGGAACCACCTTCCTTAAATATGTCCTTGGTAATGGATTCTGTTGCAATGGTAACAATTATGATAAATATGAGATTAAAACAGTAATAGTATTAAAATAGTCTTTTTTTTATGTTAAATTCTAATCGTAAGTGAATTTGACATCATTCTGATGTCACGAATTTCAAATTGCATAAAAAACTTAGTGAGGATAACGCGCTTTACGGAAAACTCCCTTCACTAAGATTTACTTTTACGTCAGCCAAAATATTCACCGAAAAATGAATGTTTCGTGTGGATATTTCTATGTCTGTGATATTATCAATATTTTAACCCTTTAACGGGTAGTGTTCCCGCTCTGGGAACACCAAACTCTGACGTTTTGACTGTTGCCAGTCAAGAAGAAGAATATATGATTTCTATAAAAATAGTTGCGGGTGACATAGCTCCACGAGAATCCTTTACTTTTTAGGCACGTCATTTCCCGTAAAAAAATGGTCACGATTATTTTTAACAGCACTGACATCTGCTGAAAATTGGAAGAATGCAAGAACAGCTGGATAGATTGCCCAATGCTGAAAAAAGGGCAGCCGTTCCCATCGCTCGACTTAACTACCAGCAAGATGGCGGACGATCGAAACGTTCATCGCGTGCCACAGATCTAGAGACCCTTTTTTGACGACAGCTGGCTGTGCCGGAATAGCCAGCTGTCGTCAAAAAAGGGGTCTCTAGATCTGTGGCACGCGATGAACGTTTCGATCGTCCGCCATCTTGCTGATAATTACGTCGAGCGATGGCAACAGCTGCCCTTTTCTCAGCATTGGGAAAGGGTTGCGCCTCAAAGGGTTAAGACTTTTATTATGGTAAAGTTTTGCCAAGGTGTTCAGCAGAATGACTAAGATTACACATCATTTACGCTTTAGGAATCTATATAAATAAAATTAGACTTTTGTCTGTACATTTCTTGGAATTCAAAAATTTTGCGATTTCTATCCGTTTCAAGCACCCGGGAATCCGATGCGACCCTCAAAAAAAAGTTTGTCTGTCTGTCATTCTGTCCTTCTGTCGTTCTGTCATTCTGTCCGTGACGCTTTTTTTGTTTAAGCATCACGTAAAAACAACAGAAGCGAATGATATGAAATTGGGTGTCATGATAGGTGGTCACTCAACTTAAAACATAGGCGTCTAATTTTTAAAAAATCTTGATTGGATTTTGAGATTTTGCGAAAATCCTTTCTATCTGCTTAAATTTGTCTTCAAGCATCACGTAAAAACGACTGAAGCGAATGATATGAAATTGGGTGCCATGATAAGTGCTCCCTCAACTTAAAACATAGGCTTCGAATTAAAAAAATCTTGATTAGATTTTGCGATTTTGCGAAAATCATTTCAAACTGCTTAAATTTGTGTTCAAGCATCACTTAAAAACGACTGAAGCGAATGATATGAAATTGGGTGTCATGATAGGTGGTCACTCACTTAAAACATAGGCGTCCAATTTTTTAAAAATCTTGATTGGATTTTGAGATTTTGCGAAAATCATTTCAAACTGCCTAAATTTGTGTTCGAACATCACGTAATAACTGCAAAGGTGAAAAAATGATATTTGGTGAAATGATAGGTGGCCACTCACCTTAAACTATAAGCATCTAATTAAAAAATATCGATCCGATTTCGAGATTTTTTGAAAATCGTTTAAAACTGAGTGAATCTTTGTTCCCGCATTACGTAATAACACTAAAGCGAATGATATGAAATTGGGTCACAGGATAGATGGTTGCTCAACATAAACTATAAGTGTCCAATTTTTTAAACATTTTTATTAGATTTTGAGATTTTGTGAAAATTCTCTCAAAATACGTTTCTATTTCCTCAAACATCATGTAATAACGACTAATACGAATGATACGAAATTTAGTGATATGATAGGTAGTTGCTAATCTTAATTTATAGGAGGTGAATTTTAAAAATATTTTGATTACATTTTGAGATTTTGCAAAAATCGTTTTAGAATGCTGAAATTTTGTTCCAGCATCACGAAATAAAGACTGCAGGGAATGAAACGAAATTGGGTGACAGGATAGGTTGTCACTCAACTTAAATTCTAGGCTTCAAATTTTTCAAAATTGTTGATTAGATTTTGAGATTTTGCGAAAATTATTTCAATATGCGTAAAAATTCGTTCGCGCATCCCATAATTACGACTAAAGCAAATGAAATGATATTACTTAGTGAATCTCTAACCTGTAATATTTTAACAATACATAAAAATTATAACTTCGCTTTCTTTACTTCGGCAACATACTACATCCATTCTGTGTACTCCTACAAGGCTGACGGAAGTTCTTGCTTTTTGGAAATTAGCATTCACTAACCGTCAAGGACGGGTACTTCAGCTAGTTAGAAGAATAAATAAAAGAGTGGTCCACACCATTGTTGACGTTATTTTTAGAATTTAAACGAAAAAAGATGAAGATACCCCGCAGAAGCACTTTGAAAGCGCACAGATTTGTTCGTAAAACATTGTTTACGTTCTGTTTAATCTCAAATAACGCTGACATAAATTTTGTGTTATCATTTTGCAGTTACGCTAGCATCTCCAGTAAGTATCCGTAAGGCAAATTTTATGTCACGAGTCAAAGAACTGTTTTGAAATTTAGTAAAGATGGAATTAATTTCACTTTTAGGGTAAGAAAAACATTCGATTCCTGCCCTACGAAGAACGGATACGCAGCTAGTATCGTATAATTGCAGACGAGCCTTGTTTAACCCTTTGAGGCACAACCCTTTCGCAATGCTGAAAAAAGGGCAGCCGTTGCCATCGTTCGACTTAACTACCAGCAAGATGGCGGACGATCGAAACGTTCATCGCGTGGCACCGATCTAGAGACCCCTTTTTTGACGCAGCTGGCTGTGCGTCGTGAAAAAAGGGACTCTAGATCTGTGGCACGCGATGAACGTTTCGATCGTCCGCCATCTTGCTGGTAGTTAAGTCGAGCGATGGCAACGGCTGCCTTTTTCAGCATTGGGCAATCCATCCAGCTGTTCTCGCATTCTTCCATTTTTCAGCAGATGTCAGTGCTGTTAAAAATAATCGTGACAATATTGTTTACGGAAAATGACGTGCTAAAAAGTAAAGGATTCTCGTGGAGCTATGTCACCCGCAACTATTTTTATAGAAATCAAATCTATTCTTCGTGACTGGCAACAGTCAAAACGTCAGAGTTTGGTGTTCCCAGAGCGGGAACGCTGCGCGTTAAAGGGTTAAACATATCTGTGTTTTTTTATGATGAAAGGCTGAAATTTTGTATGTTCACTCATTAATAAATGGGCACATTTTACTGACCGAGAGTTTTTTTTATTTAATTTTTTTGTACGGGGGCCGTACGAAATATAAATTTTGTATTTATTTAGAATATTTTCCTGAAAATTTTAATGGACACCTTAAAATTCTGTACCTTTTTCTGAGTAACAATCTATTGAACATTCTATGATCAATATTTAAAGAATGAAAACCTAAGTCAGTGTTGTTATAATAAAATGAATGACATTAAGGCATTAGTGAAATTGCACACGCACACATACAGACTAAATAAATACGTAAATAAATTTAATAGAATGACACTGACACAAATAAAAATGTATGCATAAAATGACTGCAAAAGAAGGAATAAGGACTGCAAGTAAAAGGAAATAATGGTTGCGAAAATGAAATTGCCTAACAATAAATCTCAACCGGCTTTTCGTAATTGACATTTTGCACAATTTACTACAGTTCTCATATTCAGAATCAAGATGTTTCGTAATGCCTGAAAGGAATCAGATGAGCTTTCTAACTCCATTAACAAAAGTATTGGTGAATCAGTTCGGGTAAAGTCGGAGAGTTCTTTTCTGTTTTTCTTTCAGTATATTGTAGAGCATTTGAACAAGTGTATATTTCGTAAGCAGCTTTCGTAAGTACTTCAGTGGGAAATTTTTTACATCCAAGAAGGATATTAAATTCAAGTTGTACTGATTGTAATGTGTTGAATTGGTTAACCCTTTGAGGCGCAACCGTTTCCCAATGCTGAAAAAAGGGCGGCCGTTGCCATCGATCGACTTAACTACCAGCAAGATGGCGGACGATCGAAACGTTCATTGCGTGCCACAGATCTAGAGACCCTTTTTTGACGCAGCTGGTTGTGCGCGAGCACAACCAGCTGCGTCAAAAAAGGGTCTCATATAAATAATACAGGGGGTTTACAAATAATAAAGGGTCTCATATAAATAATACATTTTCATATAATAATAAATACATATCAAAGGGTCTCATATAAAAAATACAGCCCTTTTTTCAGCATTGGGCAATCTTTCCAGCTGTTCTCGCGTTCTTCCATTTTTCGGCAGATGTCAGTGCTGTTAAAAATAATCGTGACAATTTTTTTACGGGAAATGAACGTGCTAAAAAGTAAAGGATTCTCGTGGAGCTATGTCACTCGCAACTATTTTTATAGAAATCCAATCTATTCTTCGTGACTGGCAACAGTCAAAACGTCAGAGTTTGGTGTCCTCACGGCGAGGACACCACGCGTTAAAGGGTTAAGCAAAACATTTGACTTTGATTTTGCAGCGGCATATTATATTTCGAAGTGATTAAAGATAATTTAAACTGGTATTTCTAACACCCGCCTTTTTTTGTTGGATACAGCTGGAATACAATGGTAGAATCTGAGAAAGAATGCGAAGTCGGCTGTTACCCAGACAGCACAGCAAATTTGCATCAAACTTGCATTAAGCTTGATTTATCAAGTCAATAAACTTGAATTAAGTTTGAAAATTTCAAGCGTGTAAGTTTAATGCAAGCTTGAATCAAGTGTTCAAGTTTACACTTGGCCAACTTGCATTGAGCTTGACATAGCAAGCTTAATTCAAACTTTCTGCACTCTAAAAAATTTTCCTAATTACATGGGGCGCCGGTCCGCGAACTCACCCCATATATTTAATTTTTCCACGCATTTTCTCCTCTACGCTGAAACCTCAAGATATTTAATTTGTTTCCGTCTAGCGTCCGCGATCGATCTCGGGACCTAAGGTCTGGGAAGCCAGCGTGCTAACCACCATGCCAACCTGACACGAGGTAACATATGACTAAAGTTTGAAGTGTGACTGTTGTGGTTGACACGCGGTGTTTTGGCGAGATTGATCAATATTGACCGATGCCGATCTGCATCTTTTATTTTTTCATGGGATGAATCAAAATGAAAATAATGTTATGTGCGATTTATAGACTCTACTAATAGTAAAATAATCATAATATAAACTTAAAAGCAGCACACGTTTTAAAACTTTCAATATCGCAACACTCATGTTGGGCAATATTGGCCAAAATCGAAACAAACGACTGATTTTGAAATCAATTTTGTAGTATAATTGTATTTTATTTTGAAGAATTTCCATATTTGGAAATATAGAATCTTTTTTTTAAAAATTCTATGGTCATGTACATTTATGACTGATGATAAATTATTTGCTATGTGGATGTGGCTTTCCAAATCAAGCAGTAATCAAGTTGTATTCAAGCTGGACAGTTCAAATGATTTCTACAAGCTTGCTGCAAGCTTAAAAAGAATTGAACTGTCAAGTTTGTATTAATACATCAAATTCAGAGAAATGTCAAGCTTGATTTAAGCTTATGTACTGTCTGGGTACTTTACTCCTCTCCCCTCCCTCAAAAAAAAAAAAAAAAAAAAAAAAAGGGAGTTTTCTAAAAACGTTTCCGGGCTCGAAATAAATCTCGACGACAACTACAAATGCCGTGAGACTAGCCCAAATAGAGGGCATCCAAAGAAATGTCAAGCTTGATTTAAGCTTATGTGCTGTCTGGGTACTTTACTCCCCCCCCCCCCAAAAAAAAAAAAAGAAAATGGTGCAGTTTTCTAAAAACGTTTCCGGGCTCGAAATAAATCTCGACGACAATTACAAATGCCGCGAGACTAGCCCACAGCTGGATTCTCCGCTCGTCGTTAATTTTTCGCAGTCGTTAACTTTACCCCGCCTTGAGGTGGAGTTTTAAGGACGAGCGTCAGGGGGTTCATGCGATTGGCTAAAAGACCTCCCGTTTTCCTCCGGAGTTGTTAGCGCAGTCGGTAACCAAACAACTGGTTCTGCCCAGTTGACAGCTAACAACCGACGATTTCGTGAACCACCGGGGCAGAATTCCACCCGATAGCTTTGATGATCCAAAGTTCTCGTGGCAAGTTTAACTGCGAGTGTTAAAAACTTTATTAATTTTGAGCGTCTCTTCCTATCTCATATGTATTTTAAGTTTATATATAAAATTGTAGAATGGCTGCAAGAAAAATGAAGGCTTCCCCCCCCCCCCCTGTTTGTTTTTCTCATTGAATTATTGCTTAAATTTTGTGAAAGTTAAGCGAAAAAACTGCAACTGCTATTTACCGTTATTACAAAAGTACGAAAATTTAAGATTTTGACGTGGCCTGAATGGTTTTTGCTGCTAGCTTATAAAAGTTCACAGCATTTTTTGTTGCCAGCTTTAAAATATTATTTCGCGCCCTGATTCGCAGTATACTACTTTAATTAAAAGTATAACAAATGCACATAAGTCTCCATATTAGTGTCACACTTATATACATGTTCTTTTAATTCTCCCTTGTTATTAAGGTATCTGTGCACTTTTATTACCACTTTAGTGATATTAATTTCTGACCAAGTCGAAGCGGCGAGGTTAGTGAAATGTTAAAACTCGCCAAGATTAACCATTCTTGGCAATTTGTTTCCAAGTTGCCGCCAAAATGTAAGTCCCCAAAACTGAACCTAGCTTGGAAATATTTCTATTTGGCGAGACATTGCAAACCCTACTGTTTATTATAAAGGTGAAGTTTAGTTAGAATATGTCTGACAGATTCTAAAACAGTTTTCATAAGCAATTTTGGCATAGATTTCATTCGAAAAGAAGTGTTTTATGGAACAAGGAAGACAAACACGGCACAGTCTTGGATTACGGTGCGCTTTCTGAAGTAATGTGAAAAGGAAGACAATTAGGGCCTGCACATAGATTGCGATACACTTTCCAACGTGATTAAGCAGGAATGACAAATAGGGCCGATGTATGGATTATGTTACTCTTAATCTACAGTACTTCGGTGCGTATTTAAAATATGAAAGCCTTTCAGATTTTCCTTTCCCTTTTCATATTTTCTAAACCTTACACAACCCATCTGTTACCCAACTTCAACCCTATTAACTTTACTCTTCCTCTGTGATATTAACTCTTACAAACCTGATTAAATAATTTTTCTTTTTATAATGGGTATTAAATTTGTAACTAAAAATGAAATAAAAAATCCCGATTATTAAATTTTCAGAAAAAACAACGTTAAAAACAAACCAATTGCGTTAACCCTTTGAGGCGCAACCCTTTCCCAATGCTGATTCCCAATGCCCAGCTGGCTGTGTCACACAGCCAGCTGCGTCAAAAAAGGGTCTCTAGATCTGTGGCACGCGATGAACGTTTCGATCGTCCGCCATCTTGCTGGTAGTTAAGTCGAGCGATGGCAACGGCTGCCCTTTTTTCAGCATAAGTTTAAGAAGCGACAGTAGTTTTTTTTTTATGTTAAAAAGGGTTTTAAAAAAAGAAAAGTTATTTGTGAATTAGATTTTTATAAGTTGAAAGCACAAGAATTTTAAAAATTGGAATCATCTTTACTAAATTTGTTTTCTAGTGCAAGCACACTTATTTGCAATAATTTACAGTAATTAAACTTAAAAATAACATTTTTTAAATACTGCTTGTAAGTTAAGTACAAAATGAAATAATCTTCAATATATTTTAAGGTTAATTCGCTCCTTTAATATTTTTCAGCAGTGTATGTATGTGTTGTATTAAATCTGATTAGCATTTCAGTCAGGGGCGTAGCCAGGGGGTGGCTGCTGGGGCTGCAGCCATCCCCGAAATGAGTAAACCTAGAATACGGTGAAAATTACTTATTCGTGGATAAATTTGAAAGCTTGCCTTGGTAAATCCATGGTACATTTGAAAGTTCCTTTTGAGAAATTCGAGGTTCAGCTATAGACAAGTAGACCTAAGCCAAAAAATTTTTTTTTTCTAATGTATGTTTTCCAAACTGCAAAGATTAATTCGATTTGTGAATTTTTAAAAATTGTCTTTCTTCCTTTTATTTAATTTATTTTTATATGAGAACACTTTTAGACAAAATTAAAAGGGGCACTACCCCCCCTCTTCTTTAAACAAAGATATGTTACATCGATTTTTTCTAAGTTGAATTGCATTCTAGTCTTCAGCCATCCCCCCAAAAAATTACTATCTACGCTACTGATTTCAGTGGTGGTAAATCATAAATTCAAGATTTCGAAAATTCACAGTTTTGAGCATATCTGATTAGTACAAGGAAAATCAAACAGCTTTTGAACTTTGTGTTCTTCTTCATTCAATGTTATCGCTCCTTTTAGAGCTACATTTTTTTTTTCTCTGTGGCCTATAAATACGCAAATATTTAGTGTTGGCTTCTAGATAAATTGTACAGAAAGATAATATTTTCACTTTTAAGAAATGCATATCTTTTTGGCATTTTCTTCTCTTATCCTCTGATAAGATTGTGTTCCATTTGAGAAATAAAGGAAAGATAATAATAATAATAAAAGTACTTTTAAAAAATGTTCATTCGATAGATTCTGTTTTAGTTTTTTTTTTTTTTAATCTTCTAAATTTGAAAAGAAAAGAAACGATAAAAATACTAGCTAAGAATGTTTTTGTGTTTGACGCTTTTTAGCATTTGATTTGTTACAAAACTAAATTGCATAGGCGTAAATTACTAATGGCAGGGGGATGGCAATTGCCCCCGACCCTAAATTTCAACAAAATTCAGATATCACCAGCTTAAAAGCAGCATTTTATACAATCCTACTATATAGTTACGCTGATCCCTGACTCTTTCTGTAACCATTCCGGGTAACCACTCGAAGATAAAACTTTCACCGCCATTACTACAACGAGATTAACCCTTTGAGGCGCAACTCTTTCCCAGTGCTGAAAAAAGGGCAGCCGTTGCCATCGCTCAACTTAACTACCAGCAAGATAGCGGACGATCGAGACGTTCATCGCGTGCCACAGATCTAGAGACCCTTTTTTGACGCAGCTGGCTGTGCCGGCACAGCCAGCTGTCATCAGCTGTTCTAGCTTTCTTCCATTTTTCAGCAGATGTCAGTGCTGTTAAAAATAATCGTGATATTTTTTTTTACGGGAAACGACGTGCTCAAAAGTAAAGGATTCTCGTGGAGCTATGTCACCCGCAACTATTTATACAGAAATCAAATCTATTCTTCGTGACTGGCAGCAGTCAAAACGTCAGACTTTGGTGTTCCCAGAGCGGGAACACTGCGCGTTAAAGGGTTAAAATGTTAAGCACAAGAACCTAATAATATCTACAGCGTCTATACGATCCGGTTTAAATTTTTGATAATTATGTATAAAAAAAAATATAGAAAAACAATCTGCGCTACTTTAAAAATCTGAAAATCCACCGGTTCCCTCATTTTTAAGCGATTTTTTGCTATTTTCAGCTTTCTTTTATTTCCGAAAAAAAAAAAAAAAGTGAATCATTTCCGTGACAAAATGAGCTTTTCCAATGGCTATGACGTCCTATTCATCCCGGTCATCAGGCTTTGAAAGGGAAAGTGTGATTCCAATTCCTTTAAAATTATTTTTCCAGATTACATAGTTTTATGTATATATGTTTTTTTTTCCCACACAAATAAATTGTCTGCATGAATACAAGAATGGCTGTGTACACAAAACGAAATCTTTCGAATGCCAAAAGGTTCCGCGCGTTTCCAGAAGAGCATGACATTCGATTCGGGTCTAATAATGAAAATTGAATGTGAACTTATTTATTTTAGGTGGGCGAAGATTAAATATATATTGAATGTAGACATATTTTCGTCCAATGTTATTTCTAGCGCCCGTTGTAATTGCCACCACAACGGGCTTTGACTTCTAGTAAGAAATATTTTGCCTCCAGCCCCCTCTTTAATGTTACATGCCCATTTATGCCAATGCATACGTGATTAGTAAGTCGATCAAGGGAAGTATGCCAAGTGTGAGCATTATGTCACTTGATTATGTCATTAAATCGAAGGCTTAACACTTCAAATGTTGCTGAGCTGCAGCTCGTATGTAGATACACTGATGTCAATAGTGGACACTAGAGCCACTCCATACGGCTCATATTAAGATGCATACCCAAGCTCATATTTAGACAGCTCCGTAGCCCGTAACCGGGAAAAAAATTCGAGTTGGTTGGGGGTCAAGTTTTATGTTTCAATGTAGTAGTTTGTTTGTTTTTTCCAGTACTAGGGGCCAAGGCCCCTATAGGCTCGCTTTTCGTATGAGGCATTCGGCGCCTAATACGGCTTATTCGTAAAAAAGGCATAATTCCAACAGACAAAACCCAAAGGTGGATCAGATAGAATGTTACCGAGCTACACATTGCTTGACACCTTCGTCGAAACTCAAATCCCCACGGTATCGGAGGAGATAGCGTATCAAGCTTCTGACAGCGGCGGCCGTTACTTATTTTATAATAGAGAGAAAAATGACTGCTGTAAATTAAGAATATGACCCAACACTGTGAAGAGGGGATTGCGCCAATTAACAATTTTCAGGTGAGGACGTTTTTGGTACTTTTCATGATTAAAAGAAATAAAATACTTGGACAGTTTATATTTTAATATTTTTTTTAAAATTATAAACTTCAAACTGTTCTTATTCATTATAAAGGTACTAGTTAGACCCCCTCACATAATCGAAAATTTTGCGTTGTGAAAGGGTATGCATACGACTTTTTTAAACACAATTATTTTAGACTCTTATAAACACCCCTCAAACCGTTTTAAACCATTCCCTAACTACTGATTTACTATTTCCCACATAATATAGGGAATAATCCCAGGTTTACACTTGGTCGGTTTGGGTGCTGTCGCCTTCAGTGAGACTACGAGCGATGAAATACGGTTCGCTGATTGGCTCTCTTCTTAGGGAGCCAATGAGGAGGACAATACTTACCCCTCACATCCCGCACTACTGGTTTGCGCTTCTTATTGTTGGAAAAATGTCGTGCTGTGGGCGAGGCGTCCGTGTTAGCTCTAAGTGGTATGAAAAACATTTTTTGTTATTGTTGTGAACTACAACTATAACTACTTTTCGAAAAATGTAGTTAACAATGTAGTTAATACTTTTTGACAAATGTAGTTAACTACAACTATTTTTGAGATATAGTCGCTACTTCGCTATTTTTTCACTACTTTTAGGAGACAAATATTTCTAAAATATTCAATTTTTCAGATTTTAGGATACTGGACTAATTATTGAAAACTATTGATAACCTAATTAGAGAAAACTATTGCTCTAACAAGCAATTATTGCTAATTATTAAAGTATTGATGAAACTAGTTAAGTTTTAATGATTCTAGGAGATCAAAGTAAACAAATTTTTGTGGCCAAACTTGATGTGCGTGTATGTGTGTGTGTGCGGAGGGGGGAGACGGGGGGAGGTTCCTTCAAGTATTAGCTCTAGTTCTAGGCTCGGAAGAAGGCAATTGCCCGAAGCGATGATGTAGCAAGAGCCTAATAGCACGGAAAGTCACAATGACGTTGCCGTGACGTCCCTGTGGGTCACATAGGTCGCAGTCACACTGGTGACCAATATCTGACGTCAACCGGAAGTCAGAGTGTGACTTGCCTGTGACGATAGCTTGTGACTTCTTCCCGACGTCAATGTGACGGATCGTTTTTGACGTTCTTCTGGTAATGTCGCAAAAGAGTCACAACTGTACACTTTTGTGACGGCAATGTTTCGCTTTTATTTTTATTAATAATGAGTATTTTGGGGAGGGATGGAAGGAATGACGGTTTATTCTTTCTCCAATGCACAAAAAAGTAATTTTGTATCGTACTACATATTACACCATTTTTTTTAATTACTGGTAAAAGCATGTTTTAAAGAAACAAAAAAGTTCCGAATAAGGAAACATAATTTTTAACGTAAAATTTTACAGCCTTAACCAAGTGTTGTGCAAATACCTGGAAATGGGTTTTATTGTAAATAAAAATTATTCAGCAAAATTTGTTAGAGCACAATAAATATGGCTAACAAATGCTCAAAAACCAGACCTAATTCTAGATATAGTAAAGCACCGTTTTTATGTTTCTCCTTTATACGACTTTTACATTTATACGTCGTTTTCTTGAAGTCTCGATTCATTCCTATTCATTTTAATGCAAAAGTGCTTCGTTTATAAGACAAACAGTATCGGTTACACGTCGTTTATCACCTTCCTAGACTTCGTAAATTTTCTGTCTGCCTCATTATTTTCTTATTTAACAGAAACTTATCCCAGACTGAAGGTCGAATGAAGGATGCAGGGTGGGTTGTACCTTGAACCATTTTCCTTAGAAGACGTACGTAATCGACTATACTTAAAAAAATAGAAAATATTTTGCGTGACAGAACACGGGAAAAAAATAATGAACTTAATTCAATCAGAATGCTGTAATTAATAATTAAAGACAATGCCAGCACATCAGACGACTATGAATTTTTTTTAAAATTCAATGTCTGTATTATGACCATGAATCACATCATAATAAGTATGCAATGTATGTTACAGTAATACTAAACATATGCAGTATTTAAGACATAGCTGCACAATAAAGTCATGATTCACTTCGCTTTTATAATGAATGTTTCGTTTTAAAATTCTATTATCGTTTTCAGTGTAAAAACTATTACGAAGTAATTTACTAGTACCTTGAAAAACATAAAACTGCTATATTTACGAACATTTTCATTAGTAGTCTTAAACCTGTAATAATCAAAGTTGAATATTAATGTTTTATTTATACGTCGTTTTAGGTCGGCCCCTTGAAAGGCATATAAAGAATGCGTGAGTCTAGTTTCATGTACTTAATTCTGTTTGGGGCAGGGGCGTAGCCAAGGGGGGTCATAACCCACCCATGAGAAATTTTTGCCATACAAAATGCATATTCTTCACTACAATATCACAACACGTATACATATATATGAGTTGTAGTAGTCATAACCCCCCCATGAAAAATTTCTGGCTACGCCCCTGGTTTGGGGTTACAATTTACATACAAATATACAGGATGTCTCAAAAGGGCGTTGCCAATCTTAACATGCCGGTCTGTCATTCCATGACAAACAAACTATACAGAGGAAGTTGTATTCCGAAATGCAAACGGCGACCGCTAGAGGGCGATACTCGCAGGCTTATGGAAGCGTGATCATTTCAGCCTAGGAGGCTAGCTCCAGCCGTCGCCGTTTGCATTTCCGGACACAAGTTCCTGTATAAATCTTGTTTGTTATGGTATGACAGACCAGCATGTTAAGTTTGGCAACAATCTTCTGGGACACCCTATATATTTTCAAACTAAAAGATTTGTCGACAATGTTTGAAAATACTGCAAATGTATACAGTTGGTACTTTAATAGCTCAGAGATTTAAAAGTAGATCCTGGGCTTAGTTCGGGCCTAGAACTCAAAGTGTTACAAATTTTTTTCGATATTTTTGTACATAATTATCCAAAAATTCAAGCGGATTCGTGCAAACGGTGTAGATGTTATTAGGCTTTTTGTGCTTAATTTTTTAATCTTTTTGAAGTAATGGCGGTTAAAAGTTTGATCATGGAGTGGTTGTCAGGAATTGTAAAAGAATCAGTGAGTGAGTGAGTCAGGGATCAGCGTAACTATATAGTAGGATAAACTGAAACACCAGGTGCAGTTGAAAGTCAGTTGCATCTGTACCGCAATGGCGTCGTCCGCAAATTCTCAGTTCTCATAAAATAATCGAAAGTGAAGTGGAGCCGACCTTGGTCAGCACTTGGAAGGGGGACAACCTCTCTGGCCTGGACGGCTGTGGGACCGTCTAAGCTAAAGGCGGGTTGTGCACGTAAAGTATGTTCTTGGCTCAAGTGTCCTCTGGGGTGTGCCAATGTAGGTTCTAGGTCTCTCATCTGGAAATGGTTCAATAATAGGAGACCATTCACAAGTGGACAACGCTGTCCTGCTTAATAGACGCCCTCATAATAAAATTATTGCAGCCCCTCGTTATATCGCGTTTATCGGGAGACAAGAAAAATGCGCGATATATCCGGGGAGGGGAAATAGCAGGCTGAGGGGGGGGGGATGTCCGTGATATGATGAAATTTTACATTTATGAACACACGCTCTTAAAAATATAATAACAGTATAAGTATTGTAATAAAAGACAGTCACTTAAACAATAAAAATAGAAGCTTAGTTTATAATTTAAATTTATATACACCCGACCAGTGGCATGGCGAATAGCGCGCGCACTAAACTAGAAGACGGAAGGTGCCTGGTTCGAAACCAAGTCGCGTCTGCCCACGTAACCGTTCGGAGTTTTCCGTGGTTTCCTTCGCAACTTAGCGTAAATACGAGTTAGGACCCCTTAGAAAGACCCCCCACGGAGGGCACCCCACCCATAGGCCTAGATCGCTCGTGCAGATAATTGGCCTTAATCCCACAGCAACATTAAAATTATGTACAAATACACATTTCATTTCCTGCTGCTAAAAAAACTATTCAAAATCGTCTGATTTGATTTTAGCAAAGATCAAAAAGCGACAGTTAATTAATTGTATCTCACTTATTTGATTGGAAATGTATTGTTTGAATGTACTCTACAGGGTGTCCCAAAAATAGCGCCCAAACACTGCACAGCCAGATTTCTCGTTGGGAGTACATGAAAAGTGCCCAAAGAACCAGAATTGTACGGCCCGCAGTTTTCAAGAAAAGTGCGAGGAAAAAGCAGAAACGTCATTTCCGGTACACGAAAAGAGCCTTTATCGGAAACCTGGACATAGTTTTTTCATGCATATCTATCTATATAAATAAAACAAAGTGTAAACTGTCCGTTAGTTAGTTGCTTGTCTGTGTCTCGCATAGCTCGCAGACCTACCAAATTTTGTATGGAAATTCTCCAGGACGGGTCCTGACATACCTCGGAGCGATTTTTTCGAAATTCGAATTATTTTAGGCGATATCGACAAAAAACGTGTCGCAAAAGGCAAATTTTTGCTCTCGCCATTTCGCAATTGTAACCCCGCCGTGGAAAGAGTGAAGATTAAGCGTATCTAGGTTGCCATATTTGGCACGTTTATTAAATGATTCAGACTCTTGAAGTAAAAATAAAAGAATAACGATTTTTTTTTGTTTAGATTATTTGTAAGGTTATTTTTTAATTAAAATATCGTGTGCATGTGAAATCAGAGCAGGAATGAAATGTTTTATACTCAAAAGAAAAATAGGATTTGGACTTTTTCCGAGAGTAAAATGTGCAACTTTTTAATTTGGCGAAAAATAAAATGGTTGAAGTGCGATTTTGAAGAGATGATTCTAACGCTTGGCGCAATTTATCGTAATTTCATCGTCTGCTGAATACACCTGAGAATAAGTTTTTGAAATTTTCATTCAGTTGGAACTGTGAATTTTTCTGTACAGCTTTTCTCCATCTATTTCTAACATCCAGAAAAAGGATGTTAGAAATATCAATTTTAATTGTGTTTAACCACACTCATGAATAATGATATACTTTCCAATTTAATGAAATAAGGAACGAAAATAGGAAAGACCCATGGATTATAATACGCTTTTAATATATAGCACTTTAGTGCGTATTTAAAATCTGAAAGTGTTTCAGATTTTCTTAATTTTTTTTTTTCCGTTTTTTGATAAAGGCCAATATATCCAGAAGCTCTTCATAATTAATATAGGACGAAAATAATTTGTTCCTTTTTGTATGTTTTTATCATTTAACCATCTTATTTCTGCAACCAGGGGCAGCCCGATACGGTAAGCATCGCATCTGGGCGCCGGCTTCGAAGGGGCGTCATTTCGAACTCAAAAACTAAGTAGAGCATAAAAGGGGGCGTCTTTTTTATATTAGCAGGGGGCGACACTTACCGTAGGGTCACTCCTGTTTCTAACCATCTTAATTTTAAATTCCATTCAGAATCTGAGCGATTTCAGTGCCAAGGAAGCCGGTGAGGAACAGGATTCTCTCCGAATAAGATTTATTAAAATGGCGAACCAACTGGTCGCCGGAGGCGGCTAGTGATTTCATAAAATGATGCTCAAAATGTCCATCGTGCATATCGAGACTTGCACGCGCCCGCAGGGTAATGGCCAACTGCTTACGTTGCATCAATCTGGTAACCACATAAATACGCACAGCATGAAGGGGGGGGGCTGAATCACTATTCGTTGTAATTAGCACTCGATAGATCAATTCTTTCAAACGTTTTCATTGAAAGAAATTCATAGGTGGCAGATCTAATGATTGTAGCGGCCTCAACACCGAATCCCGCATATGTAATCCAGCGTCCAATTTACTGTTTCTAGTTGTTTTTCCTCGCACAGGATGTGACGTCATATTTGGTTTTTTTTATTTTTCTTAAACTTTATTTGGTAAACTATTTTCTTTATTTGGTAAACTATGGATGCACAGGTACAGTTTTTTGCGCAATTTTTATGTACTTCTAACGAGGAATCTGGCTGTGCAGAGTTAGGGCACTAATTTTGGGACACCCTGTATATACTGCTCAAGTAAAATACAAAATAATAAGAGTACAGAAAAAAAAAGTGGGAGACGGAAAAAGCGCGATATATCCGAATACGCGACATATCGAGGTGGGATATAACGAGAAGGGACTGCCGGAATCTCAAGGCCTCGTAGTTGTCGAGCTTGTAGTCGGAAGCTAATCTGCCATTGAAAAGAAAAGAAAAATCCCGAAAAGGCTTTAACCCTTTAACGTGCAGTGTTCCCGCTCTGGGAACACCAAACTCTGACGTTTTGACTGTTGACAGTCACGAAGAATAGATTTTATTCCTATAAAAATAGTTACGGGGGAGATAGCTCCACGAGAATCCTTTACTTTTTAGCACGTCATTTCCCCCTAAAAAAAAAGGGTCACGATTATTTTTAACAGCACTGACATCTGCTGAAAAATGGAAGAATGCGAGAACAGCTGGATAGATTGCCCAATGCTGAAAAAAGGGCAGCCGTATCCATCGCTCGACTTAACTACCAGCAAGATGGCGGACGATGACGATTTTTTGACGACAGCTGGTTGTGCCGGCACAGCCAGCTGTCGTCAAAAAAGGGTTTCTAGATCTGTGGCACGCGATGAACGTTTCGATCGTCCGCCATCTTGCTGGTAGTTAAGTCGAGCGATGGATATGGCTGCCCTTTTTTCAGCATTGGGAAAGGGTTGCGCCTCAAAGGGTTAAAATGGAAGCATGCAGAGAGAAAAACAAAATAAAAGAACTCAAAACTAAATTAATAGAATCGAAGTAAAATAAAGAAAAAAAAACGATTCAGAGATTATTATTAATAATAATATATAGTTCGGTGATCCCTGACCCACTCTCTAACGATCCCGGGCAAACTCATCCAAGATATAAAGCTTTTACCTCCATTACTCCCAAAAGATTAAGCACGAAAAAAAAACAATAATATCTACACCGTTTGTACGATCCGCTTGAAAATTTTCATGATCATGTATAAAAATATAGTAAACAATCTGCGTTACTTTAAAAATCTGAAACCCGTTCCTTCATTTTAAAGCGATTTTTTGGTCTTTTCAGCACCATTTTAATTCCGAGAGTAAGAAAAAATAAAAATTGACATTTGCGTGACAAAATTACCTGTTTCGAGTGAAATTCCAGTTCGTTTAAATTAGTTTTTCCAGATTACATAGTTTATTTATTTATTTTTTTTTCACAAATAAATCGTCTGCATGGATATAATTATGGTTTTGTACACAAAACGAAATCTTTCGAATGCGCAAAATTTCCTTGGGTATATAATAATGAATATGAAATCATTTATTTTCGGCGGACGAAGATTAAATATAATTGAGTGTAGACCTATTTCAGCGAAATGTTTTTTCTAGCGATCGTTGTAATTGCCACCACAACGGGCTTTGACTTCTAGTTATTAATAATAACTTGTTCTCATTACGTTCATATCTATGTTTAAATGTTTGTTGTTGTATTTGGTTGATTTCTTTCACTCATAACAGAACTTGCTTCAGATGTAAAACACTTCAATTAAACATTCCAAGAGAATTTTTGACACCATAACCCATTCCAAACTTCATGTTTCATTTTCCCCCCCCCCTTCTTTTCAAATAATCATCTCATTTATGGAAAAACCATAAGAGGTTTTTTTTTTTAATCAAATGTTTTCTGTAGCAGGAAGCTTTTTGATTTGCTCCATTTAGAAATCTTTTTCTTTTACACAAAAACATTAATGGTTTCTCTAGAAAGCATTATATTTAAGATGAATACTAAATTACATTCGCATATGTAGGTAAATTAATGTTTCGCAAGTAAGATGTTGCTTCACAATGCAGAAATGATGGGTTTTTGTTGCATGGTGTATTCAACCATTCTTCTGTTTGCATTGTAATGAGATATCATAATTTTTAGTGAGCAAATGGTTGATATGAAACTGATTTCTTCTTCTTGTGCAGGAAGGTGTCTGGTTCGAAATCAGGTCACGACCGACGACCTAACCATTCGGAGTTACCGTGGTTTTCTCCGAAACTTCGAGTAAATGCGAGTTCAGACACCTTAGAAAGTCCCCCACGGAGGGCAACCCCACCCCCCCCGGCCTAGATCCCTAGCGTAGATAATTGGCCGTAACCCACTTTTGCAATTCCTCTTATGAAGAATGAGTCTTTCTTTCTCTCTTTTTTTTTAATCCAAACATGTTAATTTATTTATTATGTTCTGATGGTTATTCTTAGAATCGACTTTATCCCATTTAAAAGCATATATTCAGTTAGATTCTACTGGTATGAATGTACAAGGAAGTAAAGTGATCGGATTTTTTTTAATGACTATGTCATTTTATCTCTCACCCCTTTATTGAAAATTGTCCGAAAATTGTGTCCCAAAAAAGCGACATAAAAATATGCGACATAATTTTACATATATTTAAATACTATTAGTTCACAACAGCTTTGATCTATTGTTACACTTTTTCGTAAGCTGTAGAATATGCATCACATGTATTTTTTACATATATTTAAATACTATTAGTGCATAACAGCTTTAATCTATTGTTATAATATTTCGTAAGCTGTAGAATATGCATCACGTGTATTTTTCTATAAATAGGTTACAATCATAAAAATTTCAACATAGGGTTACCAGGTGAAATACTCGAATGATGGGAGATAAAATGACATAGTCAATTAATATCGTTTTAATGTGGGAACTAACTGAAACTGAAAAACAAGGGGGGTTCAGGGGGGTCTCACCCTGGCGAGTAGGGATGGTCGCGAGACTACGAGACGAGACGAGACTTCTCGCGGTCTCGCACTTTGACGAGACGAGACCTCCAGGTACGAGACGAGACCACAGGGCGCGAGACGAGATCACAGGGTGCGAGACGAGACCACGAGTCAGGTATCGCACGAGACCGCGAGACCAGTCTCGTGGTCTCGCGTTAAAATAGGCAAAGATGGTTATGGTCGGTATTTTAAAATCTTTCTAAAAGCGGCAAGACCGTATTTTGCAAAAATCTTCGCCCCACAGCAATTAGCAGAGATTAACAATTAGCTTACAGCATGAAGTGTACAGAAAATTACTTTTGTAGTATTTTCATACACTGCTGGCCACCCAAATTGCAACACCAAGAAAAACAAGAGATATCACAACAAAATTTATTGTGTAGATAACATGTTGACCAAGTAACAAATGATTAAATTTACAGCATTCTATGAAGCGTGGTTCCTGCCAAAATCAGTACCCAGAGTAGCCGCCGTTGTTGGAGATCACAGCTGCCACACGCCTCGGCATTGATTCAAAGAGACTTTGAATGTGTTCTTGGGGTACAGCAGACCAAGCAGCTTCCACACGTTGCCAAAGTTGATCTGGTGTGACAGCTGGGGATGAACTCTGGGTCAGTCGTTGAGCAACCATGGACCACATGTTTTCTATCGGAGAAAGATCCGGAGAGCGCGCCGGCCAGGGAAGCAATTCAATCTGGTGATTGACGAAGAACCCTTGGACAATGCGTGCCACGTGTGGCCGTGCATTATCCTGCTGAAATATGGCTGTTGGCAAGCCCTGAAGGTAAGAAAGGACAACTGGCTCCAACACCTCGGAGATGTAGCGCTGGCTGGTTAAAGTACCGGCAATGCGTACTAGAGGAGTGCGAGAGAGATATCCGATACCGCCCCATACCATAATACCCGGTGCAGGACCAGTGTGACGGTGCATAATGCAGCTGTTCAGCATCCTCTCTCCACGGTGTCTCCAGACTCGAATCCGACCGTCGTGGTGTTGCATACAGAAGCGTGACTCGTCAGTAAAGAGAATTTCATTCCATTCTGTCGTCCACATCCTTCTTTCATCGCACCATTGGCGGCGGAGACGTCTGTGGTTCCGCGTCAGAGGTAGACAAAGCAACGGACGTCTTGCGGACAGACCATTCTGCTGTAAACGACGTCGAATGGTACGCGCAGACACTGGATGATGCGTTACAGACTGAATCTGCTGTGATATGGTTCGTGATGTGACTGAGCGGTCCGTCACTGCCATGCGTACAATCTGCCTGTCATCACGTGACGTGGTGCACTGAGGTCGATGCGGTCGATCACGTCTGTCCGTCGTACCCTCCTGCACCCAACGATCACATATCCGCATCACAGTTGTTTGGTTTCGTCCAATACGACGACCGATTTCCCTGAAAGATAACCCACAATCTCGGTATGCCACTATCCTTCCTCTGTCAAACTCGGATACTTGATCAAAAGATGATCGTTGTTTCCTACGAGGCATAATTTATCGTTTTTTTGAAAAAAAAGCATTTTCAAATATTCGTGATGTTTACATGATTAGTCAGAAACAAAATGGTATGGCTATGGGTGTGGGCAGTGGCTTATAACAAAGGTCTGAAGGTCTGAGCGCCCCCTCCCCCCGCGGAATATTTTTTGGGGGTTCCCCTCCAATCTTTTATGAAATGGTCAAGTTTATAGTTTTCATACATACCCCTCGCATCCAGAATATAAGATAATTCAAAAATGATTACCGTAAAGATTAAAAAATAAAAAGTTTAAATTAATGTTACTTTTTTAAGCTAAAATTTACTAAAAATATACAAAAGTAAAAATGTATTTTTACACAAATCAAGTGTTCGTTTGATTGTTGAACGCGCTTTTATTTGGAATACTACTACTTTTCATGAACACTAATAGTTTTATTGAAGATTGCATTGTGAATGATTAATGAAAATGAAGGAAGAAGAAAAAAAGATAACCCTGTATACTTTCAGAAGTTTTCACAGGGGTGTAGTGGGGCCGGAACGATGTTCCGGTACTTTTTTGTGAGCCGGAACGGCGTTCCGGAACCCAAATAAGATAAGATTATTATTTTGTTGTGGTGAATGTTAAAAAGAAAAAGAAATTCTTATATATCCTGATCACACTAGCAATATTCCTGTCCCAATTCTATGAATACCTTTATAGTTGAAATTATTCCAATGAACTGATAACTGGGTCTAGTCTATTAGAAATTCAATCCCCTGCATTTTCTGTTCAGAAGAAAATAAACATCACCATCACGATGCAAATAATAAAGTACATAGAATCATTAGACTCTCAGAATCACTGTCGATAACAAAACGAACACAGATGTTAAACGCGGTGGTACTATTGCAGGCAATGAAATCTGTGACAACCCACTTGACCAGTCAGTGGCGGATCCAGGGTAGGGACTAAGAAGCTTCAGCCTCCCCAAGGATAGTTATAGGGTAACATTCTGCTTTATTATACACCTCGGATAGGTAAAATGAACTTTTTAAAATTAATTATGCTATCCCAAAAAATCTTGCATCGCTTTAGACTAAAATTTTACTTAACTGTACACTCTGTTTGGGTCAATAAAGATTTTTTCAAAATTATCCATAGTCTCTTATATATTGATTGACATAAAAAAAAGCAGGGTTTTATTATTAGTTGTCATAAATAGGTCCCCCCCCCCACGTGGAGTCAGGCGTTCCGGGAAAAACATTTTTAGCACTACAACACTGTTTTCAACCCATAGACCCAGATATATCTATAACAGGTCTATTCTTTCTACGGTGTTAAAATATAAAGTTTTTCAACTGTCATATTTTACTAGTTCCATAAAAACTGAAATCTGAAAGCATTTCATTCGAATTAATCGAAAGTCTCCAAAGCGTCCCAACTTCCTCGAGGGGGGGGGGGGTATGTGCCCACCTTGACGCCCTGCTTGGCAAACACCCATTGTGCAGGTTTGATTTAAACACAATCAATGGTTTTAGTATTCTTCTTATCATTTGAAGTTTCTAGTTTTGCTAGTTTGGAAGTCTTCTCAAAAGTGGACTCTCAAAAAACACTTTGTAAAAAATACATTTTATCAACGTTAAGACAAAAAAAAAAAATAAAATAAATAAATAAATAAATGAAGACATTTATGAAACCAATTTATCCCTCTACTCCCTGTGTTACAGCCCTTGTCCTAAGAAAACAAACAAATTAAACTACTTCTACTTCTACTACTACTTCTTTATTTTATTATTTTCAAGAAGAAATGCACGTTTTATGCAAAAACACGTTTCATGCAAGGAGAAAACCCTCTTTTTTTTTCTTCACTTTGACCTCTTATCTCTTCGCGGACCCTTTCGTCTTTGAACAAGGAAAATCCTCATTCTTGGAACTCAGCTTTCTTGTTGCCGGAAGACTGTTGACCAGGGGATTCTGTGTATTCGAGACCACCTACTATACTATCATCCGTACTTCAGTCATAAATAAACGTTCTTTGTGCTGACTCGTAATTCAAAGAAATTCGGGGAGAACTGAATGTCAACGCGAGATGGTTTTTTTTTTTTTTTTTTCTTTCTTTTCTTTTCTTCTTGCTCATTTTTCTCTTGGTGGAGATCCGTTGTACTCAGTAGCGGATTCAGGGGAGGGGCTAGGGGGCTTCAGCCCTCCCCCAAAGAGATTTCTAAAGGGTATCATTCGGCTTCATTAAGGCCGGCGTCCAGTTAAGTGTGCGTTTCAGTACGCTATAATGGGAACCCAATGTATTTTTCAGAATCTTGAAGACGCACTGCGGAGAAAAGTGCCCCCACTGAGCGGTGGGCGTGCTTTTGTGATTTCACGCGTTATCCTTTGGCGGTGGTCATTAAAAGTCAATAAATTCTTCGACCCTGCACTGTATTCCCCCCTAGTACAATGCCTTGACCATTAAAAAAAAAACCCGCTGCGTCCGGAAAAAAACGCAACTGAACGGTGGCCTTATGACTAAAATTTTGCATTATTGTATATTTTGTTCGGAAATAGCTTTCAAATTAGCCCTCCCAAAGAGATTCTGATCCGCCACTGGTTTTGGGATGACCGAGACGAAAATAAGCTTCGCGTCTCGCAAAATAGCCTAAAGCTGTCTCGTCTCGCAAAAATCCCATATGAATGTAAAATTGTGTCCGTCTCCAAAAAGCTGTAATCTCTGCTCGTCTCCAAAAAATCGTCTCGCGTCCATCCTATGTTGTACTTGTCTTTTGTACTGTACTGTGCTGTTATACTGTACTTTTGCAATTTCCTATATTGTTGAATGATAATTATGATTTTTTGAAATAAAAATGCGTCACTATAACCGAGGTCACCAGTATTTGTAGGGTACCAGAAACTAAACTTCTGGGTTCGTTACTGACCGAAACGGACGTTCTGTAACTGTCAATAAAGTGACCTTTTTTCTAAACCGAAAATCAGGACACTTCTAAATCGCAGAGTCGGGAGGGCTAAAAATCAATTCCCCCCCCCCCCCCCCATCCCCAAGGTTTTTATTTTCGACGCATAATTTGATTT
The DNA here is from genome assembly GCA_038373885.1 of Cheiracanthium punctorium. Classification (NCBI taxonomy): domain Eukaryota; kingdom Metazoa; phylum Arthropoda; class Arachnida; order Araneae; family Cheiracanthiidae; genus Cheiracanthium; species Cheiracanthium punctorium. The sequence continues at coordinate 243,128 of JAWZYV010004965.1, forward strand.
TCTACTTTTATGAGAAAAATGAGTTGAAAAATATAGCGAATATATACAAATAAAATAAGCCTATTATATAAACTTAGGTTTTAAATGATTTTATTGTTAATTTTTGGATAACTTTCCAAATAGTTTGCTTTCTGACTATAACTATAGAATCACCATCCATTGTGATCATAGGTATGTATTAATAGATATTATAAAAGTCATTTTCATCAATAAAAAAAAAAAAAAGGTGTTAAATACAAGTTAAAAAAACTTTGTGAATAACACAACCATTTTCATGTAAATTTATTCACAATGTATTTTACATTTATTTATTTATTTTTCATAAAGCAGAACTTTGGCGGGACAGCAGGACAGATAGGTAAAACTCAGGACGTCTGGTCACTTTAACTACCAAGTACCTTTTTTATGCGTGTTATTTTACAAAGTTTTAATCATTTCATCTTTTAAACTGCAGTTGAGTGTTGTTCATCGATTTAGCTCTCTATTTTGATTAGTAAAAAAACATATTTTAAACATGAATTTTGTAAATGTGCTTCTCTATATTCTGAAACTCTGTCTAATGTGTGCAAAATAATAATTCTAAAATTTTTTTACTTTTTTAATTTGTTTCATAACAGTTATTGATTAGCATATCAATAGATAATTTTCATTTAAAGGGTGGGGGGGTCAGTGTTTTCATAGCCTCGGGCCTCTATTGGTCTTAATACAACACTGAGAACAGAGATTGAAACAAAGAAATCGAAACAAAGGTGTTTTATGAAATCGGTAAATTACAAATTTAAATTAATTATTTCTTAAATATCTGATTAAAATAAAATCATGTAATGATGTATGGCGTATAACATGTATCTTTCGCTTAAAATTACTCAACTTTTAATTTAGCAATGGTTAGCTTTGGGAAAATTTTATGAAAACTTCACGATCAGTGTTCCTCAGAGGCGGCCTGAGGGGCGTGCGGGGCCCCAGGCGAAGCGCAAGAGCGGGGCCTCTTCTCTATCATGTCTTATGAGATAGCAATAAAATGGCCCGGGAGCGGGGCCTCTATAAGCGCGGGGCCTTAGGCGATCGCCTACATTCGCACCCCCCTTGGGCCGGCCCTGGTGTTCCTACTATTCCATTATGATTTTAATTTTCCAGCGAATCTGAACATTATATATTTTTTTCGTAGTGAATGGCGTGTATCTTGCGCCATTATTATATTTTCCATTACATTATTATATTTTGGCTTGTTTGCCAAAATGCAATGGAGAAGGGAAGGGAAAAATAATTTAACGTATTTAAAATAATAGTATCTTTGAATCACATTTTTTAAAAATTTTAATTTTCAAATATTACAGCTTTTTGAACCACTTTTATAGATTGCCCCTTTCCCCCATCTTGTTTGTGGGATGGGGGGCGCAAAATCTTCAGTTGTCCCTGGGCGCTGATAAGCCTAGCTACGCCTCTGCAAATGAAAGCAAAAACTTTTTGGAAAAGATAAATTAATATTTTTGTAATTTAATAAATCAGCATGCATTACAACGTGTACCTCTAGTGCATCACCCCAGATCCGCAACTAAGGAAAGGGACAGCAAGTGGGGTACGTACCCCGAGCGGTGTGCTAAAGAGGCGCTAAAATCAGTTATGACTCCATGATAAGGGGGCGCCCAAATTAAGGTTTGCCCCGGGTGTCGCGAACTCTAATTGCGGCCCTTCCGTCACTTTATGCTAATCAGTGATGCAAGAGCGGAATCGAGAGGATTCTGATTTGGTATAAAGTTTGCGTGTCAATGGCAATCATAAAAAAAATTTCTGTGGGTCCTCAGCTTCCAAAAATTCACAAGAATAAAAGCAACGCAAAATTAATTTCATGTTTTACATGAAACATATAAATGATTTTTTCACTATGCACGATTCCTTCTTCTCCCCTTGGATTCTCAATAAATTTGTTTCTACAAAAGTGCCCCCCCAATTTGCAGTTATTGCAAAATGACGCCGTATTACTTACATTGTGAAAGATAACCAACAGTACAAACATTTCAAGTGCATCTGTGTATTTTGTACTGCAGTGTGACATACTATACGTACATATAAACAAATAGCGAAGGTGCCCCCCCTCAAAACTTTTTCAAGGGAGGCGGGTTTTTGTGGTGCACCATGGAGCTTGTGATATTAAATTTATTCAGGGAAACACTAAACCATTAGAAAAATATTATAAATAATGATTATATATCTCGCAACTATCCCTCCTAGCAGGCATGTAGCCAGAAAACAATACGGAGGGAGGAAAGCTGCAAAAGGCAGAATTTCCCACGAAAAAGCCTGATATTCAGCATCCAGTTAACAAAAATCCAACCCCCCCCCCGGCTACGTCCCTGCCTCCTAGTCTGTGTTAAGTGTGTTTCTTTCGAAGAAATAAGCCGTAAAAAATTTTTGAATAGCTTTAAAAACAAACCAGTTATGTTAGATACTCGAAAAATATAATATGACTTCTTCATAAACTGTAGTATGAACTCATATTAGCAGTAAACTTATATGTCTTAATGTAATCAGAAAAAAATCTTTAGCAGATAAATCGCCTCCCAAAATGAGCCGATTCGCTCCCGTGTAGAGAAATATTGCAAAATATCTTATGTTTAAGGTTTTTTTTTTTTTTTTTTTTTTTTTTGAGAATGTTTCAAAACTTTTATTGGGTGAACGTTTATATGTATTCAATACCGCCTGTGAAGAGTCTTTCTCAAAATTTTCTGAGTCTCTAGCTTGAGCAATTCTTTAAAAAGCTGTTCAAAAGTTGAATCATTTCTTAAAAGAATCACCTTAAAGTAAATTGCATGCTGGTTATCGCATGCAATTACTTTTTGATGCTTCATACCCGGAAGTAAATATGAAGACATTAGATAGTATGCGACTATGCCAGACCTCGATAAATGTGAAACGACTGTACATTTTTTACTTTGAACAAAGAAGTAAAAAGGCATTTTGGCTGAGACAATATGCGAGACCGGTCTCGCGGAGACGAGACCACCGGGTGCGAGACGAGACCACGAGACGAGACCACGCGGTGCGAGACGAGACCACGAGACGAGACCTTCGATATGAAAGGACGAGACGAGACGAGACTTGAGCCATTTCTCGTCTCGAGTGGTCTCGCGTCCATCCCTACTGGCGAGGCTCGAACAGCCGAGTTTTGTTTTTTCAGCATTAGAGAGGGGATATTTCAAAAATGTTAATCATGTAGGTCAGTGGCTAATCAGTAGCACAGTGTGACATGTAGGTCACACTGTCCTAGATGACTATGGGGTCCGCAGTGAACTCAAACCGCGGTCCTCGGACAGGTACCAGTCCGTGGATCCCGTGGTACCGGGCCACCATTCATTTTACCATACAAAATGTATATTCTTCACTCCCTTATCGCACACACTTACACATATATGTGAGTTGCAGTAGTCGTAACCCCCCCCCCCCCCGCGCATGAAAAATTTCTGGCTACGTCACTGTCTGGGCTAATCACCTGGAGGGGTCGCACGGATAATCCGAAAACTTCTTTTTATTAAAGAAAAAAATCCACATCAGTACAAAAATATAAGAATTACTTACATTTGCATGCTGTATATCTTCAAACTAGGAATTTTTCCTTTTAACATTTGAATTCCTTCTATAACACTTAAAAAATCTGTAATGCGCCTTTGCTTCTGTTTGTTCATCTCTTGTCTCATATGGACACATATTTTACGAACCGCAGTCATGTCACCGTAATCAAATCCGCTTTGTCCGATATAATCTAACAAATTTTCCTCTGACTGTACAGCAGCAGAATGAGAAATTGTGTTTCCCTTCTTTAGTACATCTTCTGCATCAGTACTGTCACCACTATAAGATTTAGCAACCTAGCAACGATGTCTTCATCTGTCAAAGGCTGGAAGCAAGCCTCACATGAATCACTTTAGAACCAATCTTCTAAATTCTCTTCATCCAGATTTTCGAAACCTTCGAATTCTTTTGCATGTTCAAGAATACCGTTATCGATTTCACATGCATGATAATCGTGAAAATGTTTCTCTTTAATTTTTTTGTGTGTGTGTGTGTGTGTGAGTCCGGAGTGATCACGGATAATCCGCAAACCGGATAATCCACGTACGGATAATCGAGAGTATATTGTACTTCCATTTTATTTACTGTGGTGTGTATTTCTCTCGTGTTTCGACCTTTTCGGGTTTTTGCTAATTCATACTTTCGTAGGACGAAATGTTGAATCTGTTTTAAATTAGTTTATTGTTTATTAAACATTTCAAGATAATGAATTATAATTGCAGTCACATTTTCCTATTGCCATTTTCGTCGACAACCTGCCTCCTATTACCTCCAGATGGAACTGACTCGTTGCAAAGAAACAAGGTCAGGATTCTCATTGGTTTAGCACTCCCGTGAATTAAAATTAATGACTATGTCAATTTATCTCTCACCCCCCTTTATCGAAAATTGTTAGAAAAATGTGTTCCAAAAATGCGACATAATTTTACATATATTTAAATACTATTAGTTCACAACCTTAATCTATTGTTACAGTATTTCGTAAGCTGTAGAATATGCATCACATGTATGTTTTTTTTACATATATTTAAATACTATTAGTTCACAACAGCTTTAATCTATTGTTACACTATTTCGTAAGCTGTAAAATAGGCATCACATGTATTTTTTTTACATATATTTAAATACTATTAGTTCACAACAGCTTTAATCTATTGTTACACTATTTCGTAAGCTGTAGAATATGCATCCCATGTATTTTTCTATAAATAGGTTACAATTAAAAAATATCAACATAGGGTTACCAGGCGAAATACAGCAACCCTACTCGCCTAAAGCTCTCTCAACAGTATCCAATAACGAAAAGCAAAATGTTTCGTGTGTTTTAAGATTGGTCCTGAAATTTATATAAGTTACTTCAGCTATCATCGACCCACGTTTGCAATTGCAAGGAAAGATCAGGAAACCCTCCTACTTCCAGTCGATGAAATAAATGTAAAGGAAGAATTAAAAGAAAAAGAAAAAGGGGTGAGAGATAAAATGACATAGTCAATTAATATCGTTTTAATATGGCAATAATGGAACTAAAAAAATTAGGGTGGGGTTCAGGGGGGTTTGCCCCTGACGAGGCTCGAACAGCCGAGTTATTTTAAATCACTTTATATTCATTTTTTGTGCAACTACTTTATTTGGAAGGTATGTTTAATTAAAATGATTAAATCAATACTATCCAAAATATAAACAATCAACCCCCCCCCCTCCCACTCAGCTGGCCACGGTAAAATTTATCAAACGTTGACCGGCCCGCGGCGATAAAAATGTCTGGGGAGCACTGATGTAGGTCATCTCAAAAATACGTCCGATCAACGGATCTTCTCTGGAACTCGGACAAATTAAGGTAAATGGCACAAAAACTGAAACTTTCTTACGAGTGACACCGTCACGGAATTTGTTTGGGGGCCCTGAGCGACCGGATAGGTCATTGCCCCCCTAAATGTGGAGTAAGTACTCTGCTTAGTTAAAACGTCACGCGCTATTTAAGGAATCTGAGAACTTTTCTTTTTTTCAAAGCTGATGTATGATTCGAATCTTATAATATGCTGACACCAGAGAAACCAGTATAACTTTTCAACCAAACTGAAAAGCGTCCATGATTTAGGTTAGTCTATCTGTTCCATCCAGAGGTGTAGTCGAAGGGAGACGCCGGGGAGGGGGGGGCGACGGTGCCCCCCTGATCATACGTCCCCCCACTTTTTATTCTTAGGGGGGGACGCTCATTTTCTAGTTTTTTTTTTTTTTTAAACTCTTCAGATAAATTTTTTGTTTTGTTTGCGCGAGCAAGAAGTACATCAGAATAAAAATCTAAAGGGAACATTTGGACCGCTTGAATAGACTTTAAGAATCACTTACAATCCCATCTACTTATATAATACGCTAACGCAGAGATGGCAAACTTTTTCGGTCGCGGGCCAAAAATCGAAAAAAAAAAGTTTGGCGGGCCAAGATAAATTTTTCTAAAATTTTAAAAACAATATACAAGTATTACAATTTAAATATGTTAATGAGATGAGTGAAATTGCGATTTCATTTTTAAAAGTTCCTATATTAAGGTTCGAACTGAGATGTACTGATTCTAAGGAACGTGGCTAAATGCTCATCTGTCAGTCTACTTCTGAAAGAATTCGTTCTAAGGTTCATAGTTGAAAACCCTTGTTCACATATATAAGATGAAGCAAACATAGCACTGATTTTCTAGGCGTGAGTTTTTAAACTTGGGAAACTAACTTTCGATCATGATTTGTAAAACTCTGGCATATTTAGAAACAACTGCTTGAAGTGATTGTTAGATTGCAACTCAATTAATTCAATCTGCAAATCTGACCTCACTGCTTCACAATTTACATTGAAAGGCGTGGTAAATATATCCAGTTCTGTTTGAATGGCATTGAAATCTTGAAATCTGCATTCGAACTCAAAATGCAGTTTTTTCAAGCCATCTTCATAATTCGTAATATGGATATATAATATATAAATATATATTTTCTTTAAATTCCGGCTGACCGGCAAATTAAAATTCTAGCCGCGGGCCGGATAAAACCTTCCAGCGGGCCGGATTTGGCCGTAGTTTGCTCATCCCTGCGCTAACGTATGTGGTACGAAATTGACGATATTTCTATGCTGGGAACGGCAACAACTAGAAGTAAACATGAGCGTAATAACAATAACACACGCGCGCAAAAATCCAACTTAGCAGTTCAATGACGTCAAGTGAAGCAAGCATATTCGTTATTGGTCACGTATGTAAAGCTGTAGCTAGATTGCAAAATAATGCATTATGCGAAAAAACAAAATCTTTCGGATCTTTTCACAGAGAGTTTATCGTACCTTAAAAAAATCGCCTTGCAGTGGGCTGAAGCCTATTTTAGCTATTTCCTGTTTCTTTTATATTTTTGTAAAGAAGGATAACGTATTAAATAATGCAACCGTACTATGAAACACCAGGTTTCTAACTTTGGCACATTAACCCTGCAGCTGCTGCAATTAAGAAGTATTTCTGTAGGAATTTGTACAACATGCTATCACTCATTACAGTATTTTTATAGTAATCTTATAAATAGAAATGTCCCCAATTATGCCTTTTCATAACATCTTGCAATGCTAGTATCTGGCTTTGCCCCCTTATAGCCACCATCAGCTTTTATCATGACACCCAAAATGTTTAGCAACCCTAACGTAAGCAAATTTTATGACAAATACTGTTTAAACAAAGAAACATGATTTTCCTTGAAATGAGTTCAATAATTGGGTCAACACTGCACTGAGTATGTAGAACAGTAAGGTATGGGGCAGCTAGTTTGTAAATATTTCAGTAGTGAAAACATATTCTTACGCATTTTCGGGGCAACCCGCTGTTCTGGGGCTTAAAATAGTTCAAAATTCGTGTTCTACGCTTCAAATAGTAGAATTTTTCTTTGTGTTGCACAGGGGCGTAGCCAGAAATTTTTCATGAGGGGGGGGGGTTACGACTACTACAACTCATATATATGTATTGTATACGTGTGTGTGATAATGTAGTGAAGAATATACATTTTGTAAGGCAAAAAATTCCTCATCGGGGCGTTATGACCCCCCTAGCCCCCCTTGGCTACGCCCCAGCTGTTGCATCAAAATTGGACAACTAGAACCGGAGATACGGAGGTTTTGTTTTCCTCATTGTTTTCCTACGGCGGTTCTAGAAATCTCGAGAAATATTGGTCCAAGGCCTTTGGCAACTTCACTTTTGGGGACTTATTTTTGGCCCCAAATATAGTGATATTTCGTCAAAAGTCCTGGTCATTTGGCGCGATTTTCTCAATGGGCTTGTAAAGATACGTTTCCTGCATTACCATGCATAATAGCCTAATATTTCTCTTTTATGACGTAATCAAAATTCCCGCTTTATGTGGAATCTTCGAGAAATAGACTTTTCTGTAAGCTTCTTGAAGCTTCTGTCTACTATAAATGCAAGCATTCAGAGGCCCCAGTTCAGTGTGGAGTGAGCTCCCATCGAGATCGCGCTGCTAATGTGTACTTTGCTTTGCTCTGTGATAGAAGTGGTGTTTTCGCGCTTGTTTCGAAGCTGATTTTCAAGGGCTGTGAGTCAATTCTTCATTGCTGTGTCTTAAGGGATTGTGTACGATATCCCTTGCATATTTCCACTGAATTTTGCCTGTGAAAGTGTTTTATTTTGTGTGAGAAATATAGAATTTGTGAGAGCTTCAGATCTAAGCGGACTGCTAAATGCGCATTACTGTTTGATTGTGCTTGTGAATCTTGTACAGCTGATTGTTCGACTAAGTCTTAGAAGCAATACAGTTTGCATTCCATCCTGACAAGTGGACTTTTTACTAGAACTTTCTACACCAATTAGACTTTAGAACGACGAGCAGAGTTTTCTGCAACAATATCCTTAAAAATAGAATAAATTATAATTGTCCGAATGCATTCTTGGTTTAAAAAAATGCTGTGCAATGAATGCTTGCAAAAAGTGACGAAAATCGGGGTAGCGAATAGTCACGTACAAATCCAAAAGGAAAACCTGTCACTTTTGGCATTGGATTGTTGACAATGTAGATGGAAAAATTAAATTTCTTACACTGCTGAATAAAATGACGTTGTTTTCATTATTAGCAAATAATTCATAATTTAACAATGAGTTAATTTTAATTAATTAAGAAACTAATAATAGTTAAATTCGTTTTATTGTTGTTTAAGTATTAATTACTATATTTAACTAATCAATGTCAAGGATTCCTGAGAGCTCTCACTTTGAAGGGGGAAGCAAATTGTTCTCCAGTGGGTGCCCGGCCATTGTGGCTTATGGGGCAATAAGTAAGCAGACTCACTTGCAAAGAAAGGTGCAGACTTACTACAACCAGAGCCCGATTAAGGTACTTCGGGGGCCTAGGCACAGCCTTATTTCGCCCCCCCCCAACTCCAACAATGACTATCCCGTCCCCCCCGTGAAATTTTTAGTATGTACAAAATTTATGCAAATTGAAGAATTATTATGATTTCAAATCCAAATTCTTATGGGACTGTATACATTTAAATTATTTTCTGTAATTAAAATACTTTTTGTAATTACATGTAAGCAATAAAGTGCCATATTTTCAACAATATGATGGAATATTTCAAGTTATACATCCTGATTTGGCAGCATTTTTATTGTTAAATAACATAGCAAACGTAAACATAATCAAAAGTAAGAATTGTGAGATGATTTTCATCGTGCCTTAAAAAAAACCTTAGTTATCGTAGACCCTCATCAAGGACCCTCAGCTTATTTTGTTAGCAATTGTGGTGATTTTCTAAATTTGCAAAAAAAAATTCTTACTTTTTGGGGCCCCATAAAAAATCTGGGGCCCTAGGCACGGGCCTACTGTGCCTAGGCCATAATCAGGCCTTGACTACAACATCCTTCCACACCCATCACGTATTGGAGGATCAAACTGCTTTTAAAGCATCTATTTGCTTCTAATGCCTCACGAGATCTACAGACTCGTATAGCTCAAAAACACTGGAGTAATTTAGTACATTCTCTTATTCCTCATTTACCAAGACGAAATGCAGTTGCCACTTTTCGTCTTACAGCAGGACATGACTGCCTAGCTTCTCATCTGAAGCGCTTGGGCATTTTTACTGATCCTACTTGTCCACTCTGCGGCTCTGGAGAAGTAGGGACCACCTGCCCCTTCGTGGGGCTCTTCGCTGCTCAACGGTGGAAGGGAGATATTGGGAGGCAAAGTCGCTTCTTAGGCAATGACTTCGGTCTATTATAGTTCTGTAGTTTACCTTTGTTGTAACCTTTAGTTCTTTCAGGGCTGCCACCACTTTTTAGTGTAGATTATAGTTGCTTTAGTAGCCTTATGCATAAAAAATAGTATCCAAAATAGTATGCTTTACCCAAAAATAGTAGCCAAAAAGTAGCATGCTAATACCGTTTACCAAGAGCATGAGATATAACAATATTTTTATCTGGAAGTGCTGATAAGGGAGTTTTGAGTATTATCCAACCATTCTAGCTTCGTGGTTAGTATCTTTTTCAAAGGGCAACTTGCAAATCTGTTCTCATTAACTGCAATCGCGCAGGATAGAACGTACCACTAAGAAAACAACAACTTGCCAGCTTTTGAAATTCCCAAGTTGTAAAATAACGTGCGAACATTTTTGATGATTTTTACTGAATAATGTGCGAGCGACATTTTAAATGATTTATACTAAAAGCATACGAGGAGCATTTTTTATGCTTTTCATAAAATAAACTCGTGAAACACTTCTAAGGGATGAGAAAGAAGTCTGGGGGTGGAAAGGCCGGAAATTTAGTAATCTTAAAATAAACAAAACTGAGGAATTCCGTGGAAAAGTCTCATGAACGTCAAATTCAAAACTTCAAAATTCACGAAAAAAAAAAAAAGAATTTTGTGTAGCATTGGAAATGCATTGATATATCTAAAACACTTATCAATATATTTTATTTGTACTTCTCGAAGCGGCTGCTCACAACTATTTCTGAAACTTGAAATCTAAAACTTCACAATAAAATTGGTTGCTGTGATCAAAAAAGTTGCATTTTTCCCCATTTTCTTTAAAAATAGTCGCTTTTAGGCCTTTTCCAAAGAAAATAGTCGCCATAGTTGCCTTTTGCTGAAAATAGTAAGCAAATAGTCGCCTTTTAGTTGCCGGTGGCAGCCCTGTTCTTTGTATTTTGACTGGCCATTGGAAATATTAAAAAAAATTAACTAATCAGATAAGTTTAGGCTAAACTTCGTCAAACTGAGCGTCACCCCCCCCCCCTCCCCATCCTGTTTTTCTTAGAACTACACCACACGATTGTTCTCTAATTGGAGAAAACAGGACCAGTCCATATGAAATTTCTATACGTTATTTGTATGTACAGCACACTCCCTCTAATCCGCAACCCTATAATCTGCAAATGTCCATAATCCACCATGCATTTTACACGTAAAATATTAATTTTACATTTCAGTTCTTCTACACAGACTCTGACCCCAGTAGCACAATTAGTCCAAAAGACGTTTAAAACACGTTTTTTAACGTCAAAAAGCGTGTTTCCAACGTAATTTAAACGTTTTTTGAACTTGTTGTGCTACTAGGGGAAAGGCTGATGGAACTTTCACTTTCGTGAAAATAAAAAGACCAGAAAAAGAGGCCCACAGAAATATTAGCCTATTTATATTAATAACTAGAATAATCGTTTGTGGAAATTCACTATTTGTACTGATACGTGGAAAGGCATGGGATTAGATTTTCATTCAGTATGACTTTGCATTACTCTAGCAAAATATCTGTTATGGGCAGAAAAAACTAGTAAATACAATTAAATACTTATAAATAAATAAACTAATATCTCCAAAGCACACATAAATAAATAAACTAATGTCAAATAAGCACTCATAAGTAAATAAACTAATGTCTTCAAGTACAGAAGAATACTTATTAATAAGCTGCTAGACAAAATTGTCAAATGCAATTTCAAATTCTATTAAATAACTAAAACATATAGCCTTTTAAATTGAAAAAAAAATGTTTTATATTATTTTTCATATATTATTACAAAATAACTATTACGGCCAGTTTGGTTTCAGTTCTGTCTAATTATATGTGAATTGTAGCCAATATTTTTTTTAGGAAAATATCATTTTTTCGGATGTTAACCAAATGACCTATAATCTGCAAAATTCTATAATCCGCACAACCCTTAGTCCCGACCTGTGCGGATTAGAGGGAGTGTCCTACTGTCAAGAGACCGACTAAGTCCCGGGCCAAGGGCGTAGCCAAGGGGGGGTTAGGGGGTCATAACACCCCCCATGAGAAATTTTTTGCCATACAAAATGTATATTCTTTCACTAAATTAACGCACACACGTATACATATATATGAGTTGTAGTAGTCGTAACCCCCCCCCCCCCCATGAAAAATTTCTGGCTACGCCCCTGTCCCGGGCAGACATTTTTTTTGCCCCCCCTTTATAACGATGTATATGTATCCACAAATACTTCATATCATTTCGCATGCTTTAACTCGATCCAATTAACATCGATTTTTCATACTGCCACCTAGCTAATAAAAGCTATTTGAATTCTTGCTCTCGATTAGAAAGTATCCCCAGTCAATCAGAATTCGGAATTAGAAAATCATACATCGTATTGATGCCACATCGTACATCGTACTACCAATTAGAAAATCACCATCGTATTGATGCCACTGATACCTTAGTTTTAAACTGCATGGAGTTTCTAATGCAGTTAAACTCGTCACATCAAAATGATGTCGATTCCATTTGCCATTTGAAAACGATGTGCTCGGATTGTGCACCCCTGTGTTTTTTTATCGTTGAAATTTTTGATTTTGTTGAAAATGTCAGGATACGTTGTTAAAGTAAATTTATTTTTATCATTTTTTTTTTCTTTTCGAAAAAAATTTTCCCCCATAGTTTACAGTGGTACTTTTGGCACAAAAAGATTTTGACGGCCAAAGTTACAGAAAAAAGTCCTGTTTCGGAAAAATTTTGAATGACCCTTTGCCTTTTTGACAAGAGTCAACCATGAATCTGTGTGTCTTATCAGTCAGTTTGGACGAGTTTGGACGTAGTAGAACACAAAATAATTGCGAATGCCGTGGTTCCTTATTCTAATCACAGAAAGTATTGGCTTACGAGAAAAAGCATGCTTTTCTCTAAAAAATGAAAATTTCCGGTAGGGAGCCTTAAAACTATGTGATTTTTTTTTTCGCAAAAATAAAACAATACAGGTAAAATAAATTTACATGAATAATGAATCCCAAAAATTTCAACAAAATCAAAAATGTCAACGAGTCAAGCCTGCCTGACTTGCCCGACTTGAAAAAAAAACTGTCTCTTAAGTCGTAAATTCCAGCAAAGGTCGGCAACATATAAAGTTTTGTATGACGTTTTTCTTTGCATTTTCATTAAATTCCTAAATACCTCGAAAATGCGGTTCTTAAAAAAAAAAAAAAAAAAAAAAAAAAAAAATTTTTTTTTTTTTTTTTTTTTTTTTTTTTTTACTAAAAAAAAAATTACATGCACAACACCTAATAGAAAGAATAGAAGTTTTAGCATTTGGTAAATTTCTGAAAAAAAATTTAAATATTTCTGCAATAGATTAAAAAGTGCCGTTTCTTGATTTGGGGCACCGTCTATGACTGGGGTCCAGGGCAGATTCCCCGTCTGCCTCTGCTTTAATCAAGCTCTGTGCAATGTACCCTAGTGAAAAGGATGCGTGTAGCATTTATACTTCCTCAAAATGAACACCGAAAAATAATTCCAATAAATTACGCTCTCTACACTCGGAATGTTTCTATACTAGTGACATTCATCTATTCCTAAACAAAAGAAAATCAATGTCTTGTTAAGGACTACAAACACGAGCATAGCTATAGCTTTCACATGGGGGAGTCAAGCTATGGGGAGAAAGTATTCTTACTATAAAATTTGCCTCACAGTAAATTTTACTAGAAATATTTTGGAAAAAAGTTTCAATTATATTACAAATTAATGACTATGTCATTTTATTGTATCTCACCCCCCATCATTATGTCTCACCCCCTTTATTGAAAATTGTCCGAAAAATTTGCCCCAAAAATGCGACATAAAAGTAAGTGACATAATTTTACATATATTTAAATACTATTAGTTCACAACAGCTTTAATCTATTGTTACAATATTTCGTAAGATGTAGAATATGCATCTCATGTATTTTTCTATAAATAGGTTACAACCATAAAAATTTCGACATAGGCGAAATACACGAAAGATGAGAGATAAAATGACATAGTCAATTAATATCGCTTTAATATGGCAATAATGAAACTAAAAAATTAAGGGGGGTTCAGGGGTTCTCCCCCTGACGAGGCTCGAACACCCGAGTTTTTTAATCCTTTTTTATCGTTAATTTTATTTATTACTCATTAAGTTATAGAGTTTAGAAAATTAATATAACTTTTTTAATAAATATTAAATTTTCAGAATGTATATGAAATTTAAAAATATTTTAATCGTATACTATTTTGGGTCACGGATACAAAAGGTGAATATACGGAAAAAATTAACGGGACTTAGAGGAGGGATGCCCGGACCCCCTAAACACCACCCTCCCCCACCCGTTATATACGTCCGTGACTACAAAAGAAATGCTCCCCATCGAAAGAAGTAAATGTAGTATTTGTTGTTCTATTTACAGGAGCACTTAACAGAATCTGACACCTGATGCATGTGCGCAACGCCGACCTACGCAGCTAACAATGCTATTACCGAAATCATGCACTTCCAAATGTGTACAAAATGTTTTCTAAAAAATATTTTTCTTGCTTTATATTTGTAAGTACGTTATTATTTCCAGAATTATTTTAAATATATTTGCCTATTAGTTTCAGTTAGAGCAAAGGCAGACAGATAAATCAAAACCATAAACCTTTTTCCCCACTTCTTCGAAAATAGGAATGGATGCGAGACGAAATATAATCTCATCTCGTCTCGTGGAACAACAGAAAAGCTTTGTCTCGTCTCGCAAAAAGCTGTAAATCTCTGTCTTGTCTCTCAAAAAAATTGTCTTGCATAAATCCCTCGTCAGGAAACGTTCGAAAGCACATAGTGCGTGATAAAATTTGAATAAATAAATAAATAAAATTTAAGTTCAGTTATTCAAATTAAATTTAAATTTTCCTTAAACTATTACGCGACTTTAAATGGCTCTTTTGAAAATGGTTTGCGATTTTACCTAACCTATAGGCTGATCAATAGATGACGTCATTCGGAATGACGTCAGATCCTTGGGAGGAAGAGGAGCAGAAAAGACAACAAGGATGCTGTTGATTCAGATCGATCCAAATATTTCTGCATTTTCAAGTGAGTTTTCTCCTGTATTTACAGCTATTTTTTTCCTGAAAATTTCTTCCTGTCTCTTAATTTTACATCAGCGTTTTCCTTGCACTCGTCTGGCGTTGGATCCTTGTTAAGATTTCCCCGGATTTATACGCCGTCACCCCCGACGATTATGGACTCTACCAAAACAGATGATAGATACCATTATAGTTGTTTTGTTTTCGAGGGATCCCTAGATGACATATCGAGAATTTTTCATACTTAAACAAGGATGCATTGACATTTATCGCCCCACGGGTTTTTTGACATTTTTTCTTTTTGAAAATATTCACAAGTCATTTTAAAGAAATTTATTCAACTACTCAGCTAATGTAACATTAAGTTTTTCGGTAATAACTTGCAGGATAAATTATCAGAGCGTAACAATTTATTTATGGTAACCAAAATGCAATTAAGTATTTATATTTTGTAAAAACACAAGAAGTATTCAGAGCAATACTAAATAGTTTCGCATAAGTAAATTCTACAACGTGTCATCAATGCATTTTAATACATTTAACTTGCGTTTTGTACTAATGCAACCAACTAATGTTGCATTAAATTTTTCTGTTATTTAATTAAATACTTTTAATTAAATAATCAGAGCCGAAAAATTTCTTCATGTTAACCAAAATTCACTTAAGTATATATGTTTTGTAAAAAAATCCAAAAACTATTCAGAGCAATACTAAATAATTTTGCATAAGTACATTCTACAACATGTTATCGATGTATTTTAAATTAATTTAACTTTTGCTGCGTACTAGTGCAACCAGCTGAAGTCGAATTAAATTTTTCTGTTATCGCTTGCACAATAAATAATCAGAACTAGTAACTTATTTATGTTAGCCAGAAAAGCAAATAAGGATATGAAAAAAACATTTAACACGAAACTGTGGGTACGGAAATATTTTTTCGCTTTACAGAAATTTCGTGTTAAAGGATTTGTAATAAATTACATAATATATTGTCCGGACCGCTGTATCATTTCGTGTTAACCTGTGTTTCATGTTAAGCATTTTCCATACATTTTGTAAAAATCCGAAAATTCCAAGCAATGCTAAATGGTTTTGCATAACATAATTACATAATGTGCTATCAGTGCATTTTAAAGCATTTAATGTGCATTGTGGGATGTTTTTTTCAAAATGAGGAGAGCTCTTACAAGTGTCTGTACTTTTTAAAGAGAACGTGTAATTTATAATTCACTTTTTATGTTTCGAAATAAAACATTAGTAATTTAAAATAATCAAGAGCTCAGCAAATTTACAAAAAACGAATGACTGAAGAAATTTAACCGAAGTTTTATAAAATTTTTTAGATAATTGAAGAAATAAACAGTTATTCTTTCCTTTCTATTATTGTCGACAGAATGCTTTAAAATTCATTCGGAACATCGGTAAATTGAGCATAGAAAATCATAAAACATATATATATGAAAAATAACGAAATAAAAAAATACATTAAAATTCAATTTTCAAAGTGAATTTACAAAAGCAGTTTCTCGTACTTATTTCTCAATAGTTTTACAATGCTTCATTTATTGCAATACAGACCACTTCTTGCCGTACACTGTTAAAAATCCAGAAACGTTCCTTTTAAATAGTGGTAAAAGTTAGACTCACAAATACCATACAAAAAGTAAACGTTCCCATTGAAAAATTACAACGCATTATGTTACACAAACCCACACACGCATACACATATGCATAAAATAATAATTAAAAAAAAATATGAAGCTGTCATGTATTTTACTAGTACAAAATTGCAGCTATGCACAAAACATGGAACTAATCTGATGTAAATAACCCGAAAGTATTTTTCATTTAAAAAGTCGAACAAAAAACCAAAACACAACAAAATGAAATAAAGAACCAAGGCTTACATCAAAACAGAAAAAAAAATGGTTTCTGGCAGGGGACTTAAATTTGTTTATAAAATTTGAGATAACATCTGCTTTAGTAATTAGCCAAAAAAAAAGCGCGAAAGGTCTGTTTATAATTATCTATTTTAATCTGCAGAAATTAAAAGTTTCCTGGACTTTTCCCCTTATAAAAGTGCATAGAAAAACTAAAATAAAAATACTTAAACATCTAACTTCAAACAAACGAACTGAAAAAACCCAAATCTGCAAGCACTTATGTCTCCTAAAGTCATAGCTTCAACTTATGTCCAATCACAAATCACTTTCACTCTGAAGTGTAAGGGGGCATTCAGATTCGCGCCGGGAAGCAACGATGAACACACAAGGAAAATCACTACCGCCGTGCACTGTAAAAAATCCAGGAACATTCCTTTTAAATAATGGGAAAAGTTAGACTCACAAATAGCGTACAAAAAGTAAACATTCCCATTGAAAATATTATTTATTTTCATAGTACCATTAAAACCTTCAAAATACCGATTTTAATATTTTAACATATTCTGAATATTTATACATTTATCAACACTATACACACACAAAAAAAAGCGTATTCAAAACTTCCCATTGGAACACGAGTTATAATGATTTTTGTAGGTCATTGTGCAGCCTATGGAGTGTAACGATGAAACATTGAATCGTAATTTCTAAAAATGCTAATTTTCAACTTGCGCATACGATTACTTTAAAAAATATAAATGCTAGCCTTCTGAAATTTATTTTTCAAATTTATTTACTTATAGTGTACATACTAAAACCAAAAAATATCTCATTCTTGTTCTTTTTATTTTTTTATTAGAAATATATTATGCATTTTATACTATTTTTGATAAATTTTCAAACTTTTGCTAAAATTTTATTACTTTAATCCCCCATTTTCAGTGTATTCTGGTTTTAAGTTGACGATAAGTATCTTACGAATATAATTTGTCAAGAATTGTTACTGTGTTTGCTTTTTTTTTTTCAAATTTTATAGTGCGTGCAGTACTTTTGTGATAACCCCATATTCATATCTGTAACTTTTTAAAGCTTGAATTAAAAAATTAATTTTATATCTTCAGCTTCTATTTTCATATATAATAATACACATTAGTGTATTTTTGGTAATACTAAAAGAAAATTATGTTCATAATATTCGAGATACAGGAGCTCGAGAATGATCATGTTTTCAGATCATTTCGATATAGCTAAAGGTCCTGTGCCCCCTTAACCCGTTCTTCCATGAATATTGCTCTCATGGTTCGCTTAAAATACACTCAGTTCACTTAAAAATGACCCACACTGTAAAAAAATCCATTAACATTCCTTGAAAATAATAGGCAAGTGAGGTGTCCTTGAATTCCAAGGAACGTTCCTTGAAAATACCAGGAACTTTACTGAACAGTTTATACTGGCCAATGTACAATTCAGTGGAACATTCCTGAGTTGTTCAGTACCGTTCCTGATATTTTCATGAAACGTTCCTTGGAATTCTAGGGCATCTCAGTTACCCATCTTTTGAAAGTAAACTTGCAGGATTTTTTTTTTTTTTTTTTTTTTTTTTACAGTGTATCTTTTGCAGCGATAGTAGGAAGAGGTTAACTCTGCATTAAGCAGGAGTGTAAGCGCAAATAAGTATTGTGTTGTGATGTGTTTAAAATCCATGCGTATAACATGATTTAACGTTCTTGACTTTTCATTCTCTTTCATTTAAGGCAAGTGTTTGCGTAAGTAATAATTTTTACTTTCCGAACATGTACCATGTAAAGGAAAGTATTGTAATCATGAAAAAATTCGAATTCGAGATTTTGGTGTATTTACACGTTTTGAGGTCTCCTGAATTCATTTATGGTATTTTTACGAGATGTATGTATGTATGTGTGTGTGTGTGTGTGAGTGAACACTATAGCTCCTGAACGGGGCATTCGATTGAGCTCAAATTGGGTATATATGTTATAAACCACCGTCGCAAGACCGGTATTGATTTTGGTGTGTTTAGGACTTATAGTTTTTCTACAGGGCTACGACAAAGATTTCTTTTACATTATGGCTTATGGGAGGAAATTCTTGAAAGTGCGCTAGCGTTTAAACGATACATTCGATTGAGCTCAAATTGGGATACATGTTATAAATCACCATCGTAAGAATGGTATTGATTTTGATGTGTATAGAACTTATAGTTTTTCTACAGGGCTACGAAAAAGATTTCTTTTACATTATGGGCTATGGGGAGAAATTCTTGAAAGTTTCGCTAGCGTTTAAACGATACATTCGATTGAACTTCAATTTGGTATATATGTTTGAATTATTCATCGATTAAAATTTATTTAAATGCTTGGTAATGATCTTATTCGTAAGTGTTCGGAAAGTCGAGTGGAGTCACTCCAGATTTTTTTATTTAAAATAATTTTGATAGAATTCATGCATTTTTAGCTTTGTGTAATGTAGTATTACAGATTCAGAGATTCTTTTTACAAAATTTTCATACATGTATACCGAGATACTGCAATTCGGAAATTTTGGCATTTGCCGCCAAGCACTAAGGGGATGTCTCAAAAGTGAGAAACTGTAATTACTTTTCAACTGACGTTAATTTATGTTAACAGTCCCTCGATAGATACAGATGACTTCTCAAACAGTAATTTAGAAAGTATTTTTCTATAACGAATATTTGCCAGTTTCTAGTGAAAGTTACCACACCATTATTTTGTCATTCTCTTTTACACCTTTAAAATCCATTCTCTAGAAGCATGACGTAATTAGTGGATAACTCCCCTAAAATACTAAATTATCGCCATTTTCATAACACAGTACCACAAATCCATTCAGGTAAAACATTACCTGTTAATTTCACACGTTTAAAAGCGTTTAATTGCCATTTCAAAACAATGGGATCTTTATTTAACTTTTATCAACTCATAGTTCGTCCCCTAAAGTAAAGAGTTTTTCGCCTGAAAACCGACGCCAACACAGTAGGTAAAGTGGTGTAAGTCATCATTTTTAAACAATAGATTTTTCGCTAACTATTTCACTTAGAGAAACGGGATTTTTTAAATTAATTTTCTCAAACACAGAGCAACATTTTTCTAACTATAAGTGATAGAAAAGGCGGGACCGTATAAAAATTAAACTTCGTATTTTAATATGTATACAGCCTCCAGTAAAAAAATTGCCATATCTGAAAGCTACTCTTAAGTTGATGAACTTTTCTGATTGAAAGTATTTTTCGATCAGTTACGATTTAAAAAATAATCGCCTTAACATCGATTTTGAAACACCCGTATATTTTTTTAATATATAAATTTTGAAGAGAATTTTTACCGAAATTTCATACTAATGTCCACTGATTTAGCAGAATTCGTCTAATTATTTAATAACTGAAAAATCACTCAAAATACTGGTGTTAAACGATAAAGTAATTAAAAAACTTTGTAAAAAACACACATAAGAAGTAATAGGTAAGAGGATACGCACGTTTCGTTCAAAAATTGTTTTGAACTTCATCAGTCCAAGCCCTTCGTCGTAAAGAACACAGGGAACTCCCTGTGTTCTTTACGACGAAGGGCTTGGTGTGTGTGTGTGTGTGGGATTACGACCGATTAGCTCCGAGTGGGCTCTAGGTCGAAGGGTGGGGTGCCCTCCGTGGGGGTCTTTCTAAGGGGTCCTAACCCGTATTTACGCAAAGTTTCGGAGAAAACCATGGAAAACTCCGAACGGTTAGGTCGACGGACGCGCGATGGGACCCGAACTCGGGACCTTCACACTTCGCCCGTCTACCATTTCCAGTGATATAACCACTGTGCTATGGTGAGGCTGACGAAGGGCTTGGACTGATGAAGTTCAAAACAATTTTTGAACGAAACGTGCGTATCCTCTTACCTATTACTTCTTATGTGTGTTTTTTACAAAGTTTTTTAATTACTTTAATTATTTAATAATTTATTTCGAACTGATGTAATACTTTTCTTTGCAACGAACTGGAAATTTTATGATATTTTAAAACTTCACTGGAATATTGCCAGTTATGTAGAAAAAAAAAAAAAATTAAAAAATTCTGACAAACAGAACGTAGAGTGTTTTTATACTGTACCAGTAATGTAATTAGTTTCATGCGTAAAACTTAACATTTAGCATCGAAAAATGTCATACAGGGTATCTCAAAAATGTAGGTAACACGCCTTAATTCTTTATCAATTAGAGATAAGTAAACAATGTAAATTTGAGAAAATGCTCAAAATAAGGTCGAAGAAACAAGATTACGTTACGAGAAAATTCCTCTCGTCAATTTTCAAAAATGTTTACTGTTAAAATCTGTATACGACCCCCGTACAAAAAAAAAAAAATCCCAATTAGTAAAATGCGCCCCATACACTAATGAGGTGATGTAGAAAATTGGACAATTATATTCTAAAAAGTGACAGAGATATGAAGATAAATATATGTTGACTTACGTCACTTTTCAATGGCTCTCGAAGGAAAAAAAAATTCACGCCGAATGATCGCCTTTCAGGGGTCCTACAGAAATTACCAAAAGAAAATAATTTTGTTCCACTCTAGCAATAAACGTTTATATTCAAAATCATATATATCCCCCGATCCTCTTTGTTTAAAGATGAGACGTTTTAAGATGAAAGGCTAAAATTTTGTGCATCACCGCATCAGTGTATGGGGCACATTTTATTAACTAGGAATTTTTTGTACGGGAATCGTACACAAATTTTGAAAAAATGTATTTTTTTTAACTAACGAGATGATTTTTTTTTTAAACGTGGCCTTTTTTCTTATCTTATTTTGAACATTTTTAAAACTTTACATTGACCACTTATCTCCCATAGATTAAGAATTAAAGTTCGTTACCACTTTTTGGGGATACCCTGTGGAAGTATGCGAAGGAAATTAGTAAGTAACGAGATAAATTTGACGTAGAGCGTTGGTGTATGAAATGTTTTTAAAAATCTGTGGGCATTACTTGTGGACATCGACATGTTTTTGTTGCGTTTTTCAATAGGGTTGCCAGATAGCGGGAGACGTAGGGATAAAATGTTGAAAGCCACCAAGGTTTGCAATTTTTGATGATTTATCAGACAAGTTTGCCACCAATTGTCATTCCATATTTGCTTCAAGGCCTTATGAAAATATGTCCCACAAACTGAACCTAGCTTGGCGATCTCTTCCATATTTGGCGAGAAGCTGGCAAATGCTACAGTTTATTACAAAGGAGAAATATAGGTAGAATATGCTTGACGAAGATTATAAAACAGTTTTAACAGGCGATTTTAATATAGATTACAGTTCCAAAGTGTTTTATAGAACAAGGAAGACGAATGCGGCACACTCATGGATTATGATACACTTCCTTAAACAATATTTACAAAGGTAAAGTATAGTTAGAATATGCTTGGCAAAAGTGAAACAGTTTCAGTAGACGAATTTAATAAAGATTTCATTCCATAGAAGTGTTTTATGGAACGAAGAAGAAAAATACTGTATGCTCCTAGATTATGATGCACTTTCCAAATACTATTTATAAAGGTGAAGTATATTAGAATGTGTCTGATGAAAATTGTTAAACAGTTTTAGTAGGAGGTTTTAATTTAGATATCAATTCTGAAAAGTGTTTTATTTAACAAAAAAGACAAACACGGCACACTCATGGATTATGACGCACATTCAAAACAGTATTTATTTATAAAGATGAAGTATAGTTAGAATACGTTGGACGAAGATTGCAAAAAAGTTTTAATAGGCAATTTTAATACAGATTTCGATTCCAAAGAAGTGTTTTATTGAACAAGGAAGACAAATACGGCACACTCATGAGTAACGATATACTTTCCAACTTAATGGAATACAGAATAAAAACAGGGACGACGCATGGATTATGATTCGCTTTTAATAAATAGCACTTTTTTACGTATTAAAATATGAAAGTGTTTCAGTTTTACTTATTTATGTATTTTAATGTTTTTTTTTTTTTTTCAAGGCCTTATTCTTCTGTCCATTGTCCAAAATGCCTTCTGTCGTCCGAAAGGTGGAAGAAGAGGCGGCTCTGTTGCAATGTAAGTAAGCCCCAAAACTTGTAAATTTTTGCTTATTTTTGGAATGTTACAGCAAAATGATTTTTGTTACTCCTACATTTTATATACTTCAGAAATTCCTAAATACAGTTAATGCTTTGACAAAAACAAGGTTTGATGAACCAATAGCGTAGCCGGATTTTTTTTTTTTGGGGGGGGGGGGGGCGGCCTAGAACTCAAAAACTGAAATGCAATTTAATTTGTTAAAATCGATAGAGTGAATCCTGGTTAGAACCCCTTGAGTACTCTGGCCAGAGCAACCCCTTTCCCTTGGCAAATATCTGTTGTGGGTAGGTTTTCCTTAATCCTTTAGCGTGCAGTGTTCCTGCTCTGGGAACACCAAACTCTGACGTTTTGACTGTTGCCAGTCACGAAGAATAGATTTGATTTCTATAAAAATAGTTGCGGGTGACATAGCTCTACGAGAATCCTTTACCTTTTTAACACGTTATTTTTCGTAATAAAAATGGTCACGATTCTTTTTAACAGCACTGACATCTGCTGAAAAATGGAAGAATGAGAGAACAGCTGGACAGATTGCCCAATGCTGAAAAAAGGGCAGCCGTTGCCATCGCTCGACTTAACTACCAGCAAGATGGCGGACGATCGAAACGGCTGGCTGCCAGCTGTCGTCAAAAAAGGGTCTTTAGAACTGTGGCACGCGATGAACGTTTCGATCGTCCGCCATCTTGTTGGTAGTTAAGTCGAGCGATGGCAACGTCTGCCCTTTTTTTCGCATTGGGAAAGGGTTGCGCCTCAAACTGATTAAACACATACAATACAGTACAAAAATCGAGGTATCGTTTTCTTTAAGGGGTGTGATTTTTCCCCTAAAGGTGTGCTTATCTAAAAATAAATTTTGAAAAAACAAAATGACAAAAAATTTCATAAATCAAGTTTAAAATCTTTAAGTTGGAAGCACATATACTATATACATTTTTTTTTTAAGGTTCGATTTAGCTAAGCCTCGAAATTTTCAATTGGAACTTTCAACCAACTGTAACCAAGCATATACGTAAACGATGCATTCCTGGCCCCGCCTCTGCAAAATTTTCGCATTTTCTGTTTCTCCTTAAGACTAGAGGTCAAAGCCCATTGTGGAGGAAATTACAACGGGTGCTAGAAAACACGTTTGACGAAAATATGTCTGCACTCAATATAGTTCATCTTCGTCCACCTAAACTAAATAAGTTCATATTCAATTTTCATTATGTACCCAAATCGAATTTCATGCCCTTCTGGAAACGAGCGGAAACTTTTGGCATTTGAAAGATTTCGTTTTGCGAACACTGCCTTTCTTGTATGTATGCAGACGATTTATTTGTGAAAAAAAAATAAACTATGTAATCTGGAAAAACTGTTTTAAAGGAATTGGAATCATACTTTCCTTTCGAAGCCTCATGACCGTGATGAATAGGACGTCATATCGATTGCAACAGCTTATTTTGTCTTATATCAATGTTCCATGCAGATGAAATTCTTTTATTTGTGAAAAAAAGAACTGGGCATTCTAGAAAAACTATTTTAAAGGAATTGGAATCGCAATTTTCCCTTCAAAGCCTGACAACCGTGATTTCAGTATGACGTAATTGTCACTTGCGACCGCTAATTTTGTCACGCAAATGATTCACTTTTTTTTTCACTCTCGGAAATAAAGGGAGCTGAAAATAGCAAAAAATCGCTTAATAATGAGGGAACCGGTGGATTCTCAGATTTTTAAAGAAGCACAGATTGCTTTTTACATTTTTATACATAATTATGGAAATTTTCAAGCGGATCGTTTAAACGGTGTAGTTTTTATTAGCCTTTTTCTGATTTTTAAATCTTTTTAAACTTTTTAATCTTCTTGGAGTAATGGCTGTAAAATTATTTATATTGGAGTGGTTGCCGGGAATGGTTACAGAGTGAGTCGGGGATCAGCGTAACTATATAGTAGGATAAATGTACTAGTTAGACCCCTCACATAAGTAAAAATTTCGCGTTGAGAAATAGGGTATGTATACGACTTTTTGAAACACAATTATTTTAGACTCTATAAACGCGAAAGAGTCTAAAATAATTGTGTTTCAAAAAGTCGTATATATACCCTCAAACCATTTTAAACCATTCCCTAACTATGTATTACCATTCCCCGCATATTACGTGTATATATTACGCTGAACACGTAATATAGTATGGATATTAGGAATTCAAAAGCTGTGCGGGACCCAGAAGAACTATCTTTTATTTTCTCCCTGGACAGCTCGAAAAAGAGAAGGGGTTCGTTTCATCGTTTTATGCGTCTCATGACCTCAGAATGGAGAAAACAATTTTTGATGGTCGATATTGGTGTCAGTGTCATTGTGTAGCTAAGACATTATCTTAAAAGATCAAGCAAAAAGGGAATATTAATGACTATGTCATTTTATCTCTCACCCCCTTTATTGAAAATTGTCCGAAAAACGTGTCCCAAAAATGCGACATAAAAGTTGCTGAATTTTACATATACTATTAGTTCACAACAGCTTTGGTCTATTGTTAGAATATTTCGTAAGCTGTAGAATATGCATCACATGTATTTTTTACATATATTTAAATACTATTAGTTCACAACAGCTTTAATCAATTGTTACAAAATTTCGTAAGCTGAAGAATATGCATCACATGTATTTTCCTATAAATAAGTTACAATCATAAAAATTTCAACAGCTTAAGGAAATTCTTGAGTATTAAATTGTTTAATTTTTTAATGTGCAATGTCTTATCCTCCTGAATTCTGTATCCCTCAATAAACATTTATCTACTTAACTGTAACTGTGTTCGCGCACGCATTCTTTTTACTTCTTCTATACTTTTTTCTTTCTTGATGTTACCTTGTTATGTGATGTGCCAGTTCCTTCCGTTCTAATTAAGCAAATGTTATGTTAAAATCCCATGCTTACTATGTTTGTGCCATAACTCTGCTAACATTTCTAAAAGGGTATGGACACCAGATGGATTAATTTATTTATTTGCTGATTTTTAACGTTCGTTTCAAGGCTGCATCCTTCATCCTCAAAATGGCGACTGGAACTTGGCGAATTGAAACGCTGAATAAAGATAATTACGAAACATGGAAACATAAAACATGGACTCATAAAATTAAGGATGCATCAAGAATAACTAGTAAAAGGCGTAAACGCATCGGGCACTGGGCTAGCGAATGTGAAAGTGGAAAAAAGAATAATTAAACATAAGCCTAACAGCCTGGGATTCTTATCCACTCTGGATGACTCGCCAATAGGGTTACCAGGCCAAATACAACCACCTTACTCGCGTAAAGCTCTCTCAACAATATCCAATAACGAAAAGCAAAAATTTTGGTGTGTTAAGATAGATACTAAAAATTACATAAGTTACTTCAGTTATCATCAACCCACGTTTGCAATTGCAAGGAAAGATCAGGAAACCCTCCTATTTCCAGGTGATGAAATAAATGTAAAGGAAGAATAAAAGAAAAAGAAAAAGGGGTGAGAGATAAAATGACGTAGTCAATTAATATCGTTTTAATATGTCAATAATGAAACTAAAAAATTAGGGGTGTTCAGGGGGGTCTCCCCGACGAGGCTCGAACAGCCGAGTTCTGCCCATTGAAATTATCCAGGTATACGTAATTTTCTCCCTATCTCATGTTTACTCTTTAAAGGGGTGGCTGCAGCTCTATCAGCCACTCCAATTCTATACCCCTAAGATGGACTCGTGCATTTTATTTTTGCTGAAAACTAAAAGAATGAAATTTTGATAAAGAGTTAAGCCTGTGGATGATTTGATAAAAGCGCAAAGATGAAATTCTTTTTCACTCCACAGCATGTTTCGCCAGCTAAGTACGTAAAGATTTGTACGCGCTAAGCGGGACTGTCGCAGAACACATGTCTTGTAGAGATGAGACTGGCTCAGCCCGAGCCCGTATACCCAAGCCCGAACCGGGCTCGGGCTCTGTAATTCACGATTGTGTTCCGGCTCGAGCCCGTGAGAAATTTCTCCTTATTTCTTAAGCTTATCATGCAAAATTTCTTTTCTAAACGTGTTTTAAGTTTAACGTTTTTTAATGTCACTCTCCTACTGAGTTACTTTAAAAATTTGAAAATCCCCCCCGTTCCCTCATTTTTAAACGATTTTTCGCTCATTTCAGCTCCATTTTATTTCCGAGAGTCAAAAAAGTGAATCATTTGCGTGATAAAATTACCTGTTTCTAGTGAAAATGACGTCATACAATTGGGATTCCAATTCGTTTAAAATAGTTTTTCCATATTACATAATTTAATTTTTTTTGACAAATAAATCGTCTGCATGGATCCAAGAATGGCTGTGTACACAAAACGAAATCTTTCGAAAGCGCAAAGTTTCCGCACGTTTCTAGAAGAGCATGAAATTTGATTTCGGTATAGTAAGAATTGAATATAACTCATTTATTTGAGATGGACGAAGATTAATGTAAGACATATTTTCGTTCAATGTTTTTTTCTAGCGCCCTTTGTCATTGCCTCCACAACGGGCTTTGATTTCTGTTTTGTGAGATTTATGATTGGCATTCATTCTAACATATCAAAGTACATACAAATATCTATGGGACTACTCAACTGAATTTTTGATAAAAATCGAAACTTTTTTAATATTATTATTTGACAAACTTGAATATAAAGAATTAGAAAGTTTATTAACAGTTTGTTACTATATTTTTCTTTGTATATTTCACAAACAGCAAAAATTTATGTTATATCAATGAAGTCATTGACTTTCATTTATGTATTAGCTGAAATTTCGGGTTCGGGCTTGGGCTTCGACTTAAATAATATCGCTCGGGCTCGAGTGGGCTCAAATTAAAAGTCCCCGGGCTCGGGTTTTAAAAAAAATGAGCCCGAATTCATCTCTCATGTCTAGCAATAGGTAACTAGACAGTTTTGCGACATTTTTTTAGGCGCTATGGCATTGGTTCTTGACGCGGACATGGTTCTGGACTGCCGCGATACTTGTTACGCCATACACACATAACAAATCGCGGAACACATATCTCGGGTCGCAGGTTTGTTCCACAACTGCAGTGCCATTTTTATTGACATTGACAGCAAAAATGTCATCGGTCTGATGTTTAAATTAGAAAACGGAAAATGCAAGAGGTAAAAGCGCAATACTTTTACTTGCGCCAGCTTGCCACAAGTCATGTTGTATTACAATTTGAAGTGTGAATAGAAGAACAGAGTCCTCTACTAGCAATTTTGCTCGGGCCTACACCGGCCACGTAGCCTGGAGCCGATGTAGAAGGAGTCGGGCCGTTCACTGTGAAAGTGCTCGCAGCTCATGTTCCCACCGGCGTGAAAACGTCTGAAGTGGCTATAACCGATGAGTTTTCATCGGGTTTGGACACGGATTTAGGGGACTGGCCCGTTCACTTTATGCGTAAGGTTGGCCAAACACCGGGGTGAGTATCACTTCCCGGTATAGTTCTTATGTGGTGTCGACATGCATTTAACCCTTTCAGTCCTTACGGTGCAATTAGAATGATAACATTCGCAGGGTTTTAGATTTCTTTTATACTTGAAATGTACTTGTAATCGAATTTTTCTTATATAATACATTATGTATGGAAGTATTTTCTTATCCACATAAGTATTTTGCTGACGAAAAACTTGAGCATGAAAGATAAATGAACCTAAAAGTCCGGCAAATGCAGTTTGGCCATACTTGGCCATAAAAATGCGCGATTCATGCCTCCATTCGTAGCATTATTGTGCCAATTATTGTACAGATTCATGAAGCAAAGTATCTTTTCTTACTAAGTTGGTAATGCTGAACAACTTTGTAATTGGCATTTTTTTTCCCGTATCGCGTACCGTTTTTGAGATGAGAACGCTAACTCCGCTAGGTGGCGCTGTAAGCAATTTTACTGCATAACGCACGGCAGCTTTACTGTACCTAGAATCCACTTTTATGACGATAGCTCTTACCATTCAGAAATAGCGTAACTGTGGTAACAGCCGATCTTAGTGGGCACACTGCTTATGAAAAGTTTATCACGAAATCTTTAGGGGTTATTTCCATAGAGATATGAATGTAAAGAGACGGCATTAGCTGTCTGATAGTGAAACCGACACTGGAACCATAAACTGCTGCCATATTGCTTAGACCTTATTGCAGTATGACTGTGTCTTTCCATGGGGACAGTTCCAATTTTAAAGAAGTAATGTCGCCAAAGTTGGCGCCAAGAATAATTGCGTGTTTGACATAGCATTCTGCAGTCAAAAGTTTTGCAGTTGAGATTTTTGTATTCAGATCTACTGTAACTTATAATGGTGCATCTTTACTTTTTAAACCGTAAAATCGTCCATCTTTCATTGTTATTTAAGAAGGAACTAACACCAACACAGATACTTGATTTCGTCCAATGCTGAAGATAGCTAATGCCATCTCCCGGTATTCATATCTCTATGGGTATTTCTTAGTTATCAAGCCAATAACACTTTCTGAATCTGAATATCTCTCATACGTTGTTTGCATGCATGTATCAAGCCGTTTTAAAGTGCCCCACCTATACCCAGGCCAAAACAGCCTTAACTCTAATTGGACGCAACCATTTCCAGACAAATCGATGCATAACTGCACACGCTTCTTGCATGGGGCGAAAATTTTAACACACATTACATTCTAACATCATGCAAAAAATAAAATGAAAAAATAAAAATCAGAGCACGCGAGGCCAGATTTATTAAACATAACGACGCACGCAATACAACGTTTTTGTTACACGTGGAAGTTTAATTATTGTCGTTATGGTGTATACATTAGTTCCGGTTTAGTGTTGAGGTTCTTTTAACCCTTTAACGCACAGTGTTCCCGCTCTGGGAACACCATACTTGGACGTTTTGACTGTTGCCAGTCACGAAGAATACATCTGATTTCTATAAAATTAGTTGCGGGTGACATAGCTCCACTAGAATCCTCCAATTTTTAGCACGTCATAGTCCCATAAAAAAAATGTCACGATTATTTTTAAACAGCACTGACATCGGCTGAAAAATGGAAGAATGCTTGAACAGCTGGATAGATTGCCCAGTGCTGAAAAAAGGGCAGCCGTTGCCATCGCTCGACTTAACTACCAGCAAGATAGCGGACGATCGAGCACAGCCAGCTGTCGTAAAAAAAGGGAAAATAGATCTGTGGCATGCGATGAACTTTTCGATCGTCCGCCATCTTGCTGGTAGTTAAGTCGAGCGATGGCAACGGCTGTCCTTTTTTCAGCATTGGGAAAGGGTTGCGCCTCAAAGGGTTAAAAAAATCTTGCTGCTTTCGAACAGTTTCTTACACAGGATTACGTTTTCCTATAATGATCCTGTGCAAAGATTTTTTTTATTTCAACGTCGTTGTTAAGTTATAGGGTTACATCAAAACATGACTTTTTGCGACTGACTCAGAAACAAGACCACATGCAAATACGTCATAAATATTTAAAAACAAGTAAAAAAAATCTGAAACACTTTCAAATTTTAAATACGCACTAAAGTACTATATATTAAGAGCGTTTCATAATCCATGAGTCTTCCCTAGTTTCTTCCCTTATTCTATTAAATTGGAAAGTGTATCATTCGTCATGTGTGTGCCGTATTTTTTCTCCCTTGTTCCGTGAAACACATCTTTGGAATTGAATTCTATCTTAAAATTGCCTACTAAAACTGTTTTACAATCTTCGCCAAGCATATTCCAACTATACTTCATTATTTTAAATACTGCTTAGAATGGGTATAATAATAAAATCGTGTGCCTTGTTTGTCTTTCTTGTTCCATAAAACACATATTTGGAATTGAAATCTATATTAAAATCGCCCATTAACACTATTTTCAATCTTCGCCAGGCATATTTTAATTGTACTTTCCTAGTTTCTAGCCAAATTCGGAAGATATCGCCAAGCTTCGGTTTTGAAATTATTTTTTGGCAGCAAACTTGGCGATAAATTAACAAGAATTGCAAACCTTGTGCGACCTTTAAGATTTTTATCTCCCCCCCCCTCACCTCTGCATTATCTGGCAAACCCCTTTAAAAAAGATCTTCACCGTGACAGATCATGTCTACAAAACCCTGTCTACAAATCCTGTCGACAAAAACCTGGGACTGAACGAAATAGCACCCTAGTGCTTAGAAAAAAACAATTCAAGGCTGTCAGTGAGTTTACTTAGATTCAGCGTTTCTCAACCTGTGGGGCGTGACCCTCAAGGGGGGCGCAGGAGGGGCGCGAGAAAAACCAAAGAGCAAGTAGTGATGCATGTTTTTAAAAGAATCATCTTATTTACTGTCATTTTTACTCAAAAATATATCTATTTTCGCTTAAAATGTTCATTCAAACTTTACTGATAACATTATTTTGTGGAAAATTCGACTAAATGTTCATTGTTAAACATTAAAAAACTGAATGTATGTTGGAAAATGTGAGGGGGGGGGCGCCACCGTAAGTCAGCCTTTGTTGGGGGGAGGCGACGTTAAAAGGTTGAGAACCGCTGACTTAGATTTTTGAAATCAGAATTATTTTAGAAGATGTATTAACAAAATGTGTGCGAAAAAGGAGCAATAAGGTTGCCGATTTTCTTGAATCGAAGCAATGGACTGAAATGCCATTCGTAAAAATAATTCAATAACCTTGTTTTTCTGATTATGGTAAGGCTGCGCTAGGGCGATCTCCCAAGGATGGAGGGGTGTCTTGGTAAGAGGACTTTCTAAGGGGTTCTAACGCATATTCAAGTTACGTCTGGAGAAAACCTACATAAACTCCGGACTGTTAGATTGGCGGCCGCACAAAGGGATCCGAACTCAGGAACTTCACACTTCGGCCGTCTACCATTTTCAGTGACATAACCACAGTGCCATGGTGTGTGTGACTTCAACAACCTTGAATTGTCATTTTAAATCGAATCTCCATGTGAAAATAGAAAGCGAATAAATTGTTTCTGGTACAACCGTTAGTATTTATTACAACAAAATGTACCTAATTTTAGAGTTTTGCTAAAAATTAAGTAGCTGATTTGCCAAGTTTTGTGATTTTGAGCAGATGGATTATAGAGGTTATTGGGGAGGGGGGGGCGGTAAGTAATCTTATGTTAATAAATCCTGCAGCAGTATTCGACTACTGATGGGCGTGAATGAATGAAACTATTCGACATCTGGGTATGAATTTTTTAAAATCGCTTCTTAAATGATGCCTTGGGCACAAAAGCTATAAGCTCCTAAAATTTCATGTGTGTACTTCCCGTAGATTTGGCTGGGCGATGATCGTCAGTTAGTCAAAGGCGCCCCTTTTGCTTTCTCCCAAAGAAAACCCTTTCGGAACTGCGCCCCTTCAAAGACGGCGCCCCGATGCGATGCTAACTATACCATGTCGCCGCCCCTACAAACGAAACCACATCCTAATGTATATCCTGGTAGGATTTAAAAAGACAAGCCATCTAACAGGCGAAGGTAATTTTATAAAGGAAACGCAGCTGCGAGGTAAAATGATAGGGGAGGGGACAAACATTGATATAAGTTTTAAAAGCCATGATAATATAAACGAAAAATTAAATAGTTATTTGAAAAATTGCTTGAATTACTTTCTGACTGATATTAAATATCTATATAAATAAAATTAGACTTTTGTCTGTACATTTCTTGGAATTAAAAAATTTTGCGATTTCTATCCGTTTCAAGCACCTGAGAATCCGGTGCGGCCCTCAAAAAAAAGTTTGGAAGTCTGTCGTTCTGTCATTCTGTCCGTGACGCTTTTTTTGATCAAGCATCACGTAAAAACGACTGAAGCGAATGATATGAAATTTAGTGTCATGATAGGTGGTCACTCAACTTAAAACATAGGCGTCGAATTTTTAAAAAATCTTGATTAGATTTTGAGATTTTGCGAAAATCGTTTAAAACTGCGTAAATTTGTGTTCGCACATCACGTAATGACTGCAAAGGTGAAAAAATGATATTTGGTGAAATGATAGGTGGTCACTCACCTTAAACTTTGAGCATCTAATTAAAAAAAAATCGATCAGATTTCGAGATTTTGAGAAAATCGTTTAAAACTGAGTGAATATTTGTTCACGCATTACGTATTAATGACTAAAGCGAATGATATGAAATTTGGTCAAATAATAGATGGTTGCTCAACATAAACTATAGGTGTCCAATTTTTTAAACATTTTTTTTAGATTTTGAGATTTTGTGAAAATTCTCTCAAAATACGTTTATATTTCTTCAAGCATCAATAACGACTAATACGAATGATACGAAATTTGGTGATATGATAGGTAGTTGCTAATCTTAATTTATAGGCGTTGAATTTTAAAAATATCTTGATTACATTTTGAGATTTTGTGAAAATCGTTTAAAAATGCTGAAATTTTATTCCAGCATCACGAAATAAAGACTGCAGGGAATGAAACGAAATTTGATGACATGATTGGTTGTCACTCAACTTAAATTCTAGGCTTCCAATTTTTCAAAAATATTCATTAGTTTTTGAGATTTTGCGAAAATTATTTCAATATGCGTAAATAATCGTTCGCGCATCACATAATTACGACTAAAGCGAATGAAATGATATTACTTAGTCACTCTCTAACCTGTAATATTTTAACAATACATAAAAATCATAACTTCGCTTTCTTTACTTTAGCAATATACTACATCCATTCTGTGTACTCCTACAATGCTGACGTAAGTTCTTGCTTTTTGTAAATTTGCATTCAGTACTAACCCGTCAACGACGGGTACTTCAGCTAGTATATATATATATATATATAAATGCCATCGCTTTAAAATAAGTCAACGACAGGGATTTTGCCACCCCTAGAAGTTTGCCGTCCGGGGCGGGCGCCCCCTCTGCCCCTCCTACGCTACGCCACTGAACGCACTGTAAAAGTAATGCATGCAATTTTAAACTATTTCCGGGTAGAAATACGTAATCAAATATATTAGTGCCTTTGCATTATTTTCATCATAACAAATGTCTATTTATGTATACCCATACCCACAAATTAATAAGCGTAATGATAGGTCCGGTTCGAGCCGAGAGCGGACAGACCAAAAAGCCACGCACATAGATCTCTCTAGCATGAATTTGTGTTTTATTCTAGTTTTTCTTTTTCTTTCTTACAGATATGGTGGTTCGAGCGGAAGATTTTCATTGGCCTCAAGCAGATGGGCAGGTAAGACAAGTTTTTCCAAATCTTAGCAAGGTTGTAGGGGTTCATTCAACCCCCTCCCCCCTCCCGCGAAACTTTCAGACACTTAAATTACTATTTGTATTGAAAAGCTACCGCGAAGTCTCGCATCTAAAATATGGCAGATAGGGAAAGTGCCGTGGACGTCACCTGAAAAGGGGGGCGCAAATTTTCATTAGGGAATGCAATCCCGATGCCGCGGGATCCCTCATAAACGTTCGCGGGACTCGTCTGGTGGGATTAGAACCGTAATCCCGCGGGATTGAAACTGAGAAATAAATTATTTTCATTACAATTTTGCACTACCTTGCCGATCACCAACTCACAAAAGATTGGTGAACATGTATGTATCAGGTTGTAACGAAAGTTTTCCGCCAAATCGGCTTGAAAAACTAACTCCTTAGATAACTGTTTTTGAACTTTCGGTACCAAACCTGCACAGTGTCACGTGATGCAACAATAGTATTTAAAGCTGTACTCATTATTCGTTGATATTCTGTAACTGACTTTTTGCAACACAACTGGAAGTACACGATGCTTCTAATCCTCTAGAGTGATAGTTCCATTTGACACACCTTGTACTTAATGATAACCATATTTTTTTGCAGATTTCATAACACAGTGTTATAAAGTAAGTCTCTTTCTTTCAAATGCCAAAAATCCTTTGACAAAATATGAGCAAATACGCCAACGCGAACTGTGTACTGCCGATGTTTACAATGGCGCGAAACTTTCGTTACAACCTAATATCTTATCTCACAATACATGAATCAATAATTACAAATTTTGGAGTTTTAATTCTTCTTATTATCATCCAATGGGAGTCTGGATCAAATAATGTAATCTAAATTTTCCGAACTTCCCAATCTCCAAAATGAACGGAAATATTTCATGCTAATTTATCTGGTATAGCGAACCACCGCGAATCAATTATAAAGAGATTTCCTTTTAAATAAGGTTTTTTTAAATTGACGTTTTTAACTATATTTTACTAGAATTGGACGAAGACTAGGAAGATGAATGACTCTTTACATTGCCTTTTTTTACATTCTTTATTAGCAAATAAGAACTAAAAATATTATTCTGAATATCACAACTATTTTCATATCTGTAAGTTACTGTACTAATTCTTACTATTAAACTCCATAGTGCGTAAAATCGTACGTTTTCCTATTTTTCTCTGTTGAAATGAATTCTTAACTGGATGAATTGCCGAATCCCGCGGGATCAATCCTCAATCCCGAGAAACAAAAAACAGTGCGGGATTGCATTCCCTAATTTTCCTTGCGAGACTGTCGCACTGAAAGAAACATTTAACCTGTTTCCTCCCATCGCTGCAAGGACGCGAAGACAGCGATTCGAACTTCCGTATCTATCGTCGCTTCGCGGCATGGGTCTTTGATTGGCCTTTGAATGTGAATTGGGTCTTTGAATGCGCTGGGCTTTGGTTAACCCAGCGCATGCGCAGGTCCGCAGCACGAGAATTCAAAAGCCTATGTCGGGAAGTATCGGTGAGCAAAACTAAATCAGTGTAGGTATACTTTTTGGAAGTTATCCCCGAAATCTTGCCAAGTTTGACGCCAAATTTGGCGGGAAAAAAAAGGCTGTAGTGTTGGAAATTGTGTTACAACGAATGTATCTGGCGCGATTTACCTTTCTTCTTCTTCTTCTTCTTCTTTTTTTCTTCCCTTAGTTCTGTCGCCTGCAACAAAAGTCTTCGTCTTCATATTCTGCGTCCTTCTTGGTATATTCCTGATCGTCGGACTGTACAGAGCGTACGTGTGGTGCACGAAAGGTAACGTTCGGCGCATGCATTAGCGCGTTCATCGTGAAGTAGAACATCATGGAAAATTTGCGAGAAAGCGACCATTTTGCCGCTCGAAGGCCTGATCGTAGCTGAGTGAATCGGGGCATCATGCGCCTCAGTGAAGAAGACCTTAAACTTACAAAATTATCATTATGCATCACGGACTTTGATATAGGACGATCATCGACGTATTCTAAAAAAGCTAGGCGAAATTTCCCTTTAAGATAGCGCTGTGAGTCGTAATCATTAAGTTTATGTTGTGCGCATGCGTGCTTTAGTAGTAGATTACTTCGTGATTTGTCGCTACGCATCGCCAGAGGGCTCTTATGTAGCGAATCATTAAAAGGGGGTCGAGTATTTTTCTTTGAAATGCTGACGCTATTTCGCCTGTCTGCCGCTAGTCGAGGATCGTCGTATATCCAAGTCCGTGTTATGTATTAACACTTTAGAGGTCTGGAGGTTTTAGGTACTTATCATGATTTTTTTTTAAAAGTACTAAAAAATATATATTTTAATACGTTTTTAAAAAATTATAAACTTTAAGCTGTTGTTATTCGTAATAATAATAAAAAACTATTTCTATGTAACAAGAATTTCTAATGAATGAGAAATTATTGGAAAAAGCAGTATTTTAAAGTGAAAAAAAAAGTTCCACATAAGAAATCGTCATTTTTAACATAGGATTTTACATATTTTCCTTATAAAAACATACCAAGGTGTTGTGCAATTAAACGAAAATATATTACATTTATAAATAACAATTATTTAGTAAAAGGTGTTAAAACACGCTATCGAATCGTCAAAAACTTTCTCTAATTCTAGCTAGTTTTTTATATAGTACTTAATCTGTTTTCTGCTGCCATTTATATATTTATTTAATTAAAAGTTTCGTAGATAGTATCTGAAAATACGACAAACATATCTAGTCGGTACTTTTATAGCTCAGAGAGATAAAAGTTGACCCCCAGAGACTTTTGGGCTTTGACCGCAAAATGTTATCTTTGTTTTTATACAGAGGTTATTTTACTACTATTTGTTACCTAAAGGCTTTTATTCTTCGCACAATAATATTATTCTATCATTGTTTTAAATGCACGTACGTACGGTGTACACAGTGGAACCAGCTTCAGACCGGATCCATTTAGCTCTTTGCATTCATAACGGGAAGGGGCTTATCTCGGGCTTTCAAACATTTTAGTGCTACAGTCAAACTCACATAATGAAATAGCCAATTTGTCAGGAAAATTTATTCTTGTAAGCGGGATATTCCATTATTCAGGATCATTACGGTTCGGTACATTGAAAATTTATTACAATAAGCGGGATATTCCTTTCACCGATATTCCATTAAGCGGGTTCGAGTGTAAATATAATACAAAAAAGTTCAGTGCTCTAAAAAATTGTTCACTATAACGACGACTTAAGGCTTGATCGAGGGCCTTATTATCGCATGGGCAAATCAGGACTTTGCCCAGGATCCCCGGTTCGAAATGGCTCCCAATTTCAAATTTTGTTCTGAAATATTCTTTTTTATATCAAAATTTTATGAAAAATAAAACAAATTTCATAAATGGGGCCCCCAAATCCATCAATGCCCGAGGGCCCTGTATGGATCATACATTATATAGGAATTCAATCATTTACAAAACCTTCTCATGGAGTAGGTGCAGAGCCATTGCTAAGAGTATTTTTAATGGGGAGGGGGGGATATCGATAAACTGCCAAGACAAATATCGGTTTTTACCAACTTACTTATTTTTTTATCAGCCATATTACTAACTTTTTACACTTGCCAACTGGGTCTGTGTAATTTTGCCAAGTGTACCAGAAACAGAAAGTAAATTACAGTTTTCGTTAAAATGTTTTCGCCAATTTTGCCAAATAGGTATCTAATTTTGTCAAGTTTAATAGAATTTTGGGAGTGTTGGGGTTAAGAGACTCACCCACGTACCCCTCTTTAGCAAGGGACCTGGGTAGGTGCACCAGTAACTGACACTATACCATATAGTTTATTATAGTAAGCTTTTCTTTCTCCAAACTGAATTTTTTTCCATAAAATTGAAGATAAGTATCTAAATTGAAATAAGACAGCATCATTTGATAAGAATTCTCAAGTACGAGCTTATTATAATCAGTTATCTGGTAAACTGTCAGTTATTGATGCGCCTACCCTATTTCTTTCTAACGTTGTATTTTTCCAAACACTAATCAGTCATGGACGAAACTAAAATAAGAAATTCGGCTATTACTCGAATACTTTTTCGAGTACTGCACATAAATGAAATAAATCGGGGTAAATACAACGCCCCCTAAAGAGGAAACCTGCGGCTTTCCTCTCTAAGGGGCGTTGGTAAATACCGGAAATTTCTCCGCTTTCTACCCCGCTTCCGTTTCATAGGGCCCGTTTACATGTGCAAAAATGCGGAGTAAATCCCGGACTTACACTGCTTTCTACCCCGCTTCCCCTACTTAGGGAAAAAAGTGCGGGGTAGAAAGATTCCTGGTCGAAAGGAGGGTTAATGCAGAGTCAACCCCGCTTTCCCATGATGCATTGCGAGTTTTCCCCTGTACTCCGCTTTAACCCGGGATTTTCCATTTTCACATGTAAACGGGTCTATAGGGAAAACAAATGCTGGGTAGATTCTTTGTCCAGTGTAAAGTAAATGCCGGAATTAAATGGCCTCATTTTCACATGATACACTGTGAGTCCCATGAATACGCATTTTCCTAAGTCATGTGATCAGTGACGTTAAATGCCGGGTAACAAGTGAACTTATTTATAAACCGGTTTTCATCCAAGTTTCAGAGATCCTTCAATTTTCCTTCTACCCTTCTTTTAACCTGGATTTTCCATTTGCACATCTAAGGGTGCATTCGTATACGACAAAATCGTTGCGCGAGTTTTCGTAAGAAAACTGAAATGCGTGTCTTTAGTGCTGTCAGAGGTTATCTGTTTCTTTGGACATTACGAACACCTTCAGTTTATTTAGTTTCGTCGCCTAGGAGACGTGTTTGTTTACCATTCGCGAATGCGTTAATTTTGCTGTGGACAGTTTTTAGTACATACTCAATATAAAATCAACAGGATTTTTAAAAGAAAGAGTGGCCATAATTGAAGTGCACAGATCAAAATTTAGAAATTTACACTTAAACTTCATTCTTTCAAAAGCATTTAGCAAAAAAAGTTCAAATTTCGCTAATAACGGTTTGAATCAACTTCAATCTCAACACTAAAACATGCATTTTTGAATTTACTAAAATTAAAAATACAAGTAAATGATTGCCTTTGAAAAATTATGTACCCTCGTAGCAGTTTCTAGCGCATGAATGAATTTCCTCCTCGAAAAAGTAATATTTGCAGCTTCAGCAAATGCAAAATACTTTTCATAACAACATACTTTTCCATAACAACAGACACCATTTGTAAACAACAACAACGTGCAGCAAGTAATCTTCACAACAAACTCAATCAACCTAAATCGCTCTCGGTTTATTTCGTTTGAAACTAATTGCACTAGTTTTGTATACGAACGTTCGAGTTTTTAAACTGAATGCACTCAGTTTCCTTTACGAACGCCTTAGATGGAAACTCGTTGCACGAGTGCAACTCGTTTGGCATTTGCGAATGCGGCCTATATCATAGATTTAGGAAGGTTGCTCATAATCGTGCTTTGCTCGATTATGCTCGAGCAATGCTCGAGATTAGGCACGAGCAATGCTTCGATTAGGAGCATTGCTCGTGCAATGCTCCTAATCGTGTGCTTTCTGTTCCCCAAAAACGCTTCTCAGTTCTGCCACTATCATGGCTGCCGTCGATATAAAATAGAATATTCATTGTATTACTTTAGAAAAATAAATAAGTTCGAGGGAAAATATTTTACTTTTTTAAAATACAGGGCGTTCTAAAATAATTGAAAATACCATTATAATTTAAGTTACTGCCATTCTGCGCATGCGTATGCCACTATCATGGCTACCTTTTGGAGGCAACAAGTTTTCTCTTGTTATGTTCAATCTAGAGATTCTTATATCACGTGCATTCGTAAACGACAAACTCGTTGCACGAGTTTTCGTAAGAAAACTGGAATGCTTGTGTTTAGTGCTATCGGGCTATCAATTTCTTTAGCCTTTACAAACAACTTCAGTTTATTTAGTTTCGTCGCCTAGGAGACGTATTTGTTGTTATTTTTGCTGAGGAGAGTTTTTAGTACATACTCAATTTAAAATCAACAGGATTTTTAAAAGGAAGAGTGGCCATAATTGAGGTGCGCAGATCAAAATTTAGAAATTTCAACTTAAACTTGCATATTTTCAAAAGTACTTACCGAGAGAAGTTCAAATTTCGCTAATAACGGTTTAAATCGACATCAGTCTCAACACTAAAAATACGCATTTTGAATTTACTAAATGAAAAATACAAGAAAATGATTACCTTTGATAAGTTCTGTATCTTCGTTGCAGTTTCTGCAGCTTCAGCAAACGTAAGTACTTTTCATAGCAACATACCATGCAGCATACTTTTCGTAACTACGGACGCTATTTCATAACACCAACGTCCTCTTTATCCTCTCAACAACTGGATGAACCTGCTCCGTGCTCAGTTTACTTAGTTTGAAACTAACCGCACTCAGTTTTGTATACGAACGCTCTAGTTTATAAACTGAATGCCCTCAGTCTCCATTACGAACACCTTAGATGGAAACTCGTTGCACTAACGTAAGTAACTCGTTTGGCGTTTACGTATGCGGCCATCCATGATCTAAAAGGGACTAATATTTCAAAAGCTCAGAATTTTAGCAAATCCAGGGGACCTACCACGATGCTATCGGAGAATATCAGTGACTGATAGTTCTCACTCACGGATAGTCAAATTCTTCGGATAAATAGCAGCGACTCTCCTTTGGATGATAGCAGGATGAGTGTCGAATAAAAGAAGTGAGTATTTGTGCTCATGTTAGGTCAATATCGACACTGGGACCGATCAACCAATCAAAACACACGGCTTTCTCCTCCTTTTTCTTATACGATTTAGATCAGAGTGGAATTTTCGTGAAAAATTCTGTCTCTCTTTTTTTTTTCTTTTTAGCTTTCTCAAACAAGCTATTTTCTTCTGGCTGCGTACTTAATATCTGAAAAAAGTCTTCCACGTAAGGGGTTGTCGATATAAAAAATTTTCATCACGGGTTACCTGGGAGAACTTTCTACTCTACAAACTTGAAGAAACAGGTTCCGCTGTGCACACACGTATACAAAAGGAAGAGAACCTTTTCCCTAGATCACTTCGACGTACACACACGCTAAGAAGTGTTTTGTTGAATTTAACAAAATTTGTTTGATTAAGTAGTTTGGTGCTTTCATTTTGTTGATTTAAGAAAAAAAAAATTTGCTTGCTTCAACAAAATCGATTTAATAAAATGCCTCTTTGAATTAACAAAATATTTTGTTAGATCTAGAACCAATCACATTCAGCAAAATCGTTCAACAATCCATTTACGCATGCGTCAATGGACAGTGCAGGGCAGATGAAAAATTTGATTTCACAACAGGAAGAGTTTAGTAACGTATGTTATCAATGCCCTTAAATATTGGTGATACCAAATGTGAAAATTCAATAATCGACTGCGTTTTTTTTTGAGTTTGTCGAAGTTTCAAAGGTAAGGCTAGTTAGTTTATCGATTGATTAAAATTTACATTTTTA
The DNA here is from genome assembly GCA_038373885.1 of Cheiracanthium punctorium. NCBI lineage: Eukaryota > Metazoa > Arthropoda > Arachnida > Araneae > Cheiracanthiidae > Cheiracanthium > Cheiracanthium punctorium. Next base: position 284,763 of record JAWZYV010004965.1, read on the forward strand.
TCTATAATTACAGTTTTAGTTTAAAGCAACTCAACATCAGATTTTTTTATTGTGTTTGTTAGACAAATTTAGCAAAGCAATCAGAATCACTTTTGTGTTTGTGATAAAATGAAACAAATACGTATTTGCTCAAACCTTTTCTTTATAACGAGCGCTGTCTAGCTTACTTGACTTAATAATAAGCAATTTGCAGTTTAATATAATGTTTTCACATGTGCTACTCTATATTTTATTCTTTCTATGATTATCTCGAGTTGTCTGAATGTATGCACCTGTGTTAGATTAAAGTCATTTGCACCCTTCTCTCTAAAGCTCACTCCTGGGAATTCAGCACAAATCTTGTTAGTATAAAAACTGGTATTTTAAAATGGTTTCAATATTTTTCGTAATTTGTTCTGATTGGAATTGTAATTTAATTTGAAACTATATCCATAACAAGTTATAAATATCAAGCATGCGCACACAGTAGCGTAGCCAGAATTTTTTGGGGGGTGGAAGAGAACTTAAGAACCAGTATGCAATATAACTTTTGAAAATTGATATAAAGTATCCTTTTCTGGGAATGGGATCTCTTCTTTATTTTGACTAAAAATTGTCGCATATAAAAATGAATTAAAGAAAGAAAATTAAAAACAAAAAATCAACTAAAATCTTTGTAGCTGAAAAAACGTACATTAGAAAAAATAAATAAATAGATAAAAAATAAATTACATTTGGTTTAGGTCCGTAGCTGAACCTTAAATTCCTCATAGCAAGGGAAATTTTCAAGTATACCACAGTAATAACTAGGGTAACTTCAAAATTTACCCACGCAGATGTAATTTCCTACATACCCTATGTTCACTCATTTCGGGGGTGGCTGCAGCCCCCTCAGCCACCCTCTGGCTACGCCCCTGTGCCTGCACATGCAATTAAAACGAGTACACTCTGTTTAAAAGAGTAACATTATGAAATAAGTTTTCTTAACACAGTTTTTTTAATTAAATTGAAATTTTGATCATTATTAAGTCAAATAAAATTAGTAACTCGTTATAATAATACGTTTCAGTAAATACATATATTTATTTTATTTTATCGCGAATCTATTCTGATTGCCTTACTATATTTGTTTTATGGAAGGGGGAAAAACAGGGAATTTGTTCGATTAAATTTGTATAGATACATAAAAACACTAAAATAATAATTTAAATTTTGGTGCATGGATAAGTCAATTACTCTTACCTTTGGAATTATCTCTCACTACCTTAAAAATTTTCAACCACCTACTTGGTTTGTTCAGCAAGGCAGTAGAATCAATCAAATATTTCGTTAAGAATTCAAAACAAAATTAAATTTGTTTCTGGTGAATTAAACAAAATAATATTGTTACTACAGTTTTAAAAATATTGTTCATTAAATCAATGAATTTTTAACCAAATAAACCAAATACTTCAAAAACTACGTTAAATTAGGAAAACATTTGTTTATTTTAAGCAAACAGTTTGGTTAAATAAACCAAATGTTTCGTTAATAGCCAGATAATCTGACCAGAATAGTTTTGTTAATTAAAAAAAATTCATTGGCGCTATTTCAACATGATAATTTTGTTGATTCGACGAAACATTTTTAGAGTGCAGCAGCCACCGTAGCAATTTCGATTGTGGGACATGAACAAGATTCTTCTAATGTACACCAGAGTCTAAAATTGGATTTAAAAAATAAGCAACGGTATTCAATGCAAATTGTTTACATCGTTAATTTTTGAATTGTGATTAAAAATCATTTCAGTAGAGATTTTCTACACCGTTTTTCTGCATTTAATGCTATATAGAAATAAAATGGCTAAAAATTTGCGCAGACGTACGTGTAGCGTCGATATGCTCTAATAGTTCTGCTTCATGGTCCTCCGAAAGGTCTCAACCCTTTCAAACCCTGCGTCCACAATTGAGGACAAAAAATTTCCTACACTACTGAGCAGGATGGATGTTTTATGATCTGCACATTTTTTTAAAAAATCCTCGAAAATTTAGTAATTTGGTTTTGCTTTTTTTGTTCAACTTTTTTTAATTACAAATTTAATTTCAATTATCAAAAGAAAAATTATTGAAACCAAAATGAAATTGAGAAATTATTCAATCGAGTCTGAAAGGGATGGGATAATCAGGCTTCCTGCAGTCAAAAAGTCGCTTTTTCATCTGCACACAGTGAAACCTCGCTGAGAGACTTGAGCCATCAACTGCACCTGATATACTTGAACTCTGAGGCGAAGATCTGCGCATATATAAGGTACTGACATGATGCCGTCCTTCTCAGCATAGCTTAGCTCTGGAACAATCTCGGCCTGCCTATTTTTGTTTCTTTTTGTTTTTTATACGCAAGAACAAAGAGTGATCATTTTGTCAGCAGCTGTAATTACTATACATCCCTTCGAGAAAATCTGAAGGGTGTTAGCTAGTGATGGGCACGAATGAATGAAATTATTCGAACTGATTGATTATTAAATGCATTCGAGATAATCGATTTTGAAAAATCCATTCGAACGCTCAGAACGTAGCATTCGAATAGCACAATTCATTCGAAATCTCGATTACTTTTCGAGCAGTGAAAATGTGAATACCATTTAAAGAGTGAAATCGGGATTACTATTCGAATAGTGAAACCGATATTACTATTCGAATAGAAATCACAAATACTATTCATATAGTAAAAATCACAAATATTCAGTATCCGATTAATCGATTATTGATTCTGTTCGAATAGTAGTAATCGATAACTCTCATTCAAATGGCACATCACTAGTGTAAGCACTACAATAGTTCAGGGGGATCCCACTGCATCAATGAGGTCCGAAAGAAGTTTCTTTTAACAGTAAAAACCTTTTGTTTAATATTGTTACTTTTAAAAGACGATATAAGTGTCACAGGACTTTCGAGCAGCATTAAATGCAAACCACTTAGAGTCAAACCTCGTTAAGACGAAGTCAAAGGATAGTAAAAATCTTTTTTGTGCTAACCGATCCAACAGCAAAAGGCAAAACGTGATCGGGAAATTGTTTTCCGTGGCCTTTTTTTCGCAAATTTTCGTGTTAAGCGTTTTCGTCTTGACAAGGTTCGACTACATGTTAAACACTGAAAATAATTAATAATTCTTTCTAACTCAGCGGTTCCCAAACTTTTAACATTGTGCAATCTCCTACGATGCTGACCCCCCAACCCCGGCACGTTCTTCAGCATACATACATTATTTTTATTCTTAAACAATGAACATATGGGACTCTATCTGCTTCATTCGTTTAAGCGAACGTTCGGATTTGTGACATAGTTCTAAACGCATGCAAGAATGTAAACATTCGGTAGGGAGAATGTGCAGCTAAAGCTCTACCGTACCTTGCAGAACACCGACATGCGTTAGCAGGTTGCGAATGACGTCAATTTGATACCACACATTCGAACGCTCGCTGAAATATAACGTGGCAGAATAGAGTCTTTATTCGCCTTTTCTACAAAATGTTATCGGTAAAGTTTAAATAAGCATTTTAAGTGGAAATGGATATGTTTTGGAATAAAAATAAGGATAAATAAGAAAATTTATTTAAAGCGTGCAGCCACTTGCTGTTTGTCTGAATTTCTTGAGCACCTCACCCTGCAAACGCCCTGCGTCCGGGAAAATGGGCGAGACCACCGATTGGCAACAGCTGTCCTAACCCAATACACTATGCACTTATATTAGCGCCAAACCTACACGTATCGTGCAATTTTCAGAAAAAGAAAAAAAAATTCTTACACAATAAGACTGACACCAAGAATATTCCTAAAGCAGTACCCGCTTACGGAAACATTCCTAAATTCGGTATTTTAATATTTTTACCAGAATGTTTGGCAGCTTTTAAGGTTTATAAATAATAAATTGTAAATTGCAATTGAGCAAAGTACAGTTTGTAGAAAGGAATTTTACATTTTTTCGAGTCTCTAGTACAATAGAATTCTTTAAAAATCTGTCCAAAAATAGCAAAATTTCTTAAATCCTGCCAGACATTGCTTATAGGACACTTACGAACACAATAACATTGTTACTTCGAATTTGGTGATTTAAAAAAAAAAAAAAAGAACCAGGAAATATTTTCAAAATAATATTAAATTTTTAATTCACTGTTAAAGAAAATTTACATGAACCTTTAAAGTACTTTAAAATTTATTTAAACTTTTTAAAAGCCGAATACAATACCTCAGTAAATAAGAAAAGAAGGAAAAACGAGAAAGGAAAAGTCCAGTTCATAAAGTCTGAAGAACTTTCTGAAACGCATAAAAATTTTTCAAAGGTACCAACTCGTAAAAGATGTTAAAAGAAATCATTGTTTTGTTTTAATCCGAAAAGCACTCTTATACACTATTTTGTAAGTAGATTCTTGCAAAAAAATTTCCCGCTCACCGTCGCTCACGGACAGCGAATTAAATTCATTTGGGTTCATCAAAAACCCACCAGAATAACATTGACAGGTTTCTTGCTCACAAACATGCAATTCAAATCAATCATTTAGTGTAATAGATTCGCTTAAAATTATTAATTCTATACCACGTTTCACCCATTCAAGTACAACGCACTGATGTATGTAAATTTTTCCTTCGTTCAAGACGGCGCTTGACAATAATGTAACTTATACTTTTCTTTTTATCAAAACACACATCTCTCTGTAACTAGTTGTGTTAAAACAAGAAAATTAAATCATGCCAGATATTCCTTTTAGCACCCTGACAAACACAACAACATTGTTTCTTCAAATTTGGTGATTTAAAGTAGAGAAACCAGAGAAAGTTTTCGAATTTACATTTAAATGTTTAATTGACTAAAGAAAATTTTACATGATTCTGTAAAGTACTTTAAGATTTACATCCACCTTTTAAAAAACCAATGCGTTATCTCATTAAAAAAGAAAAGAAGGAAAAATGAAAAGTCCACTTCATAAAGTCTGAAGAACTGTCTGAAAGGCATAAAAAAAATTTCAAGGGTACAAACCCATAAAAAATCTTAAAAGATATCCTTGTAGAATATTTTCATCCGAAAAGCATTTTTGCGCTCTATTTTGAAAGTAGATTCTTACAAAAAAAAAAAAAAAAATTCCGGCTCACCGTCGCTCACAGAAAGGAATTAAATTCATTTGGGTTCATCAACAACCCACCAGCCACCATACAGCATTGAAAGGTTTCTTGCTCACAAACATGCAATTCAAATCAATCATTTAGACTAATAGATTCACTTAAAATTATTAATTCTACATCAACGAAAAAATTACCAATCTCAACCAGCCAGCAAACTGACGGTACCCAGGTTCCTAGCCCGGCCTCCTCCCTCTAATGCTGACTTCCACACCTTTTCTTAAAAAGAAAACTGTGGAAGCAGACTAGGTTCACCGGATGCCGCGGAGGATTGGCGCTTGAGCTCAGATACGTTATCTCTTAAAAAAAAGAAAAGAAGGAAAAATGAAAAATTAAAAGTCCAGTTCATAAAGTCTGAAGAACCGTCTGAAAGGCATAAAAAATTTTCAAAGGTAAAACCCGTAAAATATCTTAAAAGATAACCTGGTATAATGTTTTCATCCGAAAAGCATTCTTGTGCACTATTTTGTAAGTAGATTCTTGCAAAAATATTTCCGGCTCACCATTGCTCACGGACAGCGAATTAAATTCATTTGGGTTCATCAACAACCCAAGAGCCACCAAATAAAATTGACAGGTTTCTTGCTCACAAACAGCCAATTCAAATTAGTCATTTTGTGTAACAGATTCACTTAAAATTATTAATTCTACATCAACAAAAAAATTACCAATCCCAACCGCCAGCAAACCGACGTTACACCCAGCCCGATAACCGGCCTCCTCCACCTTTTCTTACACAGAAATCTGTGTAAGCAGACTGGGTTCGCCGGATGCCGCGGAGGATTGGCGCTTGAGCTCGGATCCGTATAGAACCCGCAGCTCTTGCCTTCGGGATTCAACGGTGTTCCCTCACCCGGGGCCGCCGCGAAAGACGGCCCCGCCCCGCCTCACCATGGGACCACGTTTCACCCATTCAAGTACAACGCACTGATGTATGTAATTTTTCCTTTGTTGAAGACGGCGCTTGACAACAATGTAAATTATACTGTTCTTTTTATCAAAAGACACTTCTCTCTGTAACTAGTTGTGTTATTACAAGACAATTAAATCATGCCAGGTATTGATTTTAGCGCCCTAACAAAAACAGCAACATTGTTTCTTCAAATTTGGTGATTTAAAGTAGAGAAACCAGAGAAAATTTTCGAATTTACATTAAAATGTTTAATTGACTGTTAAAGAAAATTTTACATGATTCTGTAAAGTACTTTAAAATTTATTTCCATATTTTGAAAACATAATACGTTACCTCATTAAAAAAGAAAAGAAGGAAAAATGAGAAAGGAAAATTCCAGTTCATAAAGTCTGAAGAGCTGTCTGGAAGGCATAAAAAAATTTCAAGGGTACAAACCCTTAAAAAATCTTAAAAGATGTATTCTATTGGAAACTATTGGAATTAGGTGATTATTAAATCCACTCAAGACAATCGATTTTGATAAATCCATTCGACTGTTCAGCACAGAGCATTCGAATAGCACACGGCATTCGAACATTCGACTAGTGAAACATTTAATCGCGAGTACAATTCGAATTGTGGAATTGCGATTAGTGACGAATACTATTCTAATTGTAAAATCGCAAATATTCACTAGTCGATTAATCGATTATTGATGCTATTCGATCGATTAATCGACTTTGAAAATCATTGTCACATTATTAAGCTGAAGTCCCACGGACTGTTATGTCGTGATCCTACCCCAACGCATGTGTACCTCCGATAGGATGATGAGCATGTTCTGTTCATGAAACGCATTAGAGCGATCCACTGACATCCACCTCACTTTCCGTCTCCACTGAAGCTTCATTTTCCGCAGGCATATCCGCACCCGCTTAGTAGATTGACTAAATTTCCGCAGAAAGTTCTAATAAGCGAGATATTCCATTATGAGGGACCATACTCAGTAATCATTACGGTTTCGTACATTGAAAATTCATTACAATAAGCGGGATATTCCTTTAAAGCGCGGTGTCCACGTTCTGAGAACACAACTCTGGCATTTTTTCTGTTTTGATTCACGAAGAATACATTTCACTTCAATCAAATTCTTAAGGAGGACATGTAGATAGACTGCTCTAAGTCGAAAAAGTGCAGCCTTTGCCATCGTACGACTTAACTACCAGCAAGATGGCCGTTAATCGAATCGCCCAGTGCGTGCAACAGAGCTAAAGAGCTTTTCTAACGAAGCCGCACAGCCAGCTGTGTCAAAAATGTTCTTTAGCTCTGTTGCACGCACTGGGCGATTCGATCGACCGCCATCTTGCTGGTAGTTAAGTCGTACGATGATTACGGCCGTACATTTCCGATATTGGGAAACGGTTGCGCTTTAAAGAATTAACCTGTATTCCATTTAATAAGTTCGAGTGCATTTCAAAACTCGATCCTACAATAGATAACTTACCAACTGGCCTTGCTCAGTCGTTAGTTTAGCAGATATCTTGTCGACACATTATAACCAGTTTAACTTGATTTAATCAACCGCAATAGCCCCCCCTCTTCAACGAATTCCTGCCATCCTTTCAAAACAGGGGCTGAGATATCAACGATCGTTCATTGCATGCGTTCTTCTTGATTTTCAGCTTGCTTTGTGAAACCATGTTCCATTGCAGTTTTTGTATATTCTGATGCCTCTCACATAGGCTAACTGGGTAGGCTTTTTGTATATTTCTAAGGTGGGCTGGGGCCTGTGGGCTAAAATCTTTCTAGGGAGGGCTTAGCGCACCCTAGCCCCTACTCAGTTACGCCAATGGCCCACCAACAACTCTCTGAGTTCGTCGGTTCAATTGCAAAACACTCTGTATAATTTTTTCAAATAAATGTGGGATGAAAAAAAAGAAAAGCGATAACATTTATTCCATAGTAACATGAACTGCAGTACAAGATTTTCGGGACTTAGGAATTCATTCAAATTATCGGGCGTCTACTGTTTTTGACATTTCGGAACTGGTATCACTAGTGAGTGCATTCAGCTTTCTTGCGAGATGTTCATACAAATTCTTATTTGTATTTAGTGCAATTACATGTCTGCGTTCAAAAAGTGTCAATGATTTTTCAGGCATATTATTGTCGAAAGTGCTGAATGGAGATTATTCCCAGCTTATCTTTCTCAAACCGCAAATGAAATCGACGTCATTTTGCGGTCATGAGTTTAAAATTACATTAAATTTTTAAGAAAATTAACAGGCTATAACGCAAAGAGAAAGTAATGAATAGAATAGTAACGAATAAGCTTATTCTTTGATTTCGATTTTCTGGGAATACACCCGACCTATTTTGATGGTGATAAATTTTTCAAATATTTAATCTCATTTGATATAACTTATAAAAATACTGCAGTAAGACCGTTTGTTTATCACCGTTCATATGTTATCTTACGAATATGTTTGAATTATTCGTTTTGTTCATTTTTTCATTATCAGAGCTGCAATTTATGATTATTAACCGGAGAGAATAAATTTTAAATCAAGGCAAATGCATTACATATATCTTAATACAGACAAGAAATAGTTTATATTGATGATTTTATATATGTTTTTACACTTAAGAACACATTAAATAAAAGAATTGAACTTAAATAATACATTTTTAAAAAAAGGAAACTTCATAGAAAAATTTTGAGCCGTATTTAATGCATATTTAAAAGAAAAAAATCCGAATTTCAAACAATGTACATATATATCGTCTTATTTCATTTACATAAATAACCGTTTAGACAAAAAATGCAAGCAGAAACTGCTAAAAAAAAATGACAAAAACAAAAATGTTCTGAATAGTAATCAAAATAGTGTATGAAACATTATCTTTTACTTTCCATCCACTTTCTACTTTACAAAAGTTATCTTTTTTAATTTGACACAAAACTTGCTACAAAAATGGAAATTATTTTGTTTTCAAGTTTTTTAAAGACGTCATTATTATTATCAATAGAGAATTCGCTGTTAGTGGGTTTTTTATGTCATATAGAGATAAGGCAGATGAAACAACCGATAACAAAGGTTCTGAAGCATGTACACATATCTTTATCTTACACTTTCATGGGAAACAATTACGAGATAAAAAATTAAACTGGAAAAGAAAAAGATCTTTTTTTTACAGTGCGATTTATTTAATTCCACAAGTTAATTTTTAACATTAGGCGAACGATTTAGAAGCAGCGTTACTTCATAATAACAATACATTCTGCAATTTTTGGTGTCAAAATTTTCGATAAAAAAATAATAAATAAACACTAAATCAGTGTGTAACCAAAGGTGGAGATGGAATTGTCTGAGTGTTTGCCGTTGGGCTGCATGGTATCAATTCCAACAGCGCGTTAAAAACTAAATCTTTTCACAGTGAATCATTTAAAATTTGTAAATTTCTCAAAAGCGGACTGTTTCACATTTTATGTGTTCGAAAATAGAAATAATACATTTTTTTTTTTCTAAAAATTTTTCTTCATACGTGATTTTTACATTCACTACTATATTGTTTGTATTTCTTAGATTATGTAATATAATTACATATAAAGACAGAAGCAAATTTATTTGAAACATATTATTTTATTTAATTAAGCACATTAACAAAGTTAATACACTAAATAAGTGCATTTACCTGCCGTGGAGGTTTTCAAAATTCAATAGAACCCGTATAATGGAATAGCCAATTTTCCGAGAAAAATTCTTATAATAAGCTGGATGTTCCGTTATCTGGGATGACATTGACTAATTATTACGGTTTGGTACATTGAAAATTTTTCACAGTAAACGAGATATTCCTTTAACCGATATTCCATTTAGCGGGTTCGACTGTATTCTAACAGCAGTTAGTTAACAACCACTAAATATAAAAATCTGGAGTGACTCCACTCGACTTTCCGAACACTTACGATTAAGATCATTACCAAGCATTTAAATAAATTTTAATCGATGAATACATCAAACATATATACCAAATTGAAGCTCAATCGAATGCGCCATTTAAACGCTAGCGCACTTTCAACAATTTCCCCATAGGCCATAATATAGAAGAAATCTTTGTCGTAGCCCTGTAGGAAAACTATAAGTACTGTACACATCAAAATTAATACCGATCTTAAGATGGTGGTTCATAACATACATGCCAAATTTGAGCTCAATCGAATGTACCGTTTAAACGCTAGCGCACTTTCAAGAATTTCCCCCCATAGGCTATAATGTAAAAGAAATCTTTGTCGTAGCCCTGTAGAAAAACTGTAAGTCCTACACACATCAAAATCAATACCGGTCTTATGATGGTGGTTTATAACATACATACCGAATTTGAGCTCAATCGAATGTACCGTTTAAACGCTAGCGCACTTTGAAGAATTTCCTCCCATAGGACATAATGTAAAAGCAATCTTTGTCGTAGCCCTGTAGAAAAACCATAAGTTCTATACACACCAAAATCAATACCGGTCTTGCGAAGGTGGTTTATAACATATATACCCAATTTGAGCTCAATCGAATGCTCCGTTTAGGAGCTATCGTGTTCACTCACATACACACATACATGCGCACACACACACACACACACACACACACACACACACATACATACATCTCGTAAAAATAGCATAAATGAAACCAGAAGTCCTGAAAACGTGTCAATACACCAAAATCTCGAAGTCGAATTTTTTCATGATTACAATACTTTCCTTACATGGTACATGTTCGGAAAGTAAAAACTATTGTTAACAGTTCACATTAGAAATCAGACGTAAATCACCACCAACAAGGATAGAAAGACGTTATCCTTATTGGTGCATAAAGAAATTCAGAAGTGTGACTCCATATTGGGCTCCAAGCTATGCATTCATTAATAATTATCACTTAATTCCTCTTTACCCAAGCAACCTAATAGATGTACTATGGAAAAGCATTACTTTTACAATTGTCATGTTTTTGAAAAACTGCTCCAAGATCCTGATGACAGCACTCTCGGTTAGAGATGAGTTCGGGCTCATTTTTTAAGCCCGAGCCCGCCCGAGCCCGAGGACTTTTAATCTGAGCCCGCCCGAGCCCGAGTAATATTATTAAAGTTGGAGCCCGAGCCCGCCCGAGCCCGAAATTTCAGCTAAAGACAAATAAAATTAACTACTTCATTAATAGGATACAATAAATTTTGGAGCTTCACACACCTTCTAGTCCCCCGTGCCGCCATTTTTTAAAAATAAGTACATCTATTTATCCCATGAATCACTTTTTAAAATCTGTTTCAAGAAGTATGTTCAACAAAGGAGAAATTTTTCACGAGCCCGAGCCCGCCCGAGCCCGAACGCAATCGTGAATTACAGAGCCCGAGCCGGGCCCGGGCTCGGGCTCGGGCTTTCGGGCTCGGGCTGAGCCCGTCTCATCTCTACTCTCGGTGCATTTACAATATTTGTAGTTTTTACGTCTACTGTGGATTTCTTTCAATTTTGCAGTTATAAAATTAAAAAAAACACTTCAACCATGAAATTGTTTCAACATTTGAGTTTACTGTAAAATTGCCGCACTGAAAAATTCAAAGCAAAAATGTTACGGCAGAGTATAAAGCAAATTTATTAAGAGAGTTTTTATAATTCTGGTATATTAGTTATTTTTTTTTTGTCGTCTACTGTAAAACTGCTTTCTGGATTATGTTTGTATGTATGTAAAATTTCTCTTTTATTTATGCTCAGTGACATTATTATTGTTTATGCTTACTGTAAAACTGCTGCATTGAAAAACTGTTTTAATAATCTAACTGCAGTATAAGTTAGGTAGTTTTAAAGAATTTTTACTGTCTCGACGTATAGACCTTTGGTTTGCCGTAAATTTGCTTTACGGCAAATTGTTAAAATATTGTTAAGGTATTGGTTATGTTTACTGTATGTGTTACGTTTACTATTTGGTTAAGTTTGCTGCATTGAAAAATGCTTCAATATGGGACCGGTGGCTTGGAGGTTAAGACCCTAGCCTACTCCACGCAAATCCCCTCTGCGTGTGGCGCAAGGGCGGCTCCAGACTGAATTCTCGGAGGGGACCACTGAACTTTTTACACAGGCCTATAAATTCTTCATGTGAAATGTATAAATTCATCATGTGAAATGGTGAAGTATGTGAATCTAAAGTTGTATAACAAAATTTCGGAGGGGACCTGGGTCTTCGCTGGAGCCGCCCTTGGTGTGGCGTGGGTTCGATTCCCACTCATACCCTGGTTGTATAAAATTTCCTTTCTCTGTGCTAGTAAAAACTTTCTCGGGGTTCGTACGGGTCCTTAACCCTTTATAAGGCGAGGGTATGTGCAGAGAGTCGATATTACTTGGAATTTTTCTGGCCCATTTTTTAGAATTAATTCATATATTTTCCCTCTACTGTAATATCCTACGTGAAAATTGGAGAAACAAGTACTAAACAAACATAGAAATTTTGCAGAAGAATATATTAATTATGCACAAAATCAAAGTCGGAAAACTACCTGCTGCTTATACACGGAATTAAACGCAAAAATATATAATTAAAAGCGATGATACTTATGCTCAATTTTCGAGTAATTATTCGAGCTTTCCTTAAAATTGCGAATGAAAGAAAAGTTCATAAGCCAAATATTATTTAGAATCTAGACGTATGGGAAAAAATATACATCCAATATAACTGAACAAAAATCAGAAAATTCACTAATGACAATTGATTTCTGTATTTAATAGACCATCGGTGGTTAAGTATTTTACCATTGCCTGATAAAGGGTTAATTTGCTAAAATTCCGAAGTTTTGAAAAATGGTCCTAAAATGTCTTACTACTTGAGGTACTCGGGAGAAATTCTTTCCTCATTGAATAAGAAACAGGGCCGCTTTTAGAGTATCAGAACATTTTAAAGCCGTAGTTCAAAAGTTCGGAATTTTAGCAAATGCAGTGACCGCAAGACATTCTTGTATTCTGAATTTCGGATGTTTCTCTAAAAAAAATTATAATTTTTTTAACATAAACCTGAATATTATATGATTATTTTCAGACAGAGTGTTGGTGAAAAAATTGTAAATAATGATACTGAGAGGTCCGATTCTATAAATAATTTTACTGTAGAGATATTTCTAGGATTTTTTCAGAAAATACTCGATTTAAGGGTATTTTCTCAACTGAGAAGATTTTAGATTAGCTCTATTATAAAAAGTACAAAGTTAAAAAATACAATGCTTGCAAAAATAAGCATTATTAAATTTTTTAAGGTATATTTTTTAGTTTCATGCTTGAAATGCGCTCACTCAAAAAAGTATTCGTATATAAGAGAAATTTCCTATATTAATTTCATAAGTATCTGATTAGCTTTTCAGAAACATGTGCAGCTCAAAATTAATATTAGATGTTGATGTGGTCTACAAAATCTACTTTTTATAAAGAACAACACTTTGTAATGAAACCGATGCATTAAAATTAACTTGCATTCAAATACTTTTTTGAGAGGGTGTACACGTGTATATACATTAAAATATATCTGTTCAGTAGGAATTTTAATACTAGCTTCCTGAAAATTAGCAATTTTTACAATCAACATGTTAAGACACATCAAAATATTCATGATAAACAAAAGGAGCAAGCATTTTACATTTATAATTTGAAATAAAAGTGTCCGGTAAACTTAATCTTTTAAACTATCTAAATAAAATGAAACCCCTCACCTCAGTATAACGAAGTTGTTTAGGATACTTTGATGTTTTTAAACTAACAAATCAGGCGAAAATAGGAATACCCAATTTTCAAGTCAAATAAAGGGACTTGGTCTATTAATATCAAGTAATAATTTGAAAATAAACTTTAGTAAATTTTTAAGGAGAATTTATTCATGCACTTAAAGTTTTGGCTAACTTGAGACAGCAAAAGTGAACAAAAATTAATAATTTTTAAATTCTTTGACAAGTTTATTACATGACAACACAGTTTTTGATTGAAAATTATCTTATTAGAAAAAATATTAGTATTGAATTTAGAAAAAAAAAGTAATGTATTAAGTTATTACTGAAAAGTTTATAGAATTACGTGCGCTTATTTTAAAATATTACTCGAAAAATTCGCCAACTTTTAAAGGCATCAAAATCGTTTAACTTTTCTCTCATCCGTTTGCACAGAAAAAAAAGTATAGCCTAGCGTATTATTTTTGTACAGTTTTTGTACTAGAGTGTTTAAGAACCTGAGTATTCACCCCCCCCCCCAATTCCTTAAAAAAAAAAAAAAAAAAAGAAACTTATATTGCTCAGAACCGATATTTGCTAAAAAATATAAATTTGCTGTTAAAGGTAAAATGCAGCTCCTAAAATTTCTATGAAACTGTGTGCTTTTGAAAACTGAACAGGAAAAAAAAAACTGACTGTGAAAAACCTTTGTCTTTCACCTGAATGCTTTTTTTGAGAACTATATTGCTAAATTCTATTTTTGCAAAAAATTCCCACTCGGTGGTTTGTAATCACGTTTAAAATTTTATAAATTTATTACATTAAGATGATTTTTGTAAAAAGGATTCAATTTAAAAAAATAATAATAATTTAAGGAAATATACAGATTGTGAAAAAAAAATATGAAATAACAGAGGGTGGCAAGAATTAAGACTGCTTTCTGATAGTCTGCACTATGCACCCTTACAAGCAGTAATAACTTTTCATATCTGTTTACCACTCGTAAGGTTGTGCAGTATACTTGTGGAGAAGCATTCTAACTTTTCTTATACCGTCCTCACATAATCTGTTTATCTTTCTTTAATTATTTAAGAATCAAATGCCGTTCGATGTCTCTTCAAAGAACAGCTTTCATTGATTCCAAAACAACAGATCATCTTGGCAGTACGTCCGGTCACAAACCATGAATTTCTAGTTTCTATGTTTCTCTATTAAAAAAAAAAAGAACAAAAAAAAACTTGCCCCCCCTTCCTTTGAAAAATGTTGGCACGTCCCTGCAAAGCGGCCCTAAAAACTGAAGAAAAAAGGGTACATACTTTGGACCGGTCAGCTAACTTTTTGCAAGCGCTTCCTTCCTTTTTCTTGCATTTTCCAATAGTGTCCATTTACGTTTTGATGAATGCATTTTATGTTAATAAGCATTAGGACGAGCTCAGTAAACATGCACTTCTGGTACGATTTCCAAAATGAAATAGGGATGAAAAAGTGGAATACAAAAACAACAGTTTAGAATTCAGTTTACAGCTGCTACGGATATTTGTTTCTACATATCTCGGCAGACGATTTGTTCCAGGGCAGATTCTAGTCGCCTCTGTTAAGTAAATGCTCTGAAAAGAGGCAAATTCAGGCTGCATTGACACTAAAGCAAAAATGGCAGAACACAAAAATACTAAAAAAAGAAAGATACATCCGGAAAAGGTTGTAGTGCGATGAAATTTAAAATTAAAAGCTTCCTTGGAGCGGTGCCCATTTAAAAACGCAAAATGCGAACACTAGGTTATAAAACATCTTTGTTCGTCTTCCCATGATTTAAATACATAAGATTTGTTTGTCTCGAATCACTTACTTACTCGGCTCATTTTTTCGAGCAATCATGATCCGTATCATTTTTAATCAGTGTTGTAGTCCTGAGAGAAATGTGAGGGGATGCTCAATTTTGAGAAAGTTAACCTATATACGCGTAATTGGCTCCAGTTAATTCTAATTAGATCCATTTTGTTAAAAACTATAAATAAAATTAACTAAATCCTTAATTTTAACTATTTATTAATTTACTGTTATTATTTTAGTGTAATGTCAATTAAGTTTTGATTGTAAAAACAATGTAAGTTTGATTAACAGTGCCTTATAAAAAACATGATTACCACCGTGATTGTTATTATCTACCATTGTCAACAATGACAAAAGCCGTGCTTTCGTGTTACACAGATCGCCACATGTGTTAACCATTTAAAAAACGATTTTTTTTTTTTCAAGAATTTGGGAAGGCACCAAGAGTGCGTTTGACCACAACCAATCTTCATACTGGCCTGCGCACTCAGTGACGTCTATCAAACTACTAGGGTCAGGTGACTTTCAACTCGATTGCTGATTGGTCGTGAATCATTGCGCGCCTAATCTGTAATCCAGTTGAGAATCACGTGACTCAACTAGTGTGAAAGACCTCATTAAGTACCCAGGCGCGTCTGCACAAGGTGATGGGCGTTTTACATGTGTTCATTTCTAAGAATATGTTTACATTATTCAACATTTACGAAGGTAATGGAAGAGATCTTAAGTTCTACTTGGGAGATCGAAAAGCTCCTTTTGGTTGCCTTTCTGACGCAGCGTTAAAAAATGATAATATTGGGTGCGTTCAGACTGCCACTTTCGGGTAAATCTCGAGTAAAACACAAGCTACTCGTGCTTTACTCGGGGAGGTTGACATCGTGGACCAGGCACGTAGCCAGGAAAATTTTTCGGGGGGGCATATGAACTTATATGTGTATAAATAGACGGAATTTCATCACTAATCCAAAAATTTCGGTGGGGGATATATCCCGATATCCCCCCCCCTTGCTACGTCCCTGTCCTGGGCAGTTAATAGGGGGGAAAAAACATGGCGGCACGTATTTACTACCCAACGGAGCCAATGGCAGGCAAAGAAAACAACATCTAAAGGTCACGTGATGTTATCTCCCCAACTTCCCAAGGAAAATCTTTGGGGAGTTGTTAAAAACTCGAGCTACTCAGCTTGGCAGCGTGAACTCATTGTTTATCTCCTCGAGTAGCTGAAGTTGGGCATAGTGAACGGCTTGGGTTTTTCCCGAGTAACTCGAGTTACACAAAAGTGGCAGTCTGAAAGCGTCCATTAATTCATAAAAATAAAAAAGAAAGATTTTGAGTGTCCCCTTGAAACTAAAAGGTGAGGTGGTGGCACATGAGCTCATATAAAAAAGTTGGCTGACGTCTACCTTCGACTACACCACTGCTGTTAGGCTGTTCTTTTTGGAAATCATGTAACTTTTGAACAGCTTTTTGAAGAATTTAATTGCGCTTACAGACTTGAAAAAATTTAGAATGTCTCTTTACAAGTTGTACTGCGAATTGTTACAAACAACGAACCTAACAGGGGTTACTCAGGGGATAATGGCATACGGAGGTCATACTCAGGGCATACGGAGTTTTGCAAATCTTTCCCTAAACAAAGAAGTCTTCGGCCCATTTTTGAAGGCAGTTTTAGTGCTTATGAACTTTCTCTGACAGTTGCATGAAAAATACAGCTTTACTGTATTAGCACATGGTGTGCTGGGAGAAGAAGCATTATTAATTTTTCAAGTTGGCGACAATAGCTGTCGTAAAAAAAAAGGCTCTCTAGATCTGTGGCACGCGATGAACGTTTCGATCGTCCGCCATCTTGCTGGTAGTTAAGTCGAGCGATGGCAACAGCTGCCCTTTATTCAGCATTGAGAAAGGGTTGCGCCTCAAAGGGCTAAAAAAATAGTACGAACTACTGTATTAGAACTAAATGCAGTAGAATCGGTCTATATTACTTTCTTTTGCTTTGTGAGAGCTATAGGGTGGACATTCTAATTTTTCGAATTTGAACTATTTTTCATGATTTTTTCTGGGAAACTAAGTGCCGAAATTTTTTAAAAATAATTTTCGTAGCATATAAGTAACCCTGAATGAAATTATAATTTTATTTTCAGCCCATTTTACAAAATCATTCATTTTAGGGTTAAAGCTGTTCAAAAGTCTTTTAATTTACGATCTCTTTTCAGAAGGAACGCCCTTATACCCATATCACACCTTTTTCTTACGTTTAATCTTCAATTCAAACAACTATTTCGTTCAACTTGTCCGACAATTTCACTCAACTGGTTTGACTGGAAAAGGGAATGGGTGACTCTGTGATGTCACCGCAACCTCTCCATTTGCTTGCCTGTGATTGGTCTATCGGAGAAGTTGAACAAGTTGAATGAAATACTCAATTTTTCCCGTACCGGCTGGGAAAAGTTGCGGATGTTGAACATCCATATCCCAAAAGGCTTTTCACCCAACTGTTGTGGAAAACAGTGGAAAGAAAGTGTTGCTTGAGTTGAAGATCCAGAAGGTGTGATATGGGCTTTATACCCACATCATACCTTCTCATTACGTTCAATCTTCAATTCAAACAACTATTTCGTTCAACTTGTCCGACAATTTCACTCAACTGGTTTGACTGGAAAAGGTAATGTGTGACTCTGTGATGTCACTGCAGCCTCTCCATTTGCTTGCCTGTGGTTGGTCTGTCGCAAAAGTTGAAAGAGTCGAATCAAATGCCCACTTTTTTTCCGGACCGGCTGGGAAAAGTAGCAGATGTCGAACATACATATTGCAAAAGGCTTTTCACCTAACAGTTGCGGAAAACAGTCGAACGAAAGTGTTGCCTGAGTTGAAGATCCGGAAGGTGTGATATGGGCATTAAACTCCAGCAATGCTTACTAACAACCATCGTGGCGCAGTGGTTATGTCGACGGACTCACACCGCTGTACCGGATTCAAACACAGGGCCGCCAGCCAGATTTTTTTTCTTTTTTACAATGGCTAACAGTTGCCGTTTATAGGCATTGGCCACTACTAAAGCTGTTCACGTTATTATGGAGGCACCTAATATGTGGACCAGCGTTGCCTCCTGTTCAGGGACGGACTAAATTGCACCCAAGTCCGTTCCTGAAATCGAGGCCAGACCCGTGGTGTGGTAGAATGGGTCTCTAACCACTGCACAACCTCGGCTGCGCAAAGCCAGAACTTGTTTAATTGAATTGAAAATGCTTCAAATAGTTCCATTTGCGTTTATAAAGTTTTCCACATAACAGTCAACAATTTTTAAAAACTATACTATTACGATACAAAGGGTTGAATTTAACTAAAAATTATATGTGTGTTTCAGGCTTTCAACTGTATGTAACTAACATATCAAGGTGTTTGGTAAAATATTTACACGTGTAAAGGAATTTTTGATTCATGACAAATAGTTTTCAGTAAATGTTCCATATTAGCAATGAATTGTACGGTAAATTAATACAGAAAAGTCCGTTTGATGTTCCTAAAGTTTATACACATCCTCTGAATGTATATACTAGTAGAATAATTGTAAAAAAGAATTTCACTTGCATTAATAATTACTTATGTGAATGAATGTTACTTTGAACATTTGTATGATGTGTATTAATTTACATTTTTTGAAATAGAAAATAAATAATGTTGTATGAACTATTGTGAAATGTTTATAAATTTTATATTACAGTGTTCTATAAATGTATCTTTATTAATTACAATATTATTAAAAATTACTCACTGACAAGGATGATTTTGTTTTTCAAAGTTTGAGTATTTATTGGTAGGATTTAAAAAATACATATTAAAGAATTATATGACTGTTAAGTGTTATATCTAAACGAATCTTTATAAACTTAATAATTGTTTTTAACAACTTAACTGTTGAGTCCAATTACTTCAAAAAAAGTAATAGAACTTTTTGTTTCTATTTATTGTATTAATTTAATAATATACAGGTATTTATATAAGTGTACGTGTTCAGTATAGACAATAATTATAGTAGAAAGTTCTGTATAAAAAATTATGAAATATTCATTAATTGTCTATTCATATTATGAATATTCATATTACTAACCGAAAAAAAAAGATATTAAAACCTCAACTGATGGTTTGATTTTAATCGCAAAAAAGTGGATCATATTTTTTAAATTTTTATACTCTGTGTATTGATTCATACGTGTCTTTTCCCTGTAATAGCAAAGAATTGTACAATATTGTATGATATAAAATTTTATTAAATTATGATAAATTTTATACATCTTTAAAAAGTACTTGTTGCATCTATTTAATTCAAAGAACTATTATTGAGTGTTATATTTATTCAAGTAAGAAAATGTTTCTGGGAATAATGAATTCTCTTACTTTTTTTTTCGGTTAGCAATGAACCATGTAACACAGAGCAGTATAGATACGTTATTTAAGTTTTTTATAAATTTTATACTCACCTTCTGAATGTATTTTGATATGATTAATTTGTTAAACTACAGGAAATGTTTACTTCAAAAATCTTTTGTTAAGTTGAATGGATAAGTTCAGTGTTCTAAGTTCATAGGATATATTTACATAGGAGAAATGTATCAGCTCCAGGAAGTGTTATCTTTTAAAATAAGTACTGTAGTTAATATTTACTCAAGAAAATAAATTTATTGTTGAGAATGGATCAGTTTTCAACTTATATGTATTAATTTATAGTAAATATTTTCTTAAGAGCACCATCTCCAGGCAGTTTTATCTTTTAAATAAATCACTGCAGTTAATACGTACTCAAGAAAATGAATTTATTGTTGTGAATGGATGAGTTTTCATCTAATATGTATTAATTTACAGGAAATATTTTCATAGGAGTAATTTATACAGAGATAAAAGATAGTTTTATCTTTTGAAAAAAATACTGCAGGTAATATTTACTCAAAAAATGAATATATTGCTGTGAATGGATGAGTTTTGATCTTATAGTAGAATGTAATTAATTTACAGAAACTATTTTCATAAGAACAATGTATAGATTTCAGCAGTTTATCTTTGAAACAAAGTTTGGTGTTAAGAAATTTTTGAATGTCATTTAAATGTATCTTTATAAATGATGTATGCTTAAAAGTTAATGCAGATAACATTTATAAAATTGTATAAACAGTCTTTTGTATTGATTTGTAAAATATTTGTTATAAAAGTAATACATAATGAGGTGTTGTACAGAAAGTCTTGATGTTTATAAATCTTACACTTGAATTGTAAGTGCGTGTTTGCAGATGAAATTTAAAAAAGAAAAATGTAACTGGCGAAGACATCTATTTTGTATTTACGTTAAATTATAGAAAATACATTATAATACCAATTAATTATTCAAAGCATTATTACAAAATAGAAAATATTGTCTGGTATTTTCAAATTCTATTATAATCATCTAGATAAAAACTTATATTTAAAGCCCCTAAGTGGCTGTATAATTTACATAAAAGGAATGATTTATTTTGATATTTCTGTGGATTTTTTTGCAGTAAAACTCTTATAATGATAAATCAGTTACAGATTACTCAATAAAAAAGAAACACACTGATGAATGTTTGTAAATTTTATACTAATCATTTAAGTATTTTTGTTACTTGAATATTTTGAAAAGTTTGAATGGAAAATAACTGTTTTGTAATTGTATTTTAATTAAAATATTTTTTCAAGTAATTGACTGTAGTAAGTTTGTATTTGTGCTGACAGTTTGGAAGGTGTGTTTCAAAAATATTCCACCATCATGTTGTACATTTCAGAATGGTTATTTTGTCTTTTCTTAGAAGATAAAGTAATATATTTTCAGTAGTATTAAGTTATGTAGCACGGGATACATTTTCGTAAAAAATTAAATATTTGTTCTGGCTTTATGTTGTGTTTTATGAGTGTTTTTGTATTTTATACCCAGACAAAGAGACATAATATGGGCTTATGTCTCTTATAATGAATCACAAATGGTCGAAAAACTGCATCAGCTAATTTCAAGCAAACTGATTTGTCATCTTCTTTTCACGAAACATGAAAGAAAAATTCTCTCATATTTTAAAAAGTGCTATACACTAAAAGCGTATCATAATCCATGAGTCGGCTCTATTTGTCTTCTTTCTTCAATTAAGTTGGGGAAGGTATCAGAATGCATGAGTGCGCCGTACTTGTCTTTCGGGTTCCATAAAACACTTCTTTAGAACTGAAAAATATATATTAAAATTGTCTACTAAAAGTGTTTTATACAATCTTTCTCCTTGCATGTTCCAACTATATCTCACCTTACACTAGACGCTAAATAATAGTCCCATATAAATAAACAGTTAGTTTTGGCAAGTGAAAGCCAAATATAGAAGATATCCCCAAGCTGCGTTCAGTTTCGTCACCAAACTGGGTAATCAATCGTCAAAAATGGCGACTTTAACATTTGAACTTAACTTTAAAACTTTTTTTTGTTGGCGACTATAACATTTTATTACTACCACCCCCAAGCTATCTGCCAACCCTTGGAAAGCGAAACTTTTTTTTTTTTTTTTTTTGAGTAGACAAAAATCGTTGTCTGAAATCAATAACACTGAGAAGTGCTAATAATAATAATAGTAAATACTAGGGGCCAAGGCCCCCAGACTCGCTACGCTCGCTTTTCGTATGAGGCATTCGGCCCCTAATCAGGCTTATTCGTAAAAAAGACATAATTTCAACAGACAAAACCCGATGATTGGATCAGATAGAATGTGACTGAGCTAAGCTACACATTGCTTGGTTCTTGCATCTTCATTGGTACATAAAAATTTAAACTTCACACTATAGTAGACCCCGTCCCCCTCATAACACGGAAGATATTTTGTTATGGGAATCCGTGTTGTACGGGTCCTGAGCTATACTCCACCTGGATTGCGGACTCCGCTTATAATCGCTGGAAAAATTATTTGCACTCCTCAGAAACACAAATATTTAATGTTGCCATTCAAAAGTTATATTAATTAGGAGCTAAAGCGTAATAAAATCAGAACATATGTTTCAGCTGTATTTTTAATAATGTAAAACCTATTCGACACCTTGCGAATTTGCCACCCATGACGATTTTTCATTATTTGGCGACTTGCGTACATCTAAAGTTAATAAAAGCTTCGGAACAGATAGGATAGCCTGCCACCCATGGCGACTTTTCATTATGTGGCGATTTACACATGCTCACAACCTATATTTACTGTTCATTTAAGGTTACCGGAAAACCGTTATCCATATTTTCATTTACATAATCGTTTGCAGATTGGCGTACTTAACACCACGAATTATACCCTCTCGTCGCGCTAGCAAATATCCAAAGTGTACTATAACTGCTATAATGGCATAGTTAACGCCACCAAATATTTCTACTGGTAGCAAATAATCCAGCTGGACGAGAACCGGCTTTAAAATAATCTGCATTTTAATTATTTTTCATTTTCAAGATATTAGTTATTCTGTTTTGGAAAAATGAATAATCGCTAATTCTAAACTCGATTTTCGAAATTTAAATCATCTTAGCAGGTTCCTCGGAATTTTTCGAATCTGTGGGCACCTTAGTCGAAACTCAAATCCCCACGGTTTAGAAGGAGATACGCTGACAAGCTTTTGACAGCGGCGGCGACAGCGGCCTTTACTTTTTTTTAGAATAGAGAGAAACCTGCATAAATAGAAAAAGATGTAATGCATATGTGTATTGTTACGAATTTTCGGTCTGTTACGCCGCCTGGCTGTTAAAAATAGTATAAAATTCGTAGTCTACGTGTCAAATAGGTAAATTTGCATTCTGTTGCATCAAAATCGGTCAACCAGAACCAGAGATACGGAGTTTTGGGTTTCCCCATTGATAAGTATAGCATTTCTAGAAATCTCGAAAAATATTGGTCCTAGGCCTTCACTAACCTAACTTTTGGGGACTTATTTTTGTCGCCAAATTTGGCGATATTTCACCAAAAAGACGCCACGTTTGCCGATATTTCGGACATTTGGCGCGATTTTTCTATTTGGGCCTGTAAAGGTTGTTTTACTGTATTAACATCACATAATGGCCTAGTATTACCCTATTACTCTTCTATGACTTAATTAAAAACTCGATTGTTCGGGTTTTTCTTCACATCCCGATATTTCTAGAGTGTACATCCAAGAGTATAAAAGGCAGACAGGAATTCTAGTCAGCCTGTAGTTTGTCTGCTGACGTGCGAGCAAAGAAACCTGAGCTCTACTGGGAAACTGTGCTTCGTTATTGCACACGCTTTTGAAGCAGGCTTTCGCTTGTGTTCAGAAGCTGGTTTTTTAAGTGCTGTGTGTAAATTCTTCATTGCTGAGTCTTGAGGGACTATTTACGATTTTCCTCGTAAATTTCTACGGATTTTTTGCCCGTGAAAGTGTTTTATTCTGTGTGGGAAATACAGCATTCGAAAAGTTTCCGTGTGTTTCCAGAAGAACATGAAATTCAATTTCGGTACATAATAAAAATTGAATATGAAGTTATTTAGGTGGACGAAGATTAAACATATTGAGTGTAGACATATTTTCGCCAAATGTTTTTTCTAGCGCCCGTTGTAATTGGCTCCACAACGGGCTTTGGCTTCTAGTACAGTTAGAATATGCTCGGCGAAGATTATAAAACAGTTTCAGAAGGCAATTTGAATGTAGATTTCGATTCCAAAGAAGTGTTTTATGTCACAAAGACGAAAAATACAGCACACTCATGAATGATGATACACTTTCCAACTTAATAGAATAAGGGAGAAAAAAGGGACGACGCATGGATTATGATACGCTTTTAATATATAGCACTTCAGTGGGTACTTAAAACATAAAAGTGTTTCAGATTTTTCTTGTCTTTTCTTCTTTTTTTTTTCTCCCCAATTTTCATTGGTTACGCGGATCTAAAAAGGTACGAAACACCGGTGTATAGGATAAAGTTAAGTTATATGTTAACTTAACAAAAAGAAAACAAAAGCCACAGAATTAAAAGACTTAAATACAATATGTTTATTTCATTAACATGCTGTATACATGCAACACATTAAGACACCTATAAAGAAAAATACATATATATCACATTATTTCTCGTGGTAACACCATAAAATATACAAATAGCCAACAAGGATAGTCATGTGGAAGTGCATAGATTTGAAAACTGTGCTCTGCTCAGGATACTCCAGAGGGCAGGTGACAAACTGTCATAAAAACTTCATTTAAAAGTACAAATTAAGGAAGAGACGGTGGTTTTCGTCGTCCATACTCGCTAATCTAGTCAAAAATACTGTTCTCGGAAATTAAACGTTTGACAATTGGTATTTTTTAATTATTGCACTGCTTTATCCTTGGAAAGGTTCAGTTAGCCCGAGTTTATTCCAAAACAGTATAATATATACAGTATGCTCACTAAAGTCCCTTGTAGCCTTCTTAACTTCGGAATGGATGCTGCTATAAAAGAGGTGTGTAGGTAAAATAAAGCAGCCATGCGCTACTGAATGAAACCGCCAACGGTGTCACCTAGTGGAGAACTGCGGAGTTAGCTTTCCTATCTCGAAAACGAAACGAGATAGGGAAAAAAAGTGATTTACAAAGTTGTAGAGCATCATCAATGTAGTACGAAAAGCCACCTTGTGGACATTAATGCGAAGAAAAGAACAGTCAAACCACGCAACTGTTGTTTCGTGATTTCCTACACTGTGACGTCACGAAACTTGAACGGAAGGAGAAAGGATTATCTCTGGATTACAATGCTGCAATCCTTTGTTTGGGGATCACAAGCTGTACCACTGTGCCACATTGCGGTGTTATGTTTTGCCCGAAAGATATTCATTTTTGCTTCCGTTCAGGTTTCGTGACGTCACAATGTAGGAAATCACGAAAAAATAACAGCGCGTTTTAACCGTTATATTCTTCGCATTAATGTCCAAAAGGCGCCTTTTCGTTCTACATCGATGATACTCTACAACTTAATCACTTTTTTCCCCTATCTCGTTCCGTTTCCGAGATAGGAATGCTAACTCCGCGGTTTTCCCACCAGGTGGCGTAGGCGGTTTCACTTAGAAGCGAATGGCTTTTTTAACTGTTATTAGATACCACTTTTATGAATACAGGAGAATCCGTTCCGAAGTTCAGAGGGTGGCCAGACACTTTAGTGGGCATACTGTATACAGGGTGTCCCATAACGATTGCGACAAACTTCAAGGGGGGTAGGGAACATAAGGAATCAGATAGTAATGTGGGGTTGAAAACGCCATTTTTCTTTACCTATTAATAATCACTTTGGGAAAAGAATAGATGTGTTTGTCTTAACCAAGTTTCATAAGCAATAGACTTGTTCCCAAAAATTTCATTTGTGAAAGGAAATAGAATTTTTAATTTTAGTCGCATGTTTTCTGCGAAAGAAACATTAGTTTTTGGCGAACAATGGTCGGAAAGTTCACTATTATTTCCTCACTGGTTCCAAAGTGATTATTACAAGCTACATGAAGACGACGTTTCGGATCCCACATTGAAGGTGATTCTGTATAATTATTATGTGCCCTAAAAGTTTGTCCCAATCATCTTTGGACACTCTGTATATATTTAGCTTACAATAGTTTATTCGAGGTAATGTTTCAGGAAAAAAAAAACAAAAAACAAAAAAAAAACATGACAGTAAAAACAGTAACATTTGTTGATTTCACGGACCAGCTGTGATTGTCTTTCTCTGCTTTTTTTTTAGAATCCCCCATCGCAATAGAGCAAGAAGCTTTAATTTAAGATCTGATCAGCTACGATAATATTTAATGGAAATGTCGGATGCTGATCGAGGAGATCTGTTCTCCCCTAGCTGTCAGAAGCCACTCGGTGGTTAGGTTATAACTTTTCTCACTCAGTCGTTAGTTAACGATTGCCCTAGTCACTTTTTAAACTGGTTCTTACTTCATTTAGCCAATCGCAAGAACCTCTTGAAGCTCCTATTCATGTGACCTCTTACGACTTCTTGAAGGCGGGACAGAAACAACGACTGTTGTTTTAACCCATTTGTGCCTAGTGTCCCTTTTTTGGGACGGCATTTTCGCTATCAGTTGGAAACGATATTTATATTTCCTAGCCTTTATTCACGAGTATTGAACCTCAACTCCACAAAATATTTTAACATGACCCAGTAGGATGTTGACATTTCAATTTTTATACATAATGATTTTAAAAGAAATCATCCCTTGTTCAAGAAGTTGACATCATAAATTTATCTAGATATTAGCAAAAATCAAAGAAAATCGCAAAAATAGCTGGGCACAAATGGGTTAAAGACGTCTCGAAGGGGGGATGTGGCCCTTAGAGTAGATATAAGGGAATGAGAGCGCTTTGGTAATTCTAACTTACAACAACTGTCCCAGCAGTTGACTTGCGGCAAGATCTCATGCAAGTCATTCTTATGCATTCAACACGCCTTAATTTTCTATGGAGCATTTCTGGTCAGCGCGATAATTTCCGTTTCCATCATTCAATTAAAAAAAAAAATGGTACATAGCTGCTCTGCATGAGAATGCAACGTATCATTTCTGAAAGGTTCTGGAGAGTGACGTTCTCGAGAAAGGTGTCACAGAAGAGTGGTTTTTTTTTTCTATATTTTTAAAACATACTTTTTATAAATGAAGAATATTCCAATGTGTCCACATTCACTAAGCCTTGGCGATATTTTTTTATGCCAAGAGAGATTTTTGCGTATGTTGACAGCCAATTTCGCTTGTAGTTCACACTTAATGCTCGCCAAAAGTGGCGATAAAGCACAAGTCTAGCTTCTCCGCGCGTTTCTGTGCCGCAAGTCACATGGGTCATCCTTGTCTCACATTATTAACGTGTTTTGAATGGCGATGCGCTCTCCAGTATATTTCTACTCTCTGACCGCTCCCCCCCCCGTGTATTTAGTGCATCCCTTTTAGCACAACTAGTTCAGAAAACGTTTAAAAGACGTCTTTTAACTTTTTTGAAATAGTTGTGCTACTAGAGATGTAAAGCCGTCACTGCTTTGTTACGACAAATAAATTTCAACTGACTGATTTCACATTTGGTAGTTGCAGTATAGAACGAAATCTTTATCGAATAAAACTGTGGTCATGACGAATAATTTCTATGTGTGACATGAAGTTTAGGATCTGTTGCAAAACACGGCATGGCCTCCAATTTGGCAATTTTGCGCGCATGATGGCATGATGCTATTCTCAAAATGATCTTAGCGTCTTGTGTGCATGTGAAACTCTTTAGCCATTCTCTTGTTAAGTAAAAATGATAGCGAGTGTCCGAATGTTCCAGTAAAGATTAAAACAACGAAGTATACATTGAATATTGAACAAGTTAAAAATGAAGTTATTTCAGTTTAAAAAACATGAACTCAAAAAAATAATTTACATATGATTAAGAAGAATGGGGAAAAACATTTTTCATCAATGTTTCGAAACATCATATCTTGCATTTTTCGTCTAAAATTTATCTCTGAATCAATGCCTAAGGTGTGTACATGATAAGGATATCAATCTAAAATATGAAACATATTTCATTAGAGAACTTTAAAATATATGTTAACGGCATATGTATAAATATAATCTTTTTTAAAACGTTACTTAATCTAAAAAATGACCAATAGTAAGTCATCCCAATCTAAAACAGCTTCCAACAGATATTTGTATGCTTAATGCACGATAAAAACTGATACCAATCAGCATAATAACTCTTAGAATTGTAAATTATTTATTAACGATCACCTGCTGTCTGAATAAGTATATTTTTTCAATAGAGAAAAATATTCATGACTATTTACAAATATCAAACCACTTCTGATTGACAAAGACAAAAATGGAAGAACAGGATTTTTAAGTGCATCACATAGACAATTACACCCCTTCAAGGGCACAGTAATAAAACACATATATTCGTGAAACATTAATACATATTATTTGTTGATAAGCATAAATTCGAACTATTGCTTTCATTAACTTGCTGTATAGTATTGAAACCTTCAATCCACAGTTCACTTTAAAGAATTTATGAACTTGTGCACTCTTTTTTCCGTTAATTTTCATTTGGAACAGCTTGGATACTTGCCACCCATGGCGACTTTTATTTTCTATCTACGTATGCGCATAACCGATAATAATTTTCCATCAAGGTTGTCATTAAAACATCTCTCTGTATATTCTTATGCTCTTGAAACTGACCAAGGCTAAACTAGATTTGTTCTTTGGCTATTATCCAAGCTTTAACAATTTCAGAAATAAATGAAAGCACATATTTGGGGGGAAAACCCCATAGATGGCAACCACGTTTTTAGTAAAAACTTGTTTTTAATATCTGATCAGCGTATATGCCAAAATTATGAGCCCATATGATTTATTTATACTCGTAAAACCATTTTCGCCGCTTGGAGCGCTGCCTTCGTAGATTTTTTAGAGATCTATACTTCAACATTGGAAGAAATTTGCCTACTGGAAATTGACGAATTGTTAAAACCTTGACAACGCACGGCGTTTGTAGATTACCGTTTGACACGAATATAACGTGACTCCGAAATTTTTCATCAAGGTAATTGGAAAAATCCTATATTTAGGCCTCGAATATAGCACAAGTCAGGTTTTATACGGGCAATGGTCAGTCAAGAAACACCGCATTATATTCGGGCCAATACGGCAAGTTTAATCTTGAACTAATATGATAGCATAATTAACACTCCCAAATATTTCATCTTGTCAATAAGTAAACAATATCCAAGCTGTACTTATACTACGCAAGAAGTATTTTAAACAATGTAAAAGACGCATGACTACATTGTAGAAGCTATAATTCTTTAAACTATCATTTATATTCTAAAATATATCGATATTGGCAAAATCCTTTTAATCGCTTATTTTCTAAAAATCTATGCTTACCAACCCTCTCATCAAACTGACAGTGAAAAAGAAAGTGTTAAGCTCTCAGAACTTGGCTTAAAAATGATTAGTTTAAAACATTCGATGTTCAAATGTGGTGGCATGCAGTATAACTAATTGACACCAAGAGTGTGAAAAATCACATATGCACACGTATATAAGTGCTACTGCTACCAGTAAATATAGTGAATAGCAAAATAACTTATTATCAGCTGCTTCCAACAAGAAAAAAGTAAAGTTCGGTAAAAGTAGAAAATTAATTCGTTCCCACGACATTTCATTTCTACTTCAAAAGTCATTTAAAAATGCAGATCAAGTCAACAACTTCTTTTTTACTGTTAATATCGGAAGACTGAAATTTCGACTGCAGATTTATGTTAAAGGTTTTCTGTGGACTCATTGTTTATTTTTACATACTAACTATAGTCTACAATAGTTAAGTATTCTACTGTTATCTTTAGATGTTCTATTCAACAAGCTTGCTTGACACAAACGCATAAAATCTGTAAATTAATTACAGGGAAAATAAAGTCTAAATACTACACAAATATACCCAAAACTTTTAAAATCTGCAAAGTCAGATTCCATGATTCAACATTTCAAAAGATGCACTTATTTTATAAATACAAACTGCGCGAGAATTGCAGAACACTTTATAAAATTAAATTTAAAATATTCTAAAGACAGTAGCATTAAACTGTAATTGCTAACTAAGTGCGTGCACAACAAAATTGATAGCTTTCGATATGAGATAATTTGGTGGCTCGGGCATCATCTAAAAGATATTCGATTTCATTCCAAGTATTTGAAAGTATCTGAGGAGTTATCGAATGAATAGCAACTATGATTTGCTAATATCTTTGACGTAACCTCACATGAAACTATTGTAGCCAAGGGGGCTAAATCCGACGGTCTAGGAGGCCACTGAATTGAACCATCGCGACCTATCCATCTGCGAAATGTTGATTGAGGTAATAGCGCACAGACGGTAACCAATGGGGAGGTGAGCCGTCCTGTTTAAAAATCACTTTGCCTAACCTTTGCCACAATCGCCATGTCCACTGGGCTCTTCTGAACCTCTTGTCAAAGTCCTTCCCACCTGGCTCCATCTATCAGATTTTTTTTTTTTTTTACACAAAATTATAGGATAGAAAATTTAGCATTTTTGTAAGTCGGCTATCATTGAAATACCCGACTCGTACATATAGTTTATTTTTAATTTAATGTAGTAAAGTGTCCAACAATTCTCGGGCACCGTATCTATTTTTTTGCACCAAGTTGCTTTGTTTCTTCACTCCTGCAGTTTAAATGCTGAGTAGTTCGGAAACACAATTGAAAGACTCGATGCAAAAAGAAAAGGAGGTAGTTCAAGCTATTGTTTCCAGAAAACTGTAAAAAAAAAGTCTGAAGATTCAATACAAATCGACGAAGTAAACCTATATCTTTGAGTAACGCAAAAACCAACGACTGCAGCTTTGACACCAAGCGGGAGAGATTTTCTTTTTAATGCAAGATCGTTCGTGTAATTCCAAACTCTCGTAGGATGCAGGTACCCCTTTTTTGCAGCAAAACCCTCCAATTTGAAAGAGGTAGGGAACACACAAATAAACTATATTTAATAAGAAATGCATGACTACAAATTACATTTTTATTACTTAGAGGGCGTTGCTCGTAACTTGCATCAAATATGCAGACGACAAATGTTTTTATATTTTTAAGTTTTTAGTCGAGAAATAAGCTATAGACAATCTACATTTAATGTTAGATGAATTTCGGGAAAAGTTGAAGCATACTTATTTAAAGAATAAATAAATTTATTAATTTTGTTTTATAAAACAGAACTAAAGAAAAGCCTACTAAAACTAAAGTTTAGTGTCAAGCAAACTATCTTATCAAAATATTCTTACAAAAATACCTCCAAGCTGCTTTAAATTAAAAATTTACAAATTGATATTCAGATGTTAAAACATTACATCAATATAACATTAATTTACAAGTTTAAAAGTACAACAGTTATAAATTAATTTCTTTTATCTAATATTTAACTGCACACACTAAATATTTATTTAGCAAGCTTATTTAAAGTCTTCTTTAAAGTAAATAAGAGTTTCATCTTGACACACACACAATTTCATTAAAAACTGCTTAGTCCTAAGCACTATAGACAGGATTCAAACAAAATATAATTCACTGAAGTTCACATATAAAAAAATGATTGTTATTAATAACTGTTAACAAGATAGCTATGAAAAATACATAAGTTTGAAGGTGTGACATTAAAAAAGTAACAGAACAGATAACATTGTTTTTTTTTATGATACCAGTAACCACATGAGAAGTTTGAAAACAAGTGTATTCATATAAAACTATAAATGCTTATAAATTGAAGATAAATTGAATACTGAAAGAGAAATTTTTAATTATCAAAAGTTTTATAAGAACCATAATGCACCATTAAGTCTAAACAAATACTGCAATGTAGTTAAGCCACGGTACCACAGCATCTTTCAATCAATATTCTGAAAAAACTTCTGCTTTGATATTTTTTCTAAATTTAAATCAGCTTGATTTCTTAAGTTATACTTCAGTGAATTCCACTTCTGATTAAAATACCACTTGCTCAAAAAGCATAGATAATATTTCAACGGCATGAGCAGATTAATTAGATTTTTAGTAACAGCACATAACTTGTTCAGTAAAATAGCAGAATTAAAATATACGGTTTTCTTAGGGAAAATTAAATGTACTAATTGCTTTTTTAAAAGAAACTATTTTGTAAACTATGAAAAATTTATAAATTTGCAGATGTCACATTTAAAAAGTAACGGAAGATATATATATATATATATATATATATATCTTCCGTTACTTTTCCGTTATTTACTTTATCGTTTAACACCAGTAATTTGAGTGTTTTTTACCGTTAAACAAGTGGTATTTTACGCACTTGTCCTTTAAAGCAAGTGCGTAAAATAACACTTATTTTAAGGAACTACATTGAGGTTGTAAAAGTTGATTTATTTATTTTTTACAACCAAAGCTTAAAATATGTTTATTAATAAATCATTTAAGTGAATGATTTTCAGGTAAAAATAATGCACATCATAATGTTTTTTTTAAAAAAACAAAGAATATAATATTTAATTTACTATAAATATGGATAATAGGGAATAATTAAAAAGAACTAGTGTTATGCATACATTTTTACTTGTCAACAATTCAACAATGTATCATCAATGCTAAAACTACCCGAAAATTTATTTACAAATCCATGCTAAAATGTTGCATTCCCTTTTCGCAATGCTTTCAAGGGGCACTGTTTTCAATGGTTTACTTTCATGGAATACTTTCCGACGTCAACAGACAAATTTTGCAATAAGCAGCAGCATTAAGCAAGCATGCAAGCAAGTGCAATAGTATGCTAAGTTCAGCCTGCTTAGACAATATCATACGGTACAGAGATTTCAATAATTTTGCCAGCGGGCTGAATGACCCAAGAAAAAACTTACAGATTAATTTTGTTGTTGTTGTTGTTCTTATGCCCTCTGACAATTTCCCGAGATAGGGAGGCAATGGGCAGAGGGGGGCACCTTCCATTTTTAGTGGGCCCCAGTGGGAGGAAGTCTGACTTTAGCCCGGTGGTCCTCGAATTTGAACCAATTCCAGAGGAGGAACCAACGCCCTGAAATCGGCACACCAAGAGGTATCGTTTAACAACTTGGAGGTAATTGGAGCCTCGACGAATTTTAGGTTTACCATCTCACATTACCTTCCACGGTCCCACAGCAGTCGAGCGGAGAGGGAGTTGACCCTCCCAAGCACTGGCTAAGCCAAATGCTGCTTCACTTGTCGTGTTCTTATGGGAACGAAGTTTAGCGCCCAGACAACTGCGGGACGCAGATTAATTTAGACCACGAGAAGGTTCTTGTCCGGGGGTCTGGAGTCCCTTGTTTCAACATGCACCGAAAATATAGCACGATATTTAGTTCTTCACTATAAAAAGACCCCCCGCTTCAGAGAATTGTCAGCAATGTTTAAACCTTGTACATTTGAGGATTTTGAGCTTGAAAATGCACTGAATATGAAAGCGATGGAATGTGACCTAAACGTTATCATTAGTGGTCCACGAATGTATTTCAACAAGCATAGCAACCTATTCGGCAATGTCACTGCGTGATAAACAAAGCGCCCTTGTTAGTATTTCAATGGAAGAAACCCAATTTTGTAAATCAAAAACGGTATTAAGTTCGAATTTTTGGGTGATTGTAATGAACTGAATTTGTTAAATTCATAATTATAATTGTTTCCGATTTAAATAGAATAAAAATACACTGTCACTCAAACGACGTATATAAAATGCCTTCGGCGAACTACACTATTCGTCAAAATGTAGGAGTCTTATAGGTTTAACATTAGAGAGAGAGAAAACTACGTCATTTTGACTTGACATTTGGCACATACGTAATGGTGACCTTTCTTTTCAGAGGATACAAGGTTAAATATTAAAGATCTTGTAAATTGTTACCCGAAAATTGGAATCCCCTCAAGGCCTCAGTGGTTTCAACTACTGCTAACAGGTAGGAGAACGCTTCAGTGTGTTTCAGAGTTCATTTCTAGATTGGCAAAGTCATTCCAAAAGGCTTCTAGAATTTTAGCCATTTTCTAGGATAGTATAAAAACAATGTATATCCCATACAAAAGTCTGGATATGTATCAAAGGTCTTTCCTTCTATAGAGCTGGATATCTCGTATTAAAAATTAGCTGTGAAGAAATGCTCCTGTTCCCAACAGAAGGGAATTTTTCAACGGTTGGACTTATCGAACAACTTCTCCATAAAGGGGGAAGAAAATTCTGTTTTCCGTAAGATAATGCTTTACAAGACGAACCTATTTTCAGTGCAATGAGGATTCCAGCATGAGCATTTACGAAGCACCACAGATAATCAGCATAAGCAAGCTTTTATTTTATTTTTTTTTTCAGATTGCATAAGCAAAGCAGGGAAAGTCAAGCAATAAGCAGAAATACAGATTCAGACTATGCAATAAAGAGAAGCTTCAGTAATCATGCAAAATATGCAAATAACATGCTACTTTATATCGAGAAGATAAGCATGCGATAAATGCGTTGCATCAAGCCATGAAATTCAGTATCAAGCAAGAAGTAATTGAGCGGCTTTCAAGCGACAAGCAGCAGCGTAATAAATCATGCTATTTGTAGCATAAATTGCAGTATGTTCAAGCTTAAAAGCGATGAATTTATGCAAGCATATAACAACGAGTTTTCTCGGAAAGTACCCTCATTTAATCAAATGCATCTAGAAAAAGTTTCTTTGATGGTCTAGAGCAGTGGTTCCTAAACTATGGGTCGCGGAAGCAATTTCGGTGGGTCGCGAAAAATTAAACTGTAGTATTTTATATAGCCTATATTGGTTATCGCTATGTAGAAGTGGGTCGCGAAAAAAATTTCTAGGTGAAGGTGGGTCCCAGGACAAAAAAGTTTGGGAACCGCTGGTCCAGAGGCTTTCAACCTGTGGTCTACTACGGAATCCCGGAGTTTGGCCATCCAACCAAACAGAGATGGATCAAGCGCAAGTCTTGGCCCCATCCAAGTATTCAACGCGGCAAGCTGGGAAGCAACATTGGTCACTGAAGTGGAGTCTTTATCGCTTCATCTTTTTGATGGTGAGAGTGAATATGTAAATTCCTAGTTTCATTGCTGGGTTAACAAGTTAAGAGATTTATTTTTTCAAATAGCCCTCCCCTCCGTCCTTTAGATCCGCCATTGCCATATTATAGTGTTATTTTTGCGATTTTCTATTTTTTTTAATGGAACAGATAAATAAAATAGAGTATAATCCACCAGGAAGGAATCGAAGAAGAACATCATTCCAGAATCGACAATGATGTTTCTCTTTTTTGTTCTTCCATATTCCCATACAGCTCGCATTTTAAAGATTGAACATTTCAACGACCATCTAGTGAATAAACGAAGATTATACATATAATCAAGCCCTAACTAAAAGTGATACCCTGAATAATCGACTATAAACGTCAAAAGAAAAGAAGACACAGAAATAATTTTGAAGCACGCAATTTTAAGGTACTTGCAGTAGCAGTCAGGGGTAGGTGAATTTCGCATGCATCCGTGGAGTCTTATTCAGAGTAGTTGTGGTGAATTTAATGTATAAATCAATAATATCATACTCAAGGGAGCAACAATTATGGTGAATTGCTTAAAACTTACATAAATTTTTTATGTTCAGTAATACTAAACCCATAATTTGAAATATTCCAGAGATAAATTTTATGTCAGAAGGGAATTCACTTTAAAGATTTTTGTGAGGTCTCTTAAAAAGTTGGCTGCCAAAACAGACTTAGTTTTAAAGAGATATACCTGAATTCATAACGTACTATTTATGTTTAAACATATAGTTTAATTATTGTAATTTACATTAGGCACGTGGTACTTAATGGGTTAACTTTCTTGCAACTACAATTATCTTTCAGAATTCGGAGCACACTTAACACATGTACTACATCACTTCCATTAAATGCGTATTCATTTGTATTAGTTAAGCTAATTCCACATATTTACACTGAGTTTATGCTGTCTCTTTTCATATGGTTCAGCTATCTTAAAAACAACACTAATGGTAACAGAAAATTTTCAAATCACTAGAAAACATTTGAAATTGGTAAATGAATATTTAAAACCATGTGCGAAAATCATTTTGTATTCGCACAATTCCCCTTACACTGACAAAAAAAGTTAAACGTACTATTTATGATTAAACATACAGCGTAACAGAGTTCTGAGTAGTGTTTCGATTACCCTTTATTCGATATTTATAACCATCAGTTGATTATACAAATATTTTTACACAAACAGGTGCAAAATTATTCAGTAAAATTAACGAAGAAAATAAAATTTCTCATAAATTTTCCATATGTAATGTCAAATCAAAACTGGTTTGGTGAGTTAGTATTGTGTGAGTTAAAGTACAACTCTCAGTTTTCTTTAAGATAAATCCATCTACCATTTTAGCTTGAATTTATTCAACTAAGTATCACATAGATAATCTGTGTTCCAGATGTTCGAATTTTTAGCACCAGTAACTAATGCATATAACATAGTAAAAAATGCTGGCTCTCTACAATATGCTTACTTGTTCTCTTCCCAGCAGGGCCGTAGCTAGGGGCTTGTGAAGCCCCGGGGCAGTAAGTGATAATTGATGCCTCCCTTTATCTGACCCTTACCTTTACACAGTATTCATTTAGTAATTCTTTTTTTCTTTTTAAAATAACGTTGTTATTTCTTTTTATCTTGTAAGGTGGAAAGGAGGGGCATTTTAAACAGACAATGCACACCTAGACTTTACCATTTTCCATTTACATAAAATTACAATGTTACTCATTTAAAATCAATTAACTTACGAATTGTTCATCATAGTAGAGTGTACAATGACGTACGAACCACTGGACTACTAAGGCAAAAGAAAGACAGAGGCAATTAAAGCATCATAAAAGCACCATAAAACATCGTAACACCATAACAGCGCTTTGCAATTATGATTAAAGTGTGTTTAATCATAATTGCAAAGTTTTTCTTAAATGTCATAATTTTGATAATAATATAAGTTAACAAAATACCTTCTCGTTCGGAGTCCTCCCCCCCCCCTGTGATTGAGTACCCCGCCACCTACCCGAAGATTAGCTACGGCCATGCTTTCTATTCAAAGCACCGTTAACTTTAAGCACCTGTGTGTTGTACACTTACACCGTTTACACATGTTAATTATTTTAAGAACGATTAATTAAACGCAAGGCAAAACAGTTTTGGCACACAATATTGCGGTGTTGGCATTTTTACTAAGGACTGGAAGATACATTATAAATATTTCCAATAGAATACCAAAATTTGGAATGCATCGGAAATAATTCTAGTGTAAACTCAATATTAGTACGATATTGTGAGCCAGTGTACTTCTCCCAAATATTTAGCTATGATGATACGCTAAATCTTGTTTCATCTTTTATACATTAGAATAATCTCCAATGTACAACAAACATTAGTTACTTCGGCATTTATTTAGCATCGAAAATATTTCTATTAAATTTTAATATTGAGTAAATACTTCAAAATTATGAACACCGCAATACTGTATACTGTACCGATGGTGCTTTGCCGCGCAGAAATGACACCACAAATATCAAAACATCTTAACAAAGACTTATAGAGTTTTTCACATTTCGCTATCTCACTTAACAACAACAACATCACTAAAGTAGGTTTCTCTGGTAGCAAACAGTTAAACAAACAGATAAGCGATCAGCGTTTTCGCCACTTTTGCTAAAAAGATAGTCATGAATCTTTCGATTTCTAAAATAACAGCAGATTTTCATAGATAAAATGGAACTGTCATAATACATTTTTTCTGGCTGTAAGAGGTCGTCCTGCAATACAGTGGTATATTGATTAAAAACTCGGATAACAACGTATTTTTACGTCGTTATAAGGCTTATCGAAGAATTAATTTAATTATAAATAATTACTGATGAACGACTCTTGATTATGTAACATTCTATTCAGTATAAAACCCGAAAATTTATCTGTGTTACCGCTAAAGTGCGGAAATCAGTTATTGTGCAGATTATCAAGCTAATTTAGGAGACACATTAAAAAACACTTAAAAATACTTAATTTTGGTAAATGACTTTGTAAACAAAAAAGAAAAGACAAGAAAGGGAAGAAAAGAAGCCTATAAGTAATAAAACAAATTTCCGTTTTAAGAGATACAAAATACCTGCCTTCGTCAACAGCAATTTTTCCATTATTTCACCTTGAATTTATTTTTGTTTATCAAAATTATCAGTCATTTTATATTCACTCTGGTTCTTACTACATTTTTTCCTTCGAAATGGCAACATTCTAACTTTATTTTTATTTTTACAATCACCCTAACTTTATTTTTTACAATCGTGGTGAGGTGGTGACTGCTGTGCTGTTGACGAAAAGAGAAATGCAGTACCTTTAGAAATGTACGTTACTCTGGTGTGTGTCCTATAGTTATTGATAAAACAGTTTTTAGAATTCACTTGCTGAAACTTTCCAAAGATAAACCTGTGTTTTTCTGGTAAATGATTTAGTTTACTGAGCAATTGTTCCAGGATAATGTTTTCTGGAATTGTTTTAAAACAACTTTTCTAGAATAACGGTTTCGCGTTTTGTTTTAGAGTAGCCGTTTAGAATAATCTTTTTCTAGAATTGTTTTACAATAATTCTTTTAGAGGGATTTTTTTACGGACCTTTTTATTTTTTACTCTGTATCTCGCATCAGATGTTTATACGTTATCTTTTATCTTCCAGATAAAGACTGAAAAGGAAGTTTTCTGTTGTATAGGTAAAACCTTTTAAATCCTGTCGAGATGGATAGAATGCAGAAAGTATTTGAAACAGCTTTGGTATAATCTTTTTTGGCGCTGTTCCAATTGGCGACAAATTAATGCCACCATTTATTCTAATGTATTATATTCCATCTTTTTTTAGACAGGGATTTATAAGTTTGTGTTATATACCTATTGATTTATTATTCACTAGTCTTTCAGTTAATATTTACTTCGTGAGGAGAGCTCTGGCCCCTCAACTCTACGTTGTTGTTTATTCTTTCATTTAAATAGTTTTACTAATAACAAATTCCAAAAGCAGTTATTAAATATTGTAACAAACCTAAATTACATAGCACTAAATCCAATAACAACTAGAAACATGAAAAGAAAACAGGAATTTTTCGTCAAAGTAAAAAGTAAGCAATTGATAGCTACTAACATACCATGTCATTAATCGCACCAAAAAAGTCGCCAAAAGAAACTGTGCAAAAAAGGATAATACCAAAGCTGTACTGAGTATTTTATTCAGAGAATGTTATAAATGCAATTTGCTCCATTACTGAAATGCTTCTCAATAAACTTTGAGAAAGGGATGCTAAACATTTAGAGTTACAACGACGCATTTAACTCGAGAGTGATTTTAAGAAGAAAATTAAAATAATAAAAATAAAAATAAATTTCTTTTTCTCATGATTTATTATTTTTTCTATCCCTTTTTCTCATAATCTATTATTTTTTTTCTATCGTCACTTTTAACATTTATTGTTGTTTTGTATGAGTTTTGTTATGAGTATGTATTTTTTAATTAAATAATATTGCATTTATAGCATTTATGGTTGTTACTGTTACTCGCATGTTACTCGAGAGTGATTTTAAGAATAAAATTAAAATAATAAAAATAAAAATAAATTTCTTTTTCTCATGATTTATTATTTTTTCTATCCCTTTTTCTCATAATCTATTATTTTTTTTCTATCGTCACTTTTAACATTTATTGTTGTTTTGTATGAGTCAATATATTTTTTAATTAAATAATATTGCATTTATAGCATTTATGGTTGTTACTGTTACTCGCATGTTACTCGAGAGTGATTTTAAGAATAAAATTAAAATAGTAAAAATAAAAATAAATTTCTTTTCCTCATGATTTATTATTTTTTCTATCCCTTTTTCTCATAATCTATTATTTTTTTTTTCTATCGTCACTTTTAACATTTATTGTTGTTTTGTATGAGTCAATATATTTTTTAATTAAATAATATTGCATTTATAGCATTTATGGTTGCTACTGTGTGGCTCTTTTTTCTTTTTCCCCGTTTTTTCTTTTTCTTTCTTTTTTTTGTTAAATTATATTGTTTTTTAAACATTTATTGTTGTTATGGTACGAATAATATGTTTCTTATTAAATAAAATTGAAATTGAAAAGCAATGGTAATAAAAAAATTTAGAGGTTTCAGAAAACTATGAACCGATTTTCTAGACACGCTGCAGTTTTAAAGAGGTAAAGTTATATATTTTTATGTTTTTTGTAGTTGAATTAGGAGCAGTACAGTCTTAAATTTACTTTAAATTGTAGATGAAAAGTAAATTTGCCACAGGTATTTGAAATCATAAATATAATATTGACTTTTATAAACTTTGCATTCACTAAGAGAGTAAAAAGATTAATAATAATAATTACTTATTTTAAGGCTCGGAATCAAATCCTTAAATGATAGCGAAGTTTTAAATTTTGTCTTAAAAAATTATTTACTTCGAGTAAGATAAATGAAAATGTATTCAATCTGTTTGAGAAGAAACACACATTTTCTAAATAAGAAACAGAGCTGTGAATTAGAGAAGCGGCTTGAATATCTGAAATCTGTAAAAGAGTCTCCTTCTTCTTTATATATATCTTACTATTTCACAGACTGGGAATTCAGTCTGTCTTTTAAAGAATATGTGTTTCTTCACTACCATCAAAATATATTGAACTCTTCTGCAATTATACATTCGTTTTCAAGCAAGAAACAGGGAGATAAACAGAGCATACTGTAAAAACATTTTCGTTGATATCATGCCTTAAACAAATCCATAGTTACATCGTGGTTACTCACATTTTTACACAAAAAAATTCATCAGAATGTCCAAGCTTAAACAGCGTTGACACTTTGCAGACCCTTACTTTTTTCTTTTAATCGTGCAATTGCTAAGAAGTGAGTAAGCAGCCGAACTGTCCGACAAAAGGAATTGCTGGAGATCAGTTTGAAATTCCTATTGAAAGTAAACAAAAGCACCTTTCCTTTTTTAAAGACGTACCATCAAAAAAGTGGCTCCTCCAGTAGCAGTTGCTAGACCTGAATCTCAATATGAGCAACGACAGTAAATATACGGCGCCGCGAGAAATGAAAGCAAGGATTGTCGAAATGAAGTGAAGAAACAAACTGTATGTCAACCATTCGTTGGTTGGTGGATTTCAGTAGACGGTGCCTTTCATGGTGTCGTAGTGTTCTTTTTTCGTCATCTTCGAACACAGGATGACCAGGAGAGCTGTTGCAGCCAAGCCGAAGACAGAAAGCAGTAAAATGGCGGCCAGTGTTCTGTTGGACGTGTTGCCAGCTGTAAAGTATTAAAAAAAATTGAATTTCTTCTCTTTCCCTCACTTTTTTTCCTGTAATTC
Source organism: Cheiracanthium punctorium (assembly GCA_038373885.1). Taxonomy (NCBI): domain Eukaryota; kingdom Metazoa; phylum Arthropoda; class Arachnida; order Araneae; family Cheiracanthiidae; genus Cheiracanthium; species Cheiracanthium punctorium. Next base: position 326,319 of record JAWZYV010004965.1, read on the forward strand.
GAAGCCAGGGTTGAGAAAAAATAAAATTCATCACAATTAACGATTGAAAATTTTATGTCAGACATCAATCATTATCGTAATCATTAATCGTTACCGTTTATCAATCCCTATATTATTATTAAAAATTAATCGCTAGTTTTCAGTCGATAATCGTAATTTTTTTTAACACTGCTCAAAATTATACTAACAAAAAAAAAAAAATAAATAAAAGTTTTGGATTGTTAACTATCAAATTCAACAAGATTAGACGTCTAATACAGGGTAATCAATTTTAACTGGATGTTTTTCTTATTACCCTCAAATCTGACGGTTGTGGCAACAATTCCGACACTGAAGCATGATCGTTTGAACTTTCTTTAAGTGTAGGAGACTTATTCCCAACACCGTTGGACTGTTACATCTTTGAGGTAAAACAGAAATTGAGACGCACAATGCTACTTAATCCTGTGATAATTTTATTTTTGAAAAGCATAATTTAATTAAATTTTTTACATTATCATTCCTTACAGCAAATGTTGTAAATGTTCGCCACCATTTTGAGTGCAAATATGAAAACAATTCGGTTTTTCAGAGAATTCTTGCAAACATCGTTGCCTTAACCCTTTAACGCGCAGTGTTCCCGCTCTGAGAACACCCAACTCTGACGTTTTGACTGTTGCAACGAGTCACGAAGAATAGATTTGATTTCTATAAGAATAATTGCGGGTGACATAGCTCACACGAGAATCCTTTACTTTTTAGAACGTCATTTCCCGTAAAAAAAGGGTCACGATTATTTTTAACAGCACTGACATCTGCTGAAAAATGGATGAATGCGAGAACAGCTGGATGGATTGCCCAGTGCCGAAAAAAGGGCAGCCGTTGCCATCGCTCGACTAAACTACCAGCAAGATGGCGGACGATCGAAACGTTCATCGCGTGCCACAGATCTAGAGACCCTTTTTTGACGCAGCTGGCTGGGCAGAACGCGATCAGTGGCACGCGATGAACGTTGGCGTGTAGATCTGTGGCAGCGATGAACGTTTCTATCGTCCGCCATCTTGCTGGTAATTAAGTCGACCGATGGCAACGGCTGCCCTTTTTTCAGCATTGGGAAAGGATTGCGCCTCAAAGGGTTAAAACAAATCATAACTGTAGAAATCTCGTCAATAACACGAACAATGTTGAGAAGCGTGTGAGAAAACTTGGTTCGACGTGTTCAAGTTTGCATTCAAAATGGCGGCGAACATTTTCCACATTTTCTGTAAGGAATGTTAATGTAAAGAATTTGAATTAAGTTACGCATTCAAAAAATAAAATTATCGCAATATTAAGTAACATGGTGCGTCTCCATTTCTGTTTTACCACACAAATAAAGTTGTGACAGTCCAACGCAGTGTTGGAAGTTGTCTCTCACACTTAACAAAAGGGTGCAGAGAAGTATACTTCAGTGTTAGAGTAGTTGGCACATCCGTCAGATTTAAGGTTATAATAGAAACATCGGGTACTCTTTTAAATTGATCACCCTGTAGTAGCTTATGGGTGTGCAAATACTGAAGTAATTACTGTCATTTGAAATATAAAGGAATAGTCTCATTTCCTGTTTAGATCAAACAATTCCATTTTTTACAGCATAGCAGATGAATGGTATTTACCACGAGGATACTGCGCGACAAATTTTACCATTTTTTTAGTTTAGGCTGAAAAGATTATATACACTTACTGGAACACTGTACAGAGATGGGAAACGTCAATAAATTCTAATAGTAAACAAATTACGGTACGACTTTGATATTGAAGAGGCTTTTACTTTTCTAGATGTAACATAATGAATGAACTGTAGGTTAGCGTCGTGATATCCACTGTTATCCACTTTTTCATGTTTTCACTAACATATATGTTTTTACAACATATTATACGAGAGTGTTTAACGTCCAAATCCATTTTTGACCGATTAACATGGTATAAGGAAGCAAACTGTATTGTTCTAAAAACATCTTTTAATGAGTATGTCATTTTATCACTCACCCCTTTTATTGAAAATTGTCCGAAAAATGTGTCCCAAAAGTGCGACATAATTTTACATATATTTAAATACTATTAGTTCACAACAGCTTTAACATATTGTTACAATATTTTGTACGCTGTAGAATAAGCATCACATGTATTTTTCTATAAATAGGTTACAATTATAAAAATTTCAAGAGCTTAATAAAATTGTTGAGTATTGAATTTTTTATTTTTTTATTGTGCAATGTCTTATCCTCCTGAATTCTGTATCCCTCAATAAACAAATGACATAATCAATTAATATCGTTTTAATATGGCAATAATGAAACTAAAAAATTAGGGGGGTTCAGGGGTGTCACCCCCTGACTAGGCTCGAACAGCCGAGTTTTTATTCAATTTTTTTGGGTATTAATTTACTGTTTAAAGTTTTGGACCAAAGTAGCCCCATGTGACCAATGTATGCTATATCACAGAAATGCTGAAATTTAATATTATTAATTTACCGTTAAAATTTATCTTTCCAAATGTATTTTGCATCAAATCTAATTCTCCATCACTCCGATACATATTCCACTTGATACTTTCTCTGTACTATAAAATATTGCTAATCCTTTACCTCCTATTATGATACCAGAGGCATATGATATATCACCAGGTCTGTCCCAAAAGTACGCGAGTAAAATTATTTCTCCGCATTTCTGACTCATTACCGAGGACAAACGAAGGCTCAGATATGTGTGGACTGGAATGTCAGTGGCGCACATTCCAGTGGTCACGCAGCTTCTCACAATTCTCAGTTCATGCCCAGTGGCCTAGCAGCGTGTCATAGTGGGCGTGTGAGTGGCTCCTTACGAATAAGATGCAGTAATCGACTGAACAACGCCATGTAAGAAAGCTTTGAGGTAAAGTCGGTAAACGTTTTTTCCCCATCCGTGTGCTTTCCTATCCACCATACAGACCCGACCTGGCTCCCTGTGGCTTTTTTTTTTTTCTTTTCACAGCTTAAGATGGACATGGAAGGACACTCCAAAGAAACCGTAACAAGACGGCTTCTGGGCATCTCACAAAATAAGATGAAGCAGTACTACAGCCACTGGCAACAACTCTGGATTTGTTGTATTGCTCCTAAAGCGTATAGTTCGGAGATTATTAAATGTTTTTCTTTGTAAGAAGAATTATTTAAGGAGTTGTATCTCATTACTTTTGGGACAGACCTTGTATATTTGACAACATGGGCGCCCATACCTGTGGGCAGGGAGAGGCCATGCCCCCCCCCAGCTTCCACATTACTATTATGATTTACGTACTAGTATAACGTCGAAGGTGTTCAACTCGAAAATATAGTACCTTTCAGGGGCAAGACCCTGGACTCCCCCACCCCCTCATTCCTACAAATAATCATATAGGCGCCCATGTTTGCCCACAAGTATTCTAATTAAAATATTTGAAAAAAGAGGGATCACCTGCTGTATAATAACTGGCTCTAGGTGGCTGCGATATAAAAGGTTTTGAAAATCTAAAAAGAGAAAATAACACATAATTTCTTGACAGTATGTTTTGTTCATTTCAATAAAATTTTGTTAATTTTAACAAAAATTTAGTTGGTACTATTAAAAAAATCCTTTTGTTGTGTAAAAAAAAGTTTCTTTTAATAAAAAAAATAATAATAATTTTGCTAATCCAAAATAATTTAACAATAATTTAGTTGATTCAACAAAATTATTCGATATTAGAAAACGCCGGCAGAATTTATTGGTTTTTTCCCCAGAGAAGGGTACATTAAAAATTTGATGCTTAAGAATTTATAAAAGAATATGTATTTTTAATCATTTGGTATTAGACGGTAGAAAAATTACCCGCAAAAGAACACAGCATTTCAACTTTGATGGAAAATGTTAACAATTTTAATTAAGATCATTAAGCTTAAATGAGATACAATTTCTCAGAGATTTGTCACATTTAGAGCATATTCAGTATTTGTTTTTTCGCATATTTACAAAAAATATTTATATAGTAATAATTGAAATATTACAATTTTAACTCTACATAAATTTATTTATAGAAATTAAACTTTTATCGGTTATCTAAAAATACTTAAATATACTGTCCCATTTATAGTAACTGAAACCTAAATGAAATGATTAAAGTACCTACATGTGAGACTGAATTTTGTGTTTGTAAGTTCATATTAACATTTAAGATTGTTAGTTTTCAAAATATTACACAATACTAATACAAATTTAGATAATTCATCGTGCACATTTTAAATAATTATGTTTAATAAAATCAGTTATTGGGCAAATAATCATTCTCCATTTCCTTCACATTTAGGGTGGGCTGGGAGAGCTTGAAAATGACTCAAGGGCATTCAAATAAAAGAAGCTCCGCGAAAAAGGTTTTAAATGAGAAGGAATGTAGTACATCCTTGATAATCCGACATAAATGGGACCAGAAAACGGCCAGATAATCGAAAAAATCTGGATTATCAAGATCTCTTGTTTTCGACACAGACTTAACCCTTTAAAGCGCAGTGTTCCAGCTCTGGGAACACCAAACTCTGACGTTTTGACTGTTGCCAATCACGAAGAATAGATTTGATTTCTATAAAAATAGTGGCGCGTGACATAGCTACACGAGAGATCCTTTACTTTTTAGCACGTCCTTTCCCGTAAAAAAAAAATTGTCACGATTCTTTTTAATAGCACTGGGATCTGCTGAAAAATGGAAGAATGCGAGAACAGGTGGATAGATTGCCCAATGCTGAAAAAAGGGCAGCCGTTGCCATCGCTCGATTAACTACCAGCAAGATGACGGACGATCGAAACGTTCATCGCGTGTTACAGATCTAGAGACCCTTTTGTGACGCAGCTGGCTGTGCCGCACAGGGGGTCTCTAAGATCTGTAGATCTGTAGATCTAGAAAGGGTCTCTAGATCTGTAACGCGCGATTAACGTTTCGATCGTCCGCCATCTTGCTGGTAGTTAATCGAGCGATGGAAACGGCTGCCCTTTTTTCAGCATTGGGCAATCTATCCACCTGTTCTCGCATTCTTCCATTTTTCAGCAGATCCCAGTGCTGTTAAAAATAATCGTGACAATTTTATTTACGAGAAATGACGTGCTATAAAGTAGAGGACTCCCTAGGCCTAGAGGCGTGGAGCTAGGTCACCCGCAACTATTTTTATAGAAATCCAATCTATTCTTCGTGACTGGCAACAGTCAAAAACGTCAGAGTTCGGTGTTCTCACGAGCGAGGAACACTGCGCGTTAAAGGGTTAACACCTTTTGATGAGAAATGTTATGACTGTGTTGAAAAGTGTTAGGATGATAACAAAAAGTGTTTTCGATGGAAAATGTGACAGTTTTGTCGGAAAGTGTTAACAATTTTTGAAGGAAATTATGCTGCAACTTGGTCGGGAAATGTTAACAGTTTTATTGGATGACGAACTAAAGAAAAATCGACGCGGGCAGCTTACATGTTGGATCCAACGTCGTGAGTGTCGCTGCTGTCTTCGTCGTCGGCTCTATTCATCCATCCGGCAGCTTTGCTGTTCATCGGGATACACATCGTCGACGACCACATGGTGAGAACTGTGGGAACAGAGCATACAGAGTTATAGCCACGGCTGAAGGCAGCATTGGTTTTGCCGCTGCTAAGCTGACTGCTCTACAGGGCCGTAGCCAGCAAAAAAGATTACGGTAAGGCGGATTAAGTTTTGTTACAGCAACGTAGCAGTTGGATAAATTTGGAGGTGGCTCATGCATCCATTAGTTCTAGACACTGAAAAAGACACTGTATTGTATTGATCTGTGGTATTTCTTCCACTTTTCTAAAAGCATGTGAGGTCTAGAGCCCCTGAACCCCCTCCTCCAATCAGGGCCCGATCATCACGATATTGGGCCCTGGGCAAATACAAATTTTGGGCCTTTGCATTTACGAGAAACTACATAGTCCGCATTTTAGTCTAAGTTGTTTGGGGCACATATTTATCTGCAGAAATCAAGGCCGTAGCCAAGGGGGGGTTTTGGGGGTTCAAACCCCCCCCCCGAAATTTTCAGTCACATAACTTACTGTTCGTAGAAAAAAAAATTATCCCTTGTATCGCCAATTACGATTATTGCACTTCAGTTCATTCAAACCGCATGTAATTTTTTACTTGTGTTTCTCTGAGGATCGCAAAGTGATAAATTTCACTTAAATATGCTACTCTTTTCTCTGTACGTTATACGCATACCTGTCTTCTGAGTATGGCCAAAAGGAAATGCAATTTCCGTGGCACTTGCAAGCAGAATTTCTCATTCTCATCAAATAAATCTTTAAATAAACAGTGTTTAATGTATCATAGTAGTAGGAATTTGTGAAGGTAGTAGCAAAAATGTGCCCTAAGTACACTATCTACGGCTGCTTTATTTACACAATTTTACACAGTATTTACATTTCCCATAATTAGAATGCAGTATGATCGAAGCAAAAGCTCACATTCGTCTCAATGCTTCTCCACATTGGTTCTCTCTCTTCTTCTTTCACCCCCCCCCCCTTACACGTAGAGAGAGACAAAAAAGAAATATCGTAAATAAAAAAATTTCTCTTTCCACAAAAAATAGTGAGTCATCTCTCGATTCCATCGGAGATCGAAACACGAAACAGTTTCACAGTATCGTGTTTATGACCTCTATAAATAAAAAAGTCAGAGTGATAAGTTTGTGATTTTTGGAGTTTGGGACATGTAGGCTCCAGTCTCGACCCATGTGGACCGGGAGGGAGATCATACGTTGCATTATTCACGTAACCAGTCCGCTACTCCTTAGAATAAAAAGAGAGTGGCACTGCGGACAGCAGGAGTAAAAAAAAAAAAAAAAAAAAAAAAAAATCCGCTGCCTGGCTAGTGTCGCCCCTCTCGAGTCAGCGCCCTAGGCAGTCGCCTAGTTTTCCTTATGGTCCAGCCGGCCCTGCTCTGTCACACAGTGCTTGTCATTCTTTAAAGGCTGTACTGACACAGAGGTTCGCTACGCCGATAGGATATTGCTTACATAGCACTGTTTCAATTTGGATGCATTATTTTCGCGTTTTAAATAAAAATGAAAAAACACAAAGCTGGAGATCATACTTTGTTTAATTTTAATTTCAGTGTGCTGAAAAAAGTACCATATTAAAACATAAAAACTTGAAACCCCCCCCGAAAAATTTTCCTGGCTACGGCCTTGGCAGAAATATATATCAAGTTTAGATACTAAATATATGCATACATTGCAGTTAAGAATATTAAATGATTTTTGCATACATGGATAAAATTTATTTTCACAAAGGATGAATATCTAAACACATACTACATATACGTACACTTCTATACTAAACTCCTTTAAAATATAAATGAAAAGAATCGAAAAACTTACAGTACGTATCTTAAAACTGATGAGACTTTCTTATAATAAAATTTGCAAAAAGAGGCTCAAACACTGGCTCACGGATTTTGATCGAATGCTCATGGGTTTTAGAGGACCCTTAGTACAGTACAATGTCAGAGAATCAGCTTACGACTCAACATAATGACAATCCAAATTTTGTACAAAGTTTTTTATGAACTAATAAATAGCAATCTGTGTTGAAAAGTACAAAAATTTTGGGCCCTTGAAATGGGTGGGCCCAGGGCAAGTGCCCCGGTTGCCCTGCCCGATAAACAGGCTCTGCCTCTAATACGATTCATTATGTGGTACTCAGTGGCCCCTCTGGGAGATAGCAGAACTGCGTCCCCTCTCACTTTAAGAACTACACCGATCACTTCGTTTGTAGGGCCATTCTTAAAATTTCTTTACAGTGACCATAAAAAATCTGGAGTGACTCCACTCGACTTTCGGAACACTTACGATTAAGATCATGACCAAGCATTTAAATAAATTTTAATCGATGAATAATTCAAGCATATATACCAAACGGGAGCTCGATCGAATGTACCGTTTAAACGCTAGCGTACTTTCAAGAATTTCTCCCCATAGGCCATAATGTAAAAAAAATCTTTGTCGTAGCCCTGTAGAAAAACTATAAGTCCTATACACACCAAAATCAATACCGGTCTTACAATGGTGGTTTATAACATGTATACCCAATTTGAGCTCAATCTAATGTATCGTTTAAACGCTAGCGCACTTTCCAGAATTTTCCTCCATAGGCCATAATGTAAAAGAAATCTTTGTCGTAGCCCTGTAGAAAAACTGTAAGTCCTATACACACCAAAATCAATACCGGTCTTGCGACGGTGGTTTATAACATATATACCCAATTTGAGCTCAATCGCATGCCCTGTTCAGGAGCTATCGTGTTCACTCACATACACACAAACACACATACACACACACACACACACACATACACACATACATACATACATCTCGTAAAAATAGCATAAATGAATTCAGAAGACCTCAAAACGTGTAAATACACCAAAATCTCGAATTCGAATTTTTTCATGATTACAATACTTTCCTTACATGGTACATGTTCGGAAAGTAAAAATGGTCACTGATATTGGTTTCTGTTGTGATTATATTGGTTTTTATTTATATATTGGTATACATCGTTTTTTTATATATATATATTGGTTTCTGTAGTGATGGCTCATCATGATGAGCCATGATGAAGAACACAGATTTACGTTCTAAGGACAGTGTTGCAAAATAAATAGTTTAGTGTCTTATTGCCTATAACCTGTTCGCTGTCATCATTGCAAGGATAAGACGACATAGATTCTCCCTTCTGTACCCATCGTTGCTTCCGAGCTTGGGATTTTCGATTGCCCCTGCTGTAGCTCAACGTTTTCGCACGAGTGCGTGCGCTAGGCTTCAGGAAAAAGGGGGGCATTTAAATTTTATTTAAAATTTCATTTATTTCTGATTAAACCTTTGAGACGCGGTAGTTGCGCCATGAAACCACCTTATTTCAGCGCTTTCACTGCTGGTTTCAAAAAAAAAAAAAAAAAAAAAAAAAATGCGGTCAGGTCCCTATGCTGAAAAAGTGCATCCGTTGTCACCGATCCATTTAACTACCCACAGCATGGCGTTCGGTGGAATCGCCCATCTGGCGACACAGAGCTGAAGAAGATCTCTAACACAGCTGGCTGTGCGGCCGCGCCTGTGTCAGAAAACTTCTTTTTTTGAATAGGGGTCGTACACAAATTTAAAAAGTAAAACTTTTTGAAAATAAACGAGAGGAAATTTTTCTTATTGGTCTTAAATTTTTCTTATAAGTCTTATTTCCGACCTTATTTTGAACATTTTTTCAATTTAAATTGCCCACTTATCTCTAGCAGATAAAGAATTAAGCCCGTTGCCACCTTTTTGGGACACCCTGTACAGAGCCCGATCAGCGCAACTATGGGTACTGGGCGAAAGAAAATATTTTGGCCCCCATGCGATGACCTCCCAGCTTTTAAAAAAACCAATTATGATTGGTTCATTTTGAAAAGTTTAAATATCCCCCCCCCCCTCAAATCCAAACACAAAATGTTATTTTAAATAATCTGAAATAAACGTCTAAATACAATTGTTACCAACATTTACGGAATATAATAAACAACTTTTCTGAGCCAGGCGCGTAGCCAGGAAAAATTTTCGGGGGGGGTGGGGGGGGGGGGATATGAACTTATATGTGTATAAATAGACGGAATTTCATTACTAAATCCAAAAATTTCGGGGGGGGGAGGTTGTCAAAACCGATATCCCCCCCCCCTCCTGGTTACGCCCCTGTTCTGAGCAGTATGTTTTAAAAACTCATCTGTATTTTTTAAATAACAGCTAACTTATATATTTAATTCAAAATTTTCTAACTTGAAAAAAAAAATGTTTACAAAAAGTAATTAATTATATTCCAAAAACACTGGTAGCTGCGCTGTATCGACTATAGAGTATTTTGACAAACTGAAAATGCTAAATTATTTTATACAAATGTAAATTTGAATTATTTTCACTAGTTATATTTTATAATTCCAAAATAATATAGCTTTTTTGAATTTTGTTTTCTCTATTTTCGAATTTTTGTTATTTTATTGTAAAATTATAAAAGTGTAAAATGTGTGATTTTTGGGCCCCTAAAACCTGTGGGCCCTGGGCAGTTGCCCCGTTTGCCCTGCCTTTAATATGGCACTGATCCTGTATAGTAGAATCGTTTTTAACAGCGGAAACAAAAAGTCCACATATGTGGACTTCAATTTTGTTTATGTATTCCTCAGCCTTCAGGGAAGCAGATCCTTTCAATGCCTGTAAAACCACTTTTTCCTTTATAACTGTGTTGATGCAAAGAAGCGTTCAAAAGATTGCGAATTGCAGATTCTGTTTCCAACCGTTTTCGCCGACCATGTGATTTTTTAAATTTTATTTTACAGTCTTGTACATCCTAAGTGGCGTGAAATGAAACTGACGATATGAAGACAGTAAGTATATAAGCAATACACACAGGGCAGGTGGAAAAGTCACCATCGCAACATTTGCTCTTCTTGATGCCTATACTATCACTCAATTGAGTTTTGGCCGGCACAGTTCTTGCAACAGATGTGATTTAAACTTAACTTTAATAAAATACGCAATGAAAAATTCATATAAATTTAATAGCTTTATATAGTTAGACCTTATTTTAAAAATTCGTAAAATCCAAAGAAAAAATTTATAGTATTGCATGAAATATTCGTTAAAAAGGTATTATTTTTAAAATGCTTAAAAACTGAGTATATTTTTTAATGCAAATTTAAAAACTTTAAATTTAAAATAGATATGTAATCAATTATCTTCCTGTACATGCATTATAGTTTGATTTTACCTGACAAGACTCATTAATAGAGAAAAGAACTAAACATAATACGTAATTATTAAAGACCGGAATGTAATGTCGTTTTTTCACACGTCAATATTTCGCTTAGCTATAACTAATGATACTCATAATGCGAAATTTCGCATGTACGTGAGTTTTTTAACATAAGTGCTATGTTACACAGTATTTTCCAAAATTCGTAATCTATCGATAGGGGTAGAGGGCTGAAACGTTCTTTTCACTTATTCCGCTTGTTCTCAGAGGGAAATAAACAGAGATATCCATAAAACTCTTGTAAAACATATGATAAAGACACTGCTTTATGGTTTCCCTAATAGATTGATATAAAAAATACTGCATTTAAAATTCATTTTTTATGATATAAAAATACTTCATACAGTGTAGTTTTGAAAAGGCCTGATATAGTTTGAAAATAAAGAGAAAATACATTGTATCGCTCTTTTCTAAAAAAAAAAAAGTAACGCTGTTCTAAAAAAACTGTTCTAAAAAAAAAAAAGTAAGAGCTTCATCGCCTATCTTCTAAGCCGTGGGGATTTGAATTTCGAGAAACAAGTCCACGGATTCGGAAAATTCCGAGGAACCTGATAAGCTTACTTAAATTTCGAAAATCGATTTATTTTAGAAAATATTAATAAAAACTGAAAAAATAAACATAATGGTTGCCAGATTTGGCATAAAATCATTCATTCCTTTGCAACAAAGCAATTCCAAGTATGTAGAATCGCGTGAAATTGACAAACAGTATGGAATTACACCCATTTTACGTCAAATTAAAAAGTATATGAAATAAATAACTCAAAGTGTGTTACACAAAGTTGACAGATTTCAAATAGTAAGTTCGCTTAGACAACAGGAGTTCAGAATGAGCGATTATTCGTTTTTTCAAAACAGATTAACTAATTGTAACCGATTTTAAAAGCGCCATCTTGGTATTAGGTACGATCTGGCAAAATTGTACCTTTCCAAGCAGGGTGAATCTAATACGCGAGTTCAAAAATGTTAGAACCCAATATCTTGAAATTGAAAAATAATTAAAATGCAGATTATTTTAAAGCCGGTTCGGTCCAGCTGGAGTATTTGCTACCAGTAGAAATATTTGGTGACGTTAACTATGCCGTTATAGCAGTTATAGTACACTTTGAATGTTTGCCAGCGCGGTGAGATGATATAATTCGTGTTGCTAAATATGCCAATCTGCAAAGTATTATGTATATGAAAATATGGATAAAGGTTTTCCGAGAACCTTAAAGGAGCAGTAATTATAGGTTGTGAGCATGTGTAAATCGCCAAATAATGAAAAGTCGCCATGGGTGGCAAGCTATCCTAGCTGTTCCGTAGTTTTTATCAAAGAAAAAATTGGTACTGTTTTCTTAGATGAAGTACTGTTTTCTTAGAGCTAATTCTTAACTATACATATACGCAAGTCGCCATTATGAAAATTTGCCATAATTGGCTCACACGCAAGATGTTCCATGGGTTTCAGATAATTAAAAATAGTGCGAAGTTTAAATTTTTATGCTCCAAGCAACATGCAAGAACCAAGCAACGTGTAGATCGGTAACATTCTATCTGATCCAACCTTTGGGTTTTGTTTGTTGAAATTATGCCTTTTTTACGAATAAGCCTTATTAGGGGCCGAATGCCACATATGAAAAGCGAGCGTAGCGAGTCTAGGGGCCTTGGCCCCTAGTTTTATAAAAAAGAAATTTCGTTAATTAGGGAACATCATTTTATTATATAAGCGAATTCATATAAATATTCAAATTACTGCTAATTGAGATGAAATTTGTAAAGATGCCGAACCAATATTTCAGCATTCTTTCATTTTTGGCAAATTGCAAATTTGTAGCCAAGTTTGGTGCCAAACCAAAAAAAAAAAAAAAAAAAAGAAAGAAAGAAAGAACAACGAAAGGAAGGAAGGAAGAAATCCCCAAAACTGAGCTAATTCTATAATTGGCCAGAAACTGCCCAAGCCTATTGTTTATTCAATGGAAACCTTAATTAGCGTCCATAAAGGTACATATATTAGTGTAAGGTAAGTGCTCCAGGAGCGAGCCATGTACCAGTAGTGGGTCATTTGAAACTGTAAGTTAAAAAGCAAGAATTTTCAACTATCCATTGATATAAGAGATCAACAGCTGATTAACTGGAACCCTTATCAACTAAATACCAAATTTCAGTCTTCATTTCCTGTTTAGTTAGGTACAACAAAGTTTGTTACTGAATATGGTCTCTTAGAGAAGCATTCTATTCTTCGATTTCCTTGACCCTTTGAGGCGCAACCCTTTCCCAATGCTGAAAAAAGTGCAGCCGTTGCCATCGCTCGACTTAGCTACCAGCAAGATGGCGGACGATCGAAACGTTCATCGCGTGCCACAGATCTAGAGATAGAGACCCTTTTTTTGACTACAGCTGGCTGTGCCGGGCACAGCCAGCTGCGTCAAAAAGGGTCTCTAGATGTGTGGCACGCGATGAACGTTTCGATCGTCCGCCATCTTGCTGGTAGTTAAGTCGAGCGATGGCAACGGCTGCCCTTTTTTCAGCATTTGGCAATCTATCCAGCTGTTTTCGCATTCTTCCATTTTTCGGCAGATGCCAGTGCTGTTAAAAATAATCGTGACAATTTTTTTTTTTACGGGAAATGACGTTCTAAAAAGTAAAGGATTCTCGTGAAGCTATGTCACCCGCAACTATTTTTATAGAAATCAAATCTATTCTTCGTGACTGGCAACAGTCAAAACGTCAGAGTTGGGTGTCCCCAGAGCGCGAAACACTGCGCGTTAAATGGCTAAGGGACAAGTCTCCATTCAAATCATTTTTAACACACATTCTATTTGTTTCTAAAATCAATTGCTATTGATATTATTTGATTATATACTTAATATATTCTAAACTATCATTGAATGAAATTATGATAATAATTTATGGATAGTAATGGGTGGCCCACTTTTAGATCAATGATCTACTAAATGCTCCAGAAGTGGGCATAGGAGCCCCAGTACTGGAGCACATGCTTTTTCACAAAAAGATGGTCTTATGATGTTCCGAAAAACCATTTTTTGCCCCAAATGATTCATAATGTACCAACCAGAACTTAAAATGAAAGATAGAGAATTAGCATACACCTTTAACCCTAGTAGCACAACTAGCTCAAAAAACGTTCAAATGAAGTTGGAAACACGTTTTCTGACGTTAAAAAACGTCTTTTAAACGTCTTTTGGACTAATTGTGCTACTAGGGAATAAAAAATTGGCTCTTAGATAAAAATTGTAAAACTCATGTAACTAGAATCTACAAATAAAACATTTCATCTGCCATTTTTAGAATATTTTTATAGTGTATAATATAAATTTATTATTATTATTACTATATATAACGACTCATTCTATTTTTGTTAGCCATTTGACAAATCTAGGTGGCCCACTTTTGGTATGTCCACTACTGATACATCAAAATTTTGCTATGCACACTTCTAGTGCATAGAAGTGACCTAAGTTTTAATTTTTTTAAAATATTTCACAATCATTTTGATATTTTAGATGATCATTACTTTATAGATATGAACTTGAACAACCGTAAAAAGATATAGATTAACAAAACTTCTCTGAAGTTAAGATGAGAATTGGTGAAAATTAAGTCGTCTACTACTGGAGCATTTACCTTAAATAAAGATGAAGTATAGATAGAATAAACATGACGAAGATAGTAAAACAATTTAAGTAGGGTATTATAATACAGATTTCCATTCTGTAAAAGTGTTTTATGGGACGAGGAAGACAAATACGGCACACTCATGGATTATGAGGCCCTTTTCAAACAGTATTTACAAAGATGGTTGGAATGTGCAGCTGCGGGAAAAAAAAAGTCCCACTTGTACTTTTTTCGGCCGTCGTTCGTCGTACAGCAAAGTTACAGATACCAATCGTTTACGATTGACGTACACTTCAATTTGCTATGCATAAAAATTGCATAAGGGGCCATCTACATATTAAAATTCGCACCAACTTTTTTTTTCTCAATAGCAACCCCTATATTTCACTTCATGTTTCAAAAATTTAGCTCATTTTAACCCCGGACACCCATTTTCAATAAATTTGGACAGAAAATGAGTGAGTTATGAGCACCCAAAATCCCCCTCCCCCTATGTTAAAATATTTTTTCATACTTCAATTCATATCTCATATAATATTGGTAGTAAGAAGCTGATTTTTATTCGTACTATTAGAACTAAACGACCCAAACATAATTTAATGTTATTGTGATTTTTAATAAATTATGAATATGAATTATGAATTATTAAATTAATATTAAAAAAAATTATGAATAGCGACCTAGCCAAATTTCGATGGAAATAGATGCAGAAATTAATATTACATGGCTGTGCAAAATTTCAAATTTTTAGGTTCAGTAGTTTAATTTATATTAAATAAAATGTGTTATTTTCATGAGTTAAGGGACCATATATAAATTTACTAAGTGAAAATTGTTTGAAAATTGCATAAAATAAACGTAAATTAGATTTATTTTGTGCAAAAACACAGTAAAAGATACCAGTATTAAAAATATCAAATTTTGAAGCAAATAAATTAGAGGTTTTTACAGTTTGATAGGGATTCTATAAAGCGTGTATTGTTGCGTCAGCTACCATATTACCCCAAATAAAATATTTTCCAGCTATAGAATTAGATGCAGTAGATGTATGTCTTCTAATACAACGTCCTATTTCTGAAAAACTAACATCCTCAACTTTCCAGACGTGAATGTGACCTTTTTTAATATCGGAAACTTTAGGTCTTTGGACTTCCCCATACTTTATCAAATATTCAAAATCACGTTTTTCTGTCTAAATTTTCATCTAACTATAAATTAAAATACCGCCAAAAGTCTTAAGAATATTGCACATTGTAGACGATAGTATTAAATGAAGAAAGTGAAATAAGAAACACGGTGATAATATTGGGTCGGCAAAAAAGTAATTGCGTTTTTTACATGAAATTCAAACAAATAAATTTTCTAGCAGGAAATCATTCTTCAAGTTCGACCATAGCTGAGTAATATTCAAGCTTGTAGTCAGAAGAGCAGAGAGCAGCCTCTAACTCCTGCCAACATTTCACCTGTCTAAGAGAACCATCAACGGAAATACTCAATAACAATTTCAAAATTACAAAGATTTTCAAAATCCTTAGCAGTCATTTTGCATTTTTCCCTTAAATCATGTGTACGAACCAAGGAAGTTATGAACTCACGGGTCATTTGGACCACAGACTAAATATTCTATTCTACCCTTGATATTCTCAGTACAAAAAACTTTAAGAGAGATAGAAACAATATTTTCCTTGAAAATAATATTAATTTCTTTTAACTCTCGCGAGTGAAATTAATGAAAGGCGAAAAGTTCGGAACCTACAAATAACGTTTTTCAATTTGCAGAAAGTCCCTTAAAAACGCGCAAAAATTAATTCGTAATATCTCCGGAAATTATCGTAGAAACTTGGTGGAAAATTATATTTAGAGTAATTTGAAGGTTTTCTTTCGTTTAATAAAGTCAAAATATGGGGTTGCCATTGAGAAAAACGAAGTTGATGCAGAATTAAATATGAAGACGACCCCTGATGCAAATTAAATTAATAGTAAATTAAAGTACGCGTTATTTGCAAACGAATGGTATATATAACTTTACTGTACGACGAATGACGGCGAAATAAAGAGCAAGTAGGACCTTTTTTTCCGCAGCTGTACCTGACAAAAATTGTAAAACAGTTTTAGTAGGCGATTTTAATAAAGATTTCAATGTCAAAGATGTGTCATTTTCCAGCTTAATGGAATAAGGAAGACAAATAGGGTCGATACATGAATTATGAAATGCTTTTACTATATAGCACTTTTTTTTTTTTTTTTTTTTTTTAAAGAAATAACAAAAATATTAAAAGCAAAACAAAAATTGGTTATTTTTTTTTCTCATATTATATCAAATATTGCATGCGTATTTAAAAAACATTGCAAGAGTAAAATTTTCAAATCTCGTTTTCGTAAAAACTGCCGCAGTCCACACTATCATGTGAATGACCTCATTCGTCATCGATTCGATCAACTCGATTTTGTAATAAAATTATTATAATTATTTTTCAAAGAAACAAGAAAACGATTTTTATTTTAAAAACAAAAGAGTTTAGAATAAGAATCAATTCCCTCAGCTTAACAAATATTGTGAGAATAAAACATTCGAATCTCGTTATCGTAAAATACTGCCGCAGTCCACGCTATCATGTGAATGACCTCATTCGTCATCGATTCGATCAACTCGATTTTGTAATAAAATTATTGTCATTATTTTTCAAAGAAACAATAAAAAGATTTTTATTTTAACCCATTTATGCCCAGCGTCCCTTTTTTGGGATGGCATTTTCGCTATCAGTCGAAAACGTTATTTATTTTTCCTAGCCTTTATTCACGAATATTTAACCTCAACTCCACAAAATATTATAACATGACCCAGCAGGATGTTGACATTTCAATTTTTATACATAATGATTTTTAAAGAAATCATCCCTTGTCCAAGTAGTTGACATCAGAAATTTAGCTATTATTTCTGGTATTGTCAAAAATCGAAGAAAGTCGCAAAAATAACTGGGCACGAATGGGTTAAAAACAAAAGAGTTTAGAATAAGAATCAATTCCCTCACTTTAAAAAATATTGTGAGAATAAAACATTCGAATCTCGTTATCGTAAAATACTGCCGCAGTCCACGCTATCATGTGAATGACCTCATTCGTCATCGATTCGATCAACTCGATTTTGTAATAAAATTATTGTCATTATTTTTTAAAGAAACAACAAAGAGATTTTTATTTTAAAGAGTTTAGAATCAAAATTAATTTGCCCACCTTCACAAATATTGTGCGAATAAAATCTTCAAATCTCGTTATAGTAAAATACTGTCTCAGTATCATGTGAATGACCTCTTTAATCATCAATTCGATCAACTCGATTTTTAATTTTTAAACAAAAGAGTTTAGAATCATAATTAATTTGCTCACCTTAACAAATATTGCGAGAATAAAACTCACAGATCTCGTAAAATATTGTTGCAGTACACGCTGTAATGTGAATGACATGGTAACTTGCCTTAAACGATGCACATATTAAAATTAATCTGGAATTCGGCCAATTGAAACCTGTTGACATTGAACTGAAGGGAAATGCTTAGCTTTATCAGCTTCTGTTTACTCAATCGACACCAAAACGTAAAATTAATACACGTAAAACATTAAAATCATTCTATTATATAAGCACGTTAAATATACAGCCAACAAACTGTGGGATTTTAAAATTATAACAAAATATTTTCAACTACTTTTTTTACACAATATTATTATAAATCTCGATACAACGATCTGTCGAGAGAGATCGTAGACGGTTTTTATAGCCAAAGTTTGCTATAATGAAATATGCAGACGAATAACCGTATAAACCAAATAACAACTTTAAAAAAGATGCCATGTTATGATGGATCTCAGATAAAAATATTTTAGATTATGTGCTATACATATAGATTTCTGAAGAAAGAAAGGGAAAAAAAGGATTTTGTTTAATACCAGAGTATTATTACTATTTAAATTACATAAATCAAGGCAAACAATATTTCTTAGTTCAATTCATTTATTTACAAACAAAGGATTGTATTTGTTAAGGAACTAAGAAGTGTGTATTTTAAATAATGTTCAATGAATAAGAAATTATAGTCGAGTAAAAAAATAATTTCACACTACTGTATAAAGGTTCCTACAAGTAACACAATCTAAATTATCTTAAGATGTTAGTCTTTGCAGAAAAGTCAGATTCATTTTGCAATTTTAATTCCCTATTTTTTTTTTCAAATATCTCTTGGCTAATTATGTGAGTTACATAATTTCGTCCCTAACTTAATTGCACGCACTCGTAATATAATTCAAGCCAATTGCGTCACATTTTGAATATTACGTTTAGAAATTAAAAGATAATTTTGAATAAGTTTTACAGTATTTGTAAATAACGGTTTATTCTCCGAAAAAGCCTATAGATAGAATTTACCAAAACAAGCAAAGTACAGCTACGCCAATTTAAAAAAAAGATCAAAATAATCAAATATTACAGAAAAAAATTTGAATTACTTTCACATAAATTATCAAGTAGATGTGTACTTTTACAGATCGGAGTTGTAGAAAAAATTTGCAAATATTTCGAATTTAAAAGCATCCCGAAAAATCATAGTGTTTGAAATAACCCACAGAATTCATACTAAGGGTTTAACGCATTGAGACAAATGCATCCATAATTGAAGTCACAGAAATTACCGAAATTTTGGTGCAATTTGTGCGCATAAAGTAAAACCGCTTTTCTTCAAAAATTTAATAATCAGGATTTTTAATTATAAATTGAATCTCTATTTCCAAAAGAAAAATTACTAATTCAGGGAGAAATTATTTAATCAAGTCTGAAAGTTAAAATAATTAAAACTTTGTAAAATAACACACATAAAAGGTACATAAATAGCTTTTATGCGTTATTTTTACAAAGTTTTGATTATTTTATGGTTTAAATACCAGTTTCCTTTGAGTGTTTTTTATTAAGTCTGGAAGGGTTAAAAAAACTCTATAAATTGAGACAGTGTGATTTTTTTTTATCAAGTTAAGGATAAATATGTCCTCCATTTACACATTTAAAAAAAATTCTCTTTAACCCTACAAATCGTTGCTAGTGCTACTTTAATAATGCAGTTTTCTTCATTTAACGAAGCATTAAAATAGCTCCTTCCAAATTTTTCCCAACAAATACGCTCCAAAAACATTTTTTTTAATTTATTTAACAAAAAATAAATAAATAAGTAAATAAAATCTGTTACAGTAAAAATAAATAAGTATCTAAATAAATAAGATAATTAAAGATAAGAATCGACAAAAAAATAATTAAATAAATGAATAAATAAATAAAAATGTAACGAGTAGTCTAAATTCAATTTTTTAAAGCTGAATATTTAATACCCATTTTTAATGCAAAAGAAAGGCATAATTTACTATTTTACGTATAATTTTTATGGTGTGTCAAAACGTGATGCGAAACGCTATAAAAAATTTCGCAATGCTACAAAATGTCGTTTTAAGACACTACAACGACATTTGACTCAAATCACTTACGACTGAGGTGACACCGATCTACCCGATTACGAAAACACACATCGGGACAGTGTGACCTGTTGGTTCTTCCACTCAAAATAAAATAAATAAAAAACTCCCGCCACTCATCGATTCCTAAAAATATTTTCTTTTTATCAAAAACAGAAACTTGTTCGGCACTCACCTGTCAAAACAGAGAGAAGTATCCGTTTCCGGAAATCCAAAACCCCCATCGTGGATTTTGATAAAAAAAAGGGTAAACTCCGTTCAAACGTCTTTCCAGCTTCAGGTTCTATAAAATAACTTGAGGGGGTAAATTTCCCTCAGAGCGAAAACCGGGGCCTCACGCACGATCTGCGCAGAGCCCCGACTTGCGACGACGTGGAATTATTGACCGACGATTTTCCACATGCGCTGTTATGGTAACCGGAAAAATTGACAGAATGTTGCCAAAGCTATCGTCGTTACCAGAGACACGAAAATTTAGGCTTTTCATGAGGCATTTTAGAATTCGCTTTTGCTTAGTTTACTTCTTGGTGCGCCCCTTCGCATTAATAGGGAGGGGGCGTTATGTGGGACACCCGGGGCGTGGGAAGGATGAATAGGCGCGTGGGCGCTTGTCGGAGTACCACGGTGCACTTGCTATGACGTAACGAATGCTCACAAGGTGAAAACTTAAGTTAAGTTGGCTGGTTTAACTCAAAGAATGTTGAACCCAAGGGGGTCACTACTCATAGAGGCTCATATTAAAAGGTAGGCCTTGACTTTTAACAAAGAAAGTGCAGATGCCCTGATTTATTGTATTGTAAATTAAAACATTAATTGCCTAAAATATATTACAACATTAAATAAACTTTTGTTTTCCATTATACTGTATCCAAAGTAATAAAATTTATTTCAATTAAAACACTTTTGAAAGTTTTTAAAATTTTAAATTAAATTTAAAATTCAATGAAAAATGAAAAGAAAGATGTACGGTAGCTGAGCTTCCCGTGAGCCCATGCAAACGTTGCAATAACAGTTGGTACCGTTCATTGGTGGATCTAAAGGGGGTTGGGGGGCAAAGGGGTACGTGCCCCCCCCTTTTTTGTCGAACTAAGTTTACACTACAAAAGATTGGTTTATTTTGTTTACTAGAATAAATTCATAAGTCAAAGAACACCAAGAAAAAAATTACCTTTCCAGGTTTTTTGGGTCTTTTTTTAATCCGACACTGGGTATATTTAATTGAAAACCTTGTAAAATATCACGTATAAAAACGATGCTTTTTAGCATGTAAGAATGTATCCTTTTTGTGTGTGTTATTCTACAAAGTTAATTAATTTTCCTTATTATAACACCAGTTTTAACCGACTTCAAAAACGAAGTTATAAATTCGTGTCGGAATCTTTATTTTTTTTCCCCTCCTTGTGCGAATGTTTAGCAGTTCATATACAGTACAACCTTGATAATCCGACACAAACGGGACTAGACAACCGCTGAATTATCGAAAAATTCTCAATCATCAAAATCTTCTGTTTTTGACAAGAAAATCACGTGCTTCCATTTGGTCGACATTGTAGCACGCTTTGAGGTAAGATTCACTACAAAATCCATTCGGTAAGCTAAAAAACCATGACGAAAAAAGGGAGAGAAGCACAAGAGCAAGGCATACTTGTTTCCATCCACGGTAGTCGGTGGAGCTTACCCTTTTACAGGCCAATGTTCCCGATTAAGAACATCGAATTAAAATTTAATTCAAAAAATGAAATTTTATCATTATTCACTCGAAAAAAAATTAACAGATAAAATTAAAAGATGACTTGATTTTTGAAAATAGAAGTTGCATTTCTATCATAAGTGAGAAATGAACAAAAGGTCATGAAACTAACCATTTTCTTAAATTTTTCAGAGCTATCTTGATACATTCACCCCCCCCCCCCTTCAAACGTAATTCATATCTTACTTAACGCGCAGTGTTCCCGCTCTGGCAACACCAAACTCTGACGTTTTGACTGCGGGAATAGTTGCGGGTGACATAGCTCCACGAGAACCCTTTAATTTTTAGCACGTCATTTCCCGTAAAAAAATTATCACGATTATTTTTTAAAAGCAATGACATCTGCTGAAAAATGGAAGAATGAGAGAACAGCTGGATAGATAGCCCAATGCTGAAAAAAGGGCAGCCGTTGCCATCGCACGACTTAACTACCAGCAAGATGGCGGACGATCGAAACGTTCATCGCGTGCCACAGATCTAGAGACCCTTTTTTGACGCACTGGTAAAGGGTTGCGCCTCAAAGGGTTAAATTTAGACATAAATCTTTTATTAATTCTGAATATTTCGCTTATTATTTAAACTACCCATCCGTATATTCCGTTTTTGAAACCAATGTAAAAGTAGAGTCAGAAATGACCCATGCTCCCAATTGTAAACACAGGGAATATTGTATTAAAAGAATTTTTTCCCCCATTTAAAGGACTAATATCCTTTACCTAAGCCATTAGAAGACAAAATATGCAAAATCCATTTTAAAATATGTCTGGATCTCAATGGGGTCTGTAAAAGATTAAGACAATATGACATGTGTTATCCAAGATCGCCGGATTAACCAACCACCGGATTATCAAGAGTGAACTGTACTTTTTCCCGAAATGCGAATCTTTTATTATTTTGTACATACTGCGGTTATAGTGAACCTCTGGGGGCCATTAAATTTCGTCCACTATATCCAAAGTTCACTAAACCCGAAGTGTCCGCATGGCGGACAGAGATACTGTATATGTGAATCGGGACTAATGGTTTGCGTCCACTATAGCCGAAAGCTCACTATATCCGGAGTTGATTGTATATGCAATTTTTGCGGTAAGCTTCAACTTCATAGCCTCCACGCATACCAAGGCATTCGTTCCATCTGCATTCCAAAGTAACGAAACTGGCATTGAAAAAAACAAGGTTACTGAGCCTCTAAACGACGACGTCTGGAACTGAGCCATAGGTTTGGGGAATGCCATCCATCCAAACGCTTTTCCAACGGCACGGACAGAAGGCAATCACAAGGTGAGAGATCTGGGCTGTAGGGAAGGATGTTTCTATTCGTCCCACCAGAAACGCTATAGCCAACCACGTGTCATTTGGTTGCTGTGATCGTCTGTTACTTCTAGACATAGAACTTCACACCTTCCAGGAATATGTGCACACGTGAGAGCACTTTTATCTTATTTTTTGAACTGCGTACGTAATTTAGTCGAATTCTCATGATATGACCAATGACAAAATGAAAGAATTCTTCAATTCTTTGTAACACATAAACGATACTCAGGTTCTCTTTGAGTGTTAGGAGGTATAAGTTACCTTGATTTCGTTATGGTGAAGTAATCAAGTCGATTTTTCCTTAAGAAAGTCGGTAACACTCATATTTTAATTACGCACTAATGTGCTACATTAAAAGCATATCATACTCTATGTTTCGGCCCTGTTTGTCATCCTTCTTTGCTTCTTCCATTAAGTTGGAAAGGGTGTCATAAGCAAAGAGTGTGCCAGATTTGTTCCGTTTGTTTCATAAAACACTTTTTCAGAATGGAAATCTATAATAATATCGCTCACTAACTTTACGATTTTCCCCTTGCATATTTCAACTATACTTCGCCTTTATTTGCACTAATATAGACGCCTTTTTAGATGCTAAACAGGGATAGAAGTACAGGGCAAAATATATGAAGGGGGGGGGGGGAATATATGAGTTAACCAATTGCAACACTCGCTAAGAGCAATCCAGGTTTTTTTACAGGAAGTGAAGAAAACTTCTGTAGAGTTTATTTTTCATGTTGATTGTTTGAAATTAAACTTTTTAGTGCAAATTTCGTTCTGAATCGAATTTCAACAGGTCCTTTTTCCTGTATTTGGTGTAGTTCTTATGTTATTTAACTAATCTATTTGGATTGACAGAGTTTTGCTGCTGTATGAAGAATTTATCAAGTTTTGAAACAGTTTGAATTCATTATTAAAGTACAAATTCCTTTATTCTAACGCCGCACACAGTCATCACATACCAGACGAACAGCAGAAATTGGGCTTAGGTCAATTTTGTACAAGCATGGTACAGAGCTGATGCAATCTCAATTGATTCTTTGAGATGTATATTTTCTGTCCATGCATAGTAAAAAGTGTTTTTTTTTAGTTGGTGGTTTAGTTTTTTTTAGTTACGACTGTCGGACATGTCCAACACAGATTGCAAAATTGTAGATGTAAGCTTACTGCTTGCCATGAATAAGGTGCCTGATCCGATACCTTCGGTCGAGTCCAATTTTTACGTCAGTCGAATGATAAAATGATTAAAAGTAAAATTATGTTTAACCCTTTGAGGCGCAACCCTTTCCCAATACTGAAAAAAGGGCAGCCGACAGCTGGCTGTGCGGCACAGCCAGCTGCGTCAAAAAAGGGTCTCTAGATCTGTGGCACGCGATGAACATTTCGATCGTCCGCCATCTTGCTGGTAGTTTGCGATGGCAATGGCTGCCCTTTTTTTCAGCATTGGGCAATCTATGAAGCTGTTCTCGCATTCTTCCATTTTTCAGCAGATGTCAGTGCTGTTAAAAATAATCGTGACAATTTCTTGACGGGAAATGACGTGCTAAAATGTAAAGGATTCTCGTGGAGCTATGTCACCCGCAACTATTTTTATAGAAATCAAATATATTCTTCGTGACTGGCAACAGTCAAAACGTCAGAGTTTGGTGTTTCCAGAGCGGGAACACTGCGCGTTAAAGGGTTAAAAAATAACTAAAAGACGATAAAAAGAAAACTGTCTTAATCACAGTAAAATATACAAAACACACAAAATACGTGAAAAATATTGGCACAATGATGGTAATAATGCAAAGGACAATCGAGGAAAAAAGTTTGGGATTTGACGAGTTTTGCAGCCAAAGAACATGTACTGAGTACGAGCAGCTCATACATATTGAAATCTCTAGATTGAGCATAATGGGAGAAAACTCGTTGCCTTCAAACGGTAACCGTGATAGTGGCATGCTCATGCGCAGAATGGCAGTAACCTAAATGATAATAGTATTTCCAATTATTTTAGGACAATCTGTGTACCTATTTTCCCTGGAATTTATTTATTTTCTTAAGATAATGCAATGTACACTGAGGTGACAGAGGTCATGGGATAGCAATATGCAAATTTACAGATGTCGGTAGTATCGCGTACAACAGATATCATTGGTCAGTAGATTAGCAGAACTTTTATTTCTAGTCAAATAATTGATGCGGCAAAGTGTTTGAAGGGATCATGGCTGCGCGACGAGAATTAACAGAATTTGAACGCGGAATGGTAGTTGATGCAAGACGAATCGGACGTTCAATTTCGGAAATAGTTAGTGAATTGAATATTTCGAGATCCACAGTGTCAAGAGTATGTCGTGAATATCTAATTTCAAGCATAACCACCCACTATGGACAACGCAGCGGGCGGTCGCGCGCTTCGAATGACCGAGATCAGCGACACGTCCGAAGGATTGTCAGCGGCAACAGACAAGTAACGCAGCTTGAAATGACAGCAGAAATCAATGTGACAGCAAAAGACCGACTGGAGTGCCATTACTGAATGCACGACATCGCTTGCAGCGCCTTCCTGGGCTCGTGATCCTATCCGTTGGACCCTAGATGACTGGAAAGCTGTAGCTTGGTCGGATGAGTCCCGATTTCGGCTAAGAGCTGACAGTAGGTTACGAGTGGGGCGTAGACCTCACGAAGCCATGGATACAAGTTGTCAACAAGGCAATGTGCAGGCTGGTGGTGGCTCCATAATGGTGTGGGGGTGTTTTTACGTGGAGTGGACTGGATCCTCTGGTCAAACTGAATGGATCATTGACCGGAAATGACTATGTTGAACTACTTGGAGACCATTTACACCCATTCATGCGCTTAATGAACCCAAACAAGGATGGAGTTTTTATGGATGACGATGCGCCATGTCATCGCTCCAGAACTGTACGAGATTGGTTTGAAGAACGTTCTGGAGATTTCCAGTGAATGGTTTGGCCACCCAGATCACACAACATGGTCCCATACGGGTGTCCCATGTCCCATACATTGAGAATGTATGGGACATAATTGAGAGGTCCGTTCGTGATCAAACTCCACCACACCACCGTCTACCCTGTCGCAACTGTGGACCTCTATACAGACAGCATGGCTGAATATTCCTGTAGGGGACTTCCAAAGACTTGTTGAGTCTATGCCACGTCGAGTTGCTGCACTCCGCCGGGCAAAAGAAGGTTCGACACGTTATTAAGAGGTATCCCATGACTCTGTCACCTCAGTGTATGTTCCATTTTACATTGACGACAGCCATACTAGTGGCATACATAAGGTGTGTTTTTGGCATCAAAAAGTACACGATTAAGAGCATTAGATGCTTCATTTAGGTATTCCTAAATCTACGGAGGAGCTCAGGATCCATTTGATACGGATCGAATCAAATGGATATAAAGAATTATGCGGCAGTAAGCAAGATGGATTTATTGAATTTCGCAGAAGTATAGGATTTTCAGAGCTTTATTTCAAAGGTTTGTAAATTTTTTACTAAATTTTTATCTGTGGGAATGCACAAAGGTTGATTTGAAGAAAAATATGGCATTATAATCTCAATTTATGATGTTTTGGATTTAATGAATTTTGTATTTTGGTCACTCATATAGGATCTTTCATTACGAGTGATACTATGTCAAATGTGCTTTTATAAACTACCCCCCCCCCAAAAAAAAAATAAATAAAATAAAAATATATTGCTTTAGGATAGCAGTTTGCTTTATTCGACCCTTTGTTTTGGTCAAATAAGCTTTCATTAAAAACTAGCTTAAGTAGAATACAGACGCCGTTCTTCGCAAGGAATGGATACTGTCAAACCTACAAATACAAATGGAAAATAAATAAATAAATATTAAACATATTTTTGTTTTAGATTTAATCACCTACAAAAACTGTTTTACAATATTCGTTAGATATATTCTAATTACCCTTGGTAGGGCAGTACCCAGAAAAAAAATTCGAAGGGTGAGGGGAACCAAGCGGTGAAAAAGACTAAATTTTCGGTGAAAAAGGCTGAATTTTTCACAAAAAGGCTTCATCATTATTGTTTTGTTGACAAAATTTTAAATTTCGGGGGGGGGCGGACTCCCTGGTCCCCCCCTAGGTACGGCTTTGACCCTTGATCTTGGTCAACAACGTTGTCAACAAGGCAATATGCAGGCTGGTGGCAACAAGCAGGCTGGTGGTGGCTCCATAATGGTGTGAGGTGTTTTTACATGGAGTGGACTGGATCCTGTTTGGAAGTGCGTCCAGGCGTCCAAACACTGTTTGGAAGTGCGTCCAGGGCCGGATTTACACATTTTTGCGCCCTAGGCCAAAGGCCATAATTGCGCCCCCCCCCCCCTCCAAAAATTGATCAATAATTTCAGTTTAATATGCTTAATAATTCGTTTTTTCTCATCAGCACTATATGTCACGTAAAAAAGTGTTTTATAAAGTATAGTTTTTTTTTATTTAGATTATCAGATAATTTACATTATCTATTATCATTTCGATAGGAAGACCCTGAATTTTACCATTTAAAGCCACGAAAAAGTTCAGTTTTGAGAAACTTATGACAAGTCACCGCAAAACAAAGGATTGCATTGTAAGCTTCGTGCGATTTTTGGACACGTCAGACGTCCGTCAGTATTCCTACCACAACATTTGAAGTCGGTACAGAAATTCGAAGACTGGATCAGATAAAACCAGAAAATCGCTTCGTTTAAATGGCAAAGAGTTATCGTTAATGTCAGCGATCAGATGATTGTTTGCAGATAAAGTGAATACTGTAATAGCACTTATTTTCTTGAGTTTTCTTCTTTAAATATTGATCTAAGATATATGCAATTAATTACAAAGTTACTTTATGGTGTCGAATAAAATTTTCAGGAAATTAAATGTAAATAAGTACAAACTTTTACTTTTTATAGAGCTGACTTACAGAAATTCTCAATAAGTAAAATATACTCCCTTGCATTAATGAGGTGATGTAGAAAGTTTAAGCTTTCTCATAAGAAGGCTGCAGAGGTTTAATCAAAGTCTGTGAGGGGCAATAAGCTTTTCAATATCAAAAATAGTAAACATAATTATTAAAACTATTCTAACAAAACTAGTTAACTATTCTAACAAAACTAATTAACTATTAATTTTAATCGCAATTATATATAGCCAATATTTTACACTTTAAGAAATGAGTTTTAAATAATTTTAAACCAGTTTCCTTTTAAAAAGTGTTGCTGGTTTTTTTTTTTTTTCTGCGTTTAAAAATTTGTTTAAAAACATTACAGTTACACTCACATTTAATTTAAGGAAGATTTTTGTTTTTGACTTATTAATGCCATAATTTAATTTTTAAAAAGGCATCTTTAAAATAAAAGTACCAATGTTTAAATTGAATATTTTCAAAAAAAAAAAAAAATTATATATAAATCTTCCTTATTCTAAAATCTATTATTTAAAAACAAAGAGCTAACAAGATAAATTACCATGAATCAGAATAAACTCTTGCCCTTATAAAAAGAAAACCAGTAATAATAAGCCATAGCTCAAAGCTAGGTCTCCCCTCAATCCGATAGGGGCGCAGTAGTGTAGCAATTCAGTAGGTTTGGGAGGGAGGGGGTGGGGGGTCAGTGTGTTTTCGTGGATTCTGGACACTGAAAAAGACACAGATATATGGTTATTTTCTATCATCCTCCAAAAGTATGGGGAGGGGCTCGAGCCCCAAAGCCCCCCCCCTCCCCTTTCCTGCTATAGAAATGATACACACAATAATAAATACTTCCCTTCTTGTTTCTAACGTCACTGCAGGAGCGTAACCAGGGAGTGGGATATCGGGATATATCCCCTTCCGAAACTTTCAAAATTAGTTATTAAGAACTTTTAGATTTTTGTCGTCAATAAGAAATTAAGTTTATCAATACAAAATTATATCTCATACCCCCCCCCCGAAAAAAAATTTCTGGCTACTCTCCTTGCCTCATCGACTAGCACATAACGACTATGTTACATCATAAGCAGTGGCGAATTTCCCAATAGGTACATGAGGCGCGCGCCTCGGACCTCTCAAATCTGACGAAGAGCTTTGACTGATGAAGACTGAATAAATTTTCAGTCGAAAAGATCGCATCTAGTTATAAGTATCCTTTTATGTGTGTTTTCTCACAAAGTTTTTATTTATTTTAACGTTTAACACCAGTATTTTGAGTGTTTTTTCCATTGTGTTTACTCATAGTATAATAGTCCTAAACTTATTGCCAGTTTTTGAATAGACACAATAATTAGACTAAACAGAAAGTTTACTTTCACTATTAAACTGCTTACAGTTTTGCGTTTTCAAGCGGGACATTTATGAATATATTTAAATATTTATAAATATGTTTTTACAGAAATGTTAAATTTCTGATTCATTTTATCCAAGTAAAAAATTCTTCTAAACTTTGTGAGGTCTAAATCATGTTTCTGATCAAGTTTCCCCTGTTCTGACCCTCAAAAGTCCCTGTTAAGTACACTAAATTTTCACGATTGACACAAGAGACAAATACCAGATTCGATAAAATCAAGGTACACCAATATGAAATTGCATTTGCGCGGTTATATTTCCATGAGGTAAAATATTTTTTAATGTACTAATCTATAAATATAAAAATTATTTTTAATTTTTAATGCTCGTTTGTAGACATAAATTAGATGTGAAAGTAGTGAAAACATTTTAAAGTAATGTTATTTTAAACATAAATTAACTTTTATATTTTAGGCATAATTCACAATTAGAGAATATAGAACCAAAAAAATGAGATATCTTTGTCCTTGTTTGGACTTTATCAATTAGTCCAGTCCCAGAAATTCCAAAAAATAAATCAGAATCTTTAGAATGAAATTAATTCCAACTAATGTTCAAAATTGCTCAACAGCTGTTCAAAATGTCCCCTGTTATTATTAGCTAATCATAGTGAAATTTAATATAATAATTTACAAATATTATTTTATTATTCAGAGATTACTAGATTACACTCAAACCTGTTTTTGTGCGGTGGATAGGCACCGAATAAAAGAAAACGCATTAAAAAAAAATCGCACTCAACTTCACCAGCAGCTATAAAAAATAGTTTACGCAACACAATAAAAAAGTATTTTTTATGCGGTGAATAGAGACCGCATAAAAAAGTAACTTAAATTAAGCGATTATAGAATTCAATGCATACGTAATGTAATTGGCTGATGCAACACTTAATCTTACGTAATATGATGAAATACATGTCGAAAATCGAGAAAAATAAATGGCCGATCGAGCCTACTAATCTTTTTTTATTATTGATAACTTCCTCAATTATCTTCCAATTTGATTGAAATTTTCATATACCGCACAAAGAAAGGTTTGAGTGTATTAAAAATACACATAAGTAGTAAATTTAATATAAAGTGTATGTTTTTCTACCCAAGAATTATCAGATCGTTTTAATACTTTTACTTCAATCGGAGCATAAGCAACCTTTTAAATACACACACCAGACAGTTGTAATTTAATATTGGTTAATCAAAGTGATTAAGTAAATCATTAATTACTGTAAAAAACTTGTGCATAGAACGCGCAATGTAAAGGTATAACTATAGTGAAAAGTATTTTTTTAGGAGGGGGGGGGGGAGGCTCAAAATTGAGTTGCGCCTCGGGCCTCTCAAGAGCTAAATCCGCCACTGATCATAAAACTATTTAAAGTAGAGTACTACTATTAAAAGTGGCGTTTTTTCCGCTCGCCTTCATTAGCAGCGTCCACATTGGGTAAAGAATCTTTTGACTTGTCAAATCTTGTTTAACTTTCGGCGAAACTTCGATATCAGTTTCTGTTCTCGGCATTTTTATGGGATGTATGTCAGAATCAGAAAGCACTTTTTCTGGCGATCTTTTAGATGGAACCAGGAAACCAGAAATGCTCGTTTCATTAATTGCGCGATGTTTCACCGATATATTTTGGATGAAAGCGTTGATTATGCGTTTTCAATTTTTTTAAAATTATAGACGCAAGCAACAGACTTTTTCTCGAGCAGACATACTTACCGCAATGAGCGTGTGTGTGGTGTGGTTCTTTTTTCGTGAACGTTGGTATATCGGAAGAGCACAGACGATCAGACGCCTTTTCGATGATAACTTACTTTGAATAATTGTTCTCTCCGGTACCCTTCCTTTCCTCAATGTGATTGTTCTGCAGCGGATCTCTTAGTTCTGTGACACATGTCGTTGACTTGGACAGGGTCTGTGCTGGGGTGCTCTGCGAGAGCAAATCTGTGCCTGCGGGGGGGGGGGGGGGGAGGGGTTAATGGATCTCCACACATGGGTTTTCTATAGATAAGAAATTGTACTAGGGAAAAAAGGAATTTTTCGGAAGCCATAAACGTGCTTTTCTTGGGCAATAATCACTTAAAGTAAGTCGTTTTCGTTTCTCCTTTCCAGTTCTTTTTCTCATCCGTGATTGTTCTACAGGGGAGTTCGTTGTTCTGCGCCCTTTAGACCGCTGTGCCCTAGGCCATGGCCTAGGTTGGCCTTATGGGAAATCCGGCCCTGAGTGCGTCATAATCCGCGACTGTGCCGTATTTGTCTCTGTTGTTTCATAAAGTACTTCCTCAAAATTTAAATCTATATTAAAATCGTCTACTAAACAGTTTTAAAATCATCGACAGGCACATTCTAACTATATTTCACCTTTATTTACACGAATATAGACACCAATATTCCAATTAAATAAACAGTACGGTTAGGCAATTTCTTGACAAATATGGAAGATATTGCCAAGCTGGGTCCTGTTTTGGTTACTTATTTTTTATGTCAAATTCGGCGATAAATAATATATATATATATAATATATATATATATATACAGCTAGACAATACAACTATCCCACTAAGTTCCTAAAATCCATTATATACAATTCTTGAAAATGATGTGTCTAATGTCTTTGTTAATTTACTGGAGGTTGGGTGGGGTTTTGGTTTTAAGGTTGTAATTGGATGGTTGGGTCGGGCGGAGGAAGTTTTTCTCTTATATATTAAAAAAAAAAAAAGTAATATGTTTAAAAACAATTTGGATGTGTTTATGCATGCATATATATATCTGGAGGAATTAAAAAAAAAAAAAAAAAAAAAAAACGGGGTTCCTATATTGTGATTATTCTGTTCTAAACATTATTTTTTTCTTATTTACTAGATTAATCTTCTGTCATACAATAACTTATTATACATACTTAGTCAATAATAATAATCATTATATTTTTTAAACAATATGTTATATTTAATTTTGCTATAATATTTATTTTATTCAATCTTTTAAATTTATTATTATTCAATATATATTTATTATATTAATATACCTGGATATTCTTAAAATTTAATAATATTACCTATTAGTATTTGGCAACTCCTAAACTTTCTTCTTTCCACTTTTACACTTTTATTTAGTGGCAACACCATTTTTCACTTTTTACAATTCTTAGCATTGGCAACACATATCAACTGTTCAAAATAAAATTTCCATGTGCTCAAGGTATGGTATGTAAAATTATCTTTCTAATTTTTGTTATCTTTTTGATTTCTTCTTTCCTTTATATAGTAGGGTAGGGCCCAGATGTGTGGAGTTAATATCTCTTCTGATATGCCACACAACCGAAACCCTACTATTTGGTTTACTGTAAATTATAATCCACTGTTTGTGGCCCCTGAAGATGGTGACAGTGGTTATAATTTCCGTTCCATTATACTATCACAATAATTCTTGCACTTTATTTGGATTCAAAATCTGGTTTCTAATTCTTGATAATAGCTGTTACTTTTATGCGAGTTATGTCTTATTTGTAGTATGTTTTGTGTTTTACTTGTTAGTTATATATATATATATATATATATATATATATATATATATATATATATATGACAAATTTTTGTGACTTTTAACATGGCAACTCTTGAAAAGGGATTCGCCCTTTCACCAGATAGACAAAAATCTTTGTCTGAAATTTACAGCACTCAAGAGCTAAAAAATACGTGAAAGCACCTTTTT
This sequence comes from Cheiracanthium punctorium, assembly GCA_038373885.1. Taxonomy (NCBI): domain Eukaryota; kingdom Metazoa; phylum Arthropoda; class Arachnida; order Araneae; family Cheiracanthiidae; genus Cheiracanthium; species Cheiracanthium punctorium. The sequence goes on from JAWZYV010004965.1 coordinate 359,381, forward strand.
TTTTTGACAGCAACCGTCTATGCCTACTGAGATCGATTAAAAAAAAAAAAAATCTTTGAAGAAGGTTTTTATGTGTTGTGTTCGTTATATTTTAATGCAAGATTTTTAAGGCTATCTTCTGCCATTTTCTTTCGATTTATGGGGACAAAATGAAAAGAACGTTTTGGCTCCTTACACCAGTTTCTAAAAAACCCTGAAGAAGACTTTCAGGCATTCGTGTTCGCTACACTAAAGCAAGAATTTTATGGCTATCTCTTTTTCCCTTTGAGATATGATGGCAAATTTAGAAACAACGTTTTGGCCCCCTTATTCTCGTTTTGATGCGAATTCTAAAAAATCCTGAAAATGATTTTAAGGCATTTGTATTCACTATAAGCAAGAATTTTAGGCAATCTCTTTTTCTCCTCTGATATATGAAGGGAAATATTTAAAGAACATCAAAGAGCGTTTTGGCCCCTTACCACCACCATCCCCTTTGGGTGCGGATTCTAATAAACCCTGATTAAAAAAATTTAGGTATTTCTGTTAGTTACATTTTAAAGCAAGAATTTTACGGTTATATCTTTTTCCCTCAGAGATATGAAGGAAAATGAGAAAAGAATGTTTTAGACCCTTATCCTTGTTTGGGTGTGAATTCTAAAGACCATGAAAATGGTTCTTAGGCATTTCTGTTAGATGCATTTTAAATCAAGAATTTTACGTTTATCACTTTTTCCCACTGAGATATAAAAAGAACGTTTTCGCCCCTTGCTCCCGTTCGGGTGCGAATTCTAAAAAACAATGAAAACGTTTTTTAGGTATTTCAGCTAGTTACGTATGATTACACGACACTTCGCTTTTAAAAAAGTTTAATTTTAAAATTTTGCTACTCGTAAAAAAAGTTGCTGAATCGAGTAACCAAGGAATTTCAGCTTAGTAAGGACTTCCTTCACTGAGGCTTGTTACGAGAGAAGAAGAATTAAAATATCGCTGATCACAATTCCAAGAGAGAAGAATCTTGGCTGCGAATTGCAAAAAGAAATTGCAAATAATTGCAAAACAACCGCACGTACTATTTATTCCGCCTGCCTCCTAAGCTTGTTGTAATTACTCATGTGCTTTTTTTTTTCAAAAAAACAAAAAAATGTGTTCTACACAAACATGTGTTCTCTAATGTATGTGCAATGATGTTTTACTGCGCGGTCCTATTTGAATGATTTTCACTTTCCGAACATGTACCAAGGAAAAGTACTGTAATCATGAAAAAAAAAAAAAAATCGACTTTTATGTGAAAAAACACTCAAAATACTGGTGTTAAACGATAAAGTAATTAAAAAACTTTGTAAAAAACACACATAAGAAGTAAAAGGAAAGAGGATACACACGTTTCGTTCAAAAATTGTTTTGAACTTCTTCAGTCCAAGCCCTTCGTCGAAAAGAACACAGGTAACTGAAAAGAGAAAGAAAAAAAAAAAACGTGCGTATCCTCTTTCCTTTTACTTCTTATGTGTGTTTTTTACAAAGTTTTTTAATTACTTTATCGACTTTTATGTATTTACACGTCTCGAGGTCTTCCCAGTTCATTTATGCTATTTTTACCGTATATACCGTTTGTCCGAAATTAAACAACCCTATTTTAAAGTTGTTTATAGACGAAACTATTATTGAGAAAGTTATTACATTTTGTGTAGAATATAATGAAAGTATGGGAAATTGCTTGGGCGAATGGAAAAATAATAATAATAAATAAATAGTTCAAATATTAGCCACCAGGGGGCGTTTTTTTTTTAAATTACACACTTAAGAGTAGTATTTCACCACCTTTTTATCAATGGGGCACATTAACCCTTTGAGGCGCAACCCTTTCCCAATGCCGAAAAAAGGGCAGCCGTTGCCATCGCTAAACTTAACTACCAGCAAGATGGTGGACGATCTAAACGTTCATCGCGTGTCACAGAGCTAGAGAGACCCTTTTTTGACGCACACAGCCAGCTGTCGTGGGGGGCGACGTTAAAAGGTTGAGAACCGCTGCGTTAGCGTCTAAAGGCGCATTCGAGTAGGTCGTGTATATTGCTAGTAGGGATGGACGCGAGACGACTATTTTGCGAGACGAGACAGAGATTTACAGCTTTTTTGCGAGACGAGACACACATTTTTAACATTACGGTATAGGGATTTTTGCGAGACGAGACAAGCTTTTAGGCTATTTTGCGAGACGCTTATTTTTCGTCTCGCGTCCATCCCTAATTGCTAGTCACCGTCACACAATTTGTATAGATTTCGGTTTGTTTTTTCACGAGGCAACAAAAAATTCTTTTACGATGGCAGAACCTATGGTCGTAAATTCTTGAAAGTGCGCTAGTGTTCAAATGATATAGTCGATTGCTGGCGAATTGTGTATTATGGTCACGGTCACATGAACTGCACACATTTTGGTGTATGCAGAGCTGTTAGCAAGGGCGGATTAAACGGGGGGGGCGGAGGGGCCGACCGCCCCCCCCTCCCCGAGACAAAGGACATTAATGTAAAAGATCCTATTTTACTTCCATAAAAGAGACGTATATGTCAATCTTCTAACTAACCGCCCCCCCCGAGAAACAATGGTACATTCATCCATTAACCCGCCACTAGCTGATAGTTTGTTGTTCAAGGTCTTGCAAAGAATAATTCTTATACATTACGGCCTATGGATGTAAATATCATTTTAAAGTGAGCTATAGCGACGGATTAATGCAATTTTGAGGGTGGGGGCAGTTTTGAAGATTCACATGCACACTCATGTTATGGGAGTAAAATAGGATATTTTACATTTTTTTTTCCCTCGGCCTCCCTTTAATCCGTCCTTGTTGAGCTAGTGTCTAAATCAGCTTTGGGCAACCTTTGAAAAGTCGTGGGCCAAACTTCAGAATATTAACGAAGTCGCGGGCCGTACAATTGGGATTTGGATGGTTTATACGAGTTTTAATACGTTCTGCGGTCCGGCTGTTGCCATAAGTGGTCTAAATGGTGCATTCAATTTAGCTCATTAGGTATGCATTGGCCAAGAAGCATGCCAATTAGAGATTATTCTCAATATTCTTTAATTTTTTTAGCAGTATATAGCAGGGATGCAACAGATATCCGGCAAACATGCCGGATATTACAAATATCCGGCCTAAAATTATATACTGAGAAATAACATTAATAAACACAATAAATGAATAAATTCTAAAAAATGCAATAATGAAAAATGAAAAAAAAAAACAGTTTTGTGAAAATATTTTGTTTTAAATACTTTTTAGAATGAATTTTTATCATTTATAATGTGGGGGTATTACGTACTTCGGCTGGTGAGAAAATGTCCCCCCAGCCCCCTTAATTTTGATAAAGTAAGGAAATTTGTTACATTGATTTTCCAACAGTTGAATGGAAATGTCTTTTTTTTTTTCAAGAACTGATTTTGTAAGGTATTTATCTAACTCTTGAAGAACAGCAATGACATTTCAGCTTTAATTGCAATAAAACTAGTACTCATTCCATGGAAACAATCCCAAAAAGATTTCTGATTTGTCAGGTGTCTACTGGAGTGCAGAAAAAAAAATTCATGACGACATGGGAATTTTCACGACATACCGCCATTTTGTTGCTTTTGAAATGCAACTAATTTTAGTCATATTATATTATAATTATATATATATATATATATACACAGGGTGTCCCAAAAATACCGTCTAAACTCTGCACAGCCCGATTCCTCGTTGGAAGCACATAAAAATTGCCCAAGAACTGTACGACCCATAGTTTTCGAGGAAAATAAAAAAGTATGACGTCACATCCAGTGCAAGGAAAATCATTTAGAAGCATTAAATTGGACACTGAACTGGATAAGGGGGGACTGCTATGCTCATCAGATCTGCCACTTTTGAATTCCTTCCAATAAAAACGTTTGAAAGGATTGATCTAATTACAGTAAAAAGTGATTCAGTCCCTCCCCTTCATTCTGTGTGCATTTATATGGGCACCAGATTGATGCAGAGTGAGCAGTTAGCCATTACACGCCATACCCAAGCCTCGAAAGCCACTGTGGAATTTTTATCATTTTATGAAAGCATATGCAAGAAAACCTATGTTCATGCTTCCAATAAAGGCTCTTTCGGTACACTGGATATGACGTTTCTGCTTTTGTCTTGTAAACTATGGATCATACAGGTACAGTGCTTTGGAAATGTTTATGCACTTCCAATGAGGAATCTGGCTATGCAGAGAGCTATTTTTTGGGTCACCTTGTATATATATAAATATACATATACAGGTTGTTTCGCTACCAGACTGACAAACTTGCAGGGGTTGTAGAGGGCACAGAGCGGTTCAGAATCACATAGCAAAACGGGGTTGGAAACATCGTCTTCATGTACCTGTACACTTTAGAAAAAATGTTCAAGTGATAGTAAACTTTCCGGGCATGGTTTTTCAAAAACTAATCCCTCTTTCACCGATTGCACTTAATAAAAATAGTTATTTCAGAATTGCTTCTTTCATTACATTTATGAAATTTTCTGAGGAAAGCCCCTTGTTTATGAAACTCTATTAAGAAATTAGACGCACACTTCAACACTTCTTCCAAAGTTATTATTAACAGGTACATGAAGACGACGTTTTCGACCCCACATTGTTCTGCGATTCTGAACCATCTCTGTACCCTTACACCCCCTGCAAGTTTGTCAGCCTGGTAGTGAATCACCCTGTACATATATAATCACTAATTAATTAAACACTCAAAAGTAAATGAAATGTAACTATCATAATCGGCAAGAGAAACGGCCACACAGCAGTGAGATTGCAAGACAGTCCTTTTCCCTTCCCTAGAACAGGAGACTGGGTTGTAGGGAGGAAAAAAAAAATTCATGACATCCTATAGAAATTCGGGACATTTTCATGACCAGTAGACACCCTGTTGTGAATTAAGTGATTTGGAATCAACGAGAAAATTTAAAGAAAAAGTAATAGCTGAATGATCTAAGAAAACTAGTGAAAATAAAAAGAACATACTGCTGACAGATAACCGGTTGATTGTTTAGCCGGATATTCGGTATCCGACCAAATTGATATCTGTTCCATCACTATATAGTATATAGAGTAATGCCCTGATTTATTCATCAATGGCCAGATAAAGCTACTGGATACAGAAATTACTGCGAATTCATCTTGCACCAAAGGTGTTATAAAACAAATTTTCAAAATTCACATCAACTTTCTGTAAAACGCAACAAAAACACCTAAAATACAAGATTTTAATTAAATCCCAAAAAGAGGGAAGCAAAACTGAATTTTCACATAACATTCCTATTTCAAAGTGCCATAGGTATTCATATTAAAATATTCATGTTTTAGCTGTTTGCAGTAAAATATTGTTACAATGAACTCGTACAAATACAGTGCCCACTCCTTAGTAGGATCAGCTGCTTAATCCGATGAAATTGGCAAGAACGGAATCAAATCAATACAAATATGTAATAAAACTGACACAAACTGAAACCTGTAAAAATAGAAATTCTAACAATAAGAGGTAAAAAATACTCACAGCAACTCATTATCTCACAGATGAAACCTTCATACTATAAGTACTGAAACTATCGTTGCAACTAAAACACACTTAACCATCATTTTGTTCTTGTAACTTGTTTTGATACTGACCCCAGTAGAGCCAGTGCAAGCAGTGCAATCGCACAGGTACCATTCTCTATGAGCACCCATGGATGGATGTCAAAATATCTTACTAAACTGTACTGGGTGACCAAAGAGTCCGTAAAAATTTTAAAAATTCATTAAAAAAGAACAAATAATGGTAGAAAATTTTGATTTGCACAAATAGGTTCAGAAGGGTATCAGATTTTTTTTTTTTTTTTTTTTTTTTTTATGAAAAGAAAACTTTTGCTTCAAATGTTGCGAATAGGTGGCGCTGACATGCACGAGATGCAAGTTTCCAATTTTAAAAAAATCAATCTCTCTAATCCTTTCCATGCAAACTGCAATTTTGTATCATTTGTTCTTTTTTAATGAATGTTTGAAGTTTCCCCAAGCTTTAGATGCATCAAAGTTTTAAAATTCATTAAAGGAGAACAAATAACGATACAAAATTGTAATTTGCATGGATAAAATTAAAGACTTCAGATTTTTTTTAAATTGGAAACCAGCTTCCCATTGTGCATGCCAGTGCTACCTATCCGGCAACATTTGGAACTACAAACTATCTTGTCATAAAAACAAATCCGATCACCTAATTTATTTGTGCTAAGCACAATTTTCCATCATTATTTGTTCTTTTTAAATCAATTTTTAAAGACTTTCTGGTCATGCAGTATATTTGAGTGTCCATACATTGTTGAAAATCCTCGTTTTAACCCTCTGAAAACTGTTCTAGCTGCATGTGCGGCGAGAACGTGCATTTTTGTAGTCTGCACCACTTAAAAACTGGATCCTAGCACAGGGTGTCTACCAAATTTCTGAAAGTCAATTTCCTGACTTTTGGGAGGTCCCAGGAAAAAAATTCCTCACCAATGCATTTTACTTTGGAAAATTGCACAATGCCCCTCCCTTGCCTTTATACTTGCATATTTTGTACAACTTCTTGAATCAATTTTAACTGAAGTATACAGGATTAAGCTTTCATCCATTGAGAAACAGAAGTAGTCGCACTTTCTAATAGAATTAACTAACTGTTCTTGAAAATACGGTCCTCCTAAGATATAAGTTGCCAAGTAAGCTAATTTGTGTTTTACTCTCCCCCGTCACGATTGATGAGCCCCCATTTTTTCCTCCTTATACAAACACATCGCTTGATGCTTTCGCAGTCCGAAAAATTCGTTGCAGTTGCTTTCGGTTTCCCGTCTGACAATTAGAGAGAAAGGGTTTAAAAAAAAAAAAAGGGAAATTAATTTTATTTATTAATTCTATTAATTATCTCATTTTATCCCAGACTTGCAGATGTTGATTAATCATCTTAATCTAATAAATCTTAATTTGTTAATAATCATGTTTATTAACATGATAAATCACCTGGTTTTGAAATCTGGCAATTTAGTCATTGTGGCATTCAACAAATGTCACGATTCAATTAATCATAAAACTTGCTGAATAGTCGACTTGAAGCTAAGAGACAATATAGAAATTTTACTATTATGTCTCATGGTAACCCTTTTATCTAGCATAATGAATACCACTCACTCATCTTTTGAAGAAACTGTACTGAGTGAACTCAAGTATTTGATGTTTGGTCAATGCAGCCCTTAGTCAATGATAAATATGAATGCTTACAGGCTCATGGAGTTGAGAATATTTGTACAAAAATGTCAAGACACAATAAACAAACAAAACACTGCTAATCAAATTTTATTTTCCATAATACCATCATTCTTTTATTTTTAACCCATATAATATTATGCTAAATGCCATTTATTGGCAGAAGGATTAAAAGGAAGAAAGAAAAGGTGAAAAAAATAAAATAAAATAAAGTCAATGAAAGGGGACTTGAAGTAAACATACTGGCATGGCATAGGCACATATAAATAAACAAACTTACAATAATTCAATCCATTAAACTTTATTGTAAAATATTTCACTATATATATATATAAAATTAAATATACCAATTTACTGATAAATTACACTACTTAATCAGGTGATTAAATTGAAACTGTCAAAAAGAATGCCTATATATTATCTACCATTGAGATTTGAATGATTACTCAACCAGTATAAATTAATAATTGTAAAGTCACATTACACCAGCTATTGAAGAAAAATATATATCCAGGAAAGAATAAGCAAATGCGACCCATTCAAAATGTTACATCGAGCCAGTACCCCAAAAAAAACCACACAAGTTATATTTCAAATAAAAAAAAATTAAATTGGACATAGCTAGTTAACTTATAAAATAAAGATGTTTTACAACTTTGAAGATCACAGATGTGTACAAACACAATTTTTTTTTTTTTTTAAAGATAAATCAAAATTATGCACAACACAGCATTAATAGCTGAGTGATTATTTTTTCTTAATATAAGTTTTTAATTCCACTTAGAAACACAACTGGGTGGCATGAAACCAGCGTGGCATCGAATAATACAAGAAGCTGATGTTGGGCTTACAGTATTCAGCATGTTTCAAAATGCAACTACTTTAAATTAAGCAATTCTTTCACACAACTTAACTAGCTATGAACCACAATAATAACAGCGTCATGATATAATTTTATAAAACAAAGCAAGATACAGGAAAATAAAACAGAATAACAAATCAAGGGAATGAATTGGAGGAACTCAGGAAGAAAATCAGCTATCTTCCTCTGGCAACTTTTAGGGCCAAGCTTGAACCCTATAAATAGCTCCTTAGAAAAATTTAAATAATTTAATTTATAAGCACATGTATAGTTGTATTACTGTACATCCATTCTTAATAATTTTCAATTTTTTTTTTTTTATAAGGATAATTCGCCTATACATATAATACAAGTTAAAAGTAAAATAAAACTGTTTAGGTGAGTAGAAAAACAGTACACAGTTCCAAGACAGGTACTTAAGAAGAATCTAAACATATACAGCATGCATTTGGATAAAATAATTTTTAACGTAAGGCCAACGTAAATTTTATATTTCTTTTTTTTTTTTAACATACTATATTTGCTATATTTGTCACAAAATTGTTTACTAGTATATATAGGATGCATTTAACAAAAGAATTAAATCAGGCACTTGCCTAGCCATCAGTGCTTTTGCCATGCCTCTTTAAATACTTATTATTTTGCTTTTTTAATAACACGGATCTTTGATTGCACTTTAAGAAGAGACACTTTCCCCAGCAGAGTTTAAATCTTCAGATGAATTTGGAGAGGGAGAGGAGTGGGATGGGGGCAGAGGTAGACTATTTTCTGGTCTTTAAATGGACTATTGCAGATGACACTAAAAATAACCTGTCAAAAATTCATTGAATGTTTTCAGATCCCAGATAAATTGGGCAGCCGTTTTAAGTCCATTCCAGCAGCAAAAATTGTAATAAAACAAGTCCAATTCTTGGACGGCCAATTCCCCATTCAATCTCTGAAAAGGACCGTCAAAACACATTTATTTCAGTTTTTGTACTGCTAATTTTTTTTTCTTTTTTTTTTAAAGTTTTTCATTTTCAGTTTTTGTTTTATATTAAATAGTTTGGGAGTATAACTAGGTCCACACACAGAAGTCCGCTCATTATCAATTCTAATTAGTTTTTTATATATATTTTTTTTACTTTCTGTTTTTAGAGTTGCTGATATAAACAAATAATACCACTTTGAACATGCAATTAGCTGTTTGTAATTGTCCAATGTTGTCATCACAAGTATACCTTCCTGAAGGTATTTTTTTTTTTAATCTTTTCAATATATATATATATATTTTTAAAAACAATCAATCCACTTCTATTTAATTTGCTCAAGAAAACTGAATTTCTTCATATCCATACTGGGGAGTGCTGTTAATTAAGAGCTTCCTAGAAAGAGGAGGCAGGCGAGCGCTTTTATGTAAGGTTAGCTGAAGGTGATGATACAGAGAAGCAAGGAGCTACTGAAGTTTTGAAGGAACTAGATGAGAAGTCACAACAAATGACGGTTAACTAAGTGGCTTGGTAAGAGGCTCAATTTGTAGTCACAAGAAAAAGTTTAGCAGAGGAACGATGGACGCAGGCTGCAGACACTAGACAGTGCTGAATACTAATTTTCTTCCCCTGAGGGTCTTGACTGAAAAAGAAAGAAAAAAAAATACATGAATACATTGAAATGCATTAAACAAAGAATGCAGAAGCCAATTCATGCCCAAAGTAAGCATGAAGTACTCATTAAAAGTATCATAGTCCAAACAAACACCATAAAGATTTCAGTTGTACGAGGGTTATCAAAAATGAGGGCTACAAAGACTTAAGTGAAACACACATTTATATTTTACCCGTCCCCATATCTGTTGAGGTCTTTGTTGAATTGTGGGGTGAATAGTCCATCCTGGTAAAAATCTTGTCTGTGCCTGTTCAGCCACATTATCACTAAGTATTTCACTTGCTTGTTTGAGTGAATAGTTGGCTTTCTAAGCAGTCCTTCATGTGACAATAAATGTGAAGGTTGCTTAGAGCAAGGTCTGAGCTATTGGGAGGGTCGTCAATGATATCCAAGCGAAACTGCTTCCAACATCATGAAGGTCTTCTGGGTTGTATGAGGTTTCGCGTTACTGAGTGAGGAAGGCTGTAGCAGGCCGATGATTTGCTTCTCAGAGAAAGGGAAGAAAACTTCATAACAACATGGTTGAACACACAAGGACAGGATTTTTACTAAGACAGAATATTCAAACTCATTCCACAGAAACAAATGCCTAAATCGATAGGCAGATTATGTAAAAAAAACAACCTAATGTATGTACTATCAGTTGGCTATATTGATTGTAAGAAGTAAAATGTGTCCATTTCGTTGGTCTTCATAACTTTACTTTTTGACCAACTCTCATACCATTGAGACCAAACAAGAGAAAAATGTCAAAATTAATTTTATTAGTAAACCATTTTTACCAGACAAAAAATGAGAGGGCCTGCCTGCTAAAGAAGGCATGTAGCATTAAAAATTTAATTAGTAAAATTGTGGTGTTCTTGCTCTAGACTAAAATTTTAGATTTAATGCCCTAGCACAAACTTGGTCATGCCACAAACTATGACAAACTTAAGGCACACCACAGGTACATATTAACTTACTTTTATTCATTTACATTCACTGAAAACAACATTTCATTAGAGCATTTAATATTAAACTGAAATATTTTTAAAATACTGCTTATTTAATTTACATTTAACGAAAGTTAATAACTAAACAGCAAATACAGTTACAAAATATAATTTGAAATCAATGCAGGAGTTTAAAAGTTTATTTTGAAAAGAAATATACAAAAGAACACACACTGCACGCCTGAAAATAATAAACTGTAATTTAACTGGTACAGGGTTTGCCATCCCTGTTCTATTTCTAATTTAATTGCTTACGAATCGGTGATATTCTACCTTGAATAGAGAACACCATAGAATGCTCAAGATAATTCTTTGAATTTTTATGAAATGGGAGAAATTTATACGTGGTTGTACACTAGTCGCAAATAAGCTGACTTAATACTACTGAATACATCGTGTTTAAAAAGCCCATGGAAGAATATTTTTAATCAAATGCTACAAGTGTGCCTGTTGATACGTTTTAGCTTTATCAATGAGCATTATCCTCCTACGATTAGCCTGTTTGCACATACATATTGTAAGGTCAAATTTCCTGGTCAGTTTCATGTCAGCAGAGCCACATACATACATGACTGATACCAATGAAATTGGAAATTAGCCAATGAAAATTAGCTTCATTTGGTGATAAAGGCCTTCTTTTCATATTCCCTTATGATGCAAATGGGTTATCAGGCTACTTAATAAGTGCACACATCACTGTTTACGCCTGGTACTTGTTTTCATAAAATCAAGTTTTAGAGGGAAGAAAGTGGAAAACTAATTAAAATCTTACCTTGATAAAAAGTTCCTCTCATCCAAAAATGCATTGCTTGATTACTAAAATATAAAAAAAAAAATTAATTAGTTTTGGCAAACAGATAAATCATAAATAAAAATGTTAAATAATAAGGAAATTTAATTGTTACTATATTTGTATTTATTGAAAGGTGTTATCTTTATAAGTACTTAATACTACAGTTACAGTAACTTGCAAAACTAAATGAAAGTAGTACAGTTCGCACTGGTTATAACGGACCAGGGATATAACGTACCTAGAAGCTAGGTCCCGATTAAAGTCCTATATTTATAGTGTTATTGAACTTCGGTTAAAATGTACTCAACAAAAGTACTTACTTCGTCTATAATATACTTTTTATACCAAATCCAAAAATAAAATGTTACTTTTCTTAAGAATTTTATTTCATTGTTCTCGGAAATATCAGTAGCTTCAAAAACACTCGTCGTCCGTTTACGGATTCTCTGGCAAAATGAATTGTGCATGAATGAAGGGAGCGATCTTTTATCTTTTTCGCCTGCTAGGTAGGGCTAAGAACAAGGCCATGTTTTTTTATTTGTCATTCATCATTGTAAATGCCATCGGAAAAGCCCTATCCATAATGATTCTGATGATAGTGAAGAAGAAAGAGGAGCCTATACCAAGCATACCCGACACATTCAATGCTGCAAAAACATTCTCACGATTTTTTGAATGCCACAGTGATGTTGCAAAGACTCTACAACAGTCTATTATGGGTATCCAAAACGGTATTTTTTATAGTAGCATGAGGCCATTTAAAACAGAAGAAAATGACAGATTACTTATCGCAATAAAAATTCTAAGTCAAAGAATTTTCTCTGTTTAATTTAAATTTTAAAAAATTAGACCTCTTTAAAACACATAATACGACGAAATTATGAGCCCACTTTCTTTTTTGGGTAATAATGAATCTTACGGGTGGTACTGCTTATACCGTACTACTTTTTTAGGTCCCGTGAGAGTACGTTATAACCGGTGTCTACTGTATGAAGAAAATTTAGCAAGCTCTAAAATTTGAAAGTAAGATTATATAACAGGTATTATTAGAAGGTATAAAACTATACAACTTATGAAACTCAAGAGTAAAAACAACACAATGTTAGAATTAATTTGATTACAGCCACAGACGGTAACCTCTGATCTACATATTAAAACAAAATTAAGTTTTGAATGTTCAAAGATACCTTAAATTTTTGTCAGCTGGGTAGATTTGTGAAATGGCTATGTGCAATTAGAGTGAATTAAAGCACTAGCATTTACACATCTAACTTTCCTGACCCAAATTCAAAACTTTTCCCCATAATTTCTAACATACTATCAAAATAGATTGTGTAATTTTGTCCATGGCAAAAGAAAAATAAAATTTACAAACATACAATGCATCAATATTATTATATAATAGAAACATTTAAAAAAGTGTATTAATCCCATACATAATACTGCTTAAAAACAATTTAAGTTTTCTATATAAATATATAATTCTTTATTCAGGGTGTCTACCAAATTTCTGAAAGTCAATTTCCTGACTTTTGGGAGGTCCCGGGAAAATGACCAATGCATTTTACTTTGGAAAACTGCACAATGACCCCTCCCTTGTCTTTACATTTGCATAACTTCTTAAAATCAATTTTAACTGAAGTATACAGGATTACGTTTTCATCCATTGAGAAACAGAAGTAGTCACACTTTGTAATAGAATTAACTAACTGTTCTTGGAAATATGGTTCCAAGCCATAAGTTACCAAGTAAGCTAATTTGTCTTTTACCCTCCGTCACGATTGACTAACCCCCATTTTCCTCTCCTAATACAAACACATCGCATGATGCTTTCGCAGTCCAAAAAATGTGTTGCAGTTGCTTTCGGTTGATGACAAAGATGTGAAGAGTAAATTTGCTGAACGCTAGACACTACAGTGTAGAACATTCGTGAACAACGTAAGTGATTATCTCTTTTGAACATTAAGTGAAATTCCATTTGCACTGCATGGCACTATGCCCCTAAAACAGCCTTTAATTTCAGATATTTTCTCCTACAGAAGTTGTTGGGTGTTTTTTTTTTTTTTTTTTTTTTTTTTTAAATAAATGTACACATATATTTTTTACTTGTTTGCTTTTTTATTTTCAAATAAACTAGGGATGTAACAGATATCCGGCAAGTATCCAGAGTCCGGCTTATCTGGCTGATTTTTCAATAACAGAAATACTGCAAGATATCCGAATTATAACTGCTGGATATCCAGCTATATACGACTAAAGTTCTATCTATAATAAGCATTGGACAGGATGGAAAATTATATTTGAAAATTCTTGATAAAGTGATACATACAACAGGGGGATATATTTTTTAGTTAAAAAAAAACAGCAAATTTATCACTGGAAATTGATCATTCAAAATAAGCACAATTTCAACATTTGTTCAGTATTTCAGGCATGAAAACAGCTGAAGAGCAAAAAAGAGGAAATACACGTGGACATATTTTCCAGCAAAAAATTGAAAAATTTACACGCACGTATTTTCAGGCATATATAACAAGGCTGATAATCAGGGGCATAGCGAGGGGGGGATATCGGGATATATCCCCCCCCCCCCCGAAATGTTTGTATTAGTGATGAAATTCCATCTATTTATACACATATAAGTTCATATCTCCCCCCGAAAAATTTTCCTGGCTACGCGCCTGTTGATAATGCAAAAACATGGAACTGGGGAATAATGTGTGAGCTTAAATTCAACCACTGTTAAACTAAATGGTGTACTAAACAATTTCTACCATTTAAATTTCAACCACAAACAAATTGACTGTGATCCTGAAGAAAATAATTATGCACTGTAAATGTTTAATAATCAGTTTTAGATATACAATATTTATTAAAAGAAAACAGGCTATAATTATTTAAAATAATTATCTTAAACAATATCGTAAAATCCTAGATCAAAACAAATCATAAGTCTCACATCCAAATTTCAGATTATTCTTTTGATATGAAAATAAAATAAAAAATTGATTCTCAAAAATTTTAAGACCTATCTTAAAATACCAACTCACAAGATTATGCTTTTTAAAATTAACTGTAAAAATAATTACCAAAGAAAAACCTGCACATGAGAATAAAACGAAATAGCGATTTTCCTGATTTTAAAATTGAAGTGAAAATGTTTCAGAAATCAATAAACATATTATGGGGAAAATAATACTTTTCTGTTGAGTTACTAAAATACCTAAATTTTAATTTAACAATAGAGTATTAAAAACTCTGTTTTACATCTTGTTTTTAAAATTATTCATTTACCAAAAGGTTGCAAATAGATTGAAGTTCAGTTGGCAAATATGGAACCCGGAAATCGGGGATAGTTAGTTACCATAATTTCGCTAGTATAGTCCGCGGACTATGCATGTCAAAAAGGGATTTTTTTCCAGGACACGGACTATCTGGCTGAAATAAATTTCTTTTGCAAAAAAACTTAGTATATTGATCTTGCTTTTTGATCTGTAGTTAGCGCGCAAGCTCCAGTGAAGCCGATGCTAGCAAATTTATTTCTGTAGAAAATAAAGCGCATAGATGCACTTGAAGTGACGGCACGTCGACATGCAGGGAGCATTTGAATTCCCCCCCCCCCCATTATGTCATTTAAAGCATCGACGTAGTTACAGGTGCGGACAAGCTTCGTGAAACCATTTTAGAAATATTTCCGACCGATATGCAGAAGAACCAAATTTTGAATGTGCTTTAAAAAAAAAAATAATAATAATAATTTATATAATACGGGGGAAAACGGGCCTTCACAAACCGAGGTACCGACGCCGCGTCACGTCAACATTGAGAAAGTTGTTATTGTTTTGTCTTCACTCAGCGAGCTGGCTAATAAAGCAAGAGAGCGAATTCTGCTGAGACGTTAAAACATGACTTGTGTCGCCTAGTCGCCTCAATTTCTTTCTTTTTTTTTTCCCAATTGCGAACGCGAATTTTTAAATTTCATATTTCGTTAACTTTTAACCCAGAGAGAGTATCAATTGAATGTTGTTTAAAATTAAGTATTATGTGGATTGACCCATGAAAATTAGTAATGATCTTTTCTTTTCTTTCTTTTTTTTTTTTGCTTGGTTATGTACATTTTCATAAATGATTAATTAAAGTAATCTTTTTATTTATTTAAGGAGGCGATACGTCTTGCCTAAGGACGGATTAATGCAATTTTATGGTCGGTTAGTTGAAATTTGTCTAGTTTATGGAAGTAAAATAGAATTTCTTTTTCCTGTAGCGGACGAGTAATCGCTCCCCCCCCCCAATCCCTTTAATCCGTCCGTGGTCTTACCATTAGTTAACTTTTCACGAAGTTACGGTACATATTTTTAGTAAAATCCGCGTAACTATTAAAAAAAAAAAAAACTCTGAAAATTTTGGTTTTCTTTTTCTTACGGATTTCTTAACATTAACTCACATTTTAAAAAAGCATTATTCTTTTATTCAGCATAAAATTAAGACGTGTACGTTTTAATAGCTATAAATATCGAAGTATTTATTTATTGGAATTATTATTAATAATTTATTTATTTAAGAAAAGTATATTTAAACTACCATAAATTATTTTACTTCCTTTGAATGTTGAAGACCTAAAGGAATACGACAAGATTTATATTTTAAATGCCATTACTAAAAGCTGCACTTTTATACAAGTTTTATTTGTAGTGTAGACCGTCAGTTTGCTTTATTTAAACAATAATTCCAGTTTAGCATTCATAAAATGTCTGGAAGTTCTCGTTCGGCTGACGATTTTTCCAAAACCAAGCAAATTTTTGGATCCGAAAATGACCACAAACATTTCGTTTTCAATCCACGTTTTCTAATATATTCGATAAATCTGCCATTTTCTCAATAATCCACAATAGAAGTATCAGTTAAGCTGGTACGTGTCCTTGAAAAAAATTTATAGATTCATCAAGTGTGCAAAACAGCAATAAAAACACGTCGCGAGTAACAATAGCTCACCGACAACGGTTTTCCAGTGGCGAAAGGTCTCGATAGATAATTATTGTTGTGTAGTAGTTCGCCAAGTACATAATTATGTATCAGATGCCTTTCGAAACATCGAAGATCTAAAATAAGAATTTGCCCCTCTGAACTAAGTTTTGAATTTACCAACTCAGGAAATCAGTAACATTGCACTCTAGTCTAGGCGCAGTGCGAGATGCAGTGAAAACGTACATCCCAGGCACGCATTATCGTCCTCTTGTTACTCTGCTATGTCCGCTATGTTTTGCTTTAGGTTCGGTAATCACTGTTTTTTTTTTTTTTTTTTTTTTTTTTTTTTTGAAAAAGCGGAAAGGTTTTAAAACATTTTCGGAAAGCGGAGGTCTTCCAAAAAAAAAAAAAAAAAAAAAAAAAAAAAAAAGCGGAAATCCGCTGAAAAGCGGAAGATTTTCATGCCTGGTATTTTTTTCAGCACATTTAGAACTAGTTAGGCTAATATTTTCAGTTGATTTCATGCTGCAAAGTGCTGCTTAGCAGACATTTAAATTTAACTTAACATTTAAGCTGCTTAGTGGACATTTAAATTTAACTTAGCATTTAAGGAACTTAAAATTTAAGCTGCAAATTTGGAAGGGACCTTCTCATTCTTTTTAGCTGAAGACTGCTGTTTACAGGGGAAGTTTAGTTATAAGCACTGTGCGGAGAGAATATCATTTGAAAAATATGTGCATTCAGTATATGTGATTTCTCTCATGGTAATCCTAGAAATAATCCTAGAAATTTTATACTCTCCCCATGGAGTTTCTCAGATATTTTTTTATTTGCTCCAGAAATCCGATAATTAAGAAACTCCGATTATTCAGTCTTCAAAATTTATTTACTGAGGCAGGGAAAAATTTTCGATCTTCATCCTTTTTCTAAATGGCATTCTTTTATTGAAGTCTCCAATACCTAATGACTAAAAATTAGCCCTCATTTTGCATATTTTTTAATTGAATTTAATTATTAGGTCTACTTAAAATGTGTTTGTGAAATATTTATTAATAAAAGATACAACATGGCTGCTTGTGCAGACAGCCATGTTGTAGCACACGGTATTTCACTAGTTTAAAATAGTTATTTTAGTTACTACTACAGTATTGGGTATGATTATCACTCCATACATAAAAGTACTTTGACTATCCATTTTTTTTTCTTTTCCGTGTGTGTATGTCGGAATGTTGAAATCAAGAGTAAAAAAGTGAAGGTGTCATAAATTTGGAAACAAATGGCGGAATTTTTTTTTTTTTATAAATTCCCTCCGACATTTCCCCCCCCCCTTATGGCACCATATGAATTTTTGTACTGAGAAAGCATGCTCATATATTTTAGAAGCTAAACAATTGAGAAGATCTATTTTTGCTTTTTAACTGATAGTTTAAAAAAAATATTTTCGATTAAAGAAATTTAAAGCATAACTTGAAAAATTGTTTCATACCTGTATGAAACTACAATAGAAAGCATGATAATTTCATTATTTATATTTAAAAGAGATTTACTTTTTATTTATCAATCTCTAAAAGTAATTTAACTTAAAACTAAAAATGACAATGAAAATTAATATTAAATTATTAAAACAGAAAAGGGCATTAAACCTATATTTGGAAAAAATTCACTCATCTATCATAGGTACCTTATCAAAATAGATATCTTTTTCTTAAATAAAAAAAAAGTATGCATTTCTTTATGAAAATAATTTAATTATAGATACATTAATAAATGTGTTGTGGTTAAAATTTATTTGCTTCTGCTGGTAGTGTACAAAAGAATAAAAAGAATATCTTTAACTGTTTATATTTTAAGTAACATTTTTTATGTACATATAAAGATATTTAGTTTTTGCAAATTATAAGTCAATTATTAAAAATACTTTAATGATGTGTGAAACATGTTTGCAATTTATTGTTCTGATGTCATTATATATAAAAAAAAAATTAAAACACACATTTGATAACTAAATACGTGTTTAGTGCTGGATATCGGATCAGATATACCACCATATATCTGTATCCAGCAACCAAAGGAGCTTCGGATATCCGATATCCAGCAAAATCACTCTATCTGATACATGCCTAAAATAAATACGTGCATATGTTAAACTATTCAATAATGCAGTTCATATACTTGAGATTTAATTTACTGATGGGCCATTTCTGCAGTATTTGGATTCACAAGTTTGAAAAAATAATTTAGTAAAAAATTAAGTACAAGACATTATTTTAAAGATTGAAATCCTATTAAAGTTTACCAACAAAAAATCTTTATTTCTAAATAAAAAAAAATTAGAGCATTTTGTTTGCAGTCACAGCAGGGTCAGAAGCCAAAATTACGGGAAAAAAGGAATATTTTTTCAATTAGATTTGACTTTTTTTTTTTTTTTTAATGCACCATTCCAAGTACAATTCAACTATAGCATTACTTCTTCAGCATTTGCTGAGAACCTTAGAATCACTCCTTAAAATACACAGAATAAAGACATTGTTACAAATTTTCAGGGCAACCCGCTGTTCTGGGGCTTAAAATAGTTCAAAATTCGTATTCTACGCTTCAAATAGATAAATTTTGCTTTTTGTTGCATCAAAATCGGTCAATTAAAATCTGAGATAAGGAGGTTTCGGTTTCCCATTCAAATATATGGGGTTTCTAGAAAACTCGAGAAATATTGGTCCTAGGGCTTCGATCTCTTCACTTTTGGGGACTTATTTTTGGTGCCAAATTTGGCGATATTTTGCCAAAAGTCACCAAGCTTGCCGACTTTTTGGTCATTTGGCGCGTTTTTCCCTATGGGGGCCTGTAAAGCTGCTTTTGCTGCATTAAAAGCACTTAATAACCTAACATTTCTCTTCTATGACATAATCAATATTCTCGCTTTATGTGGAATCTTCGGGAAATAGACTTTTCTGGAAGCTGCCCGCACCTTCTGCTTCGGTATATATATAAGCGTGTGCTGCCCCGATAGTTCAGTGTTGATCAAGCTTTGAGAGAGTGAGTACACTTGCTTTGTGAGAGAAGCTGTGTTTCGTGCTGTTTGTGAAGCTTTGAATTTAAGTGCTGTGTGTACATTTTTCATCGCTGAGTCTTGAGAGACTGTTAGTGTTATTTCTCGTATATTTTCACCGAATTTTTGCCAGTGAAAGTGTTCTATTTTGTGTGAGAAATACAGCATTTGTGAGAGCTTCTGATCTAAGCGAACTGTTAAAAGCACATTACTGTTTAATTGTGCTTGTGAATTTTGTACAGCTGATTGTTCCACGAAGTTCTAGAAGCAAGTTGTATTCCATCCTGACAAGTGGGCTTTTACCAGAACGTTCTACACCAACTGGACTTTAGAACGACGAACCCGGAAACAAGCAGAGTAGTTCTGCAACAATATACATTCGAGTCTAGTAAGCTGAACATATAAGTTTAGTTTAAGTTAAAAAATCAAGAACCCCAGTATAAGCCAAATGTAAAAACGCCGAGAAAAGATCGAATACTCCTTTCAGCTCCTTTTTTTTCTCTTCAGCGTCGACGGCTTTTAAAATAAATCCCCATGTAATAAGTGTCAAAGTAACAAAAAGCATCAAGAATGATTGCACAGCATTCAATGTTTAAAACAATTTTCTGCTGTGTGATCATATTACTTAATCTTCAGCTGCAGGCCGAACAGAAATGCTTATTTTGACTGGGGCACGGAGCCTTCTCTCTCAGTTTCCCATTTTCACAGAAGTTTCCCCAATGAAAAATAAACAATTTCAGTGAGCGTGCTTGCTTGTAAATGTCATATTTTTGCTGGAAGTTGTAATAGATTGAAAGCAGGGATATTCTGTATCGAATCTATAACTAACCAGAGCACACAGCCTCAATTGGTTCACTGAAGAAATAAGGGGGGGGGGGGGGGGGGGGTCCTTCCCCAAAGAAAAAAAAAAATTAAGCAGAAAATGCAAGAGATCCCATTTTACTTCCATTAAAATGGACGTGAATTTCAATTAGCTGCCCATACCCCAAAAATTCCATTAATCCGTCTCTGCAAAGGATGCAGTGTTCACGAAAGGCGGTAAATTAAAGTTGATATTTAGTAACGATTTCACAGGGGGTAAAGGATGCATGGAAGAATATTCCAGTAGATATGATAGTGAAATCATTCAAGAAGTGCTGTATCATCAATGGTATGAGCAGCAGTATCCTGTGGTCATGAAAAGAGGATAATGCAATTTTTCATGACCACAGGCATACTTCAGACAGTGAGAAAGACGAGGAGATTGATCTGGAAGTGCGGATGACAGAGGAGGAATTCAGAGAGTTTTGTTTGGCAACTCTAATAGCGATTCGGACTTTGGAGGGTTTTAAGTGCCGATTTTCGAGCCCGGGCTCTGTAATTCACAATTGCGTTCGGGCTCGGGCTCGTGAAAAATTTCGATTTTATTGAACTAACTCCTTGAAACAGATTTTTAAAAAGTTATTCATATGGAAAATAAAAGTACTTATTAAAAAAATAGCAGCACGGGTGCCTAGAAGGCGCATGAAGCTCTTTGGGTATTTCAGAACGGCGGCTTATATTGCTTAGTTAGTCATGAGATTTGAAATTCTTTGGTAAATATAGATATAAAGAATTAGAAATTGCATTAAAAATTTGCGGTTATATTTGTTTTTAAATTGCACAAACGGCAAAATTGCATTCTATCAAAGAATTACTTCTTTGAATTTTATGGAATTTTTCTGAATTTTATTTATCTTTAGC
The DNA here is from genome assembly GCA_038373885.1 of Cheiracanthium punctorium. Classification (NCBI taxonomy): domain Eukaryota; kingdom Metazoa; phylum Arthropoda; class Arachnida; order Araneae; family Cheiracanthiidae; genus Cheiracanthium; species Cheiracanthium punctorium. The sequence goes on from JAWZYV010004965.1 coordinate 380,662, forward strand.
TGAAATTTCGGGCTCGAGCTCACTTAAATAATATTGTTTTATATTATTTAATAATTTTTAATAATTATTTTATTCTTATTTATATCTAAATTAATACTAAAAACTTTTTTTACAATAGTTTTTTTTTTTTTTTTTTTTTTTTTAAATATTGATTTAAGAACCCCTACTCAAAATGTACCCGTCTTGCTTTTCCAATATAGGATACTTACTTTACGGAGTTTACAGTACATATTAATTATTCGTTAATAGGGGAAGGGACTAAAGAAAACAATTTAGGAGAAAATGTTTAGTAAGATCATAGATAATTCATCTTTGACAAGTTATATTAATATTATTAAGATCGAAAACCTATTTTCAGTGTTTTCACTTGAGCGCAAGAATCTCTCATTAAAAAAAAATTATTACTACTAGAGATTCACACACCCTACAAATCGATTTCATTATGTGCAAAATTCTCGCATTTCGAAAAATTCGGTAACTTTTTCATAAGTTTCTTGTGGTTCCATTTTTCATTAAGCGGTTATGTATGCAAAATTCTTATAGTTTCATTCCGTATCTCTATTCTTATTGTTAAATTTTTTGGGCTTTTCTTTAAAAAAATATTCGAAAATAATGAAAACAGTAAGTTTAATACATAATGTTAAAGTGGATTCCTAAGAGCTAAAGTCTATGGGAAAAAAGTGTCCTGGGACACTGTTATTCCTCAACTATGATATTTTTATTACATGTAACAGAGCCTGACTTAGACTTGGAGGCCCGGTTTCATGCAATAAAAACAAGTAAAATTCACAAATACCATGATTTTGGGTGTGTACCCACACACACGTCAGGAGTAAATATTCATTTATAAATAGCTTACCCACTGTGTATTTACCCAACCTGCATCATAGTGAAAAATTCTCAACTATTTTTTCCCCCCCGTAATAAAAACCCTGTATTTTGGATGTAAACGGAGGACCAATGGATGAAATTTGGGAATCTCGTAATTCAAGGTATTACTGTATAAAGAAAGAAGAAATCCACTACAAAATAAGGCAGAAAAATCTTGGCAACAAATGTCTCTATCGGGCCAGGAAACTGATGACGCGATGGCGTTATCGGCAATTATGATAAAATGAAGTGAATAAGGCTTTAAAAAGGGATGTAATGGATAGTGATTTTGCTGGATATCGAATATCCGAAGCTCCTTTGGTTGCCTGGTAGATATCCAGCACTGAACATGTATTTAGTTATTAAATGTTTTTTCTTTTTTTTTTTTATATATACTCTGATATCAGAACAATAAATTGCAAACATGTTTCACACATCATTAAAGTATTTTTTAATAATTGACTTCTAATTTACAAAAACTAAATATCTTTACATATATGTACAAAAAAAAAAAAAAAAAAAAAGTAACTTAAAATGTGAAACATTAAAACATTCTTTTCATTTGTGGACTACTGGCAGAAGCAAATAAATTTTAACCATGACACATTTATTAATGTATCTATAATTGCAGATTATTTTCACGAATAGATACATTTTTTTTTAATTTAAGAAAAAGATATCTTTTTTGATAAGATACCTGATGAAGAATTATGATAGATGAGTCAATTTTTTCCCAAACATAGGTTTAATGCCCCTTTTCTGTTTTAATAATTTAATATTAATTTACATTTAAGTCCTTTTTACTTTTCGAACATGTAACATGTAAGGAAAGTATTGTAATCATGAAAAAATTCGACCTCAAGATTTTGGTGTATTTACACATTTTGAGGTCGTCTGAATTCATTTATGCTATTTTTACGAAATTTATGTATGTATGTGTGTATGTGAGTGAACACAATAGCTCCTAAACGGGGCATTCGATTGAGCTCAAATTGGGTGAATATGTTATAAACCACCGTCGCAAGACGGGTATTGATTTTGGTGTGTATAGGACTAATAGTTTTTCTACAGGGATACAACAAAGATTTCTTTTACATTATGGCGTATGGGGGAGAAATTCTTGAAAGTGCACTAGCGTTTAAACGGCGCATTCGATTGAGCTTTAATTTGGCATATATGTTTGACTTATTCATCGATTAAAATTTTTTTAAATGCTTTAATGATCTTAATTGCAACTGTTCAGAAAGTTGAGTGGAGTCACTCCAGATTTTTAGTTTTAAGATAAATTTTGAAGATTGATAAATAAAAAGTAAATCTCATTTAAATATTCATAATGAAATTATCATTTTTTTTTGTTTTTTGTAGTTTTATACAGGTAAGAAACAGAATTTTTCAGTTATGCATTAGTAAATTTCTTTAAACAAAAATTATATACATTAACTACAAGTTAAAAAACAAAATTAGATCTGTTTAATGTTTAGCTTCTAAAATATACGAGCATTCTTTCACAGTACAAAAATTTATATGGCACCATAAGGGGGGAAATGGGAGGGGGGGGGGGGGGCAACTGCCTCCCCTTTAATAATACTTTTTAGATTAATATTTTCATTTTCCTTTGCTTATTTGTTAAGGGTAAAAGCAACAAATAATTATGTTATAAATATTTTATGCCATAAAATAGTTAGAGATACTTAATTTTATTTGAATATCACAATAATTTAGCGATTTTAATCAAAGTATGAGATAAGCATACAGTGAAATACGTTTAATACGAAATGACAACGGTCCGGAACGCAAAATATGCAATTTAATGCATTTTGGTTTTTTTAACACTAAACAATTGTTTAACACTAAAAAAAGGTTCGTTTTTAATCTTCAGTGGCATGTTTGCGACAAGTCACTAGAACGTTTTTGTGGAAAATAAATTTTATTTAAATTCTGGGAAATGGTTTTCTACCTTATGTCATTCTAGAAGTATTAATAGCATCATCCATCAGGTCTCTCCCTCTTCCCCTAATGAATAAAATTCTTATCTGTATCAAAAATCGGTGATTGGTAGGAATGCACTTTAGTTGTTCCCATAGGGCCCGTTTACATGCACACAATTGCGGAGTAAATGCCTGAACTTCTGCTGCTTTCTACCCAGCTTCCCCTACATAGGGAAAAAATGTGGTAATGATGTAACTACAGCACCATTATGACAGAAAAAGAGATTTTGGATATTGTTCAAAATCCAAAAGATTCCGTTGATTCCGAAGACGAATCGGACAACGGATTCAACAAAGCAGTTCCTGTCCCCTCTACTTCAGAAGTGCGAAAAATGATAAACAGCGTATGCAGATATTTAGATGGCATTTCAATGGAGAAATGAATAAAACTATGGACGATCTTGAACAATTTGTGGAGACTATGGCTCTGAAAAATACATTTAAAAAAAAGATAACCAATTTTTTCTCCCCAAACTAGTATTTTTTATAACTGCTTTTCATCCCAATGAATGCAACTTACTTGTTGTTTAACGGGAAACAGATATAAAATATAAGAACATTGAAAATATGGAGAAGTTTTTTTTTTTTTTTTTTTTTTAAATGAATCTTCACGAAAAAATATTTTAGTCCCTTTGGTTTCGTGTTAAACTTTTTCACTGTAATTTGTTTTTATTTGTTATGATTTAAACTAGTTCTTTGCTTTTTTTACATATGCTTTTGTCAGAATAATTTTAATTTTTCAATGTCTTATTTGTGTAAATTTTGTGAAGTATTGAATCTTTAGAGTATTGCTTGCATTAGTAAATTTATTTTACTAAAAAGAGAAACAGGGGTTGATGTTCATTATATGTTGACATTTATATGAACATACATTCATGCACACAATGAGATGCATCGCAAAAATTCTTAAAAGTAAATTTAGAGGTAGTCAAAAATCTATTTTTTCAGCAAAATCTGGATACTTAAATTTTTCGCAATCTATTACTTCCTTATAGTTGGTACAAGGAAGTAAAAAAATCTGATGTGGACAATATATGACTTCCTTGCCCATCTATTAAATCAACAATATTTTCGGTGCACCTCATCTAAACTTATTTCGTTTGAAAGATAAAATACTGCAGTAATACTAAGGTTTAGCGGTTTCTAGCAAAATATTTCGATATCGCCAACTTATATCTGATAATACCAAGCTGGGTTCAATTTGAAAGATTAGTTTTTGACACTTAATTTGCCGATATTTCACCAAAAGCCGAGAAGCTTGAGATAGTTTGGGGATAGCCAAAGTAGTAATTGACCACAGACTTTCAATGAATCAAATGCATCCATACACTTCAAGTCATTTGAGTGACCCTTTAATAAATAGCAATCAAATAAGAGATGCAGTTACATGTTACTATAGTTCTAAATACAAAATTTCAACATTCTACAGTTAAGTTTCAGCTATGCAAAATCAGAAATTTTTTTGGGGTAACGAATTTGGTGATATTTTGGCAAAACTCGCCTAAGCCAATGACCCGTGATCGATCTAAGATTTTTTCAGAAGAGTAAAAATACTCCTTAATCTTTTTAGAAGGAGTATTTTCCTATCCACAGGAGTAATTAAAGTTACGAACAGTTATGCTACAGTTTCAAATGCATAATTAAATTGCATTTAACACATAAATCATATATAATAACAAATTACACAATCTAGGTACACTGTTAGTGTTAACTGTAAATTCCAGTGTTTACATTAAAAGTTGTTGCAGATTTCAGAGTTGACTGTAAATAAAAATTGTTTTCAAGGGGAAATCTCACCGTAATCACCGATCATGAAACAGAATTTTATATGGAAAAGCAATACGTAAAAACATGCATTCCGAAATTCTTAAGGCATATTCTAAATTTCTAAGGCGTGAAATATGCATCTAGAGGCATTATCCCGATCACTGCCGATGACAAATGACAAGATTTCGGGCGTAGGCCAAACAATGATTACACACATAATATATTAAACATGTCCATAGACATTAATGTATTGAAATTCCTTTTGGTGGTCTTGTAAATAAACTCTCCAGTAGATTGAAACCAAAAAATGGAGATGCACAACTAGATGTTACAACAATCTTGCATATGAAATTTCAACATTCTAATAGTTTCCGAGATACGATGCAAGATTCTGAGATAAAGACACCAAGCTTGACAACTTTTAAGGAAGGCATGTGACTGTGGTCGGACCATTACCTAACTATATGGTAGGAAGGCATTTTGCTTGAAATGGATGAATGTCTCTAGAACTATAAACGATACAGACACTATTTTCAATGGAGAGATTCATTTTGTAACCCTTAAAACATCAATTCTGAGTCGTTTGAAATAGCCTATAAAATATGCTTTAATGAATTTCTGCCCATAGAGCATAATGTATTTAGAATCTTTTGGGCAGCCTTGTAGCTAAACTATTCAGTCGATTGGGACCAAAGAGGAGGTGCAAAGCCAGATAATACAAAAATCCTAAATATAAAGTTTCAACATTCTACGACCAATAGTTTGAGATATGCATATTACATACATATGTATGTACAGACAGCATGGATAAACTGGCCAAAATAGACTCGCCACTGGTCAAAATGAGCTGAATACGCATTTATATGATCGTGTATGCTAGGGTACAATGAGATGCATCGCAAAAATTCTTAAAAGTAAATTTAGAGGTAGTCAAAATCTGTTTTTCGTTGAAATCTGACTCCCAAAATTTTTCACGATCACATCACTTCCTTATACTCTGTACAAGGAAGTAAAAAAGGGGTGGGAGGGTGTTCCTGTGGACAGGATTGTTCTTCAACTGGGTTACTGTTATTGTATGTAACTGACGTAGACTTGGAGGTCCAGTTACATACAATAAAAATAATTAAAAATCATAAATATCCTAATTTTGGGTGTTTACCTGAGGCAGTTGATAAGAAATCGTATAGTGATCGAGGGATAAATACCCATTCATAGATACCTTACCCACTGAGTATTTACTCTACCCAAATAAATCTATAGTGAAAAATTCTCACCCATTTTTTAAAAATCTCATTCAGTTTAGGGGAAAGGGTGAGAAATTCTTCCGTAATGACCCTCTCCCCATCTCTTTATGGTTTAAGAGGTAATCACCGTAATATCTATTTTGAATCACCTGGTATACAAATGAAATTAAAAACAAATTTAAATTCAACTTTTAGTTAGAACTAATGTAATATTGTTACGATTTTACTATTCAAAAATAAATGACACACAAAAAAAGACTTTTTGCAAAAGAGAAAATTTATTTTAATAAATCAGAACAAGAGATTAAAAATTTGTTTCACAAATTTTGCATAAAATTATTTTCATGCTATTTTGATATTTTCACTGAAATATGCTATGAAGAAAATCTCTACAAATAATGCAGTCACTGTTTTTTGCCAAGCTCCAGATTCTTCAGACATGAGAAAAGCTGTCAAACAGGACCATATTTTTCAACCTTTAAAAAAGTAGGTTCTTCAACGACTAAGAAATTTTTGTACAGTATAACCTCAGTATTGCAAAGTCGAAGAGATAGGAAAAATTTGAGCTATTGCACTTTCGAGATAACGAGGTAAAATAATAGGGGCATCACTTTAAGAGAAAACACACTTATTCAAGATATCTAGGTTACACTGTATTTAAGACTAGTTTCTGGTTAATAAAAGATTTCCCTGTATTTAACAGACTTTGACAATTAGCTGGAGAAAAGGTAACCCGCCCCCAAGGACAATGATTAAAAGCAGTCAAAATTTGAGAAGCAAAACAAAAATGATAAGTATTTAATGCACAGTGGGAAACTAACAAGAAAACTGAGGGGACTAAAATATTTTTTCATGTTAAAAAATAGAGAAAAAACTCAATATTTTTGGTGTTAATTTTATTTTATTTTGACTTCCTGTTAAGCTACAAATAGGTTGTGCTCACTGAGATGAAAAGGAAGTCAAAAATGATTTTTGGGGAAAGAAATCGGTTGTTTTTTTTTTAAATTTATTTTTCATAGAGATAGAAGTATCATTCATAAGGTCTGTCCCCCTTAAGACGATTACTAAAAGAGAAAAAAATGTGGTCCTGAAGGAAGAGGAACAGATTTCTAGAAGTGAAACAATTCCAGAAATACATTCTAGTGTCTCGTTTTGATCTTCAGTGGCAAGTATGCCACTGGTGATCTAAAACTAGCTTTTTTCAAAAGAAAAAAAAATGTATTTAATGTCATATTTTATGGTCCAGACAGCTCTGTCATTTATTGTTGACCGATTTTTCATGTTAAACATATTTCACAGTATTTAGTCACATAATTAACTTTTCTCAAATTTACAGAAAGTGCTTTGGTAAAATTCAAAATACCCTTAGCAAAGTGCAGTCAACAGCTCTGCTCTAGGCAATTCACCTCCAAGATATTTCAAAAGGAACCAAAAGAATACAGTAAAATTTTACTTGGTTAAATTTAAACTTTCACCTTTTCTTTAACTTTAGCAATATACTGCTATTTCTAACAAAAGAAAACTGATATATGTTAAGAATTACAAAATGTCAGTTTTGGCCCGAATTCCAGATTCAATTTTAAAGGCGCTGCCCCAACTGAACATATTGTCAGACTTTTTATACAGTCATTTTTATACCCAAGGGTTTTCTGCACTAAGCTCTCATTGATTTCAAAAATCATCCAAAAGTGCATGTTTGGCCTGCCCTATTGTACATAGTTTCGCTGTATCATTTAGTTCTAGAGGAGTAATGAAAGCAATTCCAATTTACTGTAGCAGTTTAACCAAATTAATCCATTTGAAGCACAATTCATATAAAAGACTTTACCAGCTTACTCTTTACTTAAAGGATTTAAATGAGACATTTCTTTTATAGGGTCTTACAAAATTACAATATTAATGATATACAGCTGGTCTGGTCTGGTTTCAGGATTTAAGCTTAAAAAAAAAAAAAAGAAAAAAAGAAAAGAAGCCTTTTGTGCTAAAAGACAGCAAAAAAAAACTGCATATGATGATTATGAAGATCCCCCCCCCCCCAAAAAAAAATGCTTCCACACAGCAAAAACTGTTTTTCATTTTAATAAGTCTCTTTTGCATCATGTGAAAAATGCAGCCATATCTCAAATTCTGTCTGGTTTTGGAGGTTATCAAAAAGGTTGAGAAGCACTGCTTTAAGATAAGCCATGCAGTTAACAATTTTCTCACTCCCACCCCCACACACCTATAAAATGCAAAAATATTTAAAGCTTAAATTTTACTAAAAATTTTTCCATTTACTTCAAAATTTTCTAAAAGGTTGAGTAAAATTCTGAAAAAGCTTGTGTGTGCTTTAAAAAACTAATTTTTTAAAAATCCTTTAAACATTAATATGAATATGCATTCTATTTTAGCAAAATTAGAATACAACATAGCATATTTTTCTTCACCCCGAAATTGCACTTGGGACTGAGTTTACCTTGGAAATTATCCATTGACACATGTTCTTTCAAAATGGGGGGGGGGGGATGTACCAAACAACCTTGGTATTTTTTAAAAAATTTTATGCCAGCTGCATAGTATAAATGCAGTAAGTGAGGAGAGTTAAAGAATCAAGGATTAGAAAAGTGGTCCTTCAAGACTAATGATATGAAGATTATTCTGTAAGTCCATCAGTTGTTCATCAGAAAGGATTTTGTGCTATTATTTGAATTGCAGATACATTCGTTTTATAATACACTACACATAGAATAAGAGTTGAACAAAAATGAAAAATGCTAATATTTTAAGTAGAGAGAAATAAAAATTTTAAAAATTATTCATACCTGAGTTTTACGCTGCTCATCCTCTTCCTGCCGTTTTTCATAATGCAGAAAATCATCGAATATAGAAGTAGTATGACGAAATGTATGCATTATTTTCAGAACTTGTTTGCCTTTTTCAGGCGGCACCTCCTGCGTGTCTCTTGAATTGGTAACTGGCTTATTTTCATTGTTCTCAAGTCGAATGTGCCGCAACTGAGAATTGGGAACATCCTTTACATAGATCCACTTAACTTTAAACTGGCCTTTCCACTTGTCCTGTGCCCACACATTGGCAGTGCTACCATAGTCCACAGGCGATGCCATTTGGGCCATACCGCAAAAGTGACCCGATCCATTTACACTATAAAACAAGTACACCAATCCTTTTGTTTCACGGAAAGCTTGGTCCAGCCTTTTATTGCCATGTTCGGTAGAACACCAGATGGAGTACTTGATCGAACGATGAATATCATCTTCAGAATACGATTTAATAATAAAAAATCTAACGTTTTTAGGATTTAAATCAAATTCTTTAGGATTGTAATTATTTTCCATTCGTAATTTATCTAAAACAGGATGCTGTGGATAATTGTCTCCACCAGCTGGAGCGTTCTGTGCTACAGCAACAGGTTGTTGTTGCTGCTGCTGCTGTGGTGGCGAGTTGTATCCTGGTCCAGATGGTCCATTGCTCCTATTGCGTGGCGCATTCCAGTTAGGAGCAGATCGAGATTGAAGAGTCGCAGGAGGTCCCATCTTACCACCACCAGTTCCATTACCCGCACCATTTCCATTTTTACTCTCCCAAGTTCCAATATCCATACTAGAAGTGTTGTGTTTAGATCCACTAGAAAGGATGGCAGCAGCAGAAACAGGCTTCGGCTTCACCTTCGCCTGAGGCTTTGCAGGCTGGCTGGCAACGGATGCCCAGCTCATTTTCTTCGATCCTACAGGTTGACCAGTCACACCAGGAGCACCAGCTATTACCATATTATCGGGAGCACCAGTACCAAACTTTTTGCCGAGCTGGTGGTCAGTCATAATGCTACCGTGCAACATACCAGGTTTTACATATGGATCTTTTACAAACTGGGAGTCACTTTTATGATCTGCAATTGAAAGTCCACTCATTCCTTGTTCCATGTGCTTAAGGGCATTTCTATCAATAGCTTGGTCATAAGTGTCCCGATAATAGTCTTCCTGATACGTTCCATGTCCAGTTTTTCTTGTTCCCATAGCTGAGTTCCCCCATGTTGAATACTCACTTCCACCACCACCGGGAAAATAATTAAAGCCTTGATTGTAGCCACTAAAACTGTTTTGTCCAAACATGCCATCCATATAATGGGATTGGTCACCACTGCCCATCTGACCTCCATAACCACCAAGGAAAGTCATGGGATCACCCCCATTACTCCATGCTCCTCCATCACCTAGTCCTTGATTCACAAAAGAATATGACATAGAGGCATAATAGCTGGGCATGTATGGATCTGGCATACTAGATGAGGACATTGGAGGATTGTAAGTCTAAAAAAAAAGAATACAAAAATGTCAACTACAGACTATATTAGGAACAAAAGATAATTTTTTTAACTATGATGTAAAATCACCTAAAGTCAGTTTAAAATCAAAGTAAAAGCAAGAACACTTTCAACCATCAATCACTGCCATCTTCTGGTTTCCATCTGTTGGTCTATGCTGCCTTTATAATTCTTTTCATCCTCCATTCAACTGCACATGCTCATGTTCATGAAAGAGGGCATGCAAAGTCCATGAAAGAACTTTTAGGAAGGAAGCATAGCCTAGCAGATGGATATCTGAAGATGCCTGTGATTGGTGGTTGAAAGTGCTTATGTTTTTATTTTGATTTTAAGACTTTTGGTGTGATTTTTAATTTTTTTAACTGAAAACTAAGCATTTGCATTAAACACTCCATTACTAGCACAGATATATAACTCAAAAATTAATTCAAGACATCTTTTTCTTTCTCCTCCCGAGAGTATTTTTTTTTAATATTAACATTATATACATAAAAAAAGAACAAAATCAAGCACAAAAGAATAATTCACAAGTTAGGAAAATACTTTACCATATCTTTTTTTGAAACAGCTGAGCAAGTAAGAACAAACCCAATGTTTTGGTGAAAAGATGGAGCATATACACTTCATCCTAATTGACAACTAAATATCATTTTAAAGTCTAACCAAAAAAGTTGGATACACCTGCTTTTTCCAAATTATAAGGAAAGGATAAAGGCACAGAAAAAAAGAGCTTTAATAAATGACAGCATTTTTACCTTCAGAAAAGTCAAACACAAATTTATTAAAGTAAATAATATGTATTTGGCTAGAAGAAAAATTCTACTGCCCCTGTCCTATCTTTAAAAAAAGGCAAATAACTTCATTGTTTCCAAAAGATCAAAATTATACCACTAATGCTAAAAGTTGCAGTTCTGACTACCACAACAAAGTTAAACAAAATATGGCCACCACTTTTGAAAATAAAAGCTTTTCATTATGACTTTGCACTCAAGGAACAGGGAAATAAATGTCCAAGATAAAAAGCCAAATGCTAGTCAGTTTTTGTAAAAAATTTCATATTAATAAACTTTTAATTAACAAGCTCAACTATTGCATATAAGTGCCAGACTGATAAATAAGGGACCTTTTGGCTTAATTGCAAACACTGTTCATCCTTTTGCAGGAATTTTAATAGTACCTTCAGGAACTAAAGCACTAATAACTTTGCTTAAATATAACCCTGTGCTGGGACGAACGAGGTGAGAAGCTGATATGCTCCTCACTCAGAGAACCCAGCTTCACCTTTATTTAGGAAAATTATGAAGCTACAGCATATCTTGTGACAGCAGCTATTTAATTTTCCATTACAATAAAAAAATAAATAAATAAATCATATTTATTACAATTTAAAGTCAATCAATTTTAAAGCAGTATTTTTTAAGTGCATTGTACATGTAATACAATGTTCCTGCAAGTAAACAAAATGCCAATAATGAGAAGAGTAAAAAAAAAACTGTTTAAAGATTTAAAAAATTATGAAATAACATTCATAAATAAATATACCACAGGACGATTGTTTCAGGCTGCAGTACAAAAGGAACACATCTGCTCAGCTGTTAAAAACCCATATCATCCATGCAGGCAAGGTTAAAAACATGTGTCAACTTTCAATTTCGTTCTCACCTTTTTACCTGTGTGGATGGTGGAGTTTCTTGCAGCTGAAGAAAGGTAGACCTTTTGTAATACACAAAATGATAATCCTGTAGTAGTGTACTGGGCAATCTAAGTGCTTGAACTATACTTTTAATTACAAAAGTTCAAATAACGAATAGCTTTCAGACATGGCAACCATTTTTACTACGGCTGTATACATATTAAAATATAAAATTTTATACGGTCCCTTATTTCCTATCACTTATACTTGAAAAAATGTTGACTGTGTCTAAGAAAATTAATTTTAAAAATCTTATGTCTCTTAAGAGTGAAACAGTTGAGATATCCAATGTTAAAATTGACAACTACACCACTTCACTTTATGTGTTGGCACCCAGTAAATAATACCATAAGCAGGGGCCGGTTTACTTGGTGACTTTTTTGTCGCCAACATCTAACCTTGGCGACTTCGTTTTCTTGCCGAAACTACAATACACTTATCTAAACACCTTATTAAAACATTTGTAGACATATTTAAATGCAATTACAAACAAAATGAACATAAATGAAACACTAGCTCTGGGCTGTGGGTACATTAAAAAATAAATAAAATAAAACCTTCAAAAGAGGCATAATACTAAAACATGTTTCTGCAGAAAAAATATACAGCAAAATTTCCCTTAAAATATTAAAATTAGTTTTAAATTAATAGAAAAACATTCAAATAAACCGACTACCTCCCCCCCCCCCATGTAATGAAGATAGCATATAAATGTGAACATGGCATTTCCTTGAACAATAACAACAAGTTTTGACTTCTTCCTTTGATAAAAGAAATGGACTGTTTCAGAAACACAAATTGTCCATTAATTATAGAAGCCGTGCTTGTGAATAAAGAATGTAGGGGACCTGGAAATATTTACCCCTCCTGGATGCAATACATAAAGATTGATCAATCTACAAGTCCTATAATTTAATATACCTAGAGAAAATGGACACGCGTGCATTGTCTTTGAACTGTTTAACACTCCTGTTTTATTTGATTTTAGAGAGTTTTCTATCTCCTAATACACATAACCCCAAAACTTTGATTTTTCTTTTTTCAAGACTGATTATGAAGCCCCCAGCAACAGTAGTCAACAATAATATACAATTAACAAAAAACAAAACTGCAGACTGCACATTTATGCATTACACTAATATAAATAGAACAAAACATCTCAAAAATCCTCAACTAGTCATCCATTTTTAACATTAAGAGAGGGGGGCGGAGAAAAAACTCGGTCCTGCAAATATTTGGCCACTTAAAATTCTCAACCACTCATTTTTTAACTAAAAAAATCAGTGGATCTAGCAACACATGCAGTAGGGATTGCACTACTTTGTATTTCACATTAAAAGCAAAAGGAATAAAAGCTACTTTCCCTAATATCACATAGGTTTCAGTGCTCACCTTATTAAAACTGAATTGAATCAACTTTTGCATCTTAACAATATTCTCACCCTATTTTTTTTTTTTTTTTTAAAGAGGCCAACAAAATAATAAATAAATCTTGACAAATCCTTTGAAAAGTGGGCCACTTTAAAACAAAGGCAAATTCTAAGCATAAGTGTTTTGAAAATATTTATTAGTTTGCTTTAATATTTTAAAGCTGCTTAAAAAAATGGTTAAGTTTTTAGGAGTGAGAATTGCTATTTTAATATTTAATACCCCACCCCTTTTAAAAAAAAAAATTTTTTCTAATTTAACCCCTGCAGCACAGACTCTTAAAAATTCTCATCCATTGATATGCATTTAATCTGAAACTTCAGCAATCTAGAAACTTGTCACACAACCGCTCAAATATACTTAACCTGATTTCTAATCATAAAATTAATCAAAAATGATCCTAGTTGACAAAAGCAGTTACTTCAAACATTTTTTTTATTATTAAAAAAAAAAAAATGCTTTGGCAATTTTATTTATCATTGTGTTCCAACACCTTCACAGTATTCCCTTGCTCAACAAACAACCTGCTGCAACAATATCCATGCTAACAAAGATTATTACCAGGGATTGATAAAAGTTGTAAAATCTTAGAGCCACATATTATATTAATGAAGAAAAAAACTAAGCCAAGGGATACTTTCTAGCCGCTTGAGCAACACAGGCTCTTTAGTTTTTTCGAACCCTGATTATTACCCAACAAAATTCAATGTCATATTCTTTGTCTACAAAAATGTTACACATTTATAGAAAATTAGACAGTCAATCGGAATCATCGACACACCAACCCACTCTTAACAAAAACCTTCAAATATGGCATTCAACAGGTGTCAGGTTGCCATAGAAATGCATGCCACACCACTCATACTATGTCATGTTGCCAAAGCACTTTCTTTAACACAACACATTTGGTGAAAGTTTGAAGCAGCATGTTACTCCAAACTGAGATGCTAAGCTCAATAAATAATAATTATTACTGTGCACTGGATAATGAGTTTTACTGTTTCAACAGAATTTGACAAACCGTACTTTACAAGTTACATCATAACTGCCTATAAATCTCTGCAGTTATATATGAAGACAGGCAAATTCTAAAATTTTAGAATCTAGGATAAATTTTAGGAACCAGCCTATACTGTCTGTCGATCCAAGAATAGCTCCTGACAACAAATTAGAGGCTGATGCTGTAACAACTCGACAAGCCCATTTTCAATGGGGGTTGAGCATAAGAGGATTCACAGAATGAAAGTAAGCTCACACATCATATCATTTTTTTTCATTTCTGTTCTCCCATTGAAAATGGGGTCAGACTTGTTTCCATCACAACAAACAGGCAGACACCTTTGTGAGAGCTATTCTTGAGGTCGACAGAGAGTACTTCCATTTTTTTTTTTTTTTTTTTTGGGTCACAACGCATCTGCCCCGATTTTGTAGTTTTGTAGTACCCTGTTCATGTCTAACCTTTACAGGGTTTCTACAGATTTCACAGCTTTTGCTTCCCTGACATCTATCACGCTCTTCCCTGACTTTATCTAGCGTGCTTTCCTGAATTTTGCATTTCTATTTTTAACATTACATCCTTTAATAATTTTTTATATATTTTGCCCTTTTTCTTTACAAATAATAATTAATATAAACAAGAATCTTGTTTGACATTACTGGATTCTAACAAAAACCATTTAGGATAAAATTAAGCATATTTCAACTGCACAAGATATGCCCATAAAGAACACATTTTAAAGTTATTTATAAGGTTGACTGGGAAAATGAAAATAAAAATTTCTATACTTAGGTTCAAACAGCAAATATTTCCTTGATTTTACCGCAAATTCCATTTTTCTTGCATTTCCCTGACCTTTCTCCAATTTCTGCTAATTTCCCTGACTTTTTTCCAAATCCCTGACTTTCTCTGACCAAAACTCATTTCCCTGACTTTCCTGGTCTGTAGAAACCCTGCTTTACATGCATTTATAATTTACAGATATATATAAAAAAAAAAATGTAGCTAGCGCAATAAAATAAAAAATCTTACAAAAACTTTCATGTTACACAATGATACGGAGATAGTTTTACAAAAAGAAAATTTTAATAAAAAAAACAATACAGCTAATATGAGAGTATTTTTGTTTTAAATATATCTTTACAATTTTACCAGCAGGATTTTCATAATACAGACAGTAAAAAAGCAGTTTACTGAACTTAAAATGACAAATTGTTACTCAGTAATTTTCTTTTAGAATAGATGATTTCACGACAAATCAACTGATCAAAAATTTACATTCCTTAAAGTTTCCAGAATTTAGATCTAAAACAAATAAGATTAATTATTATGAAAATAAAAACAATATACCAGATCAGTTACAATTAATATACAGTAGATTTGGAACAACGGTTAATTAGGCCAGATTTTTTCATTTAAGACCAGTAGAAAAAACAAATTCATAAAATAACAGTGTTTTTATTCAGTTAAATGGGACAAAATGCCTTTTATTTAGGCCAAACTTACAAAACAAAAAAATTAATCACACAATTTTGCTTAAATTTCTTTTCAACCTCCTCAAAATTTCTAACAAGTTAAGAATTGGCTATGGTTTGGCAACTTTATTTTTGTGCTCAGTAACTCTATAGCAAAAGTTTTTCTCTCTTAAATCTAAATGCAAAAACTATAAAGCTAATTATGTGACTCTTAATCCAAGAGAAGGTACATGGGACACAGTCAACTCACATCCTTTGAAAATCAACGATCCTAGGGAAAATAACACTGAAAATATTCATTCTTTCATTATCTTACAGGGTTTCTACAGATTTCACAGCGTTTTGCTTCCCTGACATCTATCATGCTCTTCCCTGACTTTACCTAGCGTGCTTTCCCGAATTTTGCATTTCTATTTGTAACATTACATCCTTTAATTAATAACTTTATATATTTTGCCCCTTTTTTTTAACAAATAATAAAATTAATATACAAGAATCTTATTTGACATCACTGGATTCTAACAAAAACCATGTTTGATAATAATTTAGGATAAAATTAAGCATATTTCAACTGCACAAGATATGCCCATAAAGAACACTTTTTAAAATTATTTATAAGGTTAAATGAGAAAATGAAAATAAAACAATTTCTATACTTAGGTTCAATCAGCAAATATTTCTTGATTTTACCGCAAAATTCAATTTTTCTTGCATTTCCCCGACTTTTCTTCAATTTCTGCTAAATTCCCTAACTTTTTTCCTAAATCCCTGACCAAAACTCATTTCTCTGACTTTCCAGGTCTGTAGAAACCCTGTCTTACTGCCGTACACTTCTCTTGGAATATTTGCAGTTATTTTGACCATTCTTTCTTTTCTCTATGAGATGTAATGGTTTCTTGGAGTTTGGAACTGGTTAAGGAAAAGCTGGATGAGAGCCATTTGCCTAAGGGGCAATACCTTGGACTGAGGACTTAAGGTGCTCTAACATGCATCTAAGTTACATTTGAGGAACTTAACACAAACTCTAGACCATTAGATTGACAGCCGTATGGTAGACCAGAAACCTGAACCTTCAGACATCTATGAAGTTCAGTGTCATCACTTGACTATTGGTCAGCAAATAATTCTTGGAATAATATATTCTCTGAATCTGAGGTGACCCATGTGACCATTATCAGGCCCTGATTTTACATTAGACCCAGTAGGCCTGGGCCCCCAAAACAAAATCTCAATTCAGTTTTTCTTAATTTTGCCTTTTTTAAATATTAGATATTTTTGTATAACCATCCAAATTTTTTCAAACAATAATCCTAAACAAGTTGCCAATCTGCTCGATGACTGCACGGCATTTATAACCAGCGGTTGAAAAAAGTTGTAAATTTATAGGTATTTTTATTTTATGCGCAGCGTGAATTTGTTAAATTCATCATGAAAAATAATAGACTGCCATTTGAAAAAAAAAAAAAAAAAAAAAAGTGCAGACTTTTGACAGCAGGGCACAGCCAGACAGTAATTTACCTGAAAACTTCACACTGCCTACATCAGTGTTAGGAGGCCCCCCCCATCCAGAATTGTGTCTACAATCCAGAATTTTCTAATTCGGGCCCTGACAATCATACAAGCAGCCTAGTTTCAATCTCTGAAGTATATTCTTGTTCTGTCTGCTTAATTATGAAATAACCACCCCACCAAAGCATATGCTCAAATTCTGAATTTTCTGCAACTTTAAAAAATGGAACTTTTATTATGCCACTATGGTTACAGGAATATACATATTTACACTTTCTTTCATACATCAGATAATCTAAAATTAAATACAACACTTAGTAAATTTTCAGCATTTCAAGATAATATTTACTCCATTAAAACAACAATAAGAGCTTCCTGAATGTATTGAATTATCCATAATATAAAACTATTAATTTGCTAAAATATACTATTAATTTATTTTTAAATGAAAATCAAAGTAGGTTTATCAGTGAATATATAAAAACGTAAAATTATTAGCTGAAAAGGCTTTAAATAATTAAAATCTACACAAAATATACTTTCATTTACAAACATACTAATAATGTAGCATGGATCGACAAGAATTGTAAAAATATAATGGTGATCATAAAATTTCTTGATTACCAATCTGACTTCTAATAAACTATAGGTTTAAAAATACTTACAAATGAAAGAGAATTAAAAATAAACTGCTTGTCATTTTTAACAGTTTAAAATTATTTCTTACCTGGTGAGGTTGATTTCTCCAGGATTCAAACTCTTCATCCTTCACCATATCTTTAGGTCCATTTGCAACTACGAAAAAATGAAATCAATCAATATATGTATATTTCATGCCAATTCTGAATACATTAAAAAATTCAAAACTGGACATTAAAAAAAATTCTACAATGCTAGTAATACTAACTGTTCTAATGAACAAGTAATTTTAAAGAACTTCTCGCGTAAAAAATAACAAGGTTATTTACATGAAGCGATCTACTTTAATAGCACTTTAATCCACAAGCAAAATACGCCAATTCAACTTCAGAAAATTAAAGAGAAACAAAATTATTTTAAATATATATTTGCTGGATTACATCGAGCTATGATGAGCAACACGTAAAATCTCAAGATCTTAGGACTAAATATGTTGACCGACCCATTTAGGAAATGGAAAAGATCACATACATATATACTGAAAATTGTTTACAATTGAAAATCATAGTAATCGTACTAATTACTACAATCAGCATTATCACGCAATTATTTAAAATTTCTCAATACAATGTACTAAAATTCATAACACAAACTGAAAACTATACAAGATAACCTGTGGAGTTCAATCTTTGAAAAACTAGTTCACTCTCATAGATTTTGAAGCATCAAACTAACAAACGTTTTAACTAACACAGTCGACGAATGCAGTTCATCAAATAAGTGAAATATATTATAAAGTTTACATATGCATGAGTAAAATAGTTTGAAAATACATACCCGAGCTGCCTTGTCCTTTCATGCGCTGCATATCGTTCATGGATGCAAGGAAAGAAAAAAAATTCTGACGTTAAACACTACAAATAAGCACTAAGTAAGCATACAATATAAATGTGTATTTGAATAACAAGCTAAAAATCAATTAACATGAATTCTGTAATTTTTAATAAGAAAATGGATAGTATGAAGCCATCTTGAAATTCCGGACACTTAGTACCTGATCAACGCTAGCAGACATTCCCCAAAGGAACAGATGATAAATCCAATAGGCGAAGCTAGACACAAAAATATATATACTATCACTTAAAAAGTTAGTCAGTAACAGTCTGTAGTTGTTACTAAGAGTCTACAACCACTAATTATATGGTTTTAATTTGTAAGTCCACGCACCACAAAATTAGTAACAATGGCGGCTTCTCATGTGCCCGACTCCCAATATACGTCACTTATCACGTGATTTTAAAAGCAAGTCGTGTAACAAGTCCATGGAGTCTAATATCAGTGACCTAGCAACCACCTTTACATTCAAAATCACAGGACCCCATCAAATTCATTTGCTTATACTTTCCAACATTTCTGCAATTTCAGTGCATAGAGCTTCTACAAAGCAGTAAATCAAAATTTTTACCAACACTAAAATAGTTTCCTTGATTGTTTTAAATGGATATGGATGTGCACCAAATGGTGATAGCTTTGCAATTTCACCTACTCCATGACAAGCGACTGAGTAATCACTCCTATTATTTAATATAGCTCAAAGCCCTGTGGGACAGCATACATCACGAAAACTAGAAAGTAAACCAACCAACCGACAAAGACATCGAACAACAACAAACAAATAACAAGTTAAAATCGTAGTAAAGTTAAACTGAAGCATTACAGGGGAAGTGGAATTTCATAAAACTTGGTAAAGTTTTATTTGAATATTGTTAATTCATCGTCATCAAACAAAATCTATATCGGTTTGAGTTGAAATGCTTTCTTCAATTTAAGATTATCATAAAATATAATTTCATAAGTTGTAATTATCCCACATAAACTAAAAGTTTTCAAAATCATTAAGGGGACGCCAACACCTGTTATCTAATTCTTATAATAGGTGTGCTTTTGACATTAAAAGAAAGTCTCGAACACAGAAAAAGAATAAATAAATTTAACATGATTTGACTCTGGCACAAAAATGTTTAATTCATAGGTACCAGTGGTATGAATTAAACATTTTTTAGCGGCTCTAGGCAGTTGCCTAGTTTAGGCATGGGCTTTTTTAACAATAATGTTTGTTGTAAAAGGCTGAGTACTTGCATATAAATCAATTAAATATGTATATGGTTAAAATAATACTACTACAGTAAACACGCATTGTTTAAACTATAAAGCATGGAGTGCAAGCCTCATTTTGGTTTATTCCTACTTTAGGACCCCACTTCGCACGATTTCAAAAAACGCCATTTTTGCACATTTCCCCATCTCCAGGAGCTGCAATGTTACCATACATACTACGGGAAAAGGCACACAAATTAGCGATGAGCATACAAAATAAACAAATTTGAAAGAATTTGGGGTTAAATCATACAAGCCGGTGTGCACCCCATGTAAACATGGCGACAGTCGCTGGATCTTGGCAACCACCAAGCTCCAGCGACTGTCGCCAACCATTTTGCACGATCAGCAAAGTATTTTAACACATTAAAATTGCACATATATTCCACTTACAAAAACATTAAAACAAAATACAACGTCCATATTTAACCAAAAGAACGCCTGCAAATTCAGTAACAGGCAATTTAAAATGAGCAAACAGTGGACCGTTTTTAACAAAAAAAAAAACTACAGTGGATTAAGCAACCTAGTTGTACAGTTATGTAAACTAGACAACCAGTGGACCATTTTTAACTAAAAAAACCTCAGTAGATTCAGCAACCTAGTTGTACAGTTATGTAAACTAGGCAACCAGTGGACCGTTTTTAACTTAAAAAAAACCTCAGTGGATTCAGCAATCTAGTTGTACAGCTATGTAAACTAGGCAACCAGCAGACCGTTTTTAACTAAAAAAAAGTCAGTGGATTCAGCAACCTAGTTGTACAGCTATGTAAACTAGGCCAACACTGGCCCGTTTTCAACTCAAAAAAACATTGGTGGATTAAACAACCTAGTTGTACAGTATGGAACCTCTTATCTGGAAAACTAGTTATCCAGAATCATTTTTCAATCGATTAAATTCCTATTTTTTTCCAAAAGAAAAGAAAAAAAATGAGTTTTTTTTTTAAATATTGCTTATGTTTTTGTTTTTCTATTTGGAGTACTAAAGCAGCTAGAATTTATATAGTAAGCTATCTGGTAAGGTATTTTATTTATTTTTTTTAGTGTGTGACTAAGTTTTCAAGAAGTTATCATACATTTACTACATTTTTAATTCTAATCAAAAATAGAGAGTAACATTTATGCTACCAATCAAATCAGTAGATGTCATGTTAATCCCCAACCAGTTATCCAGAATACACTCCGTCCCAACCATTCCGGATAACAGGTTCCATACTGTACACCTCTTATAAAGTCAGTATGATTAGAATAGCACTTACGAAAACATAAACACATAAAATATCAATTTAAAATTCACATTAAAAACCTTAAACATTGCAAAGAACGTTAAAAAAGTGCGCTTACCTTTAATTTTTTTAAAATAACCGCTGAGAAATGTCCCCAACACCCACCGGCTTATAACGTAACACCAGCATGCTTTCTTTTATTTAGCTTTATATTCACACCATATTTCTAACAAACACACACAAATTCTTTTCATACATTAACATAACATATTTTATTCCCTTCCATCAATAACATGAAACAATATTAAATATCAACCTAAACTAACGATAGACGTATTCTTTATGGTTGCCAGTCACAACTACCACTGGCAGGTAACTTTGGCGGTTCATTGCCAACCCTGGCATCAGATTGTTCACCAATGAATTGTAAACACAAACATTGATATGTAAACAAAGCACCGTATACGGAATATAGTCCGAATTTTGAAAAAAAAATGGTACTTACGTATTAACCTGGCAGTCATTCCCGTCAAATAATTTTTTCGCCAAATGTGCTTGTAAACTGTTGCCAATCGTATTCCAAACCATCAATAATTTCTTGTGTCCGGCATTTATCTTCGTGAAAAATCGTTCGTCTTGGCGGACCGCCGGGATAATACGTAAGTACCAAAAAAATACATATAACGGATATTTTACTTACATGGCCTGTTGAACAGCACTTTTTTAAGTAAACTATTTTCCATTTATTTCGCCTTTATTTACACTCGTGTCCATAAATTAAGGATAATTCAGAATCACACAGAAATTGATCTCTAAAATAAAAATTTCACCTGTGGAATGATCACACACATCTTGAAGAAGAATATGCAAATTACAGGAAACCACCAGATGGCGTGGATGGTACGTCACAATGACGAGAGTGTAAGAGAGGGGTATATAAGGAATGGTGGCAAAGAAGCAAAATTGTTCACAAGCGCTGTGAAAGCCTTTCAGTGCAAAAACCGCATAGTTATGGCACAAAGGAGGCATTTGGATGATGTTTTACGTGGTAGAATTATCGGACGACTGGAATGTGGACGTACCCCCACCTGGAAGTATCCGAGGAACTTGGAATCGCCCAGAGTGTCATCTCCAGGCTTTGGCAACGATTCCAAGATGATGGTAATGTGAGTAGACGTTACAGCACAGGTCGCCCCGAGTTACAACGCCGAATGAGGACCGCTATTTGGCAGTTACTGCCAAAAGAAACAGACGGAGTACAGCATCAGACCTGTCTCGTCAGCTCTCTTCAGCTACCGGTACGACAGTTTCAAGGCAGACCGTGTACAGACGCTTAGGGCACGTTGGTCTACATGCTCGTAGGCCTGTCAGATGTGTTCCACTTAACGCAACTCACTGTCGCCTGCGATTAATCTGGAGTAGAGAGCATGCATTGTGGACACCGCAACAGTGGTCTTGTGTGATGTTTTCCGACGAGTCCAGGTTTAGTTTGGAGTCTGATTCTCGCCGGACATTCATCTGGAGAGCGCCAGGTACCCGTTACCACCAAGAGAACACCATTGAAAGACACCGTTACGGTGGTGCAGGATGGCTCGTTTGGGGAGGAATTATTCTTGGTTCC
The DNA here is from genome assembly GCA_038373885.1 of Cheiracanthium punctorium. Classification (NCBI taxonomy): domain Eukaryota; kingdom Metazoa; phylum Arthropoda; class Arachnida; order Araneae; family Cheiracanthiidae; genus Cheiracanthium; species Cheiracanthium punctorium. The sequence continues at coordinate 403,597 of JAWZYV010004965.1, forward strand.
AGAACTGATCTGCATGTTCAGAGTGTAACGATGACAGGCCACATCTATCGGGATGTCATTCAGGAACAACATGTACGTTTGTTTTGGGGCGCCATGGGTGCTGAATTTGTGTTTATGGATGACAACGCCCGTCCTCACCGTGCAAACATTGTAGACGAATGCCTTCAATCGGAGGATATCACCCGTATGCATTGGCCAGCATACTCACCGGACTTGAATCCAATAGAGCATGTGTGGGATATGCTTGGCCGACGAATTGCAGCCCGTCAACCCCCTCCCACCTGTCTACCGGAACTTCGGAGTGCATTGCTTGATGAGTGGTGTAATATTCCCCAAGATCAGATTGATCATTTGATACTCAGCATGCCTAGGCGTTGTCAGGCCTGTATTGCATCGTCCGGGAGACATACTCCGTATTAACCATCCTACTAACCATGTTATACTGTTTTTTGTAAATAGGTTCTTTTTTGAAATTTGGTCAAGGGAGTAAAACTTGCAATTTTTATTAATTATGTCAAACATATAGCATCTTTTTTGCTCTTTACTTTTTGTTTAATAAATAGACTTTACAAATAAGTCAAATTTGTTTTGCTTCTTTCTCTTTCTTTGCCTGAACTTCATTATCCTTAATTTATGGACATGAGTGTATTTGGTCTATTCCTTTTTCATATGTTTGGATTGTAGAACGAATTTTCTAAGACGATTTTTTTAAAAATCTAAATGCTAGATTTCTTTTTAGCCGCATTCATAGTTTAGTAAAAAATCATAACTCTCAGGAGTAAAAGAACAGTTTGAAATCTAAAAAGGAACTTTCTAAAGTCTAAAACCTTGAGAAGTTTATTTTTGCTGCAATCATATCTTAGTTAAATCGTGGCACTGGGGATTAAAACGGCAGTTTTCACAAGGATTGCCAAATATTCGTATAAAGTCGCCAAGGTTACAACATTTAGGCATTTATCGTTAGCTTGGCAGAGTGGGGTCCTAAAGTAGGAATCAACCCTCATTTTTTATGCAGATGTCAGTGCATGTGAAATATGTTTCTTATATAGGCAGCATGTCTCCATGAATATGCTTGTGACTTCAGCTTTTTATCTCTGAACTTAAATAACAATGTCTGCTGTGGGGACTTCTTGTGTATAAAGTCACAGTAATTTTTTTCTTTTTGATGGTCCAGACTCTTGTAGCTTATCTTTGTGATGTAAGAAATATCTTGTGTGTGACTGAAATCTTGAAACTTAAATATCCTTTGATGTCAGGGGTTATGCATACTCACATTTTACACGTAAATCAATATTTTTGGAAAAAAATTGACTCTCATTTTTTGAAACTGAGTCAAACTTTGACTCACAAAATTTAGGGCAAAAACAATAATGATCCCCACATGCTCGCTTTTCTTTTTTCCCCCTCAACTTTTTTTTTTCTTCCCATGGGTAGTATTCATTTCATTCAATTAACAAAGAAGATTATCCCTCTCCCAATGCCCCCAAAGTATGATTGAGTTATTTCCTTCTTTTTCTGTTGATTTTACATCACTGTTTTAACATTTATATTTAAAAAAGTTATGCTACTCATGTCTGTAATCTACTTAATATTATTCGTGCATTGTGAGAAAATGAATATTTAGGTATAAAATCAATAATTACATGCGAAAAACAGGACTTCTTTATTTTCTCTCTCCTACGATAACAAACTAGTTTTTGACTTTCTGAATTGACTTATATTTTTTTGAAAATGTATTCGTACTTTTATTGATTGTGAGTCAGCATGACTTGCAGATTTTAAAGTCTAGTTTGAGCATTGGATGTAAACATATATTAATAAAAGTAAATGTTTGTAAATCTGTATGTGTATGATCTGTAATCAAATCTACGGATGCAGAGCACTGAAAATTTGAACATATAAGCCCAGGAGTTTAATAATGTGCACCTGAGAATGAGAATTTTAAATTTTTAATTACTTTTTTAATTATTTTCATAATTAAAGAATATGTAAGTACTAATGGTTTTTAATTAAATTTAAAAACCATTAGTACTTACATATTCTTACATATCTGTACTTACATATTCTTACCTAGTCATTCCTGCCAAACTATTTTTTCAGCAAATGTGCCTACAAACTGTTGCCAATCATATTCTGAGCCATCAACAGTTTCATGTGTCCAGCATTTATCTCTTTGAAAAATCACTGTTTTTGGCACTCCAACCAGGTAATACATTAAGTACCAAATTGTTTTTACGTTTCCATGCTTGGTGAGTTTTGCCTGCATAAAATGATTTATGTTTTCGAAATAAAGCAGAAATGCTATTACTACAGACAGTGATTGATATAACACCTCTAAATGCTTATTTCACACCTTAAAAATTTAGAATATGCCTCAAGAGTTTTGGAATATATATTTTTATGCATTGCTTTTCTATATATAAAATTCCATTTTATGACCAATGATTATGCTGACAATTTCCCATGAAAATTATTTTTTTTAATATAAAAATGATTAACTGAAGCAGCTTTTTCACATAATTACTGCCTTTGAAATTGGATCTTTTTTATCAGATTGCGAGATCACCTCCATGCAGACTACACCTCAATTATTTAAAGCTGGGCAAATGGCATAGCTGCCAACTCTCCTGTTTTCCAGAAAGACTTCCTGATTTTGAACTTTTCTTCTGTCTTCCAGCAGGATGATTAAATCTTCCCTTTTTTTACTTTCTTGCCATTTTTTGGTACATACAGCTAAAATTTAAAAAATAACAAGTACGATATTTTTAAAGTAAGAAGTGTGAAGATTTTAATAAATTTCACATTTTGAACTCAGCCTTTCTGATCTGTTCTTTCCATTTCTTCCCTCTATTCTCCCAATTAGTGCATCCAGCAGTACCAATAAGCATATGCCAGGCATGATAGCATCAAGCTGCCGTAATACACATCTGTTAATTTGTTAAGCATTAAAAAAGTACTAAACAAGCAAGTTAGTAGCAAAATTTAAAATTACTTTTTGACTGTTTTAAACACATCGGTTAAATACTGAGTGCTTATTTACAGAATTTTTAATAAAGCACAATTTTTCTATAAATGCTGCCGATCATGCAGGCCCATGATTTTCCGGAAAGATGTTTCCTGATTCAGAATAATGAAAAAAATATGAATGTGTGAGAATTAAAACTTCTGGAATCATTGTGGATGGAAAACGATAAAATTGATTCACAAAAGTTGGCATTAAAGTTGCAAATCCTTACTTAGACCAAAACAAGGCAATCATGCTTGTAACCTGCTATTCACAAAAATAAACAAATTCCGCAAGTTTCAGATTCTTTCTTGTTTGTACCGTTTAAACTTGACTGGAAAAAAATCTTCCAGTTTTTCAGGAAAGTTTGTTTTTTTACCCTGATCATCCTGCTTTAAGGCAAGTAGTGCAGCCCTTCATCACCTCTGCCCATGCTACACTCGGCAATTGAAGTTAAGGCAAATGGCTACCTTCTGCCCTGCCGGTTAATGCCTCAATCTACCAAATGGATTTCAGGATCAATACTAGTCTCATGCTTCCACTAAGATGTTTGTTTCCATTCTCACATGGTGAGCAACCTAGTATCTCCTCTGGGATGTTTGCTTATATAACTGACTAGCCGCCTCTGGGCGACCAGTTGGTTCGCAATTTTAATAAATCTTGTTCGGAGAGAATCCTGTTCTCCACCAACTTCCTTTGCACTGAAATCTCTTAAATTCTGAAGGGAATTTAAAATTAAGGTGGTTACAAACAGAAGAGGCCCTAGGGTAAGTGGCGCCCCCTTTTATGCTCTACTTAGTTTATGGGTTCCAGAGACGGCCCGAGGGGCATGCGGGGCCCCAGGCGAAGTGCAAGAGCAGGGCCTCTTCTCTATCATGTCTTATGAGATAGCAATAAAATGGCCCAGGAGCGGGGCCTCTATAAGCGCAGGGCCTTAGGCGATCGCCTACATTCGCACCCCCCTTGGGCCGGCCCTGTGGGTTTGAAATTATGCCCCTTCGAAGCCGGCACCCAGATGCGATGCTTACTGTGTTGGGCTGCTCTTGGTCACAAAATTAAGATGGCTAAATGATAAAAACCTACAAAAAAGTAGAAATTATTTTTGTCCTATATTAATTCTGAAGAGTTTCTGGATATATTAGCCTTTATCAAAAAATGGAAATAAAAAAAAGTAAGAAAATCTGAAACAATTTCAGATTTTAAATACGCACTAAAATGCTATATATTAAAAGCGTATTATAATCCATGGGGCTTCCCTATTTTTGTTCCTTATTTCATTAAGTTATTCAGGTGTATTCATAATCCAAGTATCAGATGATAAAATGACGATAAATTGCGGCAAAAAAAATCGTCATTCTTTTATTTTTACTTCAAGAGTCTGAATCATTTAATAAACTTGCCAAATATGGCTACCTAGATATCCTTAATTTTCACTTTTTCCACTGCGGGGTTCTAATTGCGAAATGGCGGAGATAAAAATCAGCCTTTTGAGACGTTTTTTATCGATATCTCCTAAAATAATTCGAATTTTGAAAAAATCGCTTTGAGGTGTGTCAGGACCCGTCCTGGAGAATTTCCATGCAAAATTTGGTAGATCTACTATCACCCATTTCAGAGCTATGCAAGACACAGACAGACAGACAAACTAACTAACTAACCAACCAACTAACTGACATTTTACAGTTTGCTTTTTTTTATATAGATGATAGTGAAAAGTTGGCCAGCAACTAGTTTGGGGACCGTTCAAGCATTACATAAGCAATAAGGGGGAGGGGAGGTCTAAGGTCTGCTTATTTTTTCTGACAAGGTGGGGAGGGGTCATGACAATTCTTATGTAAGCATTATATAACGAAGCAATTACAGTGCAAGCAACAATAACAAGCATGGGGAAAGGGCGTCTTGCAAAGTGTTTCTGAACCACAAGTGCATCCTGTGGGAATATCGGTTTGGTGTGCCAATGATTTGATGTGCATCATACAAATGTTTAAATGGTGCTGAAGATGTTGAATGGCTCAATGAAGAAGAAGAAGTGGAAAAACAAAGGCTGGAAATCGGCACTATTCCAGCCCCCAATTCCAGTGTAAATATAATACAAAATACATTGATCCAAGGATCATGGACATTACACAAGAAACGCGATCAACAAACAACATTACATTTCTGTAATTCTTATCAACAATTTTGTGAATCTAGTTAAATTATAACTTTCCTGTTTTATTGTTCAATTTAATAAATAATGATATATTTAAACCGTTTTGTATTCTGTGAAACCTGATATATGCCTGTTATATAAATTTGTAGGATTAAATGCAATTTATTGGTAAATGCTTTTTTCTGCCAAATGGAACTGACATATAAAATGTCATAAAATCTTATGTAAACAAAAGGGAGGGGGGGGTCCTAACACTTGTTTGTTTTTTCTGACAAGGGGCATACAAAATGCTTGCGTAATTCAGTCGCACTTCTATTTAACAAAGTCGCTGAATCCCGGAGAAAAGTTTGCTATATATGGAAAATTTGTTAAATACAGATATACCTTTTAAATGCTATAAACAGCATACTACTGATTTCAAATATATAAGCACTAACTATTATTGAAAAAAGTAGTTATTCACACTTTTTAAAAATAAATAATAACAATTTGCATATTTTTTACTCATCAAAAAGAAATCTGCAAGGAGAAACAAAAAGTCCGAAATTACACTGCAGTTTTGGTTTTAAGTAAATCATTTTACGACAAGATTAATGAATTTTAATGTCATTATCATATTTATTATAATAAGTAAATTAAGATTACATTACCATCATGTTGTACTGTCAGACATAATTAAATTTAAGCACTCATGATCCTTAATTGCTGAAAAAGTCTGTTAATTTTTTCTGTTTCTTAACAGCGATTTTACTGGTCTCGGTGAGTTAAAACACCCGCTGAAACCAGTTCTAGGTCACTCATAAAAATGAAATGTTGTAAAAGAACAAAATAAGTTCGTAATGTTCAGAAACATTTAGAAAAACAGCAAAAAAAAAGTCAAGCTCCAAGAAAAAAATTGTTAAATAGAGAATGAATTTTGCTATTTAGAGTTTTTTTTTACATTTGATAAGAAATTCGCAAAACGTTCTTGGCTCCCAGCAAAAATTTGCAAAATAAAGTTCTAACTGTACTTAGACAGCTTCATGCATGTGTTTTACTTTGAGTTAGAAGGGAGAGAAATAGGGTTTGGATTTTCTAAAATTAACTACACATTCTTAGGTGGTTTCCACTATTCCAACTGCATATCCTCAAATATCGGTAGTTACATTTGATAAATATGTAGTTGCGAATTAATAAACAACCATTATTCCAGACTTGTCGCCAGCTGTAATACACGTACAGTTTTTCTTATTCACAATGTTTTTAATATGGCATAATTGTTCATTATCTTAATTACTCCTTTGTAAAGGAAAAGACTCCTAAAAAAGTCAGGGAGTATTTTTACTCTTCTGAAAAAAATCTAGATCTATCTCTGACTACAGCAGAATCGCGTGCCTTTGAAAAACCTGAAATGGCATGGAAATTACATTAATGTTATGCCAAATTAAAAAGCATAAGAAGAATTAAGTCCAAATCTTTTTCTTAAAGTTAATAAATTTTCAAATTTCATATAAGATCACTTTAACAGGAGTTTAAAATTCCAGATGAAGCATTTTTTCAAATGAAGCATTTTTTCAAAAATGAGATATAAATAGCTATATTGATTTGGCAGTTTTATTCTGGAAGATCATCAATTTGTTCGTGTCGGATACTGAATCTGTTAAGCACAATCATGGAAGCACAATCATGTTAAGCACACTCTGTTAAGCACAATCATGGTTCACATCTGTTAAGCACAATCATATCAATGAAAATCCAGCTTTTGTAACCTATTCTAATAATTACTACTTTTGAATTGAAAAAAGAGGTTAGATTTAAAAAGCACCATTTTGACACCCATATGTATCTGCAAATAATGCAGATTTATAACGTGCATATTTTCCAAAATGATAGCCCAGTTTCATAAAAGTGTAAAATAATTCAAATTAAGATTATGTAATGCACGGTTGTACATACTTTTAAAAATTGCCTTCATTGTGAAGTTTAATTTGTGGGTCAGTTGGGATATTTGCAACCTGTTGGTAAGATAAAGCATTTGGCATTGTTAATTACGCCATTTTAGAAGTTTTAGCAAAGTAAAAATATGCATCATTGTTTTATCGACAACCTTAATGGGAATTAATAATCTATTACATGTAATTATAAGCTGCCAAATTAGGGGAAACTGTTATAGATGGCAAATACAGAAGCTGTTCCGCGGGAAACATGTTTTTCAAAATATTGTAAAGTTGAATTTTGGTACAGCTCGGATATTTGCCATCTCAGCAAACTGAAATATTTCACAATACTAAATACAGCAATCTGCCATAGATTAGGCATAAGAATTGTTTTAAATCCAACCTTGATGGGAAATGATTATCAGTTATGCATATTTGCAAATGGCCAAATAATCACCACAGAATTAAAAGTCGATAATATCAAATGAAAATCAAATATAATTCAACAAAGATCTTAGGATATATATCATCCAGGAGTTTTATATTGTGATTATGAGCAAAGCAAAAGCACTTGCAAAGAATGCAAAATACTTGGAGAAATTAATTATATTATTCATGCCATTTACTAAATCTTTGAAGATAAGGGATTACGGTGTGCTTAAAATGCATCCCTACAGATAATTCTGTTCACTTCATATTTATGTATTTTCATTTTACAAGACCAAAAACTGTAGAAATGACTTCAGTTTTCATTTAAATGTTCAATCTGACAACTTAAGTAGCAGAAATAAATTCTGTTGTTATTGCATTTATGCTAAAGACAGAATATAAAAGTAGCAGATAGTAATCGACTACAGTTTTATGTAACGAGTTTGAAATTGCATTAGGAGCTCACTTTTGTGTCATCATGTTGCAGTCATCTCATAATTGGCAGATGGCGATTGTGTGAAAGTTCTGAGTTCTAGCTTATCGCACGACTACCAATCAGACAGATTTGGGAGCAGTTTTCTGCATTTGTAACTGCATCAGAACCGTTTAAAAAGTTCACCAACCAGGGAGATTGACTCCAAGTTAATCAGACAATTAAATGTTCAGCTCCAATTGAATTTATGGTACATTAACCTTACACTTACACAGTGTAATTCTCTTTAATATAAAATGCATTCTTAAAAATTACATTAACTATTACTTCTTAATTAAATCATAATTCATACTATAAATTTTATGTAATACAATTTATCCAAAATGGGAGCTGAATTTTTTTTAATAATTTCTTTGAATTAAAAAAAAATAAACTGAGTGGACTAAAAATAAGAATTAAATAACTAGAAAAGTGTGTTGCAACTTATGTACATACCAGTATCCGGTGTATATACTATATATAATAACTACTTATATTAACTATACATATACGCAAGTTGCCAAATTATGAAAATTTGCCATAATTGGCTAATATGTAAGGTATTTCCTGGGTTACACATAATTAAAAATAGTGCGAATTTTAAATTTTTATGTTCCAAGCAACATGCAAGAACCAAGCAATGTGTAGCTCAGTAACATTCTATCTGATCCAACCTTTGGGTTTTGTTTGTCGAAATTATGCCTTTTTTACGAATAAGCCTTATTAGGGGGCGAATGCCTCATATGGAAAGTGAGCATAACGAGTCTAGGGGTCTTGGGCCCCTAGTATTTAAAAAAATTAAAATGCCTTCAAAAAAATGTTACATATATAAAAAAAAAGTCCACTCAGAGAAAAAAAAAAATAGAATATATATCCACTCAAGGAGAGTTATAACCAAGCACCATTAGCATGTTACTAATGAAGTTTTGCTTAAAATTTCATTGAACAAAAAATCATTCATTTAACTTTTAATCTATTAGACAAACATTGAGCAAAATTACTATTATTAATGTTCTGTTAAGAGAGTGTTTACATACATTTTGTACCATCACCAGTTAATCATTTCAATTAGAGGGAGAGCATAGCATAAAATTTATCTTCTGACAAAATCAAAATAGCTTTAATTATTTAAAGCTTATCCACATCTATTTAAAACAGCTTTATTCATTTAAAGCCCAATATCAGCACAGCATTTGCTTGTTATTTTAAGTTCAGTATTCTCTTTCTAAATACATCATTTAAATCAAATTTTGCAGTTTCAAAATATTGTAATTTCTGTATTGTTAAACATTATAACTGATTTGTAAAAGTATGCAAAAATAAATAATATCTGCAGTAATTCATGAAAACTTAAATATGTGTAGTATTATATGTAGCAGTAATTTTGTATAAGAAAAATAAAGATGGGAGAAAAAAAAAAAGGAAAGCTTAATTTTAAAGTACTTACTGTAAATCGAACTCTAACTATATTTTTATACAAATAAAAATAAGTCGCTTTTAAAGCTGTGTAGAAAAAGATAATGATTTTTGATAAAAATAATTTATAGAAAAATAAACAAAAAATTTACTAAAATCTGTTGAAAAGAGTTTAATAATTAAATTTAATGTATTATGATGCAAAAACACCAATTGTCTTCGGGGAGACTTATAATTTCTTTTATTATTGTTTATGTATTTTGTTTAGTTATTATTGTATGCTACTCTTTTTAGTACAGTGGACTCCCAAAAATCTGCACAACATGGTGAAGGGTTTGTGCAGATTTCAGGAGATAAATTTGGGGTGCAGCATTTTTTACAATAAAAATATAGTGTTCTTGATATAGTGATTTACCCTCAATTTTTTGGCATGCAGGAGTAACTCCTTTATACTCTCCTTTGCAGAGTTTCACCTAAATTCAGACCACTCATAGTCATCATTTTCACTATCGATGAATAGAGATGGCCATAAATTGTGCCACACATTGACTACACTGGCCTTGTTGTGAGAAAGACTTGATCACCAAAATTTCAACCAGTTATTATTATTTTTTAAAGGAATAAGGTATGGAAAATGAACAATTTACTAACATAAAAATAATTCACCTTGATGATGAATAATGTCACATTCAGCGTTAAATTTCAATCTCAGTTAACTGCAAGTTTTATGGTTTACACTTGGGTATGCATATGAATTTCTGGAGATTGCGGATTTTTGGGAGTTGAGTGTACAATTTAATCTTATGACTTTTTTTTTTTTAATACTGAAATAATTTGCCCAATTTTAAAAAATTTAAACTTTATAATCATGCATACTGTTAAATGAACATGCATCTATAAAATTTATAACATTCATACATAAATGTGGTATCTTACTTTACAGGAGTCGAATTCTTTCATTGGGGAATCATGCTTAGTATTCTGTTGCCGAAAAATTTGTCATAACAAAGTGATGAGCCAATGATGAATAAGGTAGCTTTTACTGTCAAGATTCTGTAGCAATAGTGATAAATAACTACTTTTTATGTGATTCCAAATCAAGTTTTAAAAAAAAAAAATTGTCTGCGACTTAGCCAAGTGCATTTTTGTGGCATGAGTCAATAAAATAGGCTTATTCAGTGTTCTGAAAGTCAAAGATTATGAAGTCTATTTTAAAAATCATTAAGTGATATCCTAGCAACCTTATTCTTATGTAACTCAGCAAAGTAACATTTTACTTTTTAGCTTTGTGAATATATATATATATATATATATATATATATATATATTTACACATCAAGGTCTATTAAATGTGTATATTTATGACCATGGAAGTAAAACAAGCATATTCTTGTGACCTTTGTTCAAAATCATTTTCAAATGAAAATCTTTTGGTTACTCACTTTTATAGCCATACTAAGAAGAAAACTTACGCATGCCCTGTTTGTGGAAAAGTGTACCTTTCCACTGTTAACTTGCATCATCATCTCTACACGCATGTAGTGTCAAGAAATGTTTGCGAGATCTGCCAAAAAAGATTTTCTGAGGCGTATTCTTTGAAAATGCATCTTTTGACACATTCTGAGAAGAAACCTTATGTTTGTATCGTATGTCAGAAAGCATTTGTTCAAAAACAAAAGCTGCAAATCCATCTTCGTACTCATACGGGAGAAAAACCATATGTTTGCGAAGTTTGTCAGAAAGCGTTTTCCCTGAGAAATAGATTAAATATCCATGCGCGTACCCACTCAGAACTGCGGCCCTATGTGTGCAATGTGTGCCACAAAGTGCTCTCTTCAATAAAGTCATTGGATCATCATTTGCTGAGCCATTCGGGAGAGAAACCTTACGCGTGCGAAACGTGTGGGAAAGCTTTTTCTGGGAGACACCATTTAAATAATCATCTGCGCTACAAGCACAATGAAAGAAAGCTCAATTTAGGCATTTCTCGTGGAACAGGAGGGATGCCGTACGTATGTGGTGTGTGCCAGAAGGCATTTCTGAAGAAAAATCTTCTAATGAAACACATGAACACACATGGGAGAGACAAGCTTCATGTGTGCTATGTATGCCAGGAAGAACTCCCCACGATGAACAAGCTGGAACTCCACTTGCTCACTCATGTTGGGGAAAGGCCCTATGCATGCGACGTGTGTGGGAAAGATTACATTCGTAGGAGCCACCTGAAGATCCACCTCCGCACACACACTGGAGAGAAGCCGTATGAGTGTGATGTGTGTCGAAAAGGGTTCGCCCAGCCTTGTCATTTGAAGAGGCATTATCGAACCCACACAGGGGAAAAACCTTTTATGTGTGAAGCGTGTGGAAAAGAATTTTTACAGAAGACTCATTTTGATATTCATCTTCGGACGCACACGCAAGAGAAGCCTTATACATGTGATGTGTGTCAGAAAGCATTTTCTAGAAAGGATCGTTATAATTTGCATATGAATACCCACATGCAAGAGAAGCCTTATACATGTGATGTTTGTCAGAAAACATTTTCAAGACAGGATAATTATAATGTGCATATCCGTACCCATAGATGAAACAGGAGCATTAGTTAGATAAAAGTTGTATGCTTTTTTAATGCTTGAATTATTAATCTTCCTGTATTTATCTGGCTCTGTATTCTTAATATTTTATGAAAATATTATTTGTTCCTATGTGCTGTAAATAATTTTTCAAACAAATCTGAGTTTTGTTTAAATGATTTGTTGAATTTTGTTATTATGGATTTAAAAAATGAGATATAATAAGTATTTATGGAAAATGTTTTGCTCAGTTTCAAATAAAATTGCTTGATAACAAGTTATGCCTTTTTATTTCTATCATTTAAAAGTCATAAAAACAGGTTTGCCATTGTTAATTTGAAATTATCATCGAATTTCATTATTTTCATGGCTGAAGTGTGAAGGTTCCACAATCAAGCCCACCTAGGGAATGCAATCTCGATCCCGCGGGAACGGGATCCTGCACAAATGTTTGCGGGACTAGTCCCACGGGATTGACACTGAGATTTTTTATTACAATTTCACGCTGCTTTACGAATCAATAAACCAAAATTTTTTTCATATTTATGTCTCTGATCTAACAAGAAACAAATCAATAATTACAAATTTTAATTCAGAGTTTTACTTTTTTAATTATCTTGCAATGGGAGCCTGGATTGAACATCTAAATCTAAACATTGTAATCTAAATTTTTCGCAAAGTTCCCAATCTCCAAATGAACTGAAATATTTCATACTAATTTATCTCCTAGCAAAAAGTCACAAATTAATTATAAAAAGTTTTCCTTTTAGTTTTTAATTTTTATACAATCCACACTTTTAATTATTTTACTAAAATTAAATCTAGACCAGGAAATGATTCATTGGATTTGTTTGATTTTGTACATTCTTTTTGCATCAACTAAGAAAAAAACTTAAATACCTGAACATATCTATAAATTGTTTATTTCTGTAAATTCCTCATTTTTAGCAACTAACATAAGACATAACTTAGTATATTATTCTGAACAACATGGTTATATTTTCATATCTGTAAGTTATTGTATTAACTATCTCATAAGATTGACTATTATTATTAAATTTAAACTTCATAGTACTTAAAATCTTACTTTTTTCTACTTTTCTCTGTTGAAATAAAGTCCTGGCTAAATGAAATGTCAATCCCACAGGATTGCGGGATCCCACAGGATCAATGAATCTCAATCCCAAAATCCCACAGGATGAAAAACAGTACGGGATTGCATTCCGTAGCATTAGCCCAACACATGGCTGTCGATCTAACAGTCTGGAATTTTGGTTAGTTTTCTCCAGATGTAACTTAAACAGAACCCCTTAAAAAGCCCACCAACCAAGTCTTCCCCCTACATAAACAGATACCCTCATGTAGACTTGCCATAACACAAAACAGTTCATTATTTTCAAATAATCCAGGAAACTATTAGTTCCAGAATCCTTAATGGGAATTATAAACATTGTTTTGCTTATTTAATTTTTTTATCCTTATTGAACTAAAATAGAAACAGCATATCAGATTTGTGAAACTGTATTAATATTCCACGTGAATCAAAATAGATGTTAACAGTGCCGGATTAGCAATATAGCAGAAGTAGCAAATGCTACGGGCCCTGCACTTGTAGTTTGAAAGTTTTCATCCTACCCCCTAAGATCTAGCTTTTTTTAAGAGAAGATAAATATCATAATTCTTTCTTTTTTTTTTTTTATAAGACAATTTTTGAAGCTCTATTATGAAACTGTAAATCAATTGCAAATAACTCATTGAAAGAGTATATATAAATTTAGTGTGGCTGTCGCATGCCTGCATTATTTAGTCAACTGATTACATAGACTAAACTGAATGAGTATTCTAAAGACAGCAACAAGAGACACACACGAGAGTATTTTTAAAACACAGAGCAGCAAAAAATGCAGTTCCCATAAACAGCGGGAGAGGCAGAATTAAAAAAAAAAACTTCATCACTAGCACTACAGTGCTATTAAAATTGAGCAAGTTTTTATCTTTTTTTCAGAAAAATCGCAACTCAGAGGAGGGGGTATGCAAACCCTAACTATATAAGACTACCCACCTATGTATGGCCTTTAAAAGATGCATTCCTTACCAATAATGTTACAAGTTTGTCTTGTTGGATTTGTTGAATGAATCCAGAAATAAACAAATATAGAAAGAAAACTAAGTGCCAAAATGAAAGAACAGAGCCAGGGCAGGTTCAAGGATGTATTAATGGCAAGGGGTAGGAGAATTGTTCCCCCCCTCCCTCCCGAGAAAAATGGATGTGTATGTGAATCTTCCACCTAACCGCCTCCACTCACAAAATTGCATTAATGCATCAGTAGGACGGATTATTCATTAGGCTGAGTAGACTGTATTGCCATTGTATAAAAATCATTTCAGGAGCTTTGCAGTAACAAATCAAATGAATTTTTTAATGAAGTTTGTAATCAATCTTTTTAAAATGACTCAATATACTGGAACTATTTGTAGCTATTTCTGAAGATTTTCTCTGGAAAGCAAGTTGAGCGTCTGCATTTCCACGAGAGCTGAGGTCCATAGGAATATAGGGGAAAAATGCAACCCATAAAAAAGACATTCCCCCTCGAAACAATTTTTATTTAAATATTTGATATAAACTTATTTTGTTTTGTAACTATCTGTACCTCAGAACCAGACTAACGTAAGTCACACTAGACTAACTGTTCAGGAGCGCACCAAAAGTGTAGAAATGAACTCTAGGTCTGGTTGCAGAGCTAATAATTGAATCAGTCAGCAAAAAATTATTGACATTATTAAATTTGTACACTGCGTAAAAAAAGTAGAAGGGCATTTAGATTATTTTAGAAAAATAAGGAACCTTTTATTTTTACTGAATTTTTTTTTTTTGTAAGCAACATTTTACAGATCATTTAATAAGAAAATATCAACATCATAACCATGATATTCAAAAATAAAACATTAATGACAACAGAAATAATTTCTGTCATTTAAAGCTCTGTACAAAAAGTAGAAGGACAGTAACCCAATGAATACAATACAAGCGATGTTAGTAAGGAATACTCTTCCTATTAGATTTTATAATTTCGAATATTCTATTTGGCAGTGAATCATACAAAGATTGGATGTCTGTTTGGCAAAAATGATCCCATGAGCTATTCAATGCTTCTCGAAGCTCAGTGATGGATTCAAACTGTTTTCCACCAGCATATGCACAACGAATAAGCATTGCCCAGATGTTTTCTACTATGTTAAGATCAGGCCTTTTAGCTGGCCAGGGTAAAACCTGCACATTATTTGAAATGAACCAGTTTTTAACTCCATTAGCGGTGTGAATGAAGGCTCAGTCTTGTTGAAAGATCCACTCTTCTCCTAATTCGGAGCCATAAGGAAGAATCTCAGAATTTAGCAGCTGAATATAGTCTGTATGCTTCTGCCTACTACTCAGAAAGACGACTTGTTCTTCCTCCATATCCAACTGCTAACCAGACCATCAAACTTCCTCCACCCATTTGTCAAGTTGAATAAAATTGTTCTTCGTTCTTCAGACAATGCCAGTAGTACTGGTAACCATCTGGACCGTCTAAATTGAATTTCTTCTCATCTGAAAATATCACAGAAGTCCATGACATGCATTCCTTAGCCCAAGATAAACGGTTATCAATATGTGTTTGTTTCCACTTTGGATGATGCTTCCGCTTTTTGAAAATGAATTTTTTTGGATCTTTTAATGTAGCTGTAAACTGTTTGCCTTGACACATAAGTAAGTCCTGCTTCAATTCGAGCCTTTGCAATACTTCCATAGCACTTTTTAAGCTTGTGAGCAACTTTTCTTTCATTGTGAGGCGTTAACTTTTTAGGTCTGCCAGTCTTCTTTCTCTTTCTGTTTCTGTCTGGATTTCTGATAAAGTTAGAAACTGTATTGGGGCTGACGTGCAGTATACGAGCAATCTCTCTAACACCTTTACCATCATTTATATATATATATATATTATCTTGAATGGTAGTATACCTTTGACCAGTCCGAGGTACGCCCGAAATAGATCATTTTTGCCAAACAGACATCCTATCTTTGTATGATTCACTGCCAAATAGAATATTCGAAATTATAAAATCTAATGGGAAGAGTATTCCTTACTAACATCGCTTGTATTTTATTCATTGGGTTACTGTCCTTGTAATTTTTTTTTACAGAGTTTCAAATGGTAGAAATTATTTCTGTTGTCATTAATGTTTTATTTTTGAATATCATGGTTATGATATTGATATTTTCTCATTAAATGATCTGTAAAATGTTGGTTACAAAAAAAAAATTCATTAAAAATAAAAGGTTCCTTATTTTTCTAAAAAAATCTAAATGTCCTACTTTTTTTAACGCAGTGTATATACTTAACCATTCATAGGTATTTAGTTTAGAATCAACGCTTTAACCTGACAATTGTAATATATGGATTTGCATTCGTCTGGTTCTGAGGTACAGATATGAGGATGGTATTGATTTGGATGTTGGGACGTCCCAAAATTCTTTTATCTTAGAGTAAAGGGGGTGACTTTGGCGAAATTCGAAGGTGTATGAAATAAGGAGTAAGCCATCTTTAGAAAGCTTTCGGTGTTTGGCTTGCTTTATATTTATTTACATTTTACAGTGATTGAACACAGTTGAATTATTATTTCAAACAATAATTTGATATAGAATGTATGCCATTTTTTATATCTTGAGAATCAGTAGTTCTGATAAATAATAATAGTAATCATGGAAATTAACAGCATTAAATATAAAAGAATTGCTATTGGCCAGTCGAAACCACATACAGGTCAAGACCGCGAATGTCAGTAAGTTCGTTCGGATAAAATAATTAGAATGGGAGGACCTTTGCACAAGACAAGATGGTCGGGGTATCCGGGAAGCCCTAACCCCAGGCAAACTTGAAACAAAGGGTATTTTCTGATACTCTTGCTCCACAAAGAAACTCAATAATAATCACATTTAAGATTATTATATCCTGCTAAAACATTTGAAAGTAATATGATAATAAATGTTTTATCTGAATTTGCTTATTATTTATTATATCGATTATTCTATTTAGAAAAGGTACAATCCTCTTAGAGATTTTTTAAAGCAAAATATTTTATACCATTTTTATGAAGTTAGGTCGAAAAATAATGCACGCATGCTTGTAGAACTCGAACGAAATGGCCTTTATAAGTGCTCCAAGCTGTATGTGGAAGTAACAGTCCTTCTCTGTATGCATGTGCAGTTTGAATGCATTTGGTTCATGCAATGTATTATGAAAAGCGAAAGTATGATTACGCTAGATCTGCAGATCCGCAGTTTGATTTCTTATGTGAATTAATCCATTAATACACGAAATTAAAAATATGAAAACTAGTATTAGTAAAAGACCTTCTAAATAATGGAACAATTTTACGAGTATGTATTTTTAGAGGAGGAAAAAACTGTGTTTAAACTCAGTTTAAAGTACATTTTGTTTTCGATGGTTCTAAAAATTTTATAGAAACAATTATATTGTATGTATGTAAACTTATCAAGTTATACATTTGCATATGGGAAAGGGTGGGGTGGGGGGTATTAGAAACTCGAAATATGTACCCATGAACATCAACATTCATTAAAAAAAAAAAATTATTTGTAGGTATAAATACCTTTAAACATCGTCAGTCTCGTTATCTATTTAGCCCCGCCTTGAACACCCCCCCCCCCCAAAAAAAAAAGATAACTTTATATTTTGAATTATCGCACAAAACCTAGACATTTGCGCACCCAAATCAGAGGAAGGGTTGAGATAAACCCCTCCCAGATCTAACGCAATCGGAAGTTTTAGTTTTATTTACATCTAATTAACATTAGCAATCCCTTAAACTAATTAATTCACAGTAAAAATACATTATAATATAATTAGCACTATTTATTTTCTTGGTTAATTTATCTATACTACCATAATGTGACTGTGAAATCCTCCCCCTCAAAATAAAACTTTCTGGGTGCATTGATGAGCATAACATTGTCTACAGGCCCTGCACTGTCTTAATCCGGCACTGATGTTAAAGCAATTATGTCTTTAATTGTGTGATCAAAACATACTTTGGGCAATTACGTATGAACCTGGATATGACTATAAAAGAAAAATTCTAGTTTTTTCCATAAATTGTGCAACAAATTCTGTTTTTTTTTTTTTTTTATGAATTATACGAAATTGTTGTAGCCATTTTGGCAACAGTTTTATTTTCTGTAAAGTTTCTTTTAATCAGAATAACAACTCTTCAAAGTCAGACATCAGAAGATTTTGTTCAACACAGTGTTAAATTTCAGCAAAAAGATGTTGCTTTTGTAAATCTGAAAATTATATTTTCTCAATGTTCTGATGAATACACTCATACATAAAGTTTATAAAAATAATAAAATAAATAGCTAGAATCAAAGTAATTATATATCCCCATGCAAAAACCCTCAACTGGTTAAAAATTTGTGACGCAGCATTTTACTTTATAGATCTATGAATTTTAAATATGGGTCTTAAAAGTAATGATATCAAATTTTGAGTGACGCCCTGCTGAGAATTTTAAAGATATGTTTTTAAATTCCATTACAGTTACTTTCGTTTTATTTTCTAAAGAAGATGTATGCATTTAAGCAATGCTTTTAATTATGAAATACACTGTCAAATATATCACACTTTCACTGAGTCTGTATAATGTATTCAAATGAATTTATTTCAATAATTTAATTTATCTTTTGCGTCACGCTATCCAAAAGGGCAAGCAAAATTTTCATATACATTGCACTTAGTTTGGTTACTATGACACTAACTAAATATTTACGTAAATTTTACTTGCCCTTTTGGATAGCGTGACGCAAAAGATAAATTAAATTATTGAAATAAATTCATTTGAATACATTATACAGACTCAGTGAAAGTGTGATATATTTGACAGTGTATTTCATAATTAAAAGCATTGCTTAAATGCGTACATCTTTAGAAAATAAAACGAAAGTAACTGTAATGGAATTTAAAAACAAATCTTTAAAATTCTCAGCAGGGCGTCACTCAAAATTTGATATCATTACTTTTAAGACCCGTATTTAAAATTCATAGATCTATAAAGTAAAATGCTGCGTCACAAATTTTTAACCAGTTGAGGGTTTTTGCATGGGGATATCATTACTTTTTAAGGGTATGGTCAGAAGATAATAAATTAGTTTCAAGGGCGAATTTCGGAAGTTTGCTTGACACTAAGTTATGTAAATAAATATACAAACCTGTTTTCATGCAGTATCAGAGTATTTGATTAAAAAAGTCACAGCAAGTTCTTTTGTAACATGTAACAGAAAATTGACATATTTTTGTTAGAATTTTATAATAAGAGACATAATACTGATTATAATCAATAATTTTTTGAGTAATTTTCTATTTATAATTTGGGTCGAGTACAGATTAGTATCCCTGCCACCACCTTTGATTTTATTTCATAAATTTACATTCAGTTTAATGCTAAACGTAAGTTAACTTTTTTACTATAATTATATAACTATTGGGCCCCATCAGTGGCCGAGCGCATAGCGCTCTGAACTGGGAGACGGAAGGTGCCTGGTTCGAAACCAGGTTGCGTCCGCCGACCTAATCGTTCGGAGTTTCCGTGGTTTCCTTATAACAGCGTAAATACGGGTTAGGACCCCTTAGAAAGACCCCCACGGAGGGCACCCTACGTCTCGGCTTAGTGCCTACGTGTAGCTATAATCGGCCGTAATTCTAGAATAACAACAACAATATATAACTATTCGTTCTATTGTTTTAATGCATTGTGATTCATTAATTTGCATTCAGTTTAACGATCACCGTAAGTTAAGTTTCGTTAAAATTATTAATTTAATAATCTCGTTCTTAATTAATGATAATCTAGTTACTCGTTCTATTATTTTAATGCAATGTAATCTATTAATGCAGTGTTTGCTTTCAGTTTAAAGCTATCTCTAAGTTAAATTTTTAACTATATTATGATATACTAAGTTTTTATTAATGACTATAATCATTAATAAAATAGAAAATTACTCAAAAAATTATTGTTTATAATTGGTTTTATGTCGCTTTTTAGAAAACTACATACTATGTTTGTTTGTTTTTTTATCAGTTGATAATTTCATTTTTTTAGAGAACGTTTAGATGAACTACCAGTTTAAGAATAAGGGTCTTGCGCGGTTGACTTTCTCAGTGCTTCTGAAGCGTATTTACGTTACATCGTGAGAAAAAACGTCCAAAACTCCGAATTTTTAGATTATCAGCCATCCGGTAGACAAGAACCCTGGACATTTATACTTCAGTTATCTACCATCTTCAGTATCTTATCAACTCGGCTCGGGTGGGCACAACATCTTGTTTTAGATGCCATCTCCGGCCTTCAAATGTCTAATACAAAATATAGTGCATGTATAAATTTAGATTAATTAATCAAATTTCTATCTGAAAAGTATTGAACAAAATTTTAAATCTGGTATTTAAAGGAATACAAAATAAAAGTGAGAAAAACCTAAGATTTGGAAAAAATATTGGTTTTAAAATTATAATTCAATAATTTCAATAAATTTTATATATACATGAAGAGTAAAAGAATTATTATTAAAACTAGTTAGTATGTAAAACTACTATTTATTTTCCTTTGAATACTAAATAATTATTATTAATTAATTATGTGAGCTTTCTGAAGAGAAAAAAAAATTCATTGAAATATTAATTACATATTGAATTTTCCAAATAGAATTAATAATATTAGAAAAATAAAGACTTAATTTAATTAGAAATAGCTATCAAAATACTAGGGAAACGAAATACTTAAAGAAAAAGTTAGGAAGGAGTTTTACCAAAAAATACTTAAATTAATTATTTTTTTAATTCAAAGTCTTAACTATTTTTAATTATTAATTATAGCAAAATAAATTACAGAAAAAATAAGTAAAGTATATAATAATCTGTTATTTTTTAAAATGAAGTAAAAGAAAAACGACAGTAACACAAAGCTCATCTCGCAAAAGTGCGACGTCGAGGACAGAACTCAAGTCATTTGCTCAGGAAGAGGGAGCGAAAGGTACCAGCTGTCTAGGACCAAACTGGTTTACGATATAAGGTAACTTGTACAAATCTTGTCACGGATCTACAGCACTGTATTCCTACTCCCTGCCTTGTTTACCGCCTTTAAAACGAGATCATTTTCCGTATTTCCTTACGCGGGTTAAATAGTTCCCTCTTTGAACTGGATTAAATAAAAAAAAAACGAGTTTTCCTAGCTTAACCGGCGACGTCACTCATCGAATTTGGCACCGATTAAAATCATATATTAATTGTAAAAAATTCGTTAGAGCGGATTCCGAGATCCAGATGAGACACTTTTGAAAATAGAAAAGTTAGCTGTATATATAAGTGCCGCGAAATTTTATGGTTGGGTTGTTGGGGCTGGCTGCGTCACTAGTAGAACTGTCGTTCTACATGATATATTAGGGTGCCTCAGAAAATACGAATGTCTGCTCTCCGGGCTTTTCCGATTCCTTTTGTTATGAAACTGCAATGTGTGAAATTCGAAGTCTCCAGGTTTACGTTTGAGTTTGCCCCTAAGGGCTTACAGATTTAAATTTATGAAAATATGGCATTTCGGTATCATTGATCATGATGGCTTTCTCTTTTAAAAATCTTAGCTTTCCACCACTAACTTCAATCTTTTTAAAGTTATCTAAATTGTTTGAAATAGATTTTCATTGGGATTAAAACTCTTGAAGATCTAAATTATCTGGACTCATAAATTGTCCAAAAATAAACTTCCACAATGCAGACGCGACCAACTCGAACACAGTTGTCGAAAATCAAGGTAAAATAATTTCATTATTAAAGTGCTTCTAGCCTTATGTTTTATAAAAAGAACTCGCTCCAAAGGAACTAAAATAGCACTGTTCAAAACCAGGACATGTTTCTTTTGGTTTCAGAGTCCTTCAGAGCTATTTTAGTTCTCCCTTTTTCTTTTACTTTTTTAAGCTTATGCTCCATTTATCTATCTACTATTTGATGCAGTTGTGGCAAAGGAAAGACCAATTATATTTTCTGATACATGCCATTCTTGAGTTAATTGAAAAAACTCCTTCTACTTGTACTTTAGCAGTTCTGTCAGGTATATTTGGCACCCCTAAAAAACTTACCTTCCATATACTTGGGTATTCCTGCGATTAAGATTGCTAATCTTTAGTCAAACTCTCCATTTTGAGTTTTTAATACTTTACTATCCCAGTGCAGCACACAGTATTTAGGAGTTTAGAAGTCCTCTTGAAAGTTTCTAACATAATCGCAGAAGTCTCCAAAGTGAGATAACGCATACAGAAGAAAATTCTAGGGGTACACAGAAAATTGTAGGTAAATATGCACACACACACTCTCTATATATAGATTTATTATTAGGGGGATATATTTTATGATTTTCATTAAAGGTACATGGACAAAAACGTTTGGAGATAACTGATTCAAAGCATAGTAGATCGCTTGTTTTTCTTCAGAAAATCTTCAAATTAAATAATAGCAAGATAGCATTTTTATGCAAGATTGAGAAAAGATATGTTCCAAAAAAGGAATATTGGCATGTAACAATATACGAAATCAGGGTATCACATGTATGTGTTGCTTAATTAGATTTTAATACATTCAGTGCTTATATCTACTAAATATAAGTCTGCCAAAGGCATTAACAGTATGTTACTTATTTTTGAAGGGTGAAAGACTGGAGGGGGTGAGGGTAAGGGGAAGTTGTCTTATCTCTCACCCCTTTAGCTGGTTAGTAGTGCAGCATTCCTCAGATTTGAGCTCAGATAGCTGTTTGTTTTTTCTGTTAGCAATGAACGTGGGTGCTTCAGAAGGATTTATTTATTTATTTTAAGACCTTTTTACATAGAGGGAACATGTGGGAGGGAGTGACATCAAGTTACAAGTTGATTTTCTTTCTCCGCTCTGCAATTTTTAGAGACCATTTCAGTAAAAATTTGTAGAAATATATGTAGCAATAATATAGATGGTGCTAAGAAATTTCTAAATATAGACAATGTTGATTTAAAAAAAATATTTTATCTGACGATAGAAATAAGTCACAGATATTTGTCAATTGCCCCTTGATGAAAACTGGTGCATTACTGATGAAGAAATAAATGATAGTAGTTCTGAGCTAATTACACCTGGAGACATCTATGGGCAATAGAATTTTAGAAGAGAAATTAATTTACATTTGTTTTAGGCGAAGCCTAAAATCAACATAATACCTGCACCCCGTGCCCATCAGTAAAAGTCTGTCAAACATTCATATGCACATTACGCAGTTACATGGTAAGGGCATTTTGTAGTATGAAAAAAAATACTATAAACATGTGTTTTGAATACAACAAAAAGTTCCATGTACATTTCTCACCATATCATAGACATCGAGAAATACTGCTATAAAATGATAAAAAGAAATTAGTGTTTCAGTACATTAAAAATTTTTGTATTACTGGTTGAAATCCTAAGCACCCACTGAAGAATAAAATATTGATTTATCATACAGTGTTTTGTTGTTTACATGAAGCAAATAAAGAGGAGGAAAGATAGTGTTACATGCCAATGTTCCAAAAATGGAACATCCAAGAAATCAGGGAAGGAATTTTTTCTTCGGCTATTTTCACTCCCATCCACGCTTTATGGGAAATAATATTAAACTTCTCAGTTATATAACGCTTTAAATGGTTGAGGTGAATTTACATTTCTCAATCAAGAATTCATTTTACAATCTTTAAAGTACAGATCAAACACTTTTTCTTACCTTTAACCTTTCAATACTGTTGAAGTGCAAAATCAATAATGAAACATTTCTTATCTAAATTTCTGTTTTTGAAATCTATAGCAGTGATGGGGCTTGGTTGTTATATGCCTATCAAAATGGTTATTCCCATAATAGCTTAAAAGCTTTATCAGACTTAGAAAAAGACCTTTTTTGTTTCATCGTCTACAAAGAAAAGTAAAATCACTTCATTGTTTGAAAAAATCTGATCTGTAAAAACCTTTAGAATAAACATAGTGATAAGTAAATTACAACATTGCATTTTGTGAATTTTTAAAAATTGTTTTCTTTTTTAATATATTTTTAAAATTTTGTTAAAGTAAGCACTTGAAGCTTATAGTTTTCTAACACAGGTAAAATAATTAATGTATATAAAGTTTTAAACTTGTATAATAAGATGGTCTCTCACTTACACAACTTTACCAGTTATACGACTTTTTCTGCGGTCCCCTGAATGTCATGGAAGTGAGAGGTCACTGTCATAAAACAAGCAACTTAAAATCAGTGTTATACTTTGTGTTTAAATTCAATCCGTGGATGGTGTATTTTAATCTACTGACTTGAGCATTATACTACCAGAGACAAAAAGTTCCCTAATGGCATGCAGTTACTTTTTATGCCATATGTTTTTATAAAACATATGGCATAAAAAGTAACTGCATGCATAAAAATGCTGCAGTTACTTTTTAAATGCAGCTTTTTAAATGCTGCATGCATAAAACCATATTAAAAAAATTGTATGGAGCCCATATTAAAAAAATTGTATGGTGATGCTGTATACAAAAAACTTAAACTGAAAAAAAAAAAAGAGTGCTATCTTTGAAAAGTCATGAACATTTACAGATTTATGAGGGGGAGTGGTGGGGTCAGATTAACTCCAAAATCTGACATTTAGGAAACTTTA
Organism: Cheiracanthium punctorium; assembly: GCA_038373885.1. Taxonomy (NCBI): domain Eukaryota; kingdom Metazoa; phylum Arthropoda; class Arachnida; order Araneae; family Cheiracanthiidae; genus Cheiracanthium; species Cheiracanthium punctorium. Next base: position 428,304 of record JAWZYV010004965.1, read on the forward strand.
TGTTCATGCTTCATTTATGAACTTACTTTTATAAATTTATTTAAATAAAATTTATAATTAAAATGAAAATGATTATTATACTGTAATTTAATTAGAATTCATCAGTAGCGGTTAAAGTCTACAAGTCTACTAATGAATTTTTTTATCAAAACATGCAATTAGCTTGATAAGTAACTTTTATGCTAATATTTTATTCTGAAAGCTATAGTGACAAGAAGTCAATTTTTGGCATGTTACATTACTTGTTTTTTATGTTTAAAGAATTAATTTGCAGGGGTCTTTTTTTTTTTAGGTTTTTGAACTATTTATTCTTTTTCTTGGTTCTAGTTTCCCAAGATGTAGTTTTTGGCTCAGGGACTTGTCAATTAGCAAAATTCATGTAGCAATCTATCAACTGCCATGAGGTATTTTTGTTGTTCTCAAGTTTGGTTTATGGTTAAGTTCAGACAATGCTACACAAGGTTTATTTGCCTATAAGGGGGGGGGGGGTTCCCTTGGGAAGAAGACATTTTAATGGGGTTCTAATGCATATTCACATTACATCTAGAGAAAATATCCCCAAATTCCAGACCATTAGGATTTTTTTGTGCAGGGGGAGGGGGGGATGGATGTCACCAGATGAAACATGAATATACTTTTGTACCCCTCAAAAAGTGCTACCCCAAGGTGTTACTTCCTCCCCCCCTCCCCTTGGGCCAATGAAAGAACAGTATTAAAGGAGTATTTTGCTACATACTTTTTTAATTTTGAAGGCTACAATATGCAATTTAATCCCAATTTAAACCTTGATTCTAAATGAAAATTTAATAATCTTATATTGCTCAACTCAATGAAACCCTTATATCAAACAACTTGAATTTAATTTAGCTTGTTTTTTCCCAGCTTTTATATCAGCCAACAAAATTCATGCTGTTGTTCAATGCCCATTAGCAGAAAACATGCAGCACTGCACATCGTTATATAGCTTGCAGAATAACCTACCAAAAATTTACATAAATGCAGATAAAATTTTGTTTATGATCACGAAGCTACAGATTGATACTGAAATTTCTGTTAGCAGAGTTTAATGTAATACACTTTTTGACTTCAATTTTTGTGTACATCGTTTCACCCACGAGTTTAAAGTTAAAATACAGGAAAATTATCTTAATTCAAGCCAAGCTAAAGTTAATTAAAATTAACAAAATCTTTTCCAGATTCTTCCTTACCTAAGAAGGGGGAAGTCTTTTCTAGCTGCTAAGAATACAGTAGTTCCTCGTTATATCATGCTTGTCAGAAGACAAAAAAAAAAAAAAAAAAATGTGCGATATATCCGGGGGCACGACATGTCCAACGGAATAGAGGATGATATGTTGAAACTTTACTTTTATGAACATAAAATATGAATAAAATCAGTTGTTTAAGTTCTGTACCTTGAACTTACACTTGAACGTACACTTGAACAATAAACATAGAAGTTTAATTTACCTTTTTTAATTTATGTAAGAATACTCACTCCATTTATATGATTAACTTCATTATTTTCATTTTAAAATGATTTATGTGATTACACACTGCTGGCCACCCAAATTGCAACACCAAGAAAAACAAGAGATATCACAACAAAATTTATTGTGTAGTTAACATGTTGACCAAGTAACAAATGATTAAATTTACAGCATTCTATGAAGCGTGGTTCCTGCCAAAATCAGTACCCAGAGTAGCCGCCGTTGTTGGAGATCACAGCTGCCACACGCCTCGGCATTGATTCAAAGAGACTTTGAATGTGTTCTTGGGGTACAGCAGACCAAGCAGCTTCCACACGTTGCCAAAGTTGATCTGGTGTGACAGCTGGGGATGAACTCTGGGTCAGTCGTTGAGCAACCATGGACCACATGTTTTCTCATCGGCGAAAGATCCGGAGAGCGCGCCGGCCAGGGAAGCAATTCAATCTGGTGATTGACGAAGAACCCTTGGACAATGCGTGCCACGTGTGGCCGTGCATTATCCTGCTGAAATATGGCTGTTGGCAAGCCCTGAAGGTAAGAAAGGACAACTGGCTCCAACACCTCGGAGATGTAGCGCTGGCTGGTTAAAGTACCGGCAATGCGTACTAGAGGAGTGCGAGAGAGATATCCGATACCGCCCCATACCATAATACCCGGTGCAGGACCAGTGTGACGGTGCATAATGCAGGCTGTTCAGCATCCTCTCTCCACGGTGTCTCCAGACTCGAATCCGACCGTCGTGGTGTTGCATACAGAAGCGTGACTCGTCAGTAAAGAGAATTTCATTCCATTCTGTCGTCCACATCCTTCTTTCATCGCACCATTGGCGGCGGAGACGTCTGTGGTTTCGCGTCAGAGGTAGACAAAGCAACGGACGTCTTGCGGACAGACCATTCTGCCTGTAAACGACGTCGAATGGTACGCGCAGACACTGGATGATGCGTTACAGACTGAATCTGCTGTGATATGGTTCGTGATGTGACTGAGCGGTCCGTCACTGCCATGCATACAATCTGCTGTCATCACGTGACGTGGTGCACTGAGGTCGATCACGTCTGTCCGTCGTACCCTCCTGCACCCAACGATCACATATCCGCATCACAGTTGTTTGGTTTCATCCAATACGACGACCGATTTCCCTGAAAGATAACCCACAATCTCGGTATGCCACTATCCTTCCTCTGTCAAACTCGGATACTTGATCAAAAGATGATCGTTGTTTCCTACGAGGCATAATTTATCGTTTTTTTGAAAAAAAAGCAAGAAAAAACACAATTGCTGTACTTGAAACCGTCGAAATCTCCAAGCCTTAAATAGCGCTTTGAGGTGGCGCCACAGGCGCGCTTGATGTGCGTCTGCGCTGAAATTCTAATCATTTGCATATCTCACCTCAGCTAATGCATGTTGTAAATTTCATATTATTTGCATGCTTCCTTCAGGGTGTTGCATTTACGATGGCCAGCAGTGTAGTTGTATATTTTAAATGTGCTGTAAGCTTTCTCAAGCAAAGTAATAAAGCAAAAGAGTGCAGAGAAAAGGGAGACATAAAAAAAGTGAGATATATCCGAATGGGCGATATAACGAGGGGTACTGTAATGTAAAAGTAAAAATTAACTAACCCAAAGGTTAGAGTTCAACGGATATTAACACTCACTTTCAAGGTAGAATTAAAATGTTACTTACTGTTGCTGAAGGTAGCCTATGAACTTGGAGACACCATTGTCTGTGACATCACTAATGACTTAAGCATATTTGGCTACTTATCACAAAAGCAATTCCGATTTGCACAATGGCATCATACAAACAATACACTCTCATTGATGATTATATTGGGTAAATTTTGATATGAGATGATGAGAAGGCATCATCTCCTATCATGCCAAGAGAAGGATCTCTGGCATTATAGAGTTGTAGAAAACTAAAAATATAATTTGTTAAACTCTGTGTACAGCAAAAGGTTCTTCCGTTTTCCTTACCAGATTTACCATCCAATCAAAAAAAACATATATATAGTGTGCATAAGAAAAACAAAGGTCGTACCTGTTGTGTAAATTTTAATATAAGTATACTATACAGGGTGTCCCAAAAAGGTGGTAATGGCTTTATTTCTTATCTATTAGAGATAAGTGGGAGGTGTAAATTGAAAAAATGTTCAAAATAAGGTCAGAAATAATACTCAGTTAAGAAAAAATTACTCTCGTTCATTTTCAAAAAGTTACACTTTTTTAATTTTTATACGACCCCCGCACAAAAACATTCCCTGTTAGTAAAATGAAGTGATGTACCAAATTTGAGCCTTTCATCGTACGAAGTCGCAGAGATATCTTCAAAGAAAGATGATCGGGGGCTATACATGATTTTGTATGTAAACGTTTATTTCTAGAGTGGGAAAAAAGAAAGATTTTCTTTTGTAATTTCTGTACGACCCCTGAAATGCAATTTTTTTTCCCTTTCAGAGCCATTGAAAAGTGGTTTAAGTCAGCATTTTATTTATCTTCATATTTCTGACACTTTTTAAGGTATAGTTCTCAAATTTTATAGGTCACCTCTTTAGTATATGGGATACACTTTACTAATTGCGAATTGTTTTGTACAGGTGTTGTATAAAAAGTGTAATTTTTTTTGAAAATTAACGAGAGGAATATTTTTCTTGGAGTATTATTTCTGAACTTACATTTTGAACATTTTATCAATTTACACTGCCTACTTATCTCTAATAGATAAAGAATTAAAGTCCGTAACCATCTTTTGGGGACACCCTGTATAATACAAGGCAGTTAAAAAATTTCTCCAATATATGAAACCCAGCAGTCTTTCTGCTCAACCAGACTAAAATTCCTGCCATAATTGTTTGAAAGTGTGCACTGGAAATTGTGATGATTTTAAAGAACAGAAAACTCAGTTACTGTTACAGAATTTTGAAATTTTCTAATAACAACATCCACTTCTTTCTTCTTGCACAAATTAATCAGCATATTGAAAAACCACAAATGTCATTGGTACGTTTAGCAGGTGATGAAAATTGCTGGCATAAAATATTTGCATCATTAGTCCATTATAATGGACTAATGACAATACAATCTAATATATCTGAGGTGTATATGCCTGGTGAACGAAATGGGTCAGAATTGAAAGATGCCATAAAATGTGAAGTTACGCAGATCCCTTCTGTTATGTTACATTCAGCATTGTTGTTCACAATCAATCTACCGCATGCCGTGAGTTGTTATCTGCAAATGTAGACACATTGCAAACCCTTAATTTAAAAAAAAAAAAGAGAGCTTTCTTCTCCCCTCCCGCTTTCGCTGTTAAGACTTTTATAAAGCTGTTTTTTTTTTTTTTTTCAAATGCTTAATGCTGTCAATTTTCGTCCCATGCTAATCATTAAAATGCCATTTGGGTTTTTCCAATACATTGACCAATTTGCGCAAGGAAAAAGTGGGTGTTGCCATTCAAAAACTTCAATTACCTCACTCTAACCATACACTCTGCATTGCTTAAAATCTTCACAATCTCTAGCACATATCATGAAACAAAGTCTGAAATTTTGGTTTGATTGACTGGGAAGATAGGCTGTTAGGGTTTCATATATGGGGAAGTTTTTTTTAAATAACCTTGTATATGCAATCGAAAGTTATTAACGCAAAACTGCTAAGATTTAATACCATTATACATAAAACATACACTTGGTTTGCAAATTCATTTTATCAGATAACATGAAATTTGGTTAATGTAAAACAGTTATAACGTTAACAAGGTTTGACTGTGTGTGCAAATGATTAAACAAACTACAATACTCATACATGTTTTAAAACAATCAATTTAAACTGGTAATTTTTTTTTTTCTTTTCATTTATGGATTTCACTAGTGAAATAGATGACTGAAGATAAGTTACTGACATCTGACGAAAAATGAAAACCATGAAATAAATGACAATTTCAAATGTTTCATAATAATATATCTTATTAAGAGATTAATTGCTATGTGACAAACAGCACAAACAAAATGAATGAAGATGCTTAGTATACACATGATTAGACAACATGATTTTTACTAGCTTCAAACATGCTCGCATTCTAAACAGAAGTGGGTGAAAACATCAGAGTCCCATGGTTTACACATTTATGTTAAATATTCTGAGCCCTAATATGTATAATATAAATATTTATATATTACAATATATTGTGCTTGGAAAAATAATTTGCTCATACAAAAGTATAAATGCACTATAGGGCTAAAATATAATAATCACAGCTAGTTATACAGGTTGTTCAATAAAGAAGTTTCCCAGTGCCATCAATTTATTGAACATACAGTAAAATCTGATTTTAATTAAAATATTTCGTGGTACTGTAAATTTCAGACTCATTCAACAGACACATAGCTTTAGTTGTAAAGAGTTTTGGTCCTTTAGTGATTTTATTTACAGTGGAATTTACCATATTGTGCACTTGACTGGCAAGCCCAACCTGTTGCTAGATGTTAACAATAGCCATTTTATCACACATTTTGGGAGAAATTAGCCCTGATGTAGCACCTAGTGATACCTATGCCAAGTTTCCCTTCAGGCTAGGGGAAAGATTAAGCACTTTTCCTGTCCTTTAAATCAGAAGAGCAGTTTTATTATTGACGTGTTTGTAAAATTAGCTCCATTCTGTGTTTATAAATCAAAACCTTGCTGAGATAAAAACACCCATATAATGGTTGTGTATAATAAAAGTGAGATCGGCACATTGAAAACAATAGTCAAAGTCCTATGTTATTATGGGATAAACTATTTCACTCATAGCTTGCACAATTATTGGTGTTTTGTCTCAGTGTTTTCACCACTGTCTAGTTACTGACACAATGTAGAATATGCCTTTTTTTGATTTTGAAAGGCATATTTGGCATTATATTAGTACCAAGATGATTGAGAAAAAAGTTGGCACGAAATATGAATAACTAGAGAAGCTATGAGAGAAACAGCTTTCCACCCCATAGGACAACATAAAACTTAGGAGCTTTGTTTCAATTATATTCAATCATATACAATCCACAACATTGTAAAAACCAGATTTAAAAATATCTTAAGAGAAGAAAAATATTTCTACAAATGAGTACCTTACAACAATTGTTTAAAAAAACTGTGCTTATTACAAGACTTTTAAACAGCTTTCAAACCAAACCAATTGGTAGGAAGAGTTTGTGCTATTTTCCTATGCATTGTATCATATTATTTAAAAACCTGCATGTTTCATGCAATTTTCAGGAAGGGTGGAGAGGGGGTGGGGATTCTCAGCATAGAACTAGTCTTGCAAAATGTACCGAGGTATTCTACACTTTGGAATACATTGCAAAGTTCTGCATGTTTGACTTATTTTCCTGAAAGTTACATCACATTAAACATTTACTAGAGAGTGTAGCATAGCATATGAAGATGTATTTCAAGTTTTTTCGAACCTCTAGTGCCATTGGATTCTTGAAAAGCTGACTGTTGCATGTTTTATATATTATAAAAAAAAAAAAAAAAAAAGAGAACAGTTTCAATAATGAAAAAAGTTCTTTCCCTCTAATAGTAATCTTTTAATGGCCCAGGGGTAAGCTCTTGTCTATTGTTTCGCAAACCTGAAGGATTAATTGTAAGGTTTCTTATTTTCAAACAGGGCTGTGATAATTTGACAAAATGAAGAGACAGGTGCCTTAATATGTATCATAATTACATTTTAAAAATGCAGTGTATTTACATAGCCATGGAAAAACCAGCACAAAATAAAAATTTTACAGCATAGGAAAACAATTTTACTGAACAGCCTATGTATATATACTTAGGACAGCTTTCTCAAAATAAACAAGTCATAGGAAATCTGGTTTAAAATCTCAACATAAATATGACACAGCAACAACAAAATTAAATTTATTTTGTTTTTGTTTTACTGTGATGACTTTCATTTCTAAGAAATAAAAGCAATTACTTTTTATACAGTTTGTTAAAATGCATATATATCTCTATATTCTGAGTCACATACACTACTCCAACTACTGTTCTTAATTAGAAGAAAATAGTGTATCTTGCTGGCATACAAAAGAGAAAATCTGTAGGATGATTTACAGTCTAAACCACTTTTTAAAAAGTGGCTCTCTGCTCCAATGCGATTCCTTATGTAAAACGAGTTCAGTTTCTGTTTCACCAGCTCAAAGACTGGCAAAAGAAAAAAAGTAATATTTCTACAACGATGCAATGCTCTGTTTATTCTGAAGACCACAAAATAAAATTTCACTTTTAGAAATTCAAGTGTCAGGTAAGAAAACGGGAGGCACTTGTGGTCAGTGTGAAGTCAACCCAAGCACATTTTTTTGCGTCAGTCAACCACTTTTTTCTTCTTCGTTGTCAGAGCCAGAGTCACTGCTATCGTCACTTCCACTCCCACTGTCAGACCCACTTCCACTGTCACTGTCACTATCACTAGAGCTAGAGTCATTGTCATCTTCATCCTTTATGTTTGAAAAAAAAATGCAGGAAAAAAATTCATTACAAAATTATATTTTAAAAGGGAAAAAAAATTATGGTTAATTATTGCAATAGAAAACTAAAAATGCAGACATCTAAGAGATCCGCTAGTTTATACTGATTTCCTGAAATGCAAAATAAAGATTCTAAAACTAATTAACTCTTCAGAAATTTACAGTATAAATATTGTAAATAGAAGATTACAAATGCAGACAGTCATGGGACAGTTTGTGCCTTTCCAAAAATGGTAAAAATAACTAGCTGTTTTAAAAGTTTACAGTTTTTTATTGCAAATGAATGGTTTAAAATGTAGACATAAAAGATAAGGCAGTTCATACTCTCCTGAGAAACCTGCAAAACTTGGGTGATTCAAAACAAGCCTTTAAAACACAAAAAGGGGGGGGGGGGAGAAATTCTTTAATTTAAAAGAAAGTCAAATTAATTTTTTGACTTTAAAAATCATTATTGCTTACTTTCTTCTGTATGTCTTCTCCTAATTAAAAGTTGAAAAAGAACTTAAAATGGGGGGATAGGTAATAACACTGCTAATATCCAATTCCATTAAGGAGTTTCTAATATAATTCAATTTTTTTCTAATTTGTATATTTTTATGCACGTTTTTTAGCCTTAATTAAAACATTAATTTTTTTTTAAATTATTAAACAAAATGTGATGAAAACAAAACAAACATCTTATCAGATTTCTTTTCAACAGGATGTATTAAAATGAAGTATTTAAGGGATCAGTTTTAGTGGAATTTAACAGCAGACAATAGTCCCCACCTCACCCCTAACCATAAGTGTAACATGGCTAATTTTTTGTCTCTCTCTCTTCTGTTTTTTTTTTTTTTTAATGTGTGTGTGTGTGTGGGGGGGGGGGGGGGTTACTTATCGAATTCGAAAGTAGAAAAGGGAAAATATCTTTTAAAATTTGAAACAAATGTTAAAACTCAGAAGATTTTGAACAAGCCTGGGGGTACCCTGTGTTCCCCCAACACAACTCTTATGCCCCTCACATCAGAAAACCAAGGATGTATTTAACAGGGGGGGGAGGGTGTAGTTCTAGACCTCGCAGCCCTTGTAGCATTCAACTGCTGTCTAATGTAGTTCTCATTCAAATGTTATTAAGGATTTTAAAGCTAACAGTAATGTCAAGAATATAATTAAGGTCTTGGTGTCTTAGTAGGGTTTATTATCTAATTTAAACCCACTCATTACAAGTATTGCAGAAATTTAAGTCTTATTTCGCTAAAGGTTAGGGAAGATAAAAACGTGGTCATATTGAGATTCGAATGTCTAGACATGATGTTTACTGTTACAAAATAAACCAAATTATTTAGACTTGTTAAATTACTTTTTTCTCATCATCATCATCATCGTCATCATCCTCTTCCTCATCGTCGTCGTCATCATCATCATCGTCGTCGTCATCTTCATCATCATCACTTCCTGAATCACTGCCAGAATCATCAGAACCTGAACTTGATCCGGATCCTGATCCAGAACCAGACCCAGATTCGTCGCCATCTGATTTTTCAGAATCGTCATCATCATCAGACGATTCATCATCTGAGCTTTCTGACTCGCTCTCTTTTTTCACATTTTTCTGCACAAAAAAAAAAAAAAAATCCAGATTTCATATTTTTAAACACAGACTTATAAGTGCTGTTACTTTGATGAAAAATTTTGGTTTTAGATAAATTTGTGATGCATAAGTTTCTTTTAAAAGGCTTTATTATTTAGTAAAATGGCTCTTTTGGTATACATACACTAGTAATTCTAGGTTTTTAATTTAAATGCCTACAAAATAAAATTTATTTAACTACATTAAGAATTTGGAAAAAACTAACAACAGTGGTTCTAAAATTTTAAACCAAGTTTAATTGTGTATAAATCTTTTTCATTAAAAACAGTAATAATTTATTAACCATAGGGACATATGACTTCCGTAGACAACTATTTTTTGGTTTTACTTAATTATAATTATCATGATACAATTAACCAAAATAAAATTTAAAATATGAGGACATGCATATTTGGAGAAAAGTCTAACAATAAAAATCCAAAATTATAAAGAAAAAATTTATATAATTTTCTAAGAGCATTCTCCAAATAAAATATAACCAGTGATTAACTGTCCGTCTCAACAAATTACATCCAAAAGTCAGTCTTCATGTCAACATCCATGCAATTCAAACATAATCTAACAAAAAACATTTTGGTTGACTAGAGCTTTCAATTATTTAATATCCTTTTAACTGAAAGGATGTACAGTATAACTTCAATATCTCGAATTCAAAGAGAGATTGAAAAAAATCGCGTTTTCAAGATTACAAGGTGAAATAAAAGGGGCTTAAGTTTGTAATGAAAAACACATTTATTAGAGACTTCAAAGTTAACAATATTATAATTTTTTTTAATGCGCAGATTTAGCCAGAGAAAATCCATTTCACCACCTTGAATTGTTAAACCTTAACATTATTGAAGTATCTCAATTTCAAATGAAATAAGTTTAAATGAAGTACAGTAAAACCTTACTATAATGATATTCTATACAATGATAAATCCCTCTTTAACAATAAAATGTTGCAGTCCTGTGGAATTTCCATACACACAATATAATGTCTCTCGATATAACGATAATTTTATTCGGTCCTTTAATTATCACTGTATCGATGTTTTACTGTACATCAAAAATGCATATAATTTAATAAATATACAAAAAAGTCACTTGCTGTCCACATCAGATTTTTTGAGTTAGTCATTATTAGACCTAAAACTTGATAAGGCTACCTTGCATTTATAAAGTGTAAATTCAGTGAGATATAATCCAATTAGACATTTTCATAGAAAAATATTGAGCATGTTCTCAAGTAAAACTACAAAGAAGTATTATTTTTTAAAGAAATGGTAAAGTCAATATACATTTTTAGAAAGTGAATATATCAACCTTTCAAGTATATTAGGCAAGTTGGAGTGTATAGGCTGATTATTTTACCAACTATGCGAAAAATTCCAGAGCTGGGGCTTGAACCCAGGACTACCGCTTAACGTGCAGGTGCTCTACCACTCACCATCCGTGGCGTAATGGAGTTGTCGCGAATTAATTGTTTCATCTGTTCCATCTGTGGTTTGCAGAGGAAGATGATAAATGCCAACGGTTCAAAAGCGAGAAATTTCATCTGGGAATCGTCCCAGAGTAACTCAGTGGTAGAGCACCCGCACGTTAAGCGGTAGTCCTGGGTTCGAGCCCCAGCTCTGGAATTTTTCGCATAGTTGGTAAAATAATCAGCCTATACACTCCAACTTGCCTAATAATGGTAAGTCAATTTTACAAAACTCACCTGGGCTTCATCTGCACCTTTTTTACTCTTTTTCTTTGTAGCTGCTGCTTTCCTATATTTATCATACTCTGTAAGTTCTGGACTTGACAGACCCTAAAATAAATAGAATTTAGATAAAATAGTATTAAGAATGAAAAATTTTTATTCAACAGTCACAAGAAAAGATAGCACTGAATTAAGCATACCCTCAAAAATTTCTGCATATCCTTATTATATTTCCTCATTAATTCCTGAACTCTTTTTGCATATTCATCTTTTTCTTGACTAGACATGCTTTTCCACAATTTGGCAATTTCAGTCATTCGGTTCTTTGGATCGACATGGGTTAGTTCACTAAGTTTTTCTGAAGAAAATAGGCCATAACCACTCCTGGAAGAATCAGAGACAATTAAACATGTAACTGTAGCAACTAGATAGAATTAATCATTTTTTTAAATAATCTATGAATAGGTACAAAGATGTCTCAGGCAGTTTGCATTAATATCATACCTTATCTGGAAGTTTATCAAAATTCTACATTTTAACTATATTAGATACTATTTCACAGAAATGGTGTCAATAAAAAATAAAAGAATCACAAGAAAGATTTTTTTAATTGCAAATTATCAGAACTAATAAAATATGAATTAATTTTAAGAAAAAATCATCATCAATATCATTATTATTATTTGTTAGTTCTGAGATATTTAAGTTAGATTTCTTAGCAAGTTACATGCAGAACAAAAATAAATTTAAATTTTAGTAATAAATACTGACATATGACATACATAACACTGAATAATTTTAATGCTCATAAATATTTCTAAGGAAAAGGAAAAATGTACAACTCTTCATATTCAGAAGTAATTCTTTACTAGTAAAAGCATTCTATTTATTTTCATTCCTTTTAATGCTTCTAAGTTTTATTATGGAGAAGGAAAAAAAAAAAAAATGAAAATTCTCATCTTTTAATTCTAGAGTTAGAGCAGTCATTTTGTCAAGACTAATGCAGTGCTTTCTGGACTATTTTATGAAAAAAACTGTGTGTGTGGGGGGGGGGGGGGGGGGATGCTAGTTTAGCCTATAAAAACTTCAAACAGTTCACTTAACGTTTAAATATAGTATCCATAGGCACAGAGTACCACATCATATGTTAACACAGGGTGATGTTTGATTTTTCTGTTTAGAATGAAAATATAAAACTTACTGTGGAGGCTTTCTTGGTTCTCCTTTGAACAATTTCTTTTTGCCAGGGGTTTCATGTTTGCTATAGAAAATAAATAAACTTAAAAAAAAGACATAATATAAGGAAGTAAGAATAACAAATTCAACACTGCATATGTTTATTAACCCTTTAATGTGGGGTAATCATGCCCAGAAACCACCTAATTCCAATGTAGTCACTTCTAGTCACAAAAAAAAATAATAATTTTAAATAGCTCCAATGCTGAAAACAGCCGTTTCCATCGCTCAAGTTTAACAACCAGCAGCATGCCAGTCGATCAAACAGCCAGGTTGCTGGTAGTTACATGGAGAGATGGCAATGGCTGCCCTTTGTATATCCAGTTGTTCTTCTATATTGGTGAAAAATGGTTGCACTTTAAAGAGTTAACAATATTGTTTACTAAATTTATTTCTTATTACTGCAGTAACTACTTAGTTGTCTTATAATATTTTAAAAATTGCTTTAAAGCAATTGCAAACAATTGATACATTTTTTATCGCAATAGCTTTGAACATACCTTTTAGTTACAGATACCTCATCATATGCCTTCTTTGCTTCCTCAGCTATCTTTTTATATTTTTCCTATTAAGAAGAAAAACAATAAAACAAAATAATTGGCATGTCAAATGAAATATGTAATATGTTGTTATATACATCCCAATTACATTAATAGTAATAATCTCACTCTTATTTAGTTTCACATGAATATGAAAATTATTTCATGTAACAGGTATGAAGATTTTGCATTGTTTCACTAAACCAGTGGTAATCATTGGGGGGGGGGGGATGGGATGATCTGGACAGTAATCTCAAAATAAACAAAACTGCAGAAAGATCTCTAATGAATGATAAAATTTAAGAGATTATTTTTTAAAACAAAATACATGGGCCATAATTTTATTAAAATAAGAGAAAAAAAATCAAAATCCATTAAAAAGTTTTAAAAAAAAAAGATTCTGCATAAAATAGTAAATATTGGTTAAAAAAAAAACAAATTTTATGCCAGTGTACATATATTGAAAAAGGTAAGCTCAACTTCTTTAGTTTATTGTTTAAGTGAATGTTTTGTTACAATACTTATATATTATTAATTTTATTATGTTACATTTCAAGTGCATTTAGAAAGCTCATAAAAGTAAAATTTCATCATATTACCCAAGAGGCTACTGTAATAGTAAAATATGAAAATATTACTCAGGTCAAACAGAACAGAAGAAAATAGGTAATACTCATTTAAAAGTGCAGTTATTTACTTTTTTCTTTTCTGGAAGATCGTTATATTCTTTTGCAAGCTTTTTCATGACATCTTGCTTGGATAAATCTGGATTTTTCTGTCTAGTAACAGCAAACTTCTCTTGTTGGAAGTAGAACATGGCCGACAGAGGCTTTTTTGGCCTTGCACCATCAATCGCTTCCATTTCAGAAATGTCATTACTTACAGTGTCAACTGTGACATGATTGACTACTTTCTTTTTGTTTGGAAGCTTCATTTCGCTTTCAAGAGCTTCTCGTTCTTTTTCTGGAAGATTGTTTAGGTAAGCTGCAAAATCCTCTTTGTATTTGGCAATAGCCTGCAAAATAAAGATGAAACAATACAGAAATGTAATACAAAAGAAAAAAAAATTGCTACAATTATAATCTGTCATGGCTTAGTAATGTTAAAAACATGAAATCGTTGTTTTGTTTTTATATTGAATAGTTTTCATAATTTCTATGCTCAATGAAGGAAGTAAAGATTTTGTCTGTGTTATGTTACATCAGTTATAGAATTTTGAAAAAAAAAAAAAAAAAATCAGATTTAAATAGAGCTAGGGGAAAAAAAATCTGCAGTTATGTGGGTATTAAGTACTTGATATGAAATATTTTAAAATTATAAAAAATTGTTCTTTGCCCTATACGGGAGATTCTAGCAAAACGGGACAAAAGTAGTCCTAGCTAATTTTCTACAGTTTTTTAAAAATTAGTTTTACAAGTTATTCATGAAGCTGAAGAAGTAATTTTTATAAAAAATGAAATTTATTGTGTATTATTTTACTTTACATTCTTAGAGTGGTAAGACTTTTTGTCATTTCGGTCACTATTACTGTCGTTTCTGTAGCATATGCATAATTTCTGTCACACCTGAGCTACAGAAAACAGTAAAGTAAAGAATGCCAAAGACAAAAAAAAAAAAAATTTAATTATTATTAGACATCAAATATATCATTTTGGATTAAAAGTAGTAAAAAGAAAAAATTCTTACCATCATAAAAGTGTGACAGAAATGATGCAAAATCAACAATTTTATTTTGTCTGGTTTTGTAAGAATTAACATACATGTACATGACTATTTGTGTGCCTCGAGAAAGCTTTGCTAGATATCAGCACAAATTCAAGCAATAATGCGATAAGCATTGAAATACAGATTTTCAATTCAAAAAGTTACTTACAAGTTGAGCCTGCTTATTTAAGCTCTCTCTTTCAGATTCAGATAGCTCTTTCCACATTCTGGAAATTTCTCCCATTTTGGCTTTAGAAGGAAAGTCTTTCAATTCACGTAACTTAATACGAGAAAATAAACTGTACCCTGAACTAAAAGGGAAAAAAGATAATTTAACTAGGTCGTCACATAACATCATAAATGCAGTTCATCATAGATAAAGCTTTAAAAACTAGGTAAAATCTCATACTCAAGTTTGCTTAACAGTTTATAAAAGTAAAGAAACTTACTTAGGAGGTCTTTCTGGCTTGCCGTCATACCTATCTTTAAGTTCTTTTTCAGCTTTACTCAAACCACCTTTAATTGGACCAGGATGAAAATCTGGATGTTCAGTGCGATACTTCTCAACCTCCAGCTGTAGAAGAAATAATTCTCAAAATATATAAGAAATACAATACATTGTTTTGAATCACAGAAACCCTAGCAGGGAAAAGCTGCTATAATTATGACCTAGATTTAAAATTGTATCATAATTTGTAGCTAATTATCTTCCGATTAACTAACACTGTCAAAGCTTGTTTTTACAAACACTTATGATTTTACAAACTAGCACCTAGTCTCAAATACATTACTCCCATAGACTATTTCATCCCTTGACTTTACGAGCTATTTAAGTGGTTCCTACGGGTTCATAAAAATGATCGTTGTCTGTATAAAAGATGAAAATTTATCTGGTGCACTATCTACAAAAAACTTTCTTGTAATCTTCAGTTTTTGCAATTAGAACAAACAACTCCAACTTTTAGCAAATAAAAGTACATAAGTTTTGCAGAAAAATTAAAAGTATTGAATGTTTTATGTATATTTAATATTATTGATATTCTTCTTTTCTTTTTAGTGAAAAGGTAAGTCTTTTTTCAATTTTCTTTTCTTTGCTCATATTAATGCCCCTTAACAGTAAAACTGCAATGTTAGAAGTAATATACATACTTTATATATACAGTATAGGACAGATTATCCAGAAGTACCCAAAATCCGGAATGGCCTCCAGTCTCTTTTTTTCTCGATCATCATAATGAAATAGGAAAAAAAAAAAAAAAAGATCTTTCAAAAATTTGTGACCGTTCCCACATTTTGCTTTAATAAATAAAAAAAAAAGGAGGGAAAAACACATTATTAAATTGTAGGAGTAACACAATTACGCTAGTATTTCATTATTTTCTTTACAACAGTCTGGAGCAAAGCAGATTGAGGAATGTACTTTGGTTGTGGGGTGAAAGAGCTCTCATCTCCTCTATCCTTGGGTGAAAGCGCAAATTTTTTCGCGGTCACGTCCGAAACATCGAATGCCGGATAAGTGAAAATTACGGATAGTTGAGTTTGTAATAAAGGAAAGAAATGTTGACTGGCAAAACTTGGGGGGGGGGGGGTTACGCACGTACATACAGATCTATTTTTATTCAGGTATTTTTTAAACAAAGTTTTTATTTTATGTGTTCGCATCCTTTGGAAGAATTATAAAAATAAAACAAGAGAATGATTTAAAAAAAAAAAAAAAAAAAAGAGTGTTGTTCTCTGCTTCCCACTTTTGCATTTCTGTTTATGAGATAACATAGTCGAATCTTTGGAATATCGAGCCTGAAAGTAGGTCACGACTCACTAGATTTAAATAACCTGTTACCAGCCTTTCTGCTCTTATTTCGGCACTTGTTTCTGGAATCATTAAGATTTAAATAAACAGAGCCAGCTGACTAAGTTGGTTTTTTTTCTCCCCATCCTCTCTTCTATACTAGCTACCGCAGCTGTAAAATATTCTGTTTTTGTTACATATCTGTCGTAATTTGAGAGCATATCCGGGGTTTTTTTTTCCTCCACCATAGGAGTTGATCCTTTTATAATAAGCTTCTACATATAAAATCAGTGAAAGAGAGGTACATGATGAAAAAATTCTGATTGATAGACTGATTAGTTCATTGAACGATGTCAGCAGCAGGGTTTTGCTACGGCGCAAGAAATAATAACAGTAACTTTAATTAAAGAAAAGGCGTTAAAAGAAAAAGCTAAATCAATGCGGCAAACAAAAATTACCGGGATATTTTGTAAAAAAAAATAATGTTGCGAAATAAATAATGTCCGATTTATGCGATCGTTTGTTTCTTGTGTAAAAGGAGAGCGAAAAAAAGCTTTAAAATGGGCACAGAGGGTGAAAAGTCTGGTTTTCTCACTGTGAAAATTGAAAAAAAGCCAAGGATATCCGAAATCCAGAATTGCCGCGGTCCCAACGATTCCAGATTTGAGACTTTATACTGTATTTTGTAAATCAGAAAAATTAACAGGAAAAAGGACCCAAAATCTGGAAAAACTTCGGTCCCGACCATTCTGGATAATCAGTCCTATACTGTATGTGTATATATATATATATATATGTATCAAATGGTCTTACGCCATCAGTTGGTAAAATGATTGACACCATACACCAGTCTTCTAGGTTGAATACTTTTATTTCCAAGTTCGGACAGAGGGAGTGAGTCAGGCCAGCGACCTTTGACTTAAGTGGCTATCTTTTCTTTTTAACCTGATCTCTAACAGCTCCCAAAAAGCCTCCGAAATTTTCTTGCTCTTGCTTAAATACTCCCCTAGTTACTATGCCAGTCGGCAGGGTGCAGCACGATCATGAAGGCGTTACTCTCAAATGTAATTAGTTGACTACATTGTCAGTCAAGCCATGAGAAATATTTGCTTAGTTAGGACTTCAAAAAGGGCGCAGCAGGAAAACCACAGAAAATGGCAAATACTGCTAATTCAACAACTTTCCTCCTTATCAAACTCCAAAAATCCTCTCTGAATGTTATATTTGCATGGCCGAGAAACTAAGTAACTTTACAGTAGCCTGAACTTTACAGTAAGAGTAACATAGATTAAAGAAGGTTTTATCAGATGACATTAAATTAAATTAGATTAAATTGGAAAAGGTTATTTTATTATTACATATATACAGGGTGTCCCAAAAATATTAACCGTAGCTTTCACTCGTTAAATATTAATCATAGACATACATAATAAAGTTATGCAAAACAACAGTACAGAATTCTATGAAAGTAATTAAAATTATTTGGGGATTAAACTTGGTTTTAAATCCAGAAAATCACACTATTCAGGTGACAAATGATAAAAAGCGAAAGAAAAGTATCCGAAATCAGGTTGGCAGGAGATTAATGAAAAATCAAGATACTCCTGTCTAAATCAGGAGAGTTGTCAACTGTGAAATTTTAATTGTTTTCATAATTTTTTTTACTTTTATTTGTAATTTGTTATGTATCAATATTTAAGGAATAGAAGATGAGGACAATGTGTTTGGGACACCCTTATATATATATTCATGTTTTGTTTTGTTTTTTAGGGGGGGGGCAGGGGATCTAAATAAAGAGTAGTTTCAAAACATAATACATAAGCATAATACTTATACAATGAAAGCGAACATAGGAGTATGTTTCTGATCAAAGCCTATGAGATTTTGGCTCTTGTGCAGATGACAAAAGATTTGTTATCTCATGATGCTTGATTTTATTTATGTAGAAAAAAGAAAATTTTGTTTGTATTGATATTTGCATACATTAATTTGTTTCTTTCAAATGAGAAAAGTGTCAGTGCAACAGATAAACAAAAGTACTGCATGCAAACTTAATTTTTGTGGAGCAATGATATGATTATGTGGCATTGCAAGCCAGTTTTGACCTAAGAGCCATAGGTTGAGGATTCCTGAGCAAGATATTAGTTAACATTTAAATAATTTAAGATGCTCACCACATATCGCTGTTTGTCTTGAATTGCTTTTTTAATCCACTTAACTTTTTTAGTGTCAGACAAACCATTCCACTGTTTTCTTAGTTTTTCCATAGCTTCGCGCCGATCAATCTGTAACAAAATTGAAACTTAAGCATACTTCCAAGAAATTTCACACATTCAGCACTGGTTTACCTTTAATCATGTTTATAAATTGCAAAATGAGTCACAATGATACTGATCCCCATTCTAAATTATTTGTAATGGTAGACACAAAAATAGACATCTTGAATATAAGTTTATTTCATATAAAAGTACACATATTAAATGCAAATGTTGCAAAATGATATGTGTACAGTAACAAAATGTCTTTTAAAAAAATGTAAGTTATAACGTGCATATTTACTTTGTCCAATTCAAAAATTTGAATACATATAACAATCAGAGCATTAAATTTTTCAATTAAAAAAAAAAAATATTCACATAAAAACATAAAATGTGAAATACAGTAAAATTTCATGGGACTGAAAATCAAATTTATAATTCTGAAAAGCTTAGTAAAATGAAATAATTTATTGTAACAAGATTTTGTTGAAGAACTTCTATTTGTACTTGAGAAATACTACATGAGTTAATATTGTTTTGCTTGTGTTGTTATGGCAAAGCTAAGCATGGGCATCTGCCCAAGATGGGGGATGCCTTCATCAGAGGACTTTCTAAGGCATATTCACAAAAAAATGAAAATTAGATTTACTGAGATAATTTGGTTGAAATTTTAATGCATAACAAAACACTTACAGAAAAAAAGGAATATTTTGACATCTGATTGAAAAAATATAACCACAGTTCACAAAATTTGAGATGGGAACATTTCACAGCATCAACTATCTCAACAGATGGTAGTAATATGCTGTATGCAAAACTTTTCTCGTCACCAATTAAGTTTAAAAATTTTAATAAACAAGCACTTTTGTTATTTTTGGCAAATCTTTCTCAAATTACATTTCAGACACCTTATTCTTAATCATAACAATATTGTTTTACAGATTTCACAACACAGTGCTCTAAAACAAGTCTTTTTCTCTCAAATAACAAAAATTGTTTGACAAAATATTGGCAAAGACACCAATCCGAACTGCTTGTGCAGACAATACTTGCAGTGGTAGAAAACTTCCGTTACAACCTAATAAATGTTTTTTTTTTTTTTTTTAAATATGATGGATATAACAATTACAATACTTCCTTTGCTTCGTACAAGGAAATAAAAATCAATTAGCAATGTATAAAAAGTTACCTGACTAAATTCAGGCTTCTTTAGTCGATCAGCAACAAATATGTTGAATGCCGTATGGGGCTTATCAGGACCTTCACTAGTAGCTGCCTGCTGTCTCATCTCTGGTGTAGGAAATTGCTCAGGATGACATTTTCTACAGAAAGATATATTTGTCATGACATTTTCCCCACATTAAAAACTTTACTGTCAATGGTCAAAGTAGTCCAAAGACTATGAAATAAATGTATACGAATCTTATGTTTTTTACAAATTCAGGGAACTGCCATGTTACAATTATTCTTGAAAAAACTGACACATGAAACAGCTCAGAGCAACTAAAAGTGTACGAAAGTAAAAAGTTTCTTTTGTAATACAACTCATATTTTACTATGAAGACTCTTTATTTTAACCCTTCATAATAAAAATTATATTTTGCCTAAATTTGTATTATAGAAATCATCCTGTGCATTGAAATACAATGATCTCTCACTTACTTGCGAGTGCTGGAGGGCTGTAAAAAAAACACGCATGAGATGCGCATAAACAAAAAACTACAAAAAGGAGCTTAAAAGTGAAATATCAATACATTGAACTACATCATAGTGTAACTAATATTGTGTATACACAGAAAAACGTAGGTAAGATAAATTTTAAAATGCAATTTTTAAAAAAATGAACTACACTACTTTTGAGAAACACAGAAAATGGAAATGGTAATGTACCCAAATTTTCTTTCACTCCTATTACTACTTTCTCATAAAACAATTGAAAATTGATGAAAAGAGTAAAATTCTTGAGATAAGTGACACCTGTCTAGCTTAAAAATCTACTTTTTGAACCAAAAACATTTCTTTTGTGATGTGCATTAAGTGCATAAATGACTGAGAATTATGATTGTCTTCCTGTATCCCCAGTCGGGGCCTCTGGGAAAATGTACATAAGTGAAAAATACCCATAAACGAGACAGCATATAAGCGAGAGATCATTGTACATTACAGTTAGACAGTATGGTGTAGTTCGGAAAAATCATATGATTTTGGTATATAAGTACAAATAAACTAATTATGCCAAGCACTTCAAAATTTTGAAATTGTCTCTTTACAAGTTGTACTACATACTGGAATAAATGATAAATCTGTATGTGTTTCAAAACTTTTAGAAAAAAATTCTTAAAAATTGGAAATTTTTGTAAAACATGTCACTCTTCGAAAAATCTTGCAGCTCAGATCCATGTTTAAGAACTTTTTCTGAAAATTTCACAAAAGCCACAGCTTTTTTGCTTATTGTAGTATGTAAAGCAGCTTACAAAGAACCATCTGGAATTTTTTGGAGACCATGGCGCTATTAGTTTATTTCAATTTGTGTACCAAGACTAAAAACAGAGTTTTTTTTCTTTGACATACTCCCTAAGATTTAGATCTGAGGGGTTTTCATCAAATAAAAGTTGATAAACCAAGCAATTCTTTGTTTGTCAGAATAGCATAGAAAAAAATGTATTCTGTTTGAAATTGAATCAATCCATTTTATATTACTGTTTTCATTTTATATCACTGTTAATCTGAAATAATCATATATTCTCTAAAATGAAAATTAAGGAGTAGCAAATACCAAAGCTGTTTTGTTTCTACTAGTAGGAATATGAACAAATGGTGAATAAAGATAGCGCTAGTTTGTTTAAATACATTTTTAAATCTCCATTGAATCAACAGAAAATATTGCTTAATTAACATGAATAGTTGTTTTATACATTTATTTATTTATTAGTGAATGATTTTTATTTTTAAAAGGAAAGTTTAAAAAAAAAAAGAGTGTTTTCAAAGAATATAAACAAAATGTCAAACATCACTCTTTGAAAAAAAAAAAAAAAAAAAAGCACTGCTGTCACCAGCTGATTCAAAACCTATATAAGAAATGGTCTTGCTGCCCTCTTGGATCCATTTTTGACTGATAATTGTAAGAAAGTCATTGCAACCATTTAACTATTATTTAGGAAGATTAAAAGAAACTGAATTACTTGAATTTTTCCAAATCTTGTTTATATTTTTCATTTTCTTTCTCATAAGCTTCTTTATATTTTTGCTGGAAAAGAAAATACAATTTTTTACAAAATATAATTAGTAAGGAGAAGAAAAATTCTGCCAACTTAGTCAATATGATTTCTGTGACACATGTTAATTAGAAAAATTATAGATTTAATCCCAAAGGATAATATATTAAGGCACAGAATCCTTAAATTGAATGAAAAAACATACTGAGACTACTTTTCTAGAGAGAGATTTTTTAAAGTCAACATAGAAATTTAAAAGTATCTGAATAACAGAAAAAAAAAAAAAAAATGTGTGTGTGCATGGTAGGGGGGTAAGAGGGTGGAAGATTGCTCACAACAATAAAGAAAAATAAGATTTTTTTTTAAATACAAGATTTTTTTATTATTATTTTAACTTTTAAATATTATAGTCATTTATTATAGCTCAAACAAATAAACTGGAATAAAAGAGTACTTTTTCAGCTCTTAAATAAATAAATATACATATATATTGAAATATTTTTTAGAAACATGGTGCATCCAAGAAGCAATGCAATTAAATTGGTATAATAAATATATGTAAAAAAGATGTCATGTTTCAAATTCTTTAAAGCAGTACTTCCCAGCCTTTTTATAGCTGTGGGCCAGCAAAAGAAAATATTTTGCAGATCAGCAACTACCAAAAATAATTAATGTTACATCAGAATGCATTTTATGTATCAAATCGAGTCTTATACAAGTACAATTTTCAGTTGGAATAATATATGTTGCTTATTATTTTTCAATAAAATTGATATACAGGATGTCCACCAATGTCAGGAGGCAAAAAAAGTATCATTAGTAGCCCCATTGACATAAAAGATCCCCAGTTTGGAAGCTATTTTCTTAATTTTAGTTGCCAAAGCAGTAGCATTCTTGTATGATTTTCTAGTTAAGAATTAAACGCACGTCATTTAGCTTCATTTAAGAAGTAATGAATAAAATTATAAATTAAAAAATGCCATTGGTTATAAACAGAGCATTTAAAGTGAGATTTAAAAACAAAATAGAATGTTTGATGAATGACCAATTGCAACTTTGAAAAGAAAATGAAGTTGACAAAAGCTGATTTTCAAGTTAGTCACCTGGAGTAAGGTACAAGTATCAAAAAACTTGAAAATAGTATGAAAATGATGCTTTTTATTCAAAAAAGTCACCCAAATTGCTTTATCTTTAAATTAGTAACAAAAGTTGCCTTTTTAGTCGCCGGTAGACAATCTGGATATAGACAGTAATAGTCTTGCAGACCAGCATTGGTCTTGCAAAATTGATGTACTAATTATGCGAAAAGTAAATAGAGGAGTCATAGCATAAAGGACACATTAATTGTTCAGCAGAGCATATAATTTATATTTCTTTTTCCTTTTAAAGAATGAAATGTTCTGCCATTGGTTATAAACAGACTGTGATGTACATCGCTTAAGCACTTGTTGGTACTATTATGTATTAAGCTATTAATTATGTTGCTGTGGCAATGCTTAATCTTAATTTTTATCTTTACTTGTGTGGCAACAGTTGTTCTTGTTTTTGTCATGTAGTAAGTGTTATAAACATGTAAGTTAATTTGTTCTAAAAAAAAAGCTATAATACTAAGTATAATTTAGTATTTAAAAAGTTACATTATGTTTGGCATGCATAACTTCAACACCCAAAACTGTTATTTTAAACCTCTTCCAGACCATTTTAAACAACTTCAACTATTTGGAAACTTGTGAAACGAAAAAGTGGAGTACAGAATTGCAAGTTTACAGAATCAATGGATGTTGTCAGCAAATATATCCTCATGTCAATATTGTGCAATGTGTGTGCCAGTAAGGCTTTTTCAGTTTGAATACTTTTCTCCATTGTACTGTGATATAACTCCTAATAGGAGGTCTATGAATTACAGATATCCTTATGGTCCCAGAGCTCGAAGGAAAGTGATTTTGAAATTATTGAAAAGCTATGAGTCCCCATTCACCTAAACCAACCAGCCCACACGTGCTACCATGTCTGGTAGAGCAGCATGCAAAGACCAACTGCAATACCTTTCGGAAAAACCAAGCACTTTTGAGTACAATTACATTAATATAAAACACATAATCAGAAGGGAAAAAACCTTTTTCTTGTCTGGAAGTTGTTGAAATTTCTGAGACAGCAACTTGGCAAGATCAGTCATTGACATTTCAGGATTGTCTTTACTGTATTTTTCTCTTTTTTCCAAGAAATATCGAAAGTAGGGAGTTAGTGGTTTCTTAGGCATTTCTGGATGTTTCTAAAAATAAAAACATGCTAATAAGATAATGTTAAATACAACATGGTTTAGAAATAAAGACTAAGAAAAATTCATTTGGAAACTTGACGTAAATCAATCAAACTAAACAAAATTTTAAAGAGTAAACTAAATACTGGGTACTCTTCACAAAGGTATGCTTATCACAGGGGCAATGTATACGCTTTCAAATGACCATTAGACTTGTATATCATCATTCATCCATAAACCATCAACTAAAATATTATATACCTGTTTTTTTGATGAACCATATGAAGACCATGGGCATTTTAACCATGCTTTGGCATCAGTAACCATATCAGTTAGAGTACGAAACCGACGAAGCTGTAGGGAGGGGAAAAAAACTAATTACTTTTAATGAAAAGATCTAAATAAAAAATTTCAGTCCAAGAATAAAACATTTTTATTTAAAAAAAAAAAAATCATTTTGTACAAATTCAATCGTAGCGAGATTAGGATAAGTTTTATGTCAGGCAGAAAATCCATTTATTAATTCACAACTTATTTCATATATCCCCTACCACCACCCATTCAAGAAAATTTCCTGGCTACGTCCATGCACTCTTCTCTTCCTACTGGAAAAAAAGAAAAACTTCTAAAGGAAGGTAAAGTTATCGAGATAGGCCTTAGCTTCCCTCGTAGTTACGGAAGTTTTTTAAAAATCTTAAATGAAAATTACTACACACATACAAAAATATGCTTTATACTCAATGCATTACAGCAGATTTATAGTAATTTTTAGGTATTACACAATAATGTTACTAAAAGTGTGTACAAACCTTTGTAACTATCTGCATCCATTTCTCTTTGCATTGTGCTGCTGTATATTGCCCAAATCTGACTTTTTCCCAATCCAGCTTATCGATGAGTGTTGTGTACTTCACATTATCATTTCGTGGCAGGCAAGCAGACAGATTTGTTATCAACTGGGCCAGCTCTTCAGGCGTCCAATTGAACACCAATACTAGTAAGAATCAAAAAGAAATAAAATTTATTATTAAATGAATAACATGCTGCATGCTAATTTTATGTTTTAAAAAGTTTTCTAATAACTCCTTTAAAAATTGGTTAGCTTCAATATCAATTCCTTACTAAGAAGGATATAATTCTGTGTTTGGGCTGGTTTCATAAATTTGCACATCCCATGGATTCATAAAGTTCCCCTGCAGAATTCTCAAAAGTTCCCATTCACGGTCCCCTGCAGAATTTTCTAGGTCACTTTTCAGCAGCATTACAAAATAATGAAATCACTAAAAAGTTTAACACAAAGGCATAAAAAAAGTTGTCAAATATGTCTAAAGTCTTAAAAAAATATCAAGAACTTAATAATTTTAAAGAAAACTGGACTTTTTTTAGGGGGGGGGGTGCATAAAATATGTTTCTAAAGATTCAGGAAAACCTAGTTGCTATAAAACAGAAACAAAACTTAAATGGTCCCTACTATGACTGAATGGATAAGACACTGGACGTGGCTGATGACTGAAGTGTGTAGGTCCTGGATTCTGGCCTATTGTGCGTCTGTCAATCGAACAGTCTGGATTTTGTGAGGCAGTTTTCTGCTGAGAAAAGCCAGCACAGCCAGCTGTCGTCAAAAAAGGGTCTCTAGATCTGTGGCACGCGATGAACGTTTCGATCGTTTGCCATCTTGCTGGTAGTTAAATTGAGCGATGGCAACAGCTGCCCTTTTTTCATCAGATGTCAGTGCTGTTAAAAATAATCGTGACAATTTTTTGACGGGAAATGACATGCCTAAAAAGTAAAGGAATCTCGTAGAGCTATGTCACCCGCAACTATTTTTATAGAAATCAAATCTATTCTTCGTGACTAGCAACAGTCAAAACGTCAGAGTTTGGTGTTCCCACAGCAGGAACATTGCGCGTTAAAGGGTTAAAACATTTTATTTACTATCCTTTTATTGATAACTTATTTTCACTTCTACCTTCCTTTTAAATTTTATTCTCTTATCTTTTTTCTTACACTTTTAGTTTTTGTTTTCTCACTTTCCTACCTGTGTGGAAGTTGGATGCAGCTGAAGAAGGGTGAACCCTTTGTACCACCCAAAATGTTAGTACTGTGCTACTTTTTATTTATGAGTGCATAAGTTAGTTTTTTGGTGATTTTAATGCTTAAACCTTTTTTTAACCCAAAAAAAAAAAAAAATTTCTTTCTGGTCTGCAATGCACAACACATTATTTAATGAACACCTGGGTTTGGCAGGAAATTTTTCAGTACTTTGTGCACATATATAATGTATGTTAAGTTAAAATTTATTTTTCATCAAATGAAAACACTCACCTTGTTGTGTCCCTTGGTTTTCCTTGTCATTGTTTTCATCACTCACTTTTCGAGTAACAGTCACAACTAAAGGAGAGGGGAGAGAAGAAAAAAGAAAGTCACAAAGGTTTTTCTAGAGATAAATTGGAATGAAAATTTTTTGTTATGGCTGATAAATTAAATAAAATAGGGTTGTGTGGGGCGATATTAAACAGGTAACATTCTTTACTCTTTGACTCAATCAAAATGAAATACTTTTAAATTTAGAAAAAAATATATTTTAAATCAGTGAACAATTTCAAATTCTATTTCTTCCATACTTGTACAAAATTTTAAATTGATTGTTCTCAGTTTTGATTCAATCGCAGGAAAATAAACATGCAATGTTTTATATTACAGTTGATGAGTTAAAATATTTCCGAGCATTATTTATTTATTACTACGCTGACTGCTTGTTAATTTTTTTCATCAGCACTAAATTATTTTATTAACTGTAAAACAGAAAACTAATAGAATGTCTACTTAAAAACATATCAAACAATTTGCCTTTAAAAGTACATTAGAAAACAAACTTACAGAATTTGGAATATTCCAAATAATATAACCAGTACATTAATGTTAAAAAAAAAAAAAAAAAAACTGAATACCTGCACTATATAAATAAAAGACAAACCACAAAATTAACTGGAGTACACCTTTCAACATTCATTCATTTTTTTGCCACCAGATGGTGCAACATGCCTGCTGTTCAACTTGCCACATTTAAATGGAAGAAATCTGTTTTACAAACTTAGGTATAGAGAATTTTTTTTTTTTTGGGGGGGGGGGCAAAAATTAGCTTTTTTTAGCCTATATAGAGTCCAATAATTTACCATAAGCTTAATGATTTGCTACTGCTCTGGTGCATCATTTACTAACTTAACTGAAAAGTTCTATAACTTTGATAGGTTAGCTGGTTGGGCCTCACATATACCACATTTCATCTCACCCTTTTTTTTTATCCTATGTTTAGCTTGCTGCGAATTTGGAAATAATGCAATGCAACTGAATATATTTTCTAATATTTCTTTCTTTCTTTTTTTAAATTATATATGTAAACTTTGCATACTGCCATGTTTATATTACAAGAGATTTAAATGCACTTTAAATTTTCTCAAGTAAAAATGATAATCTGATTATCAGTTTTAAAGTGATGAGGTTGGAATATTGCATCAGGTGTGTTATATCTAACATTTTTATTTTAATCAGGAAATTTGCATTATAATATGTAAGTTTTAATTGAATGATCTTCACATTTCTGTTATTTCAAACCTGTATTGTTAAATATTACCTTTAGATAATGTTATTTAACACAAAAATAAGGTGGACTTTATGATAACTATCAGACTTGCTTTTAACTTAATAATTAAATAGGTTTTTCTGACCTTTTTAAATGAGGATACCAAATGAGCTAGTATCAGAAATATGCAAATATCAAACCAAATTTATCATACTTCACAAAATAAATGCAATGCATACTGCAGTTTAAAAAATATTTATTATTATATATTTTTTAATTTTATGGCTCAATTGAAATTCTTTTTTTTTAAATGGGTACTTACATATTATCCCAGCAGTCATTCCTGCCAAATTATTTTTTCGTGAAATGTGCTGGCAAACTGTTGCCAATCGTATTCGGAACCATCAATAATTTAATGTGTCCAGGCCAATCTTGGCAAAAACATTGCTTGTCTTAGCAGACTGCCGGGATAATACATGAGAACCCAAAAATGTAATGATTTTATTTTTCATAATGATGAAATTAAAAGGCAAAAAACTTTCCCCTTAATTTTTGGCTTTTAACCAGGGTTAGCAAGTTTTTGACGATGGTTTTATCTGTCATGTCAAAAAGCCCTTTTTGACATAGTAATTGACAACAAGTGTAAAACTTTTTTTTTTTGCAATAAAATTGCATATTACAAATTTCCTCATTTCTTACTTTAGCACTTGAGTAAACTTCTGGACAATTTTAGGCAATACAAACTAGATATTTTGTTCAAAATTTCCATGCATAATTTTGGTTTAGCAAGCTGCTTAAAATACAAAATAATAATAATAATAAGCTACAACTATAACTATGCAATTAAATATATATGTACATATGAATAATAACGATAAATCAAAAGATTAAGAGTCATAAATTTACTGTGCTTGTTCTGAATAAATGTAGAACCTGATTATCACACTTGCATTTGGATCAGTGTCCAGGGCACACATGCAGAAGCAGGCCAAAACATTGAGTTCAGAGATATGTATAGGGGCACAAAGTTTTAAAAGTGCCAAGGGCATAAAAATGTTATCTGGCCCAGAATAAATGAATTTAATATAAAATGAAAAGTATTAGAAGAAAATATTGGTGTTGATATTAACCAATCATTATTCTGATTGCAAATTATAATTAATTTACTTACCAGTGAATATTTATATTGTAGTATGATACAGAATAGTAGTTAGTTGTATTAGTAATGGATTATATTTATACAGAAAAACAAATATTTATATCCCCACCCACAAAATTACAGTAATCTGTTAGTACAGTGATAACTGTTTTTAATTCTTAAAAAATAAACTTAATCATAACCATATTGGATAAAGAGCAAATTGAAATTTTGGGGCATTGCAAAGTTATAACTTTTCTTCAAGTGTTGTGGGATTACAGTCAATTATCTACACATGGGATCTCAGTCAAAGGGTAGGGGTGCCCTCTGTGGAGGTCTTCCTAAGGGGTCCTAACTCATATTTATGCTGTATCAGAGGAAACCACAGAAAACTGTGATCGGTTAGGTCAGTGGACACGACCTGGTTTTGAAAAGGCACCTTCTGTCTCCCAGTTCCGAGTGTTATGCACTCGGGCACTTTCCTGTAAGAAGCTCCATGAAGGCAATATTGCATATTTTAAGCTGTTTTTGGTACATAAAACTATGCTTGTTTAAATACAAAATATAAATACTTAGCAATAAAAAAATATGAATAGACTTGATAATGATTAAACTTATTTCATCATAACCAGTAGAGGATCCAGGGGAGGGGCTAGGGGGCTTCAGCCCCCCCCCAAAAGAGATTGCTCAAGGGTAACATTCTGCTTTATTATACACTTTAAATAGCTAAAATGATCATTTTTTATTACTTAGCCCATCCCAAAAGCCTAATACATTGATTTAGACTAAAATTTTGATTTATAGTACATTTTAATTGGGTGAAATAAGCTTTTTTCAAAATTTAGCCCCTCCCAAAAAAAAATTCTGGATCCACCACTGATCATAACTAACAAAAATTGCTGTACAGCTGTGCCTTAACTAGCAAAAGATAAATATATGAAAAGAAATTTTAACATGTGTAAAATGATTGCATGAGAATTAAAATTTTGTCTTTTGAAATAAAAATATTTTTTACATTTTTAAAAAATAGGCCCCTAAATGCGTGGGCTCAGGGCAAGTGTCCCCTTTGCCCTGCTGATAAACAGGGCTTGCCTACATACAATGGGTGCGAGGGAGGGAATTTAAAAATAAAAAAAGAACCGTACCCGACCCCCCCTGAAAAACTCATCTAATGATCTCTATATTAAATATTTCCTGCATCCAAGACGGCACCGCTTACGTCACCAGCGGGGAGAGGCAGGCTACCCCAGCGAGCGCCTTATCGCCGGGTATGCACGGGGCGCCGAACGAAGCGAGCGAGAGGCGATCGATGGCCCTTTTCTGCAACCCCGCGGAACCGGTCCGCCCGCCACGGCCGGGTCGATTGCGGGGCGGCCCCCCGGACGTCGCCCGTTGCAAGCTGCCCGGCAACCTCCGGGACGCGAGACCGCCAATAGGGAGACGCCAGCCTTGCAACGCCATGGCCGGGAGAAGGCGATGTCTTTGTCTGGCCTAGGAAAGCCAGCAGCCATCCCTGCTGCCCCTTGGATCGGGTGGGTCTTTCGATGGAATAATTCTACGGAAAGGCTCAGGTAGGATCGACAAAATAAAGAATTTGTGGAAAAGGATTGCAGAGGATTCTGGGGGGGCAGAGAAAGAGAAATCAGAATGTTCTGACGAGGAACATTTAGGCAATCGAAAAATCAATTCCTAGAGAACGGAGAATTTTTTCGTATCATCACACGCATTGACACGTGCGATTTACACGATTTTAAGTCGGTAAATGTCACGATTATTCAGCGCGAGCCACGCGCTTATAAACAAAAGCCCTTTCAGGCTTAATAACAGCGATCAGCTCGGATCTAAAAGAGATAGGTTTATTTATTTTTTTTTTCTATTTTTAAGAGATAAATAACAGCACAGTACCTTCGTTCTCTTTCTTGCTCTTGGATTTGCTCGAGGACGATTCGGAGATCTTTGATTTCTTGGACGCAGGTGTTTGGACGAGATCCGACGCCTGTACCAGCCCGTTGGCAATCGGTTCAGAGGCGGCGGCAGGTCTCTTGGACGCCTTGCGGCGAGGAGAGTTCCCCGTGGTCGCCATTTTCGCGGCAGAGTCCGGCAAGAAAGATCGGGGGATGGGAAAGGCGGACGCGCGACAAACTGCCACACGATCAAAAATCAGCAGATTTCAGTACCCAAGATGCAAGCACGTGCAGGGGTGGACACAGCAATCAAAACTCGTGAAGAAGTGTGCACACGGTCCAGAAAGGTCGACGAACAGCTCCGTCTGTCTCGCTCGCTGCAGCTCACTCGTTCCGACTGAAGGTAATCAATGGACGCCAAAGGGCCCGTACGCGCTTGCGCCGTGCCGGGGACCACTCACAGTGCACCGCTCGCCTGTTTCTTTCCCCGTTCCCTGTGCTGCACGGAGCTGCTGTGTAGAAGAGGATTTTCTCGGCAGACTCCAAATAAATTGGGCAGGTGTGCTCCGGCTGGGTAGTTGTTTTCCTCGCGGTCTCTCTCCGCAAGCTTTTCGGCTTGAAGTGTGATTGTTTAATAAACTATTTTTCACGCACAAGTACAATTGATTGTATTCGTTCTAGAAATTATTTTTGAAATATTAATACTGCAAGCACTGCCATATTACCGGCCCAAAAATCTTGCATTTTTATAATTTACAATGAAATTACAAGGGAGAGAAATATTTCAAAAGAATTTTTAGTTATAAAACATGAAAAGTGAAAGTAATTCAAACTTAGATTTCTCTCTCTCTCTCCCTAAAATAATTTAAACTTCTTTTCAATTATTCGAAATGCTCTATAGTCGGTATAGCATACCAACATGTCAGAAAATAACCAACCACATTTTCTAAACAGTATTTTTAATATTAAAAAAATAGCAATATTTTGAATTATTTGTGTGAATTAGTTGTTATTTAAAAAAATTAATGTTTACAAAAAGTGGCTGTATTCCGTTCATGTTGGGAACTGTGATATAGCATTTCGATGTAATGTTTATTTTTCAGAATAAAGCTTTTTTTTTTTTTTGAAGGGATCAGTTATTGCGTGGGGCCCAATTTTTTTCTTCTGCCCGGGGCCCACAGTTGTCTTGATCGGACTCTGACTGCAAGCTCTATTATTTGTGAGATTTCGAAAATCTAATTTAAGAGAGTTGTTCGAAGAAACAGAATCTCCCTCACGGTCATGGTGTTGGTACACAAATTAAAATAAACTAATTGCCTCAGAGACAAGCCCTGATCTTCCATTAGGTCAAGTCCCGGTGTCGCAGTTCTATGCAGTTCCCAATAGGGGGGGGGGGGGGGAGGAGGCTCAAAATTCGGTCCTCAAAAAGAATATATATATAGCTCTGTTCGAAAGAGAAGCTTTGTTCATAGTTCCAGGATTATTCCTAGAGTAGAAAGTACTCTTGAACAATCCTTTCTTTGGAGTCCTTAGTTTCCTTTTTCAGCATTGGATCATATTCTAAATTAATACTTTAATAACTAATACTTTTAGTTTATAAGTAATTAGTTCTTTAATTCCTTAGTTTACTGTAAAAAATCCTCCAGAAACATTCCCTGGAAATAATGACGAAAATTAGACTCACAAACACCATATAGAAAGTAAACATTTCCATCTGGGATAGGTTGGAAACTATACACAGGGGCGTAGCCACGGGGGGGCGGGTTAGGGGGGGTCATAACCCCCCCCCATGAGGAATTTTTTCCCATACAAAATGTATATTCTTCACTACATTGTCACACACACGTATACATATATATGAGTTCTAGTAGTCGTAACTCCCCCCCATGAAAAATTTCTGGCTACGCCCCTGCTATACACTGTTTAGTTTCCAACAGTAAATGTTGTACTGAAAACTTTACTGTTTCCTTTAAAGTGTCTCTTAATCGAATATTGCTCTCACGATTCGCTTATAAAACACACAATTCACTTAAAAATATTAAAAACCAGAACAGTAAAAAAGTCCAGGAATATTCCTAAAAAATAATAGGCAGCTGAAGTACCCTAAATTCCAGGGAAGTTACATTACTGAACTTTACAGAACAATTTACAGCTCAGTGGAACCTTCCTGAGTTATTCAGTAAAGTTCGTGGTATTTTCATGTAACGTTCCTTGGAATTCTAGGGCACTTCAAGTGTTCATTATTTACAAGGAAAGTTACTAGATATTTTTTACATTGTTTTAATTTGTTCACTATATATCGTCTCAAAAAATGCAGGCGCAGAGAGTCCCTATGCCTATTTCCAACCCGGAATGAATCTGATTGCGGCGCAATCGCTGATATTGCAACAGGACATTCAAACAGAACACAGGTCGCTTCCGCCGACTTAACCGTTCGGAGTTTTCCGTGTTTTGCTTCGAAACTTCGCGTAAATACGGGTTAGGACCCCTTAGAAAGTCCCCCACGGAGGGCAATCCCACCCCCGGCCTAGATCCCTAGTGTAGATAATTGGCCGTAAGCCGCATTTACATTTACATTTTTTTCCAAACAGAACCCACCTGGAAAAAACACTCAAAACACTGGTGTTAAACGATAAAGTAAATAAAAAACTTTGTAAAAAACACACATAAGATGTTAGGTAAGTAGATACGTACGTTTCGCCCAAAAATTGTTTTGGTCTTAGTCAGTCAAAGCCCTTCGTCACAAGGAACACAGGGAACTGAAAAGAGATGCTGCTTTAAGACCTCCTGCTTTAAGACCCACGTGCTTTAAAGACCTCCGCCCCCCCCCCACACCTACAATTAAAAAGTGTATAGACTGATAAGAATACTTCTCAAATTTTTAAAGAGAAAAACTAAACCATTTGTCAAAAATTAAATATTTTATGTTTTCGTTCTGATTTAGGAAAGGACACTCTGTATTCAGTGAAATTTTCAAACATATATAGAATGTATAGTTTTTTGGTTGTCACGTTGCAAAGAAACTGAAAGGAATAATTTATCTTTTTTTCGAAAAACGCTAAAAATTAAAAGTGTAACCTAGAGATAACCGATTTTATCTTTTTTAGACTCGAAAGAACTTTCCGAGGATGTAATGATAAAAACTGCCGACCAATAATTAAGCAGATACGAGCTGATATATGTGAGATAACACAATTTTTGGAAAAATAAATGGTTGATAGTTAAAAAAAAAAAAAACTATCGAAAAATTCAAAAGAGCAGTAGTCAGAGTCACCGGAATTACATATGCATGCTAATTTTCAGCTCGATCAGATGATAAGAAAGGGGTTAAAATTCATAAGCAAATTTTGAGCTGGAATGATATGCACAGTTAATTAAACACTTGAAAAAATAAATGATGACTAACTAAACTGTTTTTAACTAAAAAATATTTATGGCAACTATGTTATAATTACGGCCAGGGGCGTAGCCAGAAATTTTTCATGGGGGGGGGGTTACGACTACTACAACTCATATATATGTATGCGTGTGTGTGATAATGTAGTGAAGAATATGCATTTTGTATGGCAAAAAATTTCTCATGGGGGGTATGACCCCCTAACCGCCCCCCCCGTGGCTACGCCCCTGATTACGGCATGTATTTTATAGCCGCAGATTAAAATACTAAACATTGATAGGAAACGTACGGCAGAAGCTTGGAGCATATACATTTTCAATATAAAGTGGAATTTATTTTTAATTCAATAATATTTTTGTGTTTTAACTACTTAAAATAATGATTTCTTTCCCTTAATCGCTTCTAGTTTCTTTTTTTTTTTTTTCATTCTATTTAAAATATAGAATGAAATGCACTTTTTTTTTTTACATATATTTTATTCATACCGAATAAAAAAATTCCTAAAAATCGGTAAATCATGTTACGTATTCGGAACAAACTGTTTTTAAAAGAAAAATTTCTCCTCAATCCGATGATACAAATGCCGTTTCGCTGCGAGCGTAATTTCCGCCGTTATTACGAATTAGGTGAGCAAAAATCACATAAATCATAAAATTTTTAAAAATCTCGGTCAAATTTTGAAAAAATCGCTTTGAGGTGCACAACTTCATGTTTAGATCTTCCCGAGTACCAAATTTGGTGTTTCTAGGTGTAGCCGTTTGTCCGTAACGCCGCCGACACACACACAGACATCTTTTATAATAAGTAGAAATTAGTTCTTATGGTAGGAGCGGCATAACTCCCGCACAAAACCGTCGTCTCACCAGCAGAGCAATGTTTTAGAAAAAAATTCTTAAAAAATATTAATTATATATATATATATATATATATATATATACAGGGTGTCCAGCCTTAATGTGACCCAATAGCTAATTCCCGAACCATTCGGTTTAGATATGCACTTCCAATTTGAAAAATGTTTTAAAAAAGGTAAAGAATGTTTTTACGTGCTTTTCGAACCAAAAAACCCATTTAGAAAAAAATTACAAAAATTAAATTTTTATACGGTCCCCAGGTCCTATCACTTATATTTAGAAAAAGATGCAGTACACAAAAACAAAGTAAACACAAAAAGTTTCATTTTATTACGATAATAACTGACCAAGTTATGGAACTTTGAAAATCATACATTTCATCCATTTTCTCGGCCAATTTCAAGAAGCTAGTAAGGGACCGTCTCCAAAGTGAAATTAATTGGAACTCTGCCAGGAAACTTTCGCTCTTGCACGTCACTCTTATGTAAATCGTTTTTAAATTTAAAAGTACAATATTACGTTAATATTACAATAATTGAGTACTTAAGAAACAAAATTTATTTTGTGTACGTGTAAAACATAGATAAAATAAAATATTTTGGACGAAGAAAACTTTTCAAAAGCAGTTCCAAATACTTAGACTTATTTGCCTGCGGCTTCAGACTGATTTGCTGCGGTACTGATCATGGCAAACGTTAAAAATCTGTTGTGTAGTCGCTTGCAATTGCATACAGTCGTATTTTAATATTACGAATTCTAGTACAGGAGAATGAGATGTATACAAATGAAGAATACTGCGAAATAGTACTGTTGTATGGGCAGTGTAATCGAAATAACAGAGAGGCGGCAAGACTTTATGCCATTAAATTTCCCAGTCGAAGACATCTATCTTATTGTACAATTGCCCGTGCTGTTCAACGCTTGTATAGAACTGGGAGTTGTCATAGACGTAGTCCCTTGTCTCGTGCCACACCTTCAAGCTTGCGGATACCCGCTGAGGATGTTCTAGGATATGCCCTGGCTCATCCTGAAAGTAGTGTCCAGGATATTAGCAAGGCTTGTTCCTACTCAAAATCGACGGTGGGGATACATACGTACGGTGCATTTCCTTATCGTCCAGTCCTGGCGCAGGAGCTAATGCCTGGAGACCAGTTGTATACATCTCGTTCTCCCATACTAGAATTCGTAATATTAGAATACGGCTGTATGCAATTGCAAGCGACTACACAACAGATTTTTAACGTTCGCCATGATCAGTATCGCAGCAAATCAGTCTGAAGCCGCAGGCAAATAAGTCTATTTTTTTGGAACTGCTTTTGAAAAGTTTTCTTCGTCCAAAATATTTTATTTTATCTATGTTTTACACGTACACAGAATAAATTTTGTTTCTTAAGTACTCAATTATTGTAATATTAACGTAATGTATGTACTTTTAAATTTAAAAACGATTTACATAAGAGTGACGTGCAAGAGCGAAAGTTTCCTGGTAGAGTTCCAATTAATTTCACTTTGGAGACGGTCCCTTACTAGCTTCTTGAAATTGACCGAGAAAATGGATGAAATGTATGATTTTCAAAGTTCTATAACTTGGTCAGTTTTTATCGTAATAAAATGAAACTTTTTGTGTTTACTTTGTTTTTGTGTACTGCATCTTTTCCTAAATATAAGTGATAGGACCTGGGGACCGTATAAAAATTTAATTTTTGTAATTTTTTTCTAAATGGGTTTTTTGGTTCGAAAAGCACGTAAAAACATTCTTTACCCTTTTAAAACATTTTTTAAATTGGAAGTGCATATCTAAAATGAACGGTTCGGGAATTAGCTATTGGGTCACATTAAGGCTGGACACCCTGTATATATATATATACGTGTTTTGTATTCTACATTAAATAACGCGGCATGATTTATTTTATTGTATGCGTACTCGGGAATTTTTTACACAAATTCAAAAAAATGTGCGGCATAAGTTCCGGAGTTACTCTAAGCAACACACAATAAGCTTATACTTCTAGCTGTAATTCTCACAGTTCAACACGTCCCCCTTTTTATGTATTGGACATAAAATACTTAATTTTCATTCAGAAGGCAGAACTATTTTTCTCAAATAGATCGTATCGTATAGTTTCCCAGAGACATTTTGTCAGATCTTTAACACCACATTTTATTTGTTCAGCGGGAATAGCATCTGATCCTGCTGCTTTATTATTTTTCAGTTTATCAATAGCAGCTTGAGTCTCCCCAATGGTTGGAAAATCATAAGACTGACTCTCAGTCTCTTCAACTGTAAAATCAAAATTATTTGACACATCAGAGTTAAGCAAGTTGTTGAAATGCTCAACCCATCTATTTAAAATTTTATCTCTTTCATTAACAATAGTTGCATCTATATTCTTACGAAGAGTTATCCTAGGTTTAAAGTCCCTGCGCCCCTCATTAATGGCCCGTGAGAAGCAAGGGCGGATTAAAGGGGGGGGGCGGAGGGGGCGACCGCTCCCCCCACCTCCCGAAAAAAGAGAAATTAATGTAAAAGATCCTATTTTGCTTCTATAAAATGGATGTATATGTTAATCTTCCAACTAACCGCCCCCACCGACAGACTAACCGCCCCCCCGGCAAACTTTCAATAATCCGCCACTGGTAAGAAGGCTCTGCTTTCATGATTGGACCCAAGGCGTTCGACTTCGTTAAGTTGGGTCTCTCAGTAGTTCTCTTTTTTCTTTTATGTATTCTCTTCTCCTCTTTACGTGCATTTTTATAATCATCAACAGCTCTTCTTGTAAATTTTTTACTCAGCATAGTTTTATAAACTCTATTTTTATTTTCATTAGCAATTCTACACTCATCATCAAACCAATCAGCTCTTTTTCACCTTTCTTCTTTGCCGATCAGTGTGTTAACTATTGATAGTATGGAATTCTTAATTAATTGCCATTTTTTATTTAGCTCATATGCAATTATTTTCTCTTTTAGTTCATTTGACAGTTGATTTTGATAGTCTTTGTGGATTTTAGGATCTCTTAGCTTCCCACAAGTTAAGTTTTACAGAGACATTTTATTTTGCATTTCTAGCTAAAGGAATTCTTCCTCTAATTTTGCAGATCGCCAAGTAGTGATCGAATCTGCATTAGCTTCTCTTTAAGATTTCACATCTAGGAGGTTCGAAAAGTGTCTAGAGTCAATCACCAGATGGTCAATCTGGTTATTATAGAGTCCATCAGGAGATTTCCATGTTATTTTATGAATATCCTTACGTTGAAACATTGTGCTTCCAACCACCATACTGTGAGAGGCAGCAGAACTCATAAGCCTGTTACCATTATCATTTGAATCGGCATGCAAGCTGTGTTTTCCTGTAACTGATCTAAATTCCTCCTCACCACCAACTTTGGCATTAAAATCACCCATAATCATTTTTCTATCATGCCTAGGACAAGAACTCAAGAAATGATCAAGCTCATCATAAAAAGAATCCTTTCCATCATCACCTTTCTCCTCAGTTGGTGCATACACATTAATAATAGAATAATTAGTAAAGTTTCCTCTTAGTCGCAGTAAGCATAATCTTGGTGAAATGGCTCGAAAATCCATGACCAAATGACTGATTTTTTTGATCAGTATAAATTCAGTCCCATATAAATGTTTTGTTTCGTGACAGCTGTAAAAAAGAGTATGTCTTTTCTTCTCCAAAACTCCTGCCACTCCATCGTATTTCTTGGATTGCTAGTAAATCCAATCTATAAGAGTAAATCAGCGGAATCAGCAATTGCAGATTTTTACTCTGATAAAGTGTGCGTATGTTCCAGTACCCAAATCTTAGGTCCGTTGATCGTTTCCAAGTCAAAGTCCGTACGGACGGGGCGGTATTTACTTCTTTAGACTTCGCAACAGGATTTTTTTACAGGGTAGGTTCGTTAGCCATAGGCCCAACCCCCAACCTGGAGGGCCAGTTCCCTGATATAACTTTTTTCAAATCATAATAATTTAAACTGAAATTTTTTGAAAAAATCATGTCATTAAAATTGTTTTAATTAATTTGTATGCTGAATTTGAAAATGGAGTTTCTAGAATATTGAAAAAAAATTATCTGTGTGCATAATTTATTTTCCGGGGAGAGGTTTGGTCGATGGTGTTAAAATAATAGGCTATTACAAGTGTTCAATTACACTTAAAATAATTATATTTTCTTCCTTCTTGCCAGTGAAGCTCAATGAATTAACGCTGACTAACAATAAAAATCAATTATAGAGGCAATGATTTAGGTAATACTAGTTTATGATTGTTAACTAGCTTATTTTTAATACTTTTGTTTATTAAAATTTTGTTC
Source organism: Cheiracanthium punctorium (assembly GCA_038373885.1). Lineage (NCBI taxonomy): Eukaryota > Metazoa > Arthropoda > Arachnida > Araneae > Cheiracanthiidae > Cheiracanthium > Cheiracanthium punctorium. The sequence continues at coordinate 467,811 of JAWZYV010004965.1, forward strand.
GTTAAAAAATTTTTTTGTTCATTTTGTTCGTTAAAAATTTATAACTAAAATAAAAATTAAAAGCTAGTTACAAAAAATTCTTAAAATACAACCGACATTGTCAAAAGTTTTTTAGTTAAAATTTTTTCTGCAATAAAATTACCATTTAAATATTCTGAAGCTGTGAACTCTCAAATTATCGACAGCAAGAATATATTGTTTTTAATTTTATTTATTTTCATTTTTATCACCAACAGCAATTTTTTTATAATTTTGAAAATATCAACTTCAAAGTTTTGCATAAAATAATAATAATAATAATAGGGACAGTAAAACGGCTTTTGCGTCTTGTTGTAATTTGTTTCCTTAGTTCACACGAAATAATCATAACATTAATATTTTAAAAAAGTCATTTATAGTTTAAAATAAGCCACAATGGGTTGCATAGCAAGGAGAGGCTGCTGGAGCGGTCCAACCCGCACACGGCAAGCTGAAAACAAAGAACACCGGAAATAGGACAGAATGGTAGTAGATGTTCGAAGTTAACCCTTTAACGCGCAGTGTTCCCGCTCTGGGAACACCAAACTCTGACGTTTTGACTGTTGCCAGTCACGAAGAATAGATCTGATTTCTATAAAAATAGTTGCGGGTGACATAGCTCCACGAGAATCCCTTACTTTGTAGCATGTCATTTGCCGTTTAAAAAAAAATTATCACCATTATTTTTAACAGCACTGACATCTGCTGAAAAATGGAAGAATGCGAGAACAGCTGGATAGATGGCCCAATGCTGAAAAAAGGACAGCTGTTGCCATCGCTCGACTTAACTACCAGTAGGATGGCAACGACTGCCCTTTTTTCAGCATTGGGAAAGGGTTGCGCCTCAAAGGGATAAAGAGACTAGCCAACAACCTTTTGCTATGCCGCTGGTCTCAATATTAAATAGCGTTTCACCGTATCTTTCTATTCTAATAAAAAGTAACGGCCGCTGCTGTCGGCCCCACCTCCGCTGTCAGAAGCTTGTTCTGCTATCTCTTCCGAAACGGTGGGGATTTGAGTTTCGACGAAGATGTCTACTGATTCGGAAAATTCCGAGGAACCTGATAAGTTGACTTAAATTTCGAAAATCGAATTATTTTAGAAAATATTAATAAAAAACTGAAAATATAAGCATAATGGTTGCCAGGTTTGGCAATTTTTGCCAGCATAAAATTACTCATGCCTTTGCAACAAAGCAATTCCAAGTATGAAGAATCCCGTGAAATTGACAAATATGAAGTAAACATTACACCTATTTTACGCCAAAAAAAGTATATGAAATAAATAACTCAAAGTGTGTTACACAAAGTTGACGCTTTTCAAATAGTAAGTTCTCTTAGACAATAGGAGTTTAGAATTAGTGATTATTCGTTTTTCCAAAACAGAATAATTAATTGCACCTGATTTAAAAAGCGCCATCTTGGCATTAGGTATGATCTGGCAAAATGGTATCTCTCCATGCAGGGTGGATCTAAACCTCGAGTTCCAAAATGTTAGAACCCGCAGAATCTTCAAAATGAAAAATAATTAAAATGCAGATTATTTTAAAGCCGGTTAGGTTCAGCTTGGGTATTTGCTACCAGTAGAAATATTTGGCGGAGTTAACTATGCCATTAAAGCAGTTATAGTACAACACTGAATGTTTGCCAGCGCGACGAGATGATATATTTCGTGGTGCTAAATACGCCATCTGCAAAGGATAATGCATATGAATATATGGATAACGGTTTTCCCGATAACTTTACATGAGCAGTAATTATGAGTTATGAGCATGTGTAAATCACCAAATAACGAAAAGTCGCCATTGGTGGCCTATCCTATCTAATCCGTAGTTTATCAAAGAAAACATACGAAATATTGTTTTCTTAAAACAAATTATTAAATACGTATACGTAAGTCGCCAAATTATCAAAAATCGCCATGGGTGGCAAATACGCAAGGTGTCCCATAGGTTTTACATAATTAAAAATACAGTTGAGGCAGATGTTCTGATTTTATTACGCTCTAGTTCCTAATTAATATAACTTTTGAAAGGCAACATTAAATATCATTGTGTTTCTGAGGAGTGCAAATAATTTTTCCAGAGATTATATGCGGAATCCGCACTCCAGGTGTAGCTCAGGACCCGTACAACACGGATTCCTATAACCCGGAAAGTATCTACCGTGTTATAGGGGGCGTCCATTGCAGTGTGAGGTTTGAATTTTTATGTACCAATGAACATGCAAGAACCAAGCAGTGTAGCTCAGTAGCATTCCATCTGATCCAATCTTTGGGTTTTGCCTGTTGAAATTATGCCTTTTTTTTACGAATAAGCCATATTAGGGGCAAAATGGCTCATACGAAAAGCGAGCTTAGAGAGTCTAGGGGCCTTGCCCCCCTAGTGTTTTTTTAAAAAAAACTGCAAAGCATTTTACCTTTGAGGATTTACAGGTCTTGCCTCGAAGCAGTGGCGGCTCCTCCATTTGGGCACATGAGTACGTGAACCCCCAAAGGAAAAACTGAAGAATAAACACATTAACAAATTAAATTTTAAACAAATATTAAGCACACTTCTAAATTTATGTGAATTTAAAACGTGAGTTTTACTCTCCCCCCCTCCCTTCACTATTATTAAATAGGCTTATTACAGCTAACGCACTATAGTGTAGGTTACTACAGCACAGTCTTGAATCAATCGCAGGTGCGAAAGGAAAATTTTCTCTCTGAACCGCTCTCTGGGATCAGAAGCCGAGACAGCTGAGAAGAAGTACGGCACTGATGAAATCATTCCGTTCGCACATTTTCATTGTGCACACAGGTCCATATTTTTTGCGATATCGCTTCCGGATTTTCACTTGGTTTGTTACGTTCGGTTAGTTAATTAATTTTTATTTCATTTTCTTAATATTTTCTTTATTTCAATAATTTTTCACTCCATTACTTTTTTTTACAAACTGGTGTAAATAATTAACATGGGAATAAAAGACGTGTTTCGGAGCTAAAGCAATGGCATTTTTCAATACTATCCTTTGAAAAAAAAGTTGAAATAAGATGAATCAAGAAAGCACCTTTTCTAAAACTTATCTTGGTGAAAAAATGTAAGACGAAAGAAGACTTGTTTTCTTTCAGTTGCGTGCATTGTTTTCCTTTAACTGCTGGAAACGCAAATCTATTTTAATTTGCAAGGTGCGTGGTATCTGCATATTTAATTTTCGAAATTTGTTTTGTGAACCTCCTTTTAAATAACCCACGAGCCGCTGATGAGAACTATAGCACTATAGCACATACTCTAAATGCAACTTAACCCTTTAACGCGCAGTGTTCCCGCTCTGGGAACACCCAACTCTGACGTTTTGACTGTTGCCAGTCACGAAGAATAGATTTGATTTCTATAAAAATAGTTGCGGGTGACATAGCTCCACGAGAATCCTTTACTTGTTAGCACGTCATTTCCCGTAAAAATATTGCCACGATTATTTTTAACAGCACTGACATCTGCTGAAACATGTAAGAATGCGAGAACAGCTGGATGGATTGCCCAATGCGGAAAAAAGGGCAGCCGTTGCCATCGCTCGACTTAACTACCAGCAAGATGGCGGACGATCGGAACGTTCATTGCCACAGATCTAGAGACCCTTTTTTGACGACAGCTGGCTGTGCACACAGCCAGCCTTTTTTTACGCAGCTGGCTGTGCTCGCGCACAGCCAGCTGTCGTCAAAAAAGGGTCTCTAGATCTGTGGCACGCAATGAACGTTTCGATCGTCCGCCATCTTGCTGGTAGTTAAGTCGAGCGATGGCAACGGCTGCCCTTTTTTCAGCATTGGGAAAGGGTTGCGCCTCAAAGGGTTGAAACCTTCCAGCCACACACACACACACACACACACACACACACACACACAAAAAAAAAAAAAAAAAACGCATTTGAACTTACTTTATTTTTAATATTCTGTGATCGTAAAAAGCTTAATATTATTTGTTAGATACTATAGATGTAAATAGTCTAACCAAATAATGAACTAAATAACCTAATTTAATTCGCAGCAGGGCTCGAAATAAGTTTTGGCGACTACTAAAAATGCCGTGAGACTAGCCCAAATAGCCTCGATGTTCAATAGCTCCCGCGGCAAGTTTAGCTTTCAAGTTTTTAAAACCTTTTTATTTTGTTTTCTTCCATCCAACCTAAGATGTATATTAAGGTTACATATAAAATTACAGAATTGTTACAAGAAAAGTGAAGCCTTTTTATCTGTTTGTTCTTCTCATACTTTTACTAAAAGTAGTAACAAATACTCATACGTCTCCATATTAGAATCAGACTCATATACATGTTCTTTTAATTCTACCTTGTTGTTATGATATGTGTTCAGTTTTATTACCACTTTAATACTATTAATTTCTGACAAGGATTTTTGTCTACCAACCGGCGAAACAGTGAATTACTTTTCAAGGACTGCCAGATAGCGGTTAGGTTAGTTAAATGTCAAAAGTCTCCACGGTTGGCCATTTTTGACAATTTATTGCCAAGTTGGCGCCAAAAAATAAATCTCTACAACTGGACCAAGTTTGGCAATATCTTCTACATTTGACGAGATTTTCTTCCAAACCCAACTGTTTATCCTACTGTATAGTTACGCTGAGCACTAACTCACTGATTCTTTAACGGCTCCGGATACCCACTCCAGGATAAAGCCTTTACCACCATTACAGCAAAAAGATTAAAAAGTTAAGCACAAAATGCCTAGTAACATCCACACCGTTTGTACGATCTGCTTGAAATTTTTCATAATTATTTATAAAAATATAGATTTCAATCTGCGCTACTTTAAAAATCTGACAATCTATACCCGTTCCCTAATTTTAAAGAGATTTTTTCTCTACTTTCCACTCCATTTTATTTCCGAGAGTAAAAAAAGTGAGTCATCTGCATGACAAAATCAGCTCTCGAAATTGATATGAAGTCCTATTGAAGGCACGGTCATCAGGCTTTAAAGAAAAAATTGCAATCGCAAATCGTCTAAAATAGCTTTTTTAGATTGCAGAGTATTATTTTTATTTTTGCCTTAAAATGATCGTCTGCATGAAGCATTGATATAAGAGGGGCTGTGTACACAAAACGAAATGGTTCGAATGCGAAAAGTTTCCGCGCGTTTCCAGAAGAGTATTAAATTCCATTTGGGTCTATAATTGAATATGAAGTTATTTATTTTAGTTGGACGAGGATTAAATATATTGAGTGAAGACTTATTTACGTCAAATGTTTTTTCTAGCGGCTGTTGTAATTGCCGCCCCAACGGGCTTTGACTTGTAGTTATAAAGGTGAAGTATTGTTAGAATATGTCTGACAAAGACTGTAAAACAAGTTTTAATTGGCGATTTTAATATAAATTTTCATTCCAAAGAAGTTTTATGGAAGAAGGAAGACAAATACGGGACACATGGATTATGATGCAATATCTAACGAAATGAAAATAGGATGACAAATAGGGCCTACACATTGATTATGATAATCTTAACATAAAGCACTTCAGTGCGTATTTAAAATATGACAATGTTTTAGATTTTCTTTTCCCTTTTTAAAATTTTTGAAATCTTTCACAAACCAACTTATTACGCATCTTCGACCCTATTAACCCTTCCTCTATGATATTAACCCTTTCTAAATTGATTTATCTGTGAATTAAATAAGTTTTCTTTTGCTAATGGATACTGAATTTGTAACTAAAAAGGAAATATCAAATCTGATTATTAAATTTTCGAGGAATTTTTTTTTAATGTACAAATTAAAACTCCATACTGTACGACAATAAGGGATTTTTGTGTCCTCAGTTGCGGACTCCGAGTCTAAAATGGTTAATCTAAAGTTTTTTTTTTTTTCTTTCTTTCTAATGGCCGGGTCAACGGCCTACTTGTATTAGACTTGATCTCTGTGAGGGCAGGAGATGTTAGTCATTTCATTATTGGGGTACCAAATAGGCGGACCAACGTTGCCCCTATGGGTGAGTCTCCAAATTTTGAATCAATTCCAGATGAGAGACCTAGCACTTGGATTGACATCCCCAGAGGTATCGTTTGAACAAAAAGGACATGGAGCCACGACAGATTTTACGGGCACCAGCTTTCCCTTAAGCGTACACGGTCCACAGCAGACTCGGTCGAGAGAGGAGTTCACCCTCCCAAGCACTGGCCATTCCTGTGCTGCTTCACTTTCGGTGTTCTAATGGGATCCGAGTTTGATCGACCGATTTGCTGCCGCATTAATCTAAAAGTTGAAAATAATTTTTCAGTTGATACTAAATGAGCTGCGATAACTAGTCGGCCAATTCAAAAAGTTATAAAATCTTTAATATTCTAATTCGTAGAACATTTTTTTTCCAAAATACTCTTTATTATGTCATCCATAAACATTGATGATGGGTAAATTTGTTTATTTTTAATTCCGAAAGTTTAGAAAAAGAAAAAACTTAGGAAATTCGATATACTGCGTTTTTATACGACCATCCATTGGTAGTCGCTTGAACTTGGTTGTATTATTGACGGAAACAATGATGACAACCGCTGCTCTTTCATTTCACTGGTAATGTTTAATCACTACAGCATAGTAATTATGAAGAAACATTGGGTTTATTCGAATCAAAGTAAATTATTGAAACATTCCCAATTTTAACTTCCATCGTCAAAGATTCCATTTTAATAAAAGGTGCTGACAGTTTTACCACAGACTTAGGAGTGCGTTACAGTTTTCCTAACCTATAAGGGGCGCCCCTGAGTATCTGGCGCCAGTGTGTGCCGCATACATAGGCGGCGCGGCCCCGGATGAGAGGAGTTTTAATCCTATCCTACTAATATTATAAATGTCAATGTTTGTATGTATGTTTGTTACTCTTTCACGCTGAAACGGTGTGATGGATTTAGATGAAATTTGGAATAAAGACTGTTAAAGTCTTGGATTAACAAACAGGCTACTTTTCATCGCGCGAAAAAAAATACTGTTTCTATAATATACAAAAAAAAACTATCTTTTATCCCCCCCAAAAATGGAATACAATTGAGATTTTTTTTACAAACCGTCAATAGATGGCGCAGATTTATAGAATACGCAGTTTTTAATAAATAAAATCCCCTGAATAAGTTTTTCCTTCTGACGTGGATTTATAAGCGGACTACGGGCCAAGCACACAAATCCGAAATACATGTTACACAAGCAAACAAACAAAAAATAAGTTATTGAAACTTTCATTCAGTTCGAATTATGCATTTTTCTGCGCGTCTTTTCCCCCTTCTATTTCTAATAGAAGGGGGAAAAGATAAAGTATTACATCCAGAAAAAGGATGTTAGAAATATCAATTTAAATTTTGTTTATCACACTCATGAATAATGATACACTTTCCAACTCAGTGGAATAAGGAAAGAAAATAGGGAAGACGCATGGAAATGATACGCTTTCAATATATAGCACTTTAGTGCGTAGTTAAAATCTGAAAGTATTTCAGATTTTCTTACTTTTTTTTCCCTTTCCGTTTGTTGATAACGGCCGATATATCTAGAAGCTCTTCAGAATTAATATAGGACGAAAATAATTTGTACCTTTTTGTAGGTTTTTATCATTAAATCTTCTTATTTTTGTAACCAGGGGCGGCCCGACACGGTAAGGAAGGTAATCATCGCATCGGGATGCCGGCTTCGAAGGAGTGTCATGTTGAACTCAAAAACTAAGTAGAGCATAAAAGGGGGCGTCTTTTTTACGTTAGCAGGGGGCACCACTTATCCTAGGGCCGCCCCTGTTTTTAACCATCTTAATTTTAAATTTCATTCAGAATCTGTGATATTTCAGTGCCAAGGAAGCCGGTGAAAAACATAAGATTTATGAAGATGGCGACCAACTGGTCGCCGGAGGCGGCTAGTGAGTAAGTAATAAATGACCTTCAACAGCGTTCGAGACTTTTCCCTTGGACTTACTAAAATCCCCTCTTTTTGGCTGGACATGGGCAGCGTCTAGGCCATAGACAATGGCCTAGACCGTGGCTGACGAAATAGACTGGCTCCGGTGGTGAAATATCACGTGACCTTGTGCGGGTGAAGTTCCAATTTTCAATCGCGGTAGTTGCTTTTTAAACAAAACTATTCCGGAATGTAGTCTTTATGTTTTTACCCAGACTGCACAGAAAATTTGCATCAAATTTGCAGTAAGCTTGATTTATCAAGTCAATAAACTTGTATTAAGCTTGATATTTCAAGCGTGTAAGCTTAATGCAAGTCAACATCAAGTCTTCAAGTTTACACTTGTCCAACTTGCATTAAGTTTGACATAGCAATCTTGATTCAAACTTACTAAGCCATCTAAAAATGTTCAAAATCTATTTTTTTTTTATACACACCAAAACAAATCTGGTTTTTTGAATTGTCTTATGATATCAATTTTGTAGTGTATCTGTATGTTATTTTGAAGAATTTCAATATTTGAAAATATAGAATATTTTTTTTAATTCTATGGTCAAGTACATTTATGATTCATGATTAAATTATTTGTTTTGCGGTGTAATGGAGAACTATATTTTTTCTTTTCTGAACAAGGAAATAATGAATTAACCAATTATCCAAATTAATCCAATTAATTATCCAAATCAAGCAGTAATCAAGTTCTACTCAAGCTTGACAGCTCAAATGACTTAAATTCGGCGGGAAAATGCTGACTCATTTCTTTGTAATCTCCAAGCTTGCTGCAAGCTTAAAATGAATTGAACTGTCAAGCTTGTAATTAATACATCAAATTCACAGAAATGCCAAGCCTGATTTAAGCTTATGTGCTGGCTGGGTAATCTTTGTGCATTTGTCGTGCTGTGTATTTTTATTTCTTAGAAAAAGATGTTATTTAATTGTGTTTTCTACAATTTACATTTGAAAACTAGGGATGGACGCGAGACGGCATTTTGCGAGACGAGACAGAGATTTACAGCTTTTTTAAGAGACGAGACAAACATTTTTAACATTACGATATAGGGATTTTTGCGAGACGAGACAAAGCTTTTCGACTGCTTTGCGAGACTCCCATTTTTCGTCTCGCGTCCATCCCTATTGAAAACTGTGTTCATTTAAAACATTCATCTACTTTGAAATTGCCTCGTATCTGCAGTGTTTATGGATGTCGATCGAACCCAGACAGCACATAAGCTCAAATCAAGCTTGACATTTCTTTGAATTTGACTTATTAATACAAGCTTCGCAGTTCAATTCATTTTAAGCTTGCAGCAAGCTTGGAGAAGTCATTTGAACTGCCAAGCTTGAATACAACTTGATTGCTGCATGATTTGGAAAGCCACATACACATAACAAATAATTTATCATCAGTCATAAATGTACTTGATCATAAAATTAAAAAAAAAGATTCTATATTTCCAAATATGGAAATTCTTCAAAATAAAATACAATTATACAACGAAATTGATTTCAAAATCACTCGTTTGTCTCGATTTTGGCCAGTATTGCCCAACATGAGTGTCGCGATATTGAAAGTTTTAAAACGTGTCCTGCTTTTAAGTTTATATTATGCTTATTTCTCTATTAGTAGAGTCTATAAATCACATATAACATTATTTTAATTTTGATTCATCCCATGGAAAAATAAAAGAAACAGACCGGCATCGGGCACTGATCGATCTCTCCAGAAAACGGCTTGACAACCATAACAGTCACTTCAAACTTTAGTCATGCCACCTCGAGTCAGGTTGGCATGGTGGTTAGCACGCTGGCTTCCCAGACCTTAGGTCACGAGATCGATCGCGGACGCTAGACGGAAACAAGTTAAAATATCTGAGGTTTCAGCATAGAGGGGAAAATGCGTGGAAAAATAAAATATATGGGGCGAGTTCGCCGACGGGCGCCCTGTGTATTTAAGAATTTTTTTTTGGGGGGGGGGAACTTTTTAAGCTTGAAATTAAGCTTGCTATGTCAAGCTTAATGCAAGCTGGTAACGTGTAAACTTGAACACTTGATTCAAGCTTGCATTAAGCTTACACGCTCTTGAAATTTTCAAGCTTAATTCAACTTTATTGACTTGATAAATCAAGCTTGCTGTGCTGTCTGGGAATTACAGAGGCTGTCACATACATTCGGTTTGCCAAAAGGTCCAGAACTAAAACAAAAATGGCTAAGAGCCATCCGCAGTAACACTTTTGAAATCGACCTCAATATGCTTTAAATATTTCCACGAAAATGAAATTATTCGTGTTGACAAGGTAATCTACAAAGATGAGATGAAAGAGTATCCAAATTAAAGACCAGAACTTTCTGAAAATTCTGTACTTAGCATTTTCCCGAATACTCCCAAATGCTTAATAAACAGTAGCAATTGTTGCAGACAACTAGTTTCGAGGATCACGCCTCTAATCTGAAGAGAAATACATTATCCTGTTTAGTTGACATTTGCGATTGCCCTGAAGAAAATATGGACAGGGGCGTAGCCACGGGGGGGGGGTTAGGGGTATCATAACCCCCCCCCCATGAGGAATTTTTTGCCATGCAAAATGATTTTTCTTCACTACATTATCACACACACGTATACATATATATGAGTTGTAGTAGTCGTAACCCCCCCCCCCATGAAAAATTTCTGGCTACGCCCCTGAATATGGATAATTATCAGAAACAATGGATGTACATAAAGGATAGCACTAAAGTAACTATTTGTTTTGTAAATTTTAATGATAATCCGTCATATGTACAGCTGCGGAAAAAAAAGTCCCACTTGCTCTTTATTTCGCCTTCATTCGTCGTACAGCAAAGTTATATATACCATTCGTATGCAAATAACGCATACGTTAATTTACTATTAGTTTAATTTGCATCAGGGGCCGTCTTCATATTTAATTCTGCATCAACTTCGTTTTTCTCAATGGCAACCCCATATTTTGACTTTATTAAACGAAAGAAAACCTTCAAATTACCCTAAATATTAATTTTCACCAATTTTCTACTATAATTTCCGGAGATATTGCGAATTCATTTTTGCGCGTTTTTAAGGGACTTTCTGCAAATTGAAAAACGCTATTTGTAGGTTCCGAACGTTTCGCCTTTCATCAATTTCGCTCGCGAGAGTTAAAATAAATTAATATTATTTTCAAGGAAATTATTGTTTCCATCTCTCTTAAAGTTTTTTGTACTGAGAATATCAAGGGTAAAATAGAATATTTAGTCTGTGGTCCAAATGACCCGTGAGTTCATAACTTCCTTGGTTCGTACACATGATTTAAGGGGAAAATGCAAAATGACTGCTCACGATTTTGAAAATCTTTGTAATTTTGAAATTGTTATTGAGTATTTCCGTTGATGGTTCTCTTAGACAGGTGAAATGTTGGCAGGAGTTAGAGGCTGCTCTCTGCTCTTCTGACTACAAGCTTGAATATTACTCAGCTATGGTCGAACTTGAAGAATGATTTCCTGATAGAAAATTTATTTGTTTGAATTTCATGTAAAAAACGCAATTACTTTTTTGCCGACCCAATATTATCACCGTGTTTGTAATTTCACTTTCTTCATTTAATACTATCGTCTACAATGTGCAATATTCTTAAGACTTTTGGCAGTATTTTAATTTATAGTTAGATGAAAATTTAGACAGAAAAACGTGATTTTGAATGTTTGATAAAGTATGGGGAAGTCCAAAGACCTAATGTTTCCGATATTAAAAAAGGTCACATTCACGTCTGGAAAGTTGAGGATGTTAGTTTTTCAGAAATAGGACGTTGTATTAGAAGACATACATCTACTGCATCTAATTCTATAGCTGGAAAATATTTTATTTGGTGGGATATGGTAGCGGACGCAACAATACACGCTTTATAGAATCCCTATCAAACTGTAAAAACCTCTAATTATTTGCTTCAAAATTTGATATTTTTAATACTGGTATCTTTTACTGTGTTTTTGCACAAAATAAATCTAATTTACGTTAATTTTATGCAATTTTCAAAAAATTTTCACTTAATAAATTTATATATGGTCCCTTAACTCATGAAAATAACATATTTTATTTAATATAAATTAAACTACTGAACGTAAAAATTTGAAATTTTGCACAGCCATGTAATATTACTTTCTGCATCTATTTCCATCGAAATTTGGCTAGGTCGCTATTCATAATTTTTTTGAATATTAATTTAATAATTCATAATTCATATTCATAATTTATAAAAAATCACAATAACATTAAATTATGTTTGGGTCGTTTAGTTCTAATAGTACGAATAAAAATCAGCTTCTTACTACCAATATTATATGAGATATGAATTGAAGTATGAAAAAATATTTTAACATAGGGGGAGGGGGATTTTGGGTGCTCATAACTCATTTATTTTCTGTCCAAATTTATTGAAAATTGGTGTCCGGGGTTAAAATGAGCTAAATTTTTGAAATATGAAGTGAAATCTAGGGGTTGCTATTGAGAGAAAAAAAGTTGGTGCGAATTTTAATATGTAGATGGCCCCTTATGCAATTTTTATGCATAGCAAATTAAAGTGTACGTCAATCGTAAACGATTGGTATCTGTAACTTTGCTGTACGACGAACGACGGCCGAAAAAAGTGGGACTTTTTTTTCCCGCAGCTGTACATGATTTTATTGTTATTTTTGAATATTTGTTTTTTAGCATGTTTCTTAAAAATGTTAAAGTGTCTAATGTTGATAAAATTTTTAAATGTAATTGTATTGATTCTACAAACTCCTTAGAAAAAGTATTTTTTCAAAAATGCAATTGAGATCAAACTACAGAAATATTTCCTAGGTTTAAATATGGGTCATAAATTTTGCGTGCCTAATAATTAGCTGAATTTGAGTTTCTAGATTTTTTGTTGATAATTGATTAAAAATAGAAATTACCAAAGGTAGCATAATTTACATTACATAACCAAATGAACCAAAATATGAACCAAATGCTTTTTAACAAACTAAAATTTTAATATTATTTATATGCGCTTTCAAGAAAGAATGGAATAACATTTAATTATCTCTGGAAAATGAGTGAAAGTGTCTCCATGATCACAACATTAATACTCGTAGGCATACAAAATGTATGCCTGTTTTGTATTTATCAATGTGTTTTTAATATTTTCTTGTAATTAATTTTGTAGTATCCTTCTAAAAGATATTTATAGCATGTATTATTTATTTAGTCATATAAAAGTTGGATTATTTTATTTGTACTTAAAAATAATTTATGTACTTCACGCACATTAGAAATAGATTCAGAGATTCTTATTGCTGAGTCATTATTGCTGATATGCTCCTTAAATTTATTTATATTGAAAACTTGATTTTAGAAAAAAAATGTTTTATCTCAGGTATGCAAATAAGGGGTCGCACTGTGCGACAAGAGATCGGTACGTGCGACTAAAAATTACATGTGTTTCCGTGATTTTGAAAGATAAGAAAAGTTCGGTACCACCAAATTTTTGTCGGTGCAACTAAATATTTGGATCCTATTTGCACCCCTGTTTTATCTGATAGATTATATTTTATTTTTATCAAGTTTCAATGGGTATTAGTACTTAAATTGAAGAAAATGTAAGTAATTGGGTTTTTTTTTTTTAGAATAAGAAAAGCCAATTCTTATTAATCTATTATAGCTTTCCTTCGTTCTTCCTTTCTTTTTTATGTATCAAATATTTAAGTTATTTTGTATTTATAGCAACTTTTAGCAAAAATATTTCTTTCTGAAAATGGGACAGTCAACAAATTAAGTAATGTGGGGATATATTCAAGAATGTAGTGTGGGGATATATTCAAGTAATTGAAAAAGAAGTGTTCATTTCTTTAGCGAGATTAGATTCGTTATTCTTAAAACAATATGAATGTTTTATCAAAGGTAAGTCTAAAAATAAATTGTTTTAAAGCATTATCAGAGTGTGTATGCATTTCTCTGAGTAAGCGCAAGTGTATCAAAAGAGCAGATCCTCACTCTCTTAGAGTCACGTGACTTCAAAAGTCGGCGTGACTACCGAAGCCTGCCTATTTCGTCAGCCACGGCCTAGACGCTGGACAGCAGGCGAAAGCGTGGAAACAGCCCCTTCAAAAGATATAGAGACTGATCCCTTGTTATCAAGTTTGTATTCTTAATGTACTGCTTCACTTTCGAGATGTTAATTTTTCTTTTGAAGAAGATTCAAAGTCGGGACCTTTGGTGGTGGTCAGGGCCCGTGGAGGTGGTTGGATTCTCTGGCGGCCGCCAGGTCCGCCTGGCGTTAGTTCCGCCACTCGCCTTTGGGCCTCTCAAGAGCTAAATCCTCCACTGCCCGGCCCTAGAGCCCCGAATGTTGGGTCCCTTAAAACATAATCCCAATTCAGTTTTTCTTAATTTTATCTTTTTTAATAGCAGATTTTCTAATTTTTACAAACAATATTTTAAACAAGTTGCCAATCTGCTCGATGACTGGGTGACATTTTTAACCAGGGGTTGAAAAAAGTTACAAATTCTTAGATATTTTATATATTCTTGATTTTGTTTGCTGAATTCATCTTGAAAGATAACAGACGACTGCCATTTTGGAAAAAAAGGGCAGACTTTGAACAACAGGGCACAGCCAGACAGTAATTTACCTTTGGATATTTCACATTTGCCTAGATAAGAGTCAGGGTTGCACCATCCCGAGTTGTGCCTACAGTCCAGATTTTTTAAATCGGGCCCTGCTCAGTTACTCGAAAAAGTTCAGGATGATTCTTAATAAGCTGTATTACCCACCGTAATAAATGAAACAACCGTGCCTTTTGTAAAACTTTCTGAAAAAAATCTTCAACATGGAATTGTGCAGGAAAAATTTTCGGAAAGTGACGCATTCTGCAAAATTTTCCATTTTTAAGAATTTTTTTCTGAAAGTTTCTCAACGGATTCGGGTTTATTGTTTAATACAGTGCATAAGCGCACCCACGGAGGGGGCTATGGGTGCTAAAGCCTCCTTTAAAGGTGGAGTGAAAAGCTTTAAAAATTGAAAATTGTCACTAATGAATTGAAGTATGTTATTTTTTTAAATTGTCTTCACATTATTTCTAAAATATTTTTTACAAAAAAAAAAAAAAAAAAAAAAAAAAAAAAGCCGTTCATTTTTAAATAAATACTTACAGTTAGTGTATGAAACACAGTTTAACTCAATTACAACGTCACTGAAAACATCAGATAATTATTTAGATTCTGTAAGGAGCTACATTGATAGTGAGCTTGTGTTCTACGTGCAAGTCAAGTGGTTCAGAATATTTTGACGTTATAAGAGACGTTATAAGGTGTAAGTATTATAGAGGTCACTAACACTATAGGGGAGTATTTGTAGCCCAGCCCCCCCCCCGAACTAAAACCCTGGGTGTGCCACTAAAGCAATCCGAAATTTCTGAATATTTTATTAAAATTTAAATTTTATGAATGTCTTTGTATAATTACTTCTGTATTAGTATTGTAATTTCATAAATAACAAAACGGACAATATTTTTAGCATTTTTTTATTTCCTATCAATTGTTTATACTTCTTTGAGCAACCCTCCCCCCCGTCTACGACCGATTTTTAAAAGAACAGAAAGTGGTCGCTCCAGAGAAGTTTCATTGTGTTCGCAGCTGCAGACCCATTATCATTATCTCAATCCGACTGAACTACTGAAACAGAAATAATTAAAAAAATGGGAATAAAAAGTTTAAAGAAAAATATTTCCATTAAATTTAAAACTATATTTTTTTATGTTTTGCCCGCATCTATTTCGTTTATAATTCTTTTCTCCCAATCTTCTGGGAATTCGTGAATTCAATATACCTGTTTAGGATTTAAAGCACATGAAAATGAAAAAAAAAGAAAGAAAGAAAAAAGAAAATCTGAAACACTTTCAGATTTTAAATACGCACTAAAGTGCTATATATTAAAAGCGTATCATAATTCATGCGTCGTCCCTGTTTTTCTTTCTTATTAAGTTGGAAAGTGTATCATTATTCATGAGTGTGCCGTATTTTTCTTCCTTATTCCTTAAAACCTACCTTTGGAATCGAAATCTATCTTAAAATCGCCTTTTAAAACTACTTTACAATCTTCCCCAAGTATATTCCAACTATACTTCACCGTTTTAAATATTATTTCGAATGTGCATCATTATCCATGAGTGTGCCGTGTTTGTCTTTGTTGGGTTGATTTCTACACTACCGCCCCGACTCTCATTAACAAATAATCCAGTCCATAACAGTCCAGTCCGAGAATGAATGAGTCCGACATTTTGGTGACGTATATCACATGATCGTATGTTGCATTTCCGAATGTTATCACCACTCTCGTCTTTCCGCCCACGTCGATCTCGTCCCCTGTCACAGTCAGCACGGTCAGCGAGGACGATCAGATAGTCTTTAAATTCAATTTATTAGTAAGATCTGTTCTTATTGTTACATTCGTTCCAGTATTGATTATCATGTAATACAATGAAGCATTAACGTGTCCCAGTAAAAAGAGTCCATTACTGCCGTCATTCACTGAAGAAATCTGCAGGACTTTCGAATGAGGCTTTTAAATATCTCGCAACCTCCGTTCCTCAAGGTCGTCTCATTTTAGCCCTCCTCTTGGCATTTCTCTGGTGTACTGATACTTGCGACCTTCACGATGGCAGTACTTTTGTACTTCACAGTATTTTCGTACATGCCCTTTGCCTTCGCTTTTCTTTGCCTTGATCGTACTTATCGTTCCACCAGGTTTGCAAGCCTCTTTAAGGGTGTAGTTCGAAGAAACCAAATTTTCCTCTCCAAGTAGATAAATTAAAATTAACTAATTGCTCCAGAGGTTTGAAAAATTTGAGGATGATTCTTTCTAAGCTGTACTATTCTTCTTAATAAATGAAACAACGGTGCATTTTATAAAACGTTCGAAAAAAGATCTACAACAGGGAATCGCACAATAACAATGTTCAGAGTGAGACATCTGCTTAATTTCTGATTTTTGTGAATTTCTTCTGAAAGTTTCGCTACTGATACAGGTTTATTGTTTATAACAGTGTATAGCACAGCTTGTAAAAAACATTTTAAAAATTTTGAAGTGCATGATAAACTTAGTTTATTTGTATTTATGTTCCAAAATCACATTTTTTTGTTTTTATTTTTTGGAACACACCATTAATTTATCAGCTAATCTCTCCATTTCGCCATCAATAGGCTTCTGGGACAACACCGCTTTTACAGGATTTTGATCTTTTCTCATGGCCAACTGAGCTGCCTCTAACTTCATAGCAAATACGAGGGCGGACCTGAGGTCTTTGTCATCCGCCAAAATAAATGCTTTTTGAATTTACGAATCTCGAACGATTTGAATAAGGTGCTGCACAGCAACTTCTTCTCGGAGATTATCAGGGTAGTTCACGTAGGCTAGATGGCACAGCCTATTTATGTCCGATGCTAGTTCTTAAAAGATCTCGCCAGGTCTCCGCATTCTTGACTTCAACTGGATCCTGCTATATTCTTTGTGGCTCTTCTCTCCGAATTTGAGCTCCAAGTGACTGTCAAGGATGTCGAAATCTCCAATTTTCGGAAGCGGACAGTTTGTTATCTTTCCCAACCATTAGCTTTGGCGGCAATTAAAAATTGGATGTTGTAAGCTTCCCAGGGAGTCTTTCTGTCACAAGTTGGTTTTTACGGCTGGGCGGAGTTACTACATCTTGATGTTTTCGGACAGCTTTCTCAGCTGGAGAAAACTGTCCAGTTTGTCTTCAATTTTATTCTTAAATTCTTCACGTAATTCTTTGACATTTTCAGGAATTTTTGTTTCCTGTTGTGGTTGGCTGTACTTTATTTTTCCTTCTAAATTCTCTTAGGTTTTCTCGATTTTCTTCTTTATATATTCTCGGCTTTCCTGCATACTTTTTTCAAATTTTTCCAATTTTCCCAAAACAGTTTTTATTTTCTCCAATCGGGATTTTATCTTTTCTTGTCCACCTTTAATTTTCTTCTCCAGTGCGGCTTTCACCTCTTCCAATCCGGCTTCAATTTTCTCAAAGCCACATTTCATCTTAGCTTGTCCGGCTTCAGTTTTCTTCTCCTAATTCGCTTTCATTTCCTCTTGCGCGGCTTTTATCTCTTCTCATATGCATTTCATCTCGGTTTTCATCTCATCCAACAGTTTTCTTAAGCTCCCCCATTTTTCTCGACCACACCATGCACTGGAAAACTATTTTCTTTAGAATCCCACTTCTGACACCAATGTTTTAGAAAATTCTGCTCAGTTTTCGGGTTTGTCGTTTAAAATTTAGTGTATGTGGGAAATTCTAGTAAACTGTCCACTTGTCAGGATGAAATACAAATTCTATTGTTTCTAGAGCTTTGTTGGCAATCTGCTACGCGCAAATCAAAGGAATTAATCAGCAATAACTTGCTTTATAACAGTCAGCTTAACACGGAAGTTTTCTTTGATGGTGTATTTCGCACACAACAAAATACTTCCACAGGCAAAAATTCAGTGGAAATTCTCGAGGAAGATCATAAACAGTTCCTGAGGTTCGACAATGAAGAATTCACAAACAGCCTTCAAAAACAAGATGCTGAAAAAAGCAGTAGATCGCTTCCAAGCACAATTCACAGACTAATGCAGTGAATTCAACTAGCATATCAGTCCCGGCAATTTCTGCCTCCTTAAATAGGGACTGCCGCCGATACGCGAAATTTCCAGAGAAACACATCTTCGGAAAAATCTCGATGAACTGCGAATTTTGATTACGTAATTGAAATGTAATTCAGTAATACTAGGCTATTGCGTAATATACTAATTCATAGAAACAAACATTACAGGCCACATTAGTAAAATCGCGCCAAATCTCCGAAATGTCACAAAGCTTGGCGACATTTTGACGAAATACCGCCAAATTTGGTACCGAAAATTAGTCCTCAAACGTGAAGCTCTTAGCACCAATATTTCTTGAGATTTTGAGAAAACTATGTTAAGGGAAACCCAGGTAATGATTGTAGTCTTAGGGTGTTCATGTTTTTCTCTTTTTTTTTTGCAGCGGGAAGTCCCATATCCTCTTTTTATCATTGCTGCGGGAGGATTCACATTCCAGCCTGTCCCATTCCCGGTAACCTCTGTACGCTATCAGGTGCCGTGTTCAGTTTTTTTCGTTACAGAAAAAGTCCCAAGTCCTTTTTTATCATTGCAGCGGGAGGATTCACATTCCTTATCAATACAATGGGCATTTCTCTTATAATTGCACGGGCAACGCCGGGCTTCGCTGCTAGTATATAGTATATTGTTACGAATTTTCGGGAAGACCCGCTGTTCTGGGGTTTAAAATAGTTCAAAATTCATATTCTACGCGTCAAATAATTGAATTTTGCCTTTTGTTGCATCAAAATCGGTCAACTAGAACCGGAGATGCGGAGGTTTCGGTTTTCCATTCATTTCAATAGCAGTTTCTAGAAATCTCGAGAAATATTGGTTCTAGGCCAATATTTCTCGGGTATTTCTCGGGTTCTCTCTAATATTTCTCGGGTTCCTAGGTAACTTCGCTTTTGGGGACTTATTTTTGGCACCAAATTTGGCGATATTTCGCCAAAAGTCGCCACGCTTGGAGAAATTTTGGCCATTTGGCGCGATTTTCTTAATGGGGCTTTTAAAGTTAGTTCTTCTGCATTAACTTGCATAATAGCCTAACATTTCTCTTCTATGACGTAATCAAAATTCCCTCTGAATGAAGAATTTTCGAGAAATAGATTCTTCTGGAAGCTCCTTGTAGCTTTTGCCTCTCGTATAAATTCAAGCTCGCTGCCCCGATTGGGTCAGTGTTCATTGAGCTCCCGTCGAGTGAGTTTGCTGTGTTACGCTTTGTATTGATGCTGTAGAAGCGGTATTTCCACTTGCTTTTCGAAGCTGATTTTTAAGTGCTGTGTGTAAATTCTTCATTGCTGTGTCTAAAGGGATTGCGCACGATATCCCTTGCATATTTCCACTGAATTTTGCCTGTGGAAGTGTTTTATTTTGTGTGAGAATACAGTATTTTTAAAATCTTCGGTACTGAGTGAACTGTTATAAACGAGCTACTGGCCGTTAGTGCCTGTGAATTTTATACAGCTGATTGTTCTACGAAGTTCTAGAAGCAATAAAGTTTGTGTTCCATCCTGACAAGTGGACTCTTTTCTAGAACTTTCTACACCCACTAGACTTTAGAACGACGAACCCAGGTAACAAGCAGTAGTTTCTGCAACAATATATATATATATATATATATCCTCGGGTCTTCGAGCCTCGTCAGGGAGGAGACCCCCTGACCCCCCTAATTTTTTAGTTTCATTATTAAAACGATATTAATTGACTATGTCATTTTATCTTTCGCCCCTTTTTCTTTTTCTTTTATTCTTCCTTTACATTTATTTTATCTACTGGAAATAGGAGGGTTTCCTGATCTTTCTTTGCAATTGCAAATGTGAGTCGATCGTTACAATCTTAACACATCAAAAATTTTGTTTTTCGTTATTTGATATTGTTGAGAGAGCTTTAGGCGAGTAGGGTTGCTGTATTTCGCCTTGTAACCCTGTTGGCGAGTCATCCAGAGTGGATAAGAATCTCAGGCTGTTAGGCTTATGTTTAAAATTATTCTTTTTTCCACTTTCACATTCGCTAGCCCAGTGCCCGATGCGTTTACACATTTTACAAGTTATTCTTGATGCATCCTTAATTTTATGATATTCAGCGTTTCAATTCGCCAAGTTCCAGTTGCCATTCTGAGGATGAATGATGCAGCCTTGAAACGAACGTTAAAAATCAGTAAATAAATAAATTAATCCATGTGGTGTCCATAACCTTTTAGAAATGGTAGCAGAATTATGACACAAACACAGTAAGCGTGGGATTTTAACATAACATTTACTTTATTAAATTAGAACGGAAGAAACAGGCACATCACATAACAAGGTAACATGAAGAAGGAAAAAAGAATGCGTGCGCGAACACAGTTACAGTTAAGTAGATAAGTGTTTATTGAGGAATGCAGAATTCAGGAGGATAAGACATTGCCCAGTAAAAAAATAAACAATTCAACACTCAACAATTTATTCTTACTTTTATGTCGCATTTTTGAGACAATTTTCAATAAAGGGGACGAGAGGTAAAATGACATAGTCATTAATAATGTGAAACAGCTAAACTTATGTTGTATGGATATCTATCCAATATAGATCCAATAACCAACGAGCAATTGCATTCTTATTAAATAGGAAAAAAAAATGAATGAATAAAAACAACCAAATACAGAAGAAAAATCCAATACTTAAAGATCAAAGTGGAATCGCAGCTGTATCACATCCACTGGATCCACGTAAACTATCGTATGTCTAAACTACATG
Organism: Cheiracanthium punctorium; assembly: GCA_038373885.1. Taxonomy (NCBI): domain Eukaryota; kingdom Metazoa; phylum Arthropoda; class Arachnida; order Araneae; family Cheiracanthiidae; genus Cheiracanthium; species Cheiracanthium punctorium. The sequence goes on from JAWZYV010004965.1 coordinate 489,141, forward strand.
TAATTATGAAATGGATGTGAAATAAAATTCGTATTTACTAGATCTGTCATCAGGTGCCACCGCTAGATAAATACAAACAAAAAAGGGACAAAAATAGCAAGATTGCTATAGGTTGCACAGCAAAAAAAAAGCTCCATGAAATTCAACCCAGGGGCAAGAGACCATTCCTATTGAGAAAAAACGTGGAAATGACCAAACCAATTATATTTATAATGACAGTATACCATAGAAACTGTATGACGAGGGTGCCGTGAGACTATTCTAATTATCTTAAGGGTGCCACGACTTGGATAAGTTTGGGAACTCCTGGGTTAAGGATTACATGAACTTTTGTTTCCAAACTTTTTTAAAAGACATTGTTTATTTTGTTCGGAGGCCACCTGTGCTTGGGGACCTCGGAGACATTTCTGGCCCTGATAACTGATCGTAATCTTTCACATTATTACTTTCCGAACATGTACCATGTAAGGAAAGTATTGTAATCATGAAAAAATTCGTCTTCGAGATTTTGGTGTATTTACACGTTTTGAGGTCTTCTGAATTCATTTATGCTATTTTTACGAGATGTATGTATGTATGTGTGTGTGTGTGTGTATGTGTGTGTATGTGAGTGAACACGATAGCTCCTAAACGGGGCATTCGATTGAGCTCAAATTGGTATATATGTTATAAACCACCGTCGCAAGACCGGTATTGATTTTGGTGTGTATAGGACTTATAGTTTTTCTACAGGGCTACGACAAAGATTTCTTTTACATTATGGCCTATGGGGGAAATTCTTGAAAGTGCGCTAGCGTTTAAACGCTACATTCGATTGAGCTTAAATTGGGTATATATGTTATAAACCACCGTCGCAAGCCCGGTCTTGATTTTGGTGTGTATAGTACTTATAGTTTTTGTACAGGGCTACGACAAAGATTTCTTTTACATTATGGCCTATGTTGGGAAATTCTTGAAAGTGCGCTAGCGCATTCGGTATGAGCTTCAATTTGGTATATATGCTTTGAATTATTCGTCGATTAAAATTTATTTAAATGCTTGGTAATGATCTTAATCGTAAGTGTTCGGAAAGTCGAGTGAAATCACTCCAGATTTTTTTCTGAATAAACGGTGAAGTCGAACTATCTTGTGTCAAATGCATTTCATTGCCCATTTATTTACCCAGCTGGGCACGTTTAGAACATTGAATGGCTGCGTTCGTAAACGTGTTTTCTGCTTTGCTCTTCTTACCGCAAGAGATGAACACAAGGACGAATTTGCGGAGAAGGGGGCCCAGGGCAAGAGCTTCAGGAGCCCCTTTTATAAAAACTTTCTTATACCCTACAAAGCACCTTTCATATCACACCATACAAAGAAGGGTGTAATAGCTGCATAAAAATGATTATTTAATCAAGATGCAGAATGAAATGAAGTAGTTCGATAATAATAATAATAATATGTAGGACAATAATATTTCAATTGTATTATTTAATTTTCAATTGTTCAATTCATTTCCAGTAAACCTAAAGGGGAGAATACAATGCAACGCAAGAAGAACCATTAAAATGATTGATTGCCTCCGCACGGTACCGAAATCTAGAAGAATTTCAGACCTGAACCTTAGATATGGTCCCATATTACGTAGCCATGCACGTGCGGGCTTTGTGAAAGGGGGGAAACCCGAAGCAATCCCTTGGCCGGATGCTGCAAAAACATTAGAACATGCTGCAAAGACATGTCTTTGTGATGCAATCTAAAACGACGTATAAATGAAATATTAATAAACAACTTTGATTATTACATGTTTAACAACGCTGCTAATGAAAATTTATGTATGTAAATATAATAATTGTATGTTTTTTAAGGTAATAGTAAATTTGTTCATGTTAGATATTGTGTTTTCAGGTAAAAACTAAGGTGAAACAAATCCTACATTTATTGGGCAATACCTAATACTGCATACATTTAAGATTCATGTAATATACATTGAATACCATGATGTAATTTTTGTTTGCACAGACATTGAATTTAATGAACCATCCATAGTCGCCCGATTTGCTGATTGTCATTAATTATTAGTTACAGCATTACGGATTGAATTAAGTTCATGAAAAGTCTTTTTCCAACGTCTTCTGATAGGCAAAGTGAGTTGTAAACATTTTTAAAAAGTCAACTTCGTCTTTACAAGAAGGTTGTTAAATGTACAACTCTCCACAATTTCTCCCTAAAGAGTAACATAAACACAGAGACAAAATTTTCGAAACTAAGGAAAATTTAAAACTGCGTATAACCGATATTGTGCGTCGTATACACGAAGCATTTTTGCATTAAAATAAATAGGAATGAATCGGGACTTCATGAAAATGATGTATAAATGAGAAACAAATAAACGGTGCCTTACTGTATATATATATATATATATATATATATATATATATATATATATTAATCTGTCCTAAGAGCCCAATTTATGACAATTATTATATTTGTCCCTGCAAAAGAGTTAAAATGCTATAAAAAATAGTCTGCGAAGAGCATTCTTTTATAAGACTCAAATACTACATAAAATATTTTAAACTGGAACAAATATTTTTTCCATGGTTAAACTATATAGAATCTCCTAAAAAAATAGTAAGCCTACGACACCCGTTATTCTTAATTAGACTTAGGTCAGCACCATAGTTTTGATGAATATTAAGTTCATATGCATATTTCGAGTGTTACCCCCCCCCCCCAAAAAAAAAAAACACACACACACAAAATGCATGCTTGCAAAATTATTGTATTATTTAGATGAGTTTCAACAATATCAGATTTACATCTAATTTAACTTTAGTCATTTTACTCGTTTAACATTAATTTGACCCCCATACTTAAGATTTGGACAGAAGATCGAATACATGCTCCATAAACATAGCAAATGTGTTCGTTAGAAATGTCGGGCCGTATATTTGTTTGGTTGTCTGATAGATTCAAGATGGTACTACAGCTACAAACTCTCTCTTGACAATTTTCGTTCTTAAAACTATTTGTTGAATACTACACAACTATTTCACGAATGCAGTACAGTAATACAACTAATAGAATGCAGCTCATTCACTTACATTTATATCAGCTTCTTTGCAGCTGTTCAAAATGGGGAGGGGGGAGTACGAACTTTCCGGACAAACGGGAGTTTCTTAAAATGCCTTATGCAAAAAGGGTTCCATGTTTAGGTATTTTCGTGATGTTTTAGCTTTCGGTTCACGTATAAAAAATTCGCGAAAATAAGATGCTTTTACAGTGCGAAAATAAGTGCTTTTACAGTGTATGGCCTACGGTAAATTCAAATTGCACTAGCTGTAAAGTGTTTAAAAATTTCTTCTGGATAAATTTTTTTTGAGAGGCGGGGGGGGGGGGGAGGGTCTCCCTTCGCAAATGGCTGTCCTGGGGCCCGAAAATCCTGTCGGCCTGATATCATGTCTTATTTATGTGAATATTTCGCCATGTTAAATTACGTTGCGTTTTGATAACAAAATAAATAACTATAAAATAAATAGTTAGTATTTTAGGGGTGAGGGGCCAAATATATATTAAAAAAAGAGTATGGTAACTATTATTTCAGAGCATTTAAAATTTACAAATTAGTTAAATAAAACGCACGAAAAACTTACAAGTGCACGGGATTTCAAATGATACATGAGGAAAAAAATTTTCAAATCTAATTCATTTGAGGCTTCAACGTACATATAATGATGCAAGATGATCTCGATCCCTGTCGATAGACTGAACATTTTTATAGCATACTCAATTTCTTTGTACTAAAATAGTATTTGAAATCAAATCTGGAGATGAGCAGCCCCCCCCCTTGCCCCCCAAATGGTATGGGTGTCCATGATTTTAGGAAGTATTAATGAGAAAAAGTAAAACTAATAAAAAACTTTGTAAAAAAAATTAAACGTTAATTATGCCATAGAAAACTCACTAAGACCTATATAAAACCGAGCCGTACCCCACTCTGCTTCAACTAAGCCCTAGTTTAATACAGATTTTATTTCTTCATGTAATCTGTTAAAGAAAAAAATCGCTACAAAACGAATTTATTCAGTTATTTCATTGAATGACCTCATCGTCTTCCACAAAACAAAAGAAATTTATTTCTAGCGTTTGCTCATATGTAGCGTTTGTTCATATGTGCATTAGTTTTTGCTTGTTTAAAATCTTATGACTGCTTGAAAGGGATGCTGTAAACATTTTCTTTTTAGAAATAAATGTTTCTAATGCAAAATTGTTCATGGACTTATCTTAAATTTTGCTTAAAAAATAAAGCCTTGAAGCAAAATTACTCAATTATACATAGTGACACTACATCAATTCGGTGGACTGAAGAAAGCGTAAAAAAACCCGCATAATATTGAAGGGGTTTAATTTTTTGGATGAGTGTGTGTGTGTGTGAGGGGGGGGGCACTTGAAATAAAAAATGTAAGAAAGGAGTGGGCATCCGAAAGTGCGCTTTTTGGTGGAGTGGATTTTTTTTAAGTATTTGAATTTTTTTTTTTTTAGTATCATTTTTACACTAACATGCTTCACACTCTAAGTGCCCCCCTTATAGAAACACTTGTATTTTCACTTAGCCTTCAGTTAAATACTGGGTTCAAATTTGTAGAAGAGGGAGGTGAAGGCATTCACTTGACTACTGGGCTCAAATTTGTTTTGCAGTAAAAGTGCAGATGTGTAGTAATTTCTTTTCTATGTAAAAATAAAAATAAAAAAACTTTATCAAAAGCTAAAGGGCGTTGAGGCGTTTCGGACGGCCATGGGGCTACTGGAAAAGTTATCTGAATGGCAATTTTCAATAGAGATGAATACAAAATACACTAATGTACCTCTCTTTACGCCCTTTTGGACGCCCACTTGTTTCTCACATTTTTTCATTTCACGCCCCAAAAATGAAACCATTCAAATTATGCGCTTTTTTTCCGGTGCGTATATTTAATCAAAGTTGGTGAAGGGGAATAATCTTTGCAATACTAATAATGGTAAAAATATAATTATTAAAACTATTACAACAAAACTAATTAAAAATTAATTTTAAATCAGTTATATATAGCCGATATTTTACATCTTAAGAAATGAGTTTCAAATAATTTTTAGCCAGTTTCCTTTAAAAAAGGTTTTTTTTTTTAGCATTTAGAAATGAAAATTTGTTTAGAAACATTACATTTATACTAACATTTGATGTAAAAAGTTCTTTTAAGGAAGTTTTTCTAAACTGACTTATTAATACCATAATTTAATTCTGAAAAAAAAGCATGTCTAAAATAAAAGAAGTAATATTTAAATTAAAAACTTTCAGAAATAAAAATAGTTTTATGTAAATATATATACTTATAAATCATTCATTCTAAGAATTATTATTTAAAACCAAAGAGTTAACAAGATAAATTACCATGATTCAGAATAAATTCCTGCACTTATGAAAAGAAAACCAGCAATAACAAGCCATAATTGATTACAAATCAGAGTGAATATGATACCATATTACATAACCTCAAAACAGGATGTCAAGCATTTTAGTACAGTAGACACCGGTTATAACGTACTCTCACGGGACCTCAAAAAGTAGTACTTTGTAGCCGAAGTACGTTATAAGCAATACCGGCAGTAAGATTCAATATTACACAAAAAAAGAAAGTGGGCTCATAATTTCACTGTAATGTGTGTTTTAAACAGGTGTGATTTTTTTTAAATTTAAATTAAATAAAAACAGAACATTTTTTATTGAGATAAATAATCTCTAATTTTCTTTTGTTTTAAATCAGCAGATGCTACTTTAAAGATACCGTTTTTGATATCCATAATAGACTTTTGTAGAGTCTCCGCATCATCACTTCGGCATTCAAAAAATCGTAATAATGTTTTAGCAGCATGTAATGCGTGGGGTATGCTTGGTACTTCACTATCATCAGGATCATTATAGTAGGGCTTTTCAGAAGGCATTTATATTGATGAATAACAAAGAGAAAACATGGTCTTGTTCTTAGCCTTGCCTAGCAGGGGAAAAGATAAAAGATCGCTCCCTTCATTCATACATAATTCATCTCGCTAGAGATTCTAAAACTGACAACGAGTGTTTGTGAACGTACTGAAATTTCCGAGAAAAAGGAAATAAAATGCTTAAGAAAAGCAAGATTTTATTTTTGGCTTTGGTATAAAATGTACGTTATAGCCGAAGTACGTACTTTTGTTAAGTATGTTTTAACCGAAGTTAAACAATATAAATATAGGACTTCAATCGGGACCTAGCTTCTAGGTACGTTATAACCGACAGTACGTTAGATCCCTGGCCCGTTATAACCGGTTATTTCGCACTGTATTATGTACATGATACATACAGTGCGCACTGAATGTACATGATACTTAAATAACCCAAGAATTTCACAGTAACAGTGGCTTGGGTCGGAGTGGGCATATAACGCTCCCTTCTACGCCCCTCATGGCCAAGCATGCCTTTCTTTTTATGATAATACGTGTTAATTAAAATGTTTAATTTCTATTAGCAACCCTTTCTTTAAAAAATTAGGAAATCCCGAAAGATGACAGTGCTTTAAAGTGGTACTTGTAGGAAACCATACAACTTTTCATTCGTTTTTAAATAGGGTGTCAATGATTTACATCAGCAGATTTAAATGTGATTTTAATCTTCATTTAAATAATTTGATTTAAATCAGGGATGCACAACCTACGCCCTACGGGCTATTACTAGCTCATGACACCCTTTTCCATTCATCTGCCAATCCAGTTGCGTGCTGAAAAACACAACAGAATCCATCAATTCAATTTTTAGGAAAAGGAATTAATTGTGAAATGTAATTCTTTCAGATTTGTTTTTAATGGCCATAAATATGGCAGCAGAAAATTTCAGTTATAATTAATAGACTTTTATGAATATGTGCCATCCAGGGGCGTAGCCAAGGTTAGGGGGTTAGGGGGGTCATAATCCTGGCAGCAGAAAATTTCAGTTATAATTAATAGACTTTATGAATATGTGCCATCCAGGGCGTAGCCAAGGTTAGGGGTTAGGGGTCATAACCCCCATGAGAAATTTTACCCATACAAATGTATATTCTTCACTACAATATTACACACATGTATACATATATATGAGTTGTAGTAGTCGTAACCCCCGCCCCCCCATGAAAAATTTCTGGCTATGCCCCTGGTCCCATCATATTATCAAGAATTTTTATTTGCTATTTGTGAGATTCCACCATAGGCGGCTGGTGCACCAAAAAAGTGGGGGGTCAAAAGAGATGAGTATGTAAGTAGAGGGCACCCTTAAAGCTGTTTTTTTTTGGGGGGGGTGTAAAATCGCCCTATTATAATTGAATTTTAATGTCATTATTGATTAATGACTTTCTCTAAAAGAACTAGGATCAAAAATCAGAGCGGATGCCCACCGAAGACTCCCTCCTTCCAATTCAAAGTAGAGACCTGCACGGACCGGGCCGGGTACGGGATTTATAAATCTGTTGTTGCCAGGCCGGACTGGTGTTAGTGTTAATTTTTTTCGAGTTCCTGCAACCCGCAGAAAAGTTAATATTATCACTTCTTAATATAAAATGTCTGAAAAATATTTATTTATCGATCTATCTGGTCGTCTTTATAGTTTTTTTTAATTTCTGGAATTTTCGAATTTTTACTCCTCAACTCTGGGCCCGTGATGTTTGTTCAAATGTGTTACGGGCCCGGGCATGGCCTACGAATTCAAGAATCATCGGGTTCGGGCCGGGCCGGGACTCTATTTTCAGGCCCGTGCAGGTCTCTAATTCAAAGTTCCATTTCAATTCTTATGAAATAATAACATGCGAAGAACATAAAACACTTACTTATTAAGCAAATCTTTCTTTCTTTAAATTCTTGAATCGAACAATGCTGTCACAAAATGACAAACTTCCAAACACAGAGAGAGAGGAGGTCACTAATAAATTTATTTATTTGATCTTATATTGCCCATCCTAATAAATTATTTGGTATTATATTATGAAATATTGGCATATACATTCAATTTATGGAAGTAACGTAGGATCTTTTACATTAATTTCTTTTTTCTCGGGGGTTGGTCGCCCCCTCCACCCCCCCCCCTTTAATCTGCCCCTGTATGGAAATATATCAAAGAGTTCCTTTTCAACAAGAAAATTGCATCTTTTCCTCAGTTCTGTTATCTCTGGATATTTCTGGCAAAGAGTTGGTGTATTTTTTGTGCGTTTTTTGAAAAATTTGCATTTCTCTCTTTAATTTTTCCATATCGAGATCTAATCCATATCAAGAAGCAAAATGCTCTGTTCACTTCTCCATAGTACTCCAACCATGCAAATTGGTCGAACCAATATTTTTGGAATTTCCTCACTTATATATCGGATGTTCAAAGTCTAGAGGCTGATGTGGGCCTTCGTTTATTTCATTTTTCCTGTATTTATGATGATCCGAAGTGTCTCATTATCTTCAGTTCTGAATCCAAGTTATTTGTACTGAGACTTAAAGTTGGTAAATGATCAGCCTGCGTTTTCTTGAAACTTAAACCATCACATTTTTCATTTAAATTGCTAAGCATATTTTGATCTGTATTTTCCGCAACTGGAATCTTACGGAAACATGAAGTGATGGTCGGTTGGGTTTTAAGCCGCTTTGCTTTTAACATTTCAATAAAGGCTAAAAAAAATAAATAACGTTTTCGAATGATAGCGATAATGCCGTCCCAAAAAAGGGACGCTAGGCATAAATGGGTTAATTCTATTTCATATAAATAATGTTATTTCAATAAATCACATCATTTGTCTAATCATTTTACACTGTATCATATGAATTTTTAAGGGAGAAAGAAAAAAAATGAAAAATCGAGAGCACAAAGCTGGATTCGCACCTGTGTCCTACTGATCCCTGTCTCCGTACGGAACCACGGCGCCACAGAGAACACAAGAGAATTGCCAAATAATTAGTATATAACAATGTGTCAAATATTTCAATGGAATTTTCTCGAAAATAAGCGAGAGTTGGCAGCTAATATTTTAGCATTTTACTTTACTATGGGTCTCCTATAACCCACCAACATTTAATGAAAATCGGTGACCCCAACGTCCTGAGCCTTCCCTTGTGAGTGTGTTCAGTTTATAAACTAGAGCGTTCGTATTCAAAACTTAACGCGGTTAGTTTCAATCCAGTTGTTGAGAAGACACACTTGCTGCACGTTGTTGCTGTTTTGAAATGGCGTCCGTTGTTATGGAAAAATACATTACTATGAAAGGTATTTTACGCTTGTTGAAACTGCAAATATTATTTTTTCGAAGAGGAAATTCATGCATACGTTAGAAACTTCAACGAAGGTACATAATTTTTCAAAGGTATTTTTCATTTATTTGTATTTTTCATTTTAGAAAATTCAAAAATGCATATTTTAATGCTGAGATTGAAGTTGATTTAAACCGTTATTAGCAAAATTTGAACTTCGCTTGCTAAATAGTTTCGAAAAGACGAAGTTTAAGTTGGAATTTCTAAATTTTGATCTGTGCACTTCAATTATGGCCACTCTTTCTTTTAAAAATCCTGTTGATTTTATATTGAGTATGTACACCCTCCAAAAAAAGTATTCGAGCAAGAGAGAAATTTCCTATTTAAAATTTGCGAATAATAATTGAGTTTTTGAAAAACGCACAACTTGATAGAAATATGAAAAGTCATATTTATACATAGCCTAATTCATATCCTATGATAAATAATTTTTAATACACGAAACCAAGGTAGGAAATTTCTCTCTTGCTCGAATACTTTTTTTGGAGGGTGTACTAAAAACTCTCCTCAGTAAAAATGACAACAGACGCGAATTGTAAACAAACAGGTCTCCTAGGCGGTGAAACTAAGGGTGCATTCGTAAACGACACACTTGCTGCACGAGTTTAGTACGAAAACTGGAATGTGTGTGTTTAGTGCTGTCAGTGGTTATCAGTTTCTTTTGACTTTACAAACAACTTCAGTTTATTTAGTTTCGTCACCTAGGAGACGTGTTTGTTTATAATTGTACTAATTTGTTCACTTTAGTTTTCATCCAGTTCTTTTGGGAGCGTTGAAATTTGTGCATAACTCTTATAGATCCATGACTGCAAAGCTCGCCAAAATGCGGCGATTTTTTAGCTTGGCGAGAGTGGGGGCGTTAAAATAGGAAGCAACTCTTTCTTGTACCATAAAACGCATCTTATCTTAAAATCTCATACTGAAACTGTTTTACAATCTCCGCCAGGCATATTTCAACTGTACTTCACCATTTTAAATACTGTTTGCTATGGGCATTGTAATCCATGAATGTGCCGTGTTTGTCTTTCTTGTTTCATAAAACGCATCTTTGGAATCGAAATCTATATTAAAATCGCCTACTAAAACTGTTTTATGATCTTCGACAAGAATATTCCAACTATACTTCAACATATTAAATATTGTTTGGAATAGGCATCATAAATCCATGATTGTGCGGGGCCGCCTTTCTTTTTAAATAAAACGCATATTTCGAACCGAAAGCTATCTTAAAATGACCTACTAAAACTGCATTACAACCTCGCCAAGGATAATCCAACTATCCTCTTCCATTTTAAATACTGTTTGTAAAGTGTATCATAATCTATGAGGGTACCGTGTTTTCCTTCCTTCCTCCATAAAACACTTCTTCGGAATTGAAATCTATAATCAAATCGCCTACCAAAACTGTTTGACAATTTTCACCAGGCATAGTCTTCACCTTTATAAATGGCATTTGGAAAGTGTATCATAATCTATGAGAGCACCGTCTTCTTTGTTCCATAAAACACTTCTTCGGAATATAAATTTATATTAAACTCGCATACCAAAACTGTTTTACAATCTTCGCCAGGCATTTTCTAACTATACTCGTGATATATTTATAATAAATTCTCTCGTTTTGGCACCAAACCCAGCAATCAAATATAAAAAACTGCAAACCTTGTGAGACATACAACATCCTATTAACGCCCCTCCCCTCCACGCTATCTGACAAACACATTTGAAAAGATCTTCACCGTGGCAGTTCATGCCTACGAAACCTGTCTACAAGATCGCGTAGACAAAATTCTGGGATTGAGCGAAATAGCACCCTAGTGAAAAAAAAAAAAAAAAAAAAAAAAAAAAAAAAAAAGTTGTGCCCATACATCATGTTTGTTCAGATAATAATAATCAGATTTTTGCATTTTTCTAATAGCTTCAAAAGTGAACAGTGGGAGTTTTGCATCTACATATCCATATACTACAAATTCTGGACAAGAAGGACGATCTCGAAACTCTAGGCAATAATTTTCCCCTTTTGACATGCAGAAATCCCTTGGAAATAACAACTGTTAATATAAGGATTGATTTAGTGGAAACTGTGCACAGAAAGAGAGATATTGCACCAAGTGTTTTAAAAAGCCTTGCCATATAGACTATTGCAACCAGATATACAACTTCCCAATGGCTTCACATTTTTATAGACGGGTCCCAGTTTGATTGCCATTTTAATGTTGGGACTGGTGTTTTCTCTGATCTTTTTTCATTTTATGCCCCGGCAGGTCATGTTGATAGCTCCTTCGACGGTAAAGTTATAGCAATTTGCATAGCCTTAAAGCAACTATCAGCTATTCTTTGTAAGTTTTCAAGGGCAGTTATCCTTTCTGGCTCTCAGGTAGCCATCCAGTCAATTTCTACTGTTGAGCACCCACGAGCACCTGAAATTCACCAATGTTAAGAATTCCTGAGAACTCTCGCTTTGAAGGGGAAGCAAATTGTTCTCCAGTGGATTCCCGGCCATTGTGGCTTACGGGACTCACTTGCAAAGAAAGGTGCAGGCCTACTACAACATCCTGCCACACCCATCACGTATTGGAGTATTAAACTGTTTCTAAAGCATCTATTTGCTTCTAATGCCTCACGAGATCTACAGACTCGTACACCCTCCAAAAAAAGTATTCGAGCAAGAGAGAAATTTCCTACCTTGGTTTCGTGTATTAAAAATTATTTATCATAGGATATGAATTAGGCTATGTATAAATATGACTTTCCATATTTCTATCAAGTTGTGCGTTTTTCAAAAACTCAATTATTATTCGCAAATTTAAAATAGGAAAATTCTCTCTTGCTCGAATACTTTTTTTGGAGGGTGTACAGCTCCAAAACGCTGGAGTAATTTAGACTCTTCTCTTATTCCTGATTTACCAAGACGAAATGCAGTTGCCACTTTTGGTGTAACAACCGGACTGCCGAGCCTCTCATCTAAAGCGCTTGGGCATTTTTACTGATCTTACTTGTCCACTCTGCGGCTCTGGAGAAGTAATGGATAGGACCATCTGCCCCCTTGTGGGTCTCTTCGCTGCTCAACGGAGGAAGCGAGATATTGGGAGGCAAGATCGCTTCTTAGGCAATGACTTCGGTCAATTATTGTTCTGTAGTTTACTTCTTTGCTGTAACCTGTAGTACTTTGTATTTTGCCTGGCCTTTGGAAATAATAATAATAATATCAATAATAATAAAATATTTTCATATCTGAACGGCTGTGCACTCGCTTTGAGTGTTGCTCTTAGTTTCGGTGAAGTGGCCGTGGCGTACACCTACCAAAAGAAAATATTCGAGTAAGAGATAAATTTCCTACGTTGGTTTCGTATATTAAAAATTATTTATCATAGAATATTAATTAGACTATGTATAAATATGACCTAGCAAACACGCACAGGCAGTGGCGTGCCAAGGGGGGGCGGGGGGTGGTGGTCCGCTCCGGGTACCAGAGCAAAGGGGGTTTCATTTTTGTACATTTGTACAAATAGAAAAGGTATTTTGATTTACCAATTATTTTTCTTTTCACGTGACCTGGTGCTGCAAGTGCGTGCACTTACACACACACCCTCCTTTTGTTTTGAAAAACAGATAATAAAAGTGGAAATAGAAGTAAATTCATTAAAAATATGTCTTTATTTGAACTTAAGTTCCTTTTTTTTACCCCCTCCCACCGAATGAAATCCTGCCGGTGCCCTTGGACATGGATACATTAGTGTCCCAGGGAAAGCGGGGGGGGGGGGGGAAGGAGGGCGATAGGCTGCTATCACATCATACTTATAAAAACACTTACTTCCTTACTTCCGCTTCGCTCGCTTCCCTCAAATAATAAAATGGTGAATGTACTGATGCTAGGAGAAAAAAGGCGTTTCTACGAATTATGCAATAAATAATTTAAATTATGTAACCGATGTAAATCGAAAGTCTATTATTATTAACTTGAAGAAGAGGGTGGGGCTGAAAGACTGTGCTTAGAACTTATGGCTGAAAGACTATGCAACGAAATAACTTCGGGTGCAATAAAAAACTACACAAACTGTACATTTTGTATACTTTTGTGATTTCTCTATTGTAGTAGTGTAGTAGTGTTATAGTATATCTGTGAAGGGGTGTCAAAGTGGAAGAAATATCTCACATATCCTCCCAGGCGACGGTACTCATCAAAAGGTCAGATGACCTCTACCAATTTAATTTGGCATCAGAATGATTTATTTCAGCCGTTAAAGAGCTTTTGAATGTATGCTTTAAAGTGTGTAAGTGCCAACGGCGTCGCTAAAATCTTAGGCAAGGGAGCAAAAAGGGATGCGTGGCCAAAATTGAGAGCAGTATAATAATACACGTCATTTTGTATACTATTTTGTTAGTATACACCAGTGGTGCGCAAACTAACCCCCTAATTTGTGTAAAATTTTGTCGCGACCCCCTATTTTGAGTAAAATTTTGTCGCGACCCCTGGATAGACAGTAGACATTTTGTTTAATTGAAAACGAAGTTACATTGAAATTCTTTCTGGAAGTTGCTCTTACAGGGTGTTTTTAAAAGAGTGTCGTGACGTCATCGATTGAAATAACTGGTTTTTAAAATAGCGCACCAAACTTATAAACCACCATAAAAAATGTTATAAAAGTTGTAACATCATAAAAATCCGTTAATGTATCAACACATAATTTTAGGAAACAAGCTTTATTTATGCATATGGATATAAATATTTTTTAATGAAAAATACTTTTAAAAAACATTACATCATAAAAAGTCAATGTGAAATATGTGCTTGCAAAGAGCTCATGATTGCTTCTATGTTCGGATCTGTATTGGAAATCGCAAGTCGTAAGTCATCCTCTGGATCCAATCGAGATCGATGTTTTGTTTTAATGGAACATAGTTTTGAAGATCACTGTGCATGATCACTACGCATGATCACTATGCATGATCAATTTGCAGATCACTATGCATGATAACGTGGTTCTGAAGCCCCGTGATAGCGATCGCGAATATCGCGCTCGTAAAATATTAATTGTGAGTTTCTTCTCGTGTATTATTTCAGTTCTTTGAAATATATAATTGTAGATTTTTCATAAATTTGAATCTCTTTGAATTTGGCGACCCCCAAAAATTTTCTCGCGACCCCCGGTTTGCGCACCGCTGGTATACACTAGTTGTCATTATAGGAAAAATCACAAAAATGACGATTATTCAAAAAGTTAAATGTAGAATTTAATGAAACTGACCCATAGTGTACAAAAGACAGTAGGCATTAAAATAACACGAAAAGAAATTGCCACGCACTTATGGTGTTATAAATTTTAGCACATGAATAAAATCAACAAATTGGACATGTCAGTTTAGTTTAGGAAAAGTAACTTCATTATAGAATATGATCCCCTCTAGAAGCAATATAGCACTTACAGCGATGCGTGATGCTGCCAATTATGCGATCTATCAGTATCGTTGGAAGGGAGAGCCATTTGCTCTTGCAAAGCAGTTGCAAGCGTGGCAAGGGACTACAGAGGAGAATTGAGAGCGGCTATACGTCTTCCTGAAACATCCCAGGCATGTTCAGTAGGATTTAGATCAGGTGATCGAGTTGACCACCCCATGTGCTGAATTGTTTGCTGCTGAAGATAATCATCTACGGTGCGAGTCATGCGCGGTTTAGCATTGCCATCCTGAAGCAGGAAATCATCCGGCAGAAGGACACACATCAACGTTAAGGATGCCAACTTTATTAGTCTGAGAATTCACGGTTACACATGGAAAAAGATCGAGGTCTGTGCGTCCACCCAAAGAGATCTCACTCCAAACACAGACACTGCCTTCTGCATATGCATCTCTTTCACAGATGACTGATGGATGATAGGGGGACCAGGTTCTCTCCAAATCAAACAACGCCTACTATAGCTTTGGGTCCCCACGGTGGCCCAGTCGGTTTAAGCTCGGTACCCATCAGAACATCGAAAGTGAAGTAGCACCCACACCGGTCGGTTCTTGGGAGGGTGATGACCTCTCTCGCCTGAACTGCTGTTAGGACCGTGTACACTAATGGGAGCTGGTGCACGTAAAATCCGTTCGTGGCTCCAAAGTCTCCTATGTTCTCAATTATACCTCTGGGGGTGTCAATCCGGTTGTACGCCCCTCATCCGGAATTTGGTTAAAAATTAGGGAGGTGTCTCCTCGGGTAGGGTGCATAGCCGTAAACCCGAAATGGGTCGGCTCCCTGCTGTGTGTAACAAACAAATAAGCAAACTATCGCTTTGGAGACTAAACTTTGAATCATCCGTAAAGAGACCAGCCCGCCATTGATTAGCCGTCCAATGGACATGTTGTGCGCCCACTTCAAATGATAACTTCTGTGGCGTGATGTGAGTGGCACGCTAATGTCTCGTCACCTCGCATACAGGCTACCTTCGTGAAGCCTTCTACGCACGGTTGACGTTGACAGTAACCTTATGACAGCTGCAGCAAAGGAGGATCTGAGTTGAATAGGAGTTGCGTTCGATTCCTTCCTGTGCATAATGACAAATATCGATCCTGGCGCTGATCGTAACAGTTGTTTGCCCTTGACTGAACTTTCTGGATGCCTGAGCTGTAGTTAGAAATTGTTGCCTAATCAATAAACCACTGAATAACTGACATTTAACCTTCTAGCTGCTTCCGTCTTATTTTGTCTTGCTTCCAGTTCTAGTCTCCCAAAAGCTCTTCATTGCAGTTCTTCGGGCAAATGATATCAGGAAGGCATTGCTACGAATTCGCCCACCTCCGATTTCTTGCCTTACAGTCACAGCAAAAATTGCAGGCTTGATCTCAAACATGAAGTGTTTTGTTCCTAGTAAACAGGCCCGGACTGGCCAGGTCGGCTGGTCGGCGATCGCCGAGGGCCCCCGGCCCAAGGGGGCCCCGGTGAGGCATTCAAAAGTGGATATACAACTTTATGATAAGAGTAATTTGATTATTTATTTTCCAGCAATTTTACGCAGTGAAGCAGCGGAGGATCCCAGAAGCCCGCCCCGAAAAGTCAGGGCCCCCGAAATCTTTAAAATAGTTAAATGTGGTTTTTAGGCGCGTAAGTCTCATTTTCAAATATCACATATTGTAATATTCTATTCCAAACTCCTCAGTAAGAGACAGGGCCTGATTTCCGGGAGGGCATTCGGGGCAAGCGCCCGGGCCCCCAAATTGTTCTTTAAAAATTTGTAAATTTTGAAAAAGTTGTCGAAAGAGGGGGCCCCCCAATAAAGCTTTTGCCCAGGACTCCCAAATCGACATATCGGCTCCTGAAGAGGCCCCTTTTAAATCTCTAGCCGAGGGCCCCCAAGAGAGCCAGTCCGGGCCTGCTAGTAAATTATTTCTTCGCTAATTTGAATATTGCAGCCATACTCTTTTTCACCAGCAACTTGACAACTTATTCCTATTTCATACAGATTGACTCATTTTTGAACGAGTTATCGCTATTTTTGTGATTTTTCCTTAGTATTTGGAAACTAGTGTAATTAAAAGAAATTACTTCCGTTTTGAATCGAAGTTAGGTTGTTTGAAAATCATTCGGAATAGAAAAATATTTGGAGCAACGAGAAAATATGATCATTTTACTGTAAACTAGCGAAGAGCAATTTATTTGCACGAGGAGATTTTTAAAATTTATTTAATTTTCTCCAAGTTTAATTTTATGCATCTTCCATACCGAGCCATGATACCAAACTGAGCTCAAGTTTAGTAACAACCTAGCATCCTTTCATTTAATTGAGACCAGCCTTGAAAGTGTGATAAACAAATGAAATTTTTAAAAATGATAACCTATAACTCAAAATAAGTAACTATTTATGATGCTCAAACGTTTTATTAAATTCGACCCAGCATTTTATGCGTGATGCGCGAACAAAAATAGCTTCACAGACAGAGAGATAATTGTCGTTAAGGCCCCTTTAGAGCAAGAAATGGATAGATACTAAAAATATTTCATTTCCAAGAAGACGAAAGTCCTATTCTATGTAGATAGATTATTGTTTAAAGTCGTTTTTTTTTTCTTTTACTAATTTGTACAGCGACACCTTTGTAAACTGGACACGTGGTTTTCATGAAAAGTGTTCAATTTATGGAGTTACCCACAAACGTGGATTGATTTTGTTAGTTATATCATAATAATAATATGAATTATTATTATGACATAACAATTAGAATCAATACATATTGATTCTAAAACTAAACTCAGTGGCACAACAGCTTTAGTGGGCCAATGCCTGCGATAACCAGCCATGGCTTCGCGACCATGGGGTCTGGGGTGCAGTAGCACATGCCCCAGTCAGATGGTCAGCCTGACGCGGGGCCCCCAGTGTTTAGTTTCCCAAGATGGCTTGATCCTCATTTTATCGACTCACTTAAGGGATGAAAGGCTGAATATTGATTCTATTAGTATGCAATTGATAAAAGTAAATCATAATTTTTATTACAATTTTGATTACCTTTTAATACAAATTCTGCAAATGTATTCTTTTTAAAAAAAGAGAGAAAGGGAAAGATCACAATAATAATTAATAAAAAGAACATACCTATTTATTTTGCGATGAAAAATAATTCGTAATTTCCATTTATTTTCATCTAATTTTTTACTTTATCGCTCTTAATTTTCGTTTCCAATTTATAAATGTCACTTACGTTAATGTATCCGTATTCCTAGTAGATGCATATACTTTTTTAGGTAGTCCAGGGCATTTATATCGTTATTTCTTTTAGGTATAGATTTGCGTCTGGTCCTAATAAGAGGTTCGAATTTTTAAGTTTTAATAGAAATTCAAATTCCGGAGAGTGGGGTAGATCCTAAATACTATAGAACTGCTCAACAGAGACTGGATCCCTACATATTCGTATCATTAATATTGTCATCTACTTTAGTAACTTCAAGAAATCTGTGTGTGAGTGGACAATGTCTAGTCTATTTAAAGCTTCCTAGATGCCTAGTCTATTCTATATAAAACCACCGTCGTTTTTGTCTTGATTTACGGTTCCTTTTCCTTTGATTTTTGAAATTATGGCTTTAAACTGTGTGACATTGGGAGGTTGAGAAAATTATTTCATCGTTAAAAGAAAAAAAATTATCGAAAGTACACTTGACATTGTACCTATATTAAGCCGGTTTTTGCTTTTTGAGTAACTGGGAAAGGTTGTCGGTTCTCTTTGTAAAATTTGGTGCATTTTGCTAGATTGTCAACTTAAATCGGCTTCTGGGTGCCCAACATCCGAGACTAGGAGGTGTCCAAAACATGGAGGTTGGATGCAATGTAAATATTATGGGCACGTTCCGTTCTCCTGAAAAGTATCCAAATGATGGGGGGGGTCCAATTCGGGAGGTTTCTGTACTTGCTATAGTAATTTAATTTTAGAAGGGAAAAAAAAACGTATAGTAACTGCTGATGGGGTTGGAGGGGTGACAAAATGAATGTCCGCCACGGGTGCCAAAAGCCCTTGGCACGCCACTGCACACAGGTTCTCTGAACGTCTATTAACGTTCAGAAGACGTTTTCTGAACGTTAATAGATGTTCAGAGAACCTGTGTGTGTTTGCTGGGGACTTTACATATTTCTGTCCATTTGTGCGTTTTTCAAAAACTCAATTATTATTCGCAAATCTAAAATAGGAAATTTATCTCTTACTCGAATGTCGACATAAATGAAACAACACCCCTGGCTTAGAACACATTTTATTTTTTAATAACTTTTCAAACAGATTTATTTGGCTACAGAGATCACGAAAAATCTGTTCTCTTGATGGTGATACACCTTTCTTATCTACGGTCACATAATTTATTAATTGCATGGTTCGAAAAGGTACAATTAATTGGCAAATAAAATGACCAGGTTTCATAGTGCCGGGAAGCTCTGGTGACTTTGAGAAGGGAGGCCAGCCAAGGAGAACCCATCGCGCGGCTGTCGATCCAACTGTCTGGAGTTTTGGTAGGTTTCTCTAGATGTAACGCGAAAACGCGTTAGAACCCCTTTAAAAGTCCTCTACCAAGGCACCCCGCATCCTTGGCAGATCGCCCTAGCGTAGCGTTGCCATAATTACACGAACAAACAAACCGATCGAGTGGGGGAGAGTAAAACTCACGTTTTAAATTCACAAAAATCTAGAAGTGTACTTAATTTTTTTAAGTTTAATTTGTTAATGTGGTTATTTTTCTTTTAGGGGTTCTCGTGCTCATGTGCTCGATTCTTGAGAGGGTTTCTCCTATGGTGACCATATATTCGAACGTAGAATTGAGGACAAACCGCAAAAAGCACCGAAATTGGGGACTTTCCTCGAAAATTGAGGACATGTGTTCACAAATTTTTCCAAAGCAGTACGCACGAATCTCTGTATTCGCAAACCCGAGTATTGCATACAAATGTTAAGTACAATTTAGTGGCAACAAGTGTAAAATTTTCATGAACTTGTATTGCATGCTTTTTCGTCTAATATTTACATTACCGGCTATATTAAAAAGGAGTTTTCATAGTTTTTGTTTATATTCGATTTCTACCAAATCAATTTAATGATATAAATTATTATTGTTTTTTAAAAAGATGGCGAGTGCAATCATAAAGTCTTTGAAGTTTGCTCGAATTCTGAATGGACGAGTGTCCTTCAGTACTGTAAAACATTTTAATGGTTTTAATTATATGAGATATCATGCAAATCAATCCTCCCAAAGAAAAACGTAAGATATAGCCCTTTATTTAGCATTTTAATATGTTGAACGTTTTATATTCTGTTTTCAGGGATGAGATTCTTCAGCTTTTTAGCTGATTTCAGCTTTTTGTGAATACAGAGGAAATCACTTTTTTGTCTTTTTTCTCTTTTTTCTGCGAATTCCTGATTGTAGTTATTAGTTAACAGTGTGATATTTTTATCTTCTAGCATATTCCAATGTTTTTCTTCTCTTACCTGCGATTTTGAGTTTAAACTTGATTATCTGTAATGTAAGCAAAACAATACATATTTATATATTTTCTGTAACTACTGTCTTACTATATTAGTGCTTTTATTTTTTACTAATTTAAATTACAATCTACGTGTATGTTATGTGTATGGATGACTGTATGTTTTAACTGCTCATATGTTGATTTTTTTCTTAATATTCTTGAACTTTCTCTGTTTTACATTTATATTACCAATGGCAAGTGGCGTAGTTGAGAAATGTTATTTAGCAGTCCGATATCATGCCTCATTTGTTTGTTAAACTATTTCACTGCAGTGCACAAACTTGCTCTGATGATTTAAGTGTTTTAACCTTTTATCTTTCCTTAGTTACGCTACTGCTGTGCACAAACTTGAACTAAATGAGGACGCCCGTGAGAAAAGTAATCAAGCACAGTCAAAAGCATTTCCAAATGGTGTGCGGTCCATTGATGATGGTATAAATAGAATTGATTCTCAAATAAGACGCAGTGGTCGTACCCAATTAAAAAATGTCGAAGAATTATTTTCTATGATAACCAGTAAAGGTAATTTTAGTACATTATAACCACTTAGTTGTTTCTGTGATTCTTCCATACATTATTTGAATGCACTTATGTTTAGAAATATTCAAACATTCATGCAGTATATTATGATTCATGTACACAATTTAATACACATATTTGTACAGATATTACTTCAGGCATTGATGCACTTAATTTTATTATTCATTATTTTAGTGCACACATTTTTACAAAAATTATTTCAGATACTCATGTACTGTATTTTTTGTTCATTATTTTAATGCACGCATTTTTACAGAAATTATTTCACACATACACTGTATTTTATTATTTGCATACACATTATTTTAGTGAACTTATTTTTACAGGTACTACTTCAGACATTGATGCACTTTATTTTATTATTCATTATTATGCACACATTTTTACAAATTATTTCAGGTACTCATGTACCGTATTTTATTGTTCATTATTTTAATGTTCACATTTTTACAGAAATTATTTCAGATATGTACTGTATTTTATTATTCACATGCACATTATTTTAGTGCACACATTTTTACAGGTACTACTTCAGACATTTATTCACTGTATTTTATTGTGTTGGGATTCATTGCATATTATTTTAATGCTCACATTTTCACAGAAACTACTTCAGACACTCATGCACTGTATTCAGGGACCAATCTGCAGATATAAGAGCCCAAGGCAAGAGCTTCATTGCCCCCCCCCCTCTTGCAAAAACTTTCTTTACCCTGTAAAGCAACTTCCATATCACCCAATACCAAGAAGGATGTTGTAACTGCATAAAAATAATGATGAATAGTTCAATAATAATATTTTAACTATTTAATTTTCAAACGTTAATTTCATTCTGCAGGGTTTCTACAGACCTGGAAAGTCAGGGAAATGAGTTTTGGTCAGGGAAAGTCAGGGATTTGGGAAAAAAAGTCAGGGAAATTAGCAGAAATTGAAGAAAGGTCAGGGAAATGCAAGAAAAATTGAATTTTGCGGTAAAATCAAGAAAATATTTGCTGTTTGAACCTAAGTATAGAAATTGTTTTATTTTCATTTTCTCATTCAACCTTATAAATAATTTTAAAATGTGTTCTTTATGAGCAAATCTTGTGCAGTTGAAATATGCTTAGTTTTACCCTAAATTATTAGGTTGTAATGAAAGT
Organism: Cheiracanthium punctorium; assembly: GCA_038373885.1. NCBI lineage: Eukaryota > Metazoa > Arthropoda > Arachnida > Araneae > Cheiracanthiidae > Cheiracanthium > Cheiracanthium punctorium. Next base: position 511,096 of record JAWZYV010004965.1, read on the forward strand.
TTCCCGCCACCATAAACATCGCCAGTAAACAGTTTGCGTTGATGTATTTGCTCATATTTTGTCAAACGATTTTTGGCATTTGAAAGAAAGAGACTTACTTTATAACTCTGTGTTATGAAATGTGTAAAAAAATATAGTTATCATTGAGTACAAGGTGTGTCAAATGGAACTATCACTCTAGAGGATTAGAACCATCATTTACTTCCAGTTGTGTTGCAAAAAGTCAGTTACAGAATATCAACGAATAATGAGTACAGCTTTAAATACTATTGTTGCATCACGTGACACTGTGCAGGTTTGGTACCGAAAGTTCAAAAAGAGTTATCTAAGGAGTTAGAAGTTAGTTTTTCAAGCAGATTTGGCGGAAAACTTTCGTTACAACCTGATATTTTCAAACATGGTATTTGTTAGAATCCAGTGATGTCAAATAAGATTCTTGTATATATTAATTTTATTATTATTATTTGTAAAAAAAGGGGGCAAAATATATAAAAAATTATTAATTAAAGGATGTAATGTTAAAAATAGAAACACAAAATTCGGGAAAGCACGCTAGATAAGGTCAGGGAAGAGCGTGATAGATGTCAGGGAAGCAAAGCTGTGAAATCTGTAGAAACGCTGTTCTGTATTCATGTTCTTCAGTATTTTTGTATTTATTTTCCTAATGTTTATATTGGAGCATTTATTTATGTGGGATAGATTAACTTCCTTTGACTTAGGAGGCAATTTTCTCTTATCTGTTCTGACTGAAAACCAGGGCTATGGTTTTCTTGCAGACAGCATACATCACTACATGGGCCCCTACTAAATAATAAGTTTGCGCAGAATAATTACCTGAGACCAGTGATTGTGATAATGCCTCTAGATGTATATTTCACGCTTTAGAAATTCAGAATACGCCTAAAGAATGTTGGAATGCATGTTTTTACACATTGCTTTTCCATATAAAATTAGGTATATTTTGATAAATGATTATGATTTGCTGATTTAAAATTTTAAAAATCTAATATTGTACTACTAGCTTTTGATGAACTGAAATGTATGTAAACCCTCTCAAAAAAGTATTCGAGTAAGAGATAAACTTCCTATGTTGGTTCCTTATATTAAAAATTATTTATCATAGAATATGAATTAGGCTATGTATGATAACTTTCCCTATTTCTGTAGAGTTGTGCATTTTTCAAAAACTCAAAGCTAAAATAAGAAATTCCACTTATACTCGAATGCTTTTTTGAGAGGTTGTACCTAGATGTATAATCAGTTATTAATTTATGTGTTTAATGCAATTTCATTATGTTTTTGTAAATTTAGCATAATTGTTAGTTGTTTTAATTACTTGTTTGAGAAAAGAAACTCCTTCTAAAAATGTTGAGGAGTATTTTTACTCTTTTGAAAAAAATCCTAGATCGATCACTGCCTGAGACTATACTGTTTAGTTAAGAAAAGTTGTGGATATAATGCTAAGCCTTTGAAATTATTAGTAATGGAGTAATTATTATTACTATTATTTTTCATAAAATTAATTTATGTCTCTTATTTTAAGTTAAAATCAGAATTTGCAAATTCTGTAATTTAAAGTATAATTTGGGAGCCTGTGGGCTTGCCCCAAATGCCCTGCAGGAAATCAGTTCCTGACAGTTTTTTATTATGTTCAGTATTTTATTATTCATGTACACATTATTTTAAAGGCTAATATTTTTATAGATACTTCTTCAGATGTTCATGCATTGTACCTTATTCGGAGTTGCAAATATTGCTATGATGCACCACCTTCTGACAGAATTGAATTAGTGAATCAAATTTGGAACAAATTTCAAGAGTTAGGTAAAGTTTATTCCTTTAAATTTTTTACTGTATGAAACCACCTACTTAATTTGCTGAATTCCCCACAGTTATAATTAAAATAATGCTTAAATTGGTGTTGTTGGTCAAATTTTGCAGTTGTCTTAGCATTTGTTGTAATCCCAAAGTCAATCTGTGTTATCTGAGTACATAAATAAATAAGTAAATAAATTCTTATTTCTGAGATAATGTATTTATTTTATTTTTTTGTTAAGGGTATATGTCAAGGAAACAAATTCTGCCTAAAGTCTTGGTACACACAAATAAAAATAAATTAATTACCTGAAACTCTTTGAAAAAAGAAAATCAGAATAATTCTTTATAAGTTGCAATATATATTGAATTTTATAATAATAATAAAAAATGGTGCCTTCAATGAAACTCTAAGAAAAAATTCTTAAACATGGAATTGCCCAGCAAAATTTTTTGAAGAGTGACACATTTTGCAAAGTTGTTGACTTTAAGAATTTTTTCTTAAAATTCCTTCTAACTGAATCAGGTTTATCGTTTATTTCTATGTGTAATACTATTTGTAGGGAGACATTTTAAAAATTTTGAAATGTATAATTAGATTTTTTTTGGTTTTTGTATTTGTGCATGAAAATTACACGATGTTTTCAAAATACTCCATTAATGATGTCTCATGATGTAAAGATTCACTACTCTCAATATAGTAATACATATTATATACATGTATATTTTAGCTGTACCAGAAAATGTCATTTTTCAGTATTTTGTCAGTATTTTGCCTTGCCAAAACTACTGAAATTAATACTAATATGAAATTTGGCATGTATGCAAATTTTTTAACTTAGGTGCTAGATTAAACACCATTTTCTAAAATTCATAACCTATGGGGGGGGGGATAGGTGCCCAAAGTACTCTTTTCATGTATCCTGTGGGATCTCAAAGAAAGAAAAGGGTATCCATAAAATTCTTGTTGTAACAACAAACAATAAATTTCGAGAAAGTTTTCTTTACTATTAAAAACTACTATTGTATTATGTACTTATATAGTTATTATAATATGCTGTTGAATATAAATTAATAAAATTATAAATTATTAGAAGTTTCTGTATTTTTTAGGATACACTTGGATGCCTGAATAATTTTGAAATATTTATCCAAAATCCATGTATAAACTAATTGAAGAACCATTGCTATATCTAATTTAAACTTTCATTTATTTAAAAATTCAGATTAATACAAATGAAAAAAGTATGCAAAATGATATTTTTAGTAATCAGGATCATTGTTTCGAAGCACCCCATAGAAAGTTTTGCAAATTTGTTTCTTGTTTTTTTTTCCTTTTGCAAAGATTGCACGAAAGAATTCTAAGAATTCTATATTTTTTTTGTCGTTCCCCTTCCTCCCCCTTAGGTATAAATGAAAATCATCTAATCAGAATTTTTAGTGTGTAATGATAAATGAAATGTTGGACTATATTCCGTATGCGGTGCTATTTACATTTTGATGTTTGTTTACATGTTTGATTTGGCGTTGGTTCTGGCACCATCGTAGGCCATGCTCTGCGGGAGTGAAGTACCCTGCCGACGGTTGTTTAGGCTGGCAACCATAAAAAATCCTGTACTTTGTCGGGAATTTGAAATTGTTTATGTTATGGATGGAAGGGAATGAAATGTGTTATGTTAATGTATGAAAAGAAAGCGTGTGTGTGTTTGTTAGAAATAGAATGTGAATATAAAGCTAAATAAAAGAAAGCATGTTAGTTTTACGTTATCGGCCGGTGTGTGTGTTTGTTAGAAATGCAGTGTCATTTTTAAAAGTAAATAAAAGAAAGCATGCTGGTGTTACGTTATAAGCCGGTGGGTGTTAGAGGCATTTCTGAGCGGTGATTTAAAAAAAAATAAAGGTAAGTGCTCTTTTTTAACGAATCTTTGCAATGTTTAAGGTTTTTAATGTGAATTTTAAATTGATATTTGATGTGTTTGTTTTCGTAAGTGCTATTTATGTGCTATTCTAATCATACTGACTTTATATGAGGTGTACAACTAGGCTGTTTAATCCACTGATGTTTTTTTGAGTTGAAAACGGGCTACTGTTTGCCCAGTTTACATTAGCTGTACAACTAGGTTGCTTAATCCACTGTTGTTTTTTTTTAGTTAAAAACGGTCCACTGGTTGCGTAGTTTACATAGCTGTACAACTAGGTTCCTGAATCCACTGAGGTTTTTTTAGTTAAAAACGGTCCACTGGTTGCGTAGTTTAAATAACTGTACAACTAGGTTGCTGAATCCATTGAGGTTTTTTTAGTTAAAAATGGTCCACTGGTTGCATTAGTTTACATAGCTGTACAACTAGGTTGCTGAATCCACTATTATTTTTTTTAGTTAAAAATGGTCCACTGTTTGCTCATTTTAAATTGCCAGTTACTGAATTTGCAGACGTTCTTTTGGTTAAATATGGATGTTGTACTTTGTTTTAATGTTTTTGTTAGTGGAATATATGTGCAGTTTTAATGTGTTAAAATACTTTGACTTTGCTGATCGTGCAAAATGGTTGGCGACAGTCGCTGGAGCTTGGCAGTTGCCAAGCTCCAGCGACTGTCGCCGTGTTTACATGGGGTGCGCACCAGCTTGTACGATTTTACCAAAATGTTTTATGAATGTCATTAATAATGAAACATGCATCATGAAATAAAACCCATAAATGTAAAAAGAATTATTAATATCATATTTTAGTTAAAAAATATAAAATTCTGAAATAATCATACTGGAAAAATGTAAATTTCTGAATTATTTTTTTAATATCAACCCAGTGGGAAAAAAACCCTAAAGAAACTGGTGTTTAAAAGTTGAAATAATTAAAACTCTGTAAAATAGCACTCATAAAAGGTATTTATCAATCAGGACATGCATGTTAGGCAAAAATTTTTTGTTTTTCTTCATCTAAAGTCCACACATAGTATAGTAACCATAAAGAGGCGGTTCAGTCCCCCGAGTGGGGACTGAAAATGTCACTATACTACATGCGTCCTTTTAAGTGAACTAATAAGTTCTTTTTACTTGTGTTATTTTATAAAGTTTTTATTTCATTAATCCAGTTACATTTCGTCAAATATCTTATACAACTTTTTTAAAAATACTTAATTGTTTTAGGCTCCATTTTAATTAAAATTAGCTGAAATAAAATAGACATGCAATGTCACCATAGATCTGGCTTTTTATAGTTTTGAGTCAAAATCATCATGTATCAAAATCTTGCTAATCCTGATTCCTATAGATGTTTGCAGTCCTAAAGCTAAGCTTAGTTTCAATCTTTGTGTAATTGGAATGCCACTTAACAAGCTTGGCAGCCTGTGTAGCCCACAAGACCAAAATTTGTTATTGTTTTTCGCCCTTTTAACCATTTATTCATATGTATTAAATTCCTTTTAGGTATAGAGTATGATGTTCAGCATTACAATGCACTTATAGATGTTCACACAGCAAATGGTTTGATTTTCGATCCTGCTCAGATTTTAGCATCAATGGAAGAACATAACATTCAACCAAACAGGGTATTTATATTAAATGCTCTTGTAATTATAAAGAAGCAGGGAAATATCTAATTAAAAAAAGTATTTAAAAAGGTATTTCACTTGTTAAATTTATGGTTTTATCTCATTTACATTGCTTTTTTTTATTCTTTTCAGGCTACATATATGCTGGTAATGAAAAAATATTGCCAGGACGGTAATATTAGTGGAGCAAGGTTAGTATTTATAAATGTTGTTCACAATTGGGGGGGATATACACCCCCTCCCACCCTTTATCAAAAGTTTTGAACATAAAATTCATACATTTTTTTATTTTTTGCATAAAGATTATGCTTTTTAACATACCCCTTCCCCAACTCGAAGTCTGTGTACATTACTAGTCAGGGTATAAAAAAATCGAATTTTTTAAAATTTAAACTGATTTTTTAAATTTAAATCAGATTTTTAAAAATAAATTTAACTGTTTTATATTAAGAGTACAGACAACTGGTATATATCTAATTGTTAATAGTATAAATTTGTAAATAAAATATTTCTTTGATATGCAAATAAAATAAGCCTGTCCCAAGTGTATGATTTTAGAAGCATAGCAAAATTGACTGATTATATACCGAGTTATTTTACTAATTTAAAAGCGAAGATTTCAGAAATAAAACTTAACAAAAATGTTAATCTCATGTGATAACATTAATAGTATTACGCACAACCTCTTTCAGCTTTTGGGTCACAGAAATTTACGCGTGGGATATCAAGTTCCCATCATGTCGTACTTTCTCTTAAGTAATATAGTTTTAAAAACAGTATATTATTAAACACTAATCGATGGATGTAAAAGACATAATTCCAAATATGTATTTATAGGTTTATTTGCAAATTAAATTTCTTGAAAATATGATGGTGCACATAGGAAAGGCAGCTGAGGGTTTCTGCAGTGTTGTGAACATTTATGTCATGTGCAGAACAAGTTCAGTTGATCATAACTAAACAAAAAATTGAGTTATGTGATTGTTTTTTCTTTTTTTCTAAATAGTATGTTACATAGTTTAAAAAAAAAAAAAAAAAACTGTTCACCTAACTCAATTTTTTCTGTAGTATAACCAATCGAACTTTTTGCAGACATGACAAATGATCACAATACTGTGGAATCACCCGACTATCAAATGAAAGTTCCTGAAAATATGATGCACATACTGATAAAAGTCTATTATTAAATTATAACTGAACATTTTCCAATCAATGCCATGCTTATGCAATTGAAAACAAATTTGAAATAATTAAGCCTCACCATGGCACAGTGGTTAAGACATTGAAAATGATAGACGGCCAAAGTGTGAAGGTCCCCAGTTCGGGTCCCATCGTGCGGCTATCGATCTAATGGTCTGGAGTTTTGGTAGGCTTTCTCCAGATGTAATGTGAATATGTGTGACAACCCCTTAGAAAGTCCTTCCGAGGCAACCCCCCCCCCATCCTTGGCAGATTGCCCTCGTTTAGCGTTGCCATAATCACACAAACACTGAAATAATTAAATTTTCACATTAATTCCTATCCTTAAAAGTAGAATTGACGAATTCTGATTGAGGTTCTTCAATGTGTAACTGGGTTATCAGGTGAATGAAACTGGTGTCACGAGCCAATAATGGCCTGTGGGATAGAGGTTGTGCATTGCTGATTTAAATTCTGATTAAAATAACTGATTTAAATCATTGACACCTGCTACTAGTACTTATTATTTAGGTTTATTTACCCAAACATGCTTCAAATTAGATGAAAATTCTTATGTGAAAACTGGCCCTGCTCATATTTATATAATAGATAATAATAATAATAAACTCAGTAAGTAAAAACATGGTTAATGAAAGTTTAGAAAATTTTGGAAGAACATACAGAGTTTATTTGTAAATAATGTGGAGAAATAGTACATCAAGGGTTGCATTGTCTTCTTAATTTTGTAAGTAACAGGAATTATAAGATTTATTATTTGGGGGTCTCTTTTCAGTGACATTTAAAAATAATAAAATTACTTAAAAGCATAACACAGAAATTCAAAAGTAGACTCTCAAGTAAGCCCAAGGCATTAAAAAGTAGCTTTCCTGGGCCTGGCAATTTAATCCCTTAATGGCCATATTATTTTCAAGAAAATGCTCATAAAAAGTGCCCATTTTTTTATTCCAGAAAATTATATGAAATAAGTACATGTACAATATATGCATTCATTTTAAGGTTTTGGACAGTTGTAGCGCAAAAAAAAAAAAAAAAAAAATCTTGAAAATTCCAACATTCAGGGTTATTGTGACTGAATGTATGTTTTGTAGAAAGTAGGGAAGCATTGAAAATATATATTTTAAACACTACAGGAGAATTTTATTGAACGTACTTCGTAAAATAAATAAATATTTGTAAAGTTTTCTTTGAACATAAGTAATAAAAGTGAGCTGAGATATCACAAATACACTTATTTGAGTACTGCTACAGTCTGTATAAAAATAAACTACCTCTGAATTAAGTTAAAAATAGTCTGGTATTGTCATCTGTTTGTAAAATGAGATATAAAAAAATCTGTGCGTAAGAATTGAAATGCTTGTATTTTTCTGATGCATAACATTTAAACACGGTTGCCCAGAAATGTGACGGGCATGAAATAGAGGGAGAAAGCTTAGCCCATGATTTTAACGGGAGTGAGGTTTTAGAATTAAAATACCCCCTTTTTAAAAAAAAACGAATAACATACATGGTTTAACATAGTCTGAGCTTGACAAAGTTAACAAAAATTGTTTAAAAAGTACACAATTTGACAGAATGATTCTGCAAACACAATTTTTGGTTTTTATTCAGAAAGAATTTGAGTTTTATTTTTAAATGTTACGTAATAGTTGTATTTTTCAGAAATAATTTAATTAAAAATAACCTAAGTGAACTGCTTATTTTAGAAATACCTTGTTGGTTGATTGTGGTTTTTGAAAAAGTAAGAAAAAATGTTTTTAGAAGCACAAGGTTTCTCAGCAGAACAACTTTGGGTGATTCTGTGAAGATGTGCTAGCAGCCCGAGTAAAGAGATACCTAGCATTTAAGCTTGTGTCTACCCTCGAATGATAGGGTTTTGATGTCAACACATTTTTGTCAATATAGTAACTTATTGGGTTTCGCAAATTAGTGATTAAAGTAGTTAATATTTTAATGTAGACAACTTAGTCTTCAAAACCTTAATTATGAGTCAGATGAACTTGCATGCTGTATTTACATTACTGTGTTTATATGTGATGTGACTAGTGTATCACAATATATTGTTTTTATTACAGTGAAATATTGGAATATATGAAGGAAAAAAAGATTTCTATTGATGAAAATGTATTTAATTATCTTATTGAGGGTCACATAAAGAATAAGTAAGATATTGATTTATTATGTTTGTTATTGTATAAGTAGATATATACATATTGTAAAGGAGTAAATTATGCATTTTAGTAATTTCTGATATTATTACTAGCTGAATGCCTCATTTCTTTGCATGTGAAGAAAGTCTTTTTTTTTTTTTAAAGCATTTTAAAAAGTGAAACATTTATGAGACATTTCCCAAAAATCACAATATTTACAAATGTTTAAGTCCAATTTCAAGTAATTTTTGAAAACTAATTTTTAAATTACATGGTCATAGAGAGTAAGTTGTACACCTTTCCAGGACAAGTTCAGTCTATCATGATGATTAGAAAGAGAGAGCAGTTCAAACATTCCACTTGCAAAAACACATCAAAATCAACTTCAAAAGTCAATAATCTTAGAATATTCTATAGCATTGTAAAATATTTTCCAAAATGCTTAAACTTGATTCTCTGCTAAGTCACCAGCTTCTCATTAGAGAAACATTCTACAATATTCTCGAACCTTCTGGCCCATCTCATCTACTTTGGCACTTGATTTGAATATAGAATTTTCTAATTATTTTGATGAAAAATTTCAGGGTCTCGTTATATTCAATCTAATATGGTGTTTAGCACAGTGAAGTATTTCATTATGTCGCTCTGGCAAATATCCAAGCTGTACTATGCTACAATGGCATAGTTAATGTCACCAAATTTTTCTACTCGGTAACAGGTAGTAAATACCCAAGCTGAACCTAACCAGCATTACTATAATCTGCATTTGAATTATTTTTTAAGATACTGGGTGCTAACATTTTAGAACATGCAGTTTAGAAGATCTGCCTTTTTCACCCTGTTTGGATAGATAGCCTTTTGCCAGATCGTACCTAATGCCAAAGTGGCACTTTTTAAATCAGCTACAATTAGTCTGTATTGAAAAAAAGAAAATTGGTAATTTTTTAAACTCCTGTTATCTAAGTGAACTTACTATTGATAACAGGAGTTTACTATTTGAAAATTGTGAGCTTTGTGTAACACCCTGTGACTTATTTATTTCTCATACTTTTTAATTTGCCTCAAAATTGGACTAATTCTACTTCATGTTTGTCAATTTCACGAGATTTTGTATGTTTGGAATAGCTTTTTTTGTGTTGTTTCAAAGGCATGAATGATTTTATGCTGGTGAAAATTGCCAAACCTGGTAGCCATGATGCTCATTTTTTTTCAGTTTTTTATTAATATCTTCTAAAATAATTTGAATTTTAAAATTTAAGTCAGTGGGATGTCTTTCACAGAATTTTTCGAACACCTTGTCAGAAACTCAAATCCTCTTGGTTTCAGAGGACATAATATGATAAGCTTTTGACAGCAACTTCAGTGGGAGTAACTTTTTTTTTTTTTTTTTTTTTAGAATAGAGAGATTCCTTGAGTGTATCTCATGTAAAGTGTGTATACCAAATTTGGTTACAATCTATTCATCCATTTTATCTGAAGAACTCTGTTTATTGCATAAGTCTAATTATAACCACCCTGTAACCCTCTCGAATGTTTGTCGCCATTCGTCAAATGGCGATTAAAAAATTCTTACTGACTGGTAAAATTTTAGGCCCACTGGCCGCAATGGTGAGTGATGCTCAACAGACTGGAAAATATTGTGAAATGTCCTAGTTATCATCCTTCGTTCTCCATCCGAGTTTTGATACTGAAGCTGTTGTATTCTTTATATGACTGATTAGTTGCTTAAGGAAAAGAAACTTGAAGGTACTCCCAGATTTTAAAATTTATGGAATTGATCCAACTACTTCCTGTCAACACAGATCCTTGTGAACGGGGATTTTCTGCAATGATCAGAATTAAAACAGCTTTTCGTTCATCAATTCAAGAAGAGTCATTAGATCATCTAATGATGGTATAATATAATGGAGTGTTCATTGATGATAATGGACACTCCATCAGCTATAACTCTGTGATGGAATGACACAAAAGATAGAAAAACATAAAATACATAATACTCAATAGTAAGTAGAAATTGCTAACTGATATTGCAACAAAATAATTAAACTGAAATGATTAAAAATTCTCACGTCTTATTGTTTTTTCTTTTTTATTATATTCTTTCTGTCTTCTTGCAATGAAAAATTAAGTTGTTTAAATACATTTAATGTTTAAATACATGTACTGATTGTGGTTGGTAGAATTGTCTAAGTGGCTGGTAAAAAATAAGCCTTACCAGCTACCATGGCTGGTAGAAAGTTCTCCCTTTAAAGAGGGTTACACCCTGTATATTGATATTACATTTGATTATTTTGCTTATGTGCATATTAGAATTATTATTTTTATTAATTTATTTTTTTCCCCTAGTGATATTCAGGGTGCAAAGGAGATGCTGGATGTTATGAAGTAAGAGCGAATTTATTTCTTAAGAACAAATGATACCTTTAAAATTTTGAACTTGCTTTAATTTGAATTCAAGAAAAAAATCATGAACTGAAACTTACTGCTATTTCGACACTTGTGATTTTAGCATTATGGGCTCCTATTACCTAATGTTAAATGGATAAAACTAATAAAGAACTTTGTAAACAACACACAAATGTATATGTATGTTTTTTACAAAGTACATTATTAATTTTAATTATTCTGTTACTTTTCTGAAAACACAACCTTGGTTTATTCATTATCTTTTTTCTTTTCATTTGCTGTTGCTTTAATAATTATGAAGCAAAAATGCTGAAACTCACTGTATTATTACCGTATTCCCCCGCAACAGCCAATATGCGTGAAAAAATTGAGGAACACCGGCATGCCGGAAAATCCCATATTTACTGGCATGCCAGAATATATATGCTAGTGTTATTGCAAACATGGTGGCTAAAATTTTTCCCCCTCCCACACTTTTCAAAAAAGTGCCAGTTGCGACATTTTAAGAAACCAATATGGGTAGCAAAATCTGTTAAAATGGATTAGTGTGAAGAATAACTGTCTTTCGAAATTTATCTCCTCCCCCACATAACTTCTTTTGTACATACTGGAAAAAGGATTGCGCCTGCCGAAGTAAGAACAAAAATCATCAATTTTCACCTGGCACAGAATCACATTCTGATTGGATATTAGTTCAAAAGTCAACAGCATCTGAGGGGGGAAAAATGGATCTCTCTTCCTCTCACTGCATTTAGAAAAAAAAGCTGTTCTTTATTATTATTCTAATTCTGAAAATGGAGGGAAGTAAACACGTGTGCTCGCAAAGCTATATAATCACTTTTAAATTAGGAGCTTTAGTAAAGCTAGACAAGCTAACTGGAAATATCTCTGCAACTGCAAAATTTTTTTGTATTGTGTTCGAGATTGGAATAAACAAAGGGAAAACTGGCAAATGCTACAGGACAAGATCTAGAAATACGTAAAAAGAGTAACATTCTGTCAGACAACGAACAACAAAAAAAGCAAGCAAAATTTCCAGAAATGGAGAATGCATTAGTTAACTGGATCCATGAAGAAAGAAAATCAGGTTGAGCAGTTACTTCGTTTTAAATCCTGGCACAAGCTGAACAAATTTTGAGAACAGAAAAGGAAAATGAAGAGTTTGAATCCACTGATTTCAAAGCGTCAAATGGATGGCTTGAGAGGTTCCTACATGGACATAACATTGTCAGCAGATCAGTGACAAATATTATCCAAAAGGTTCCAGATAATGCAAATGAACTGTGTGAAAATTTTTATAAATTTTTCGATCGTAGCGCTAAAGATATAAATGGAAGTTGCATCGGTAATATGGATGAGACATCGCTGTGGTTTGATCTCGCTCGACAAAAGACTTGTGATTTTAAAGGAGTGAAATCCATTCTCTGCAAAACTTAAGGAAAAGAAAAGCTTTGATACACAGTTGTACTGAGTGCGATAGCCGATGGAACAAAATTAAAATGGATGATAATTTTTAAAGGTTTAAAAATGTTCCAAAGGCAGATTTTCCAAATGATGTTGTTTTAACTGTATCGATGAAAGGATCAATGAATAGAGAATTAATGAATACTTATAAACAGACAGTATGGAGTATTCGTCCTAATTCTTTTTTAAAGCTGAAATCCATTCTAATCATGGATAGTGCAAAAACACATTTAAAAACAACCGTCAAATCTAGTTTCAAACAACATTATACAACTGAACTTGCTATAATCCCTAGAGGTTTGACACCTCTTTTACAGCCAGTGGATGCTCACTGGAATAAGACTTTTAAAAGCGAAATAAAGAGTTTATGGAGTAAATGGCTGAAAAATGAACAGGAATTCTCAAAGTCTGGCAAACATTGATCTACCTCTTACCTAATGATTGCCCAGTGGGTAAAAATTGCCTGGGAAAAAGTTTCAGGGGATTTAATCAAACAATCTTTTACAGTATAGTCATCTTCAAGAAGTAATTTAAAAAAAATCTGTACCTTCGGTAATATTGAGGAGAAATCTGGATTAGCTCATCCAGAGAATGATGAATCCTCTAGTGATGATAATGCCTAAATAGCCCTTCTAATTAATATTGTTCTTTCTTATTAAATAAAATTTTAGATTTAGATTTCTTTCCTTTTTTTAAGTGTGACATAAAACCAAATTCTCAATAAAAGGTAAACACGTATTTATTTATTACTTAGATAACTATTGCAATTTATATTATTATTTAAAAAGCACTTTTGTGGGTGTGATCTTTCTCTTTGATAATATAATTAGAAGCAGTATTCACTGTTAAAATTCAGTGTTGGGAAAAAGTTTATGTGAAGTAGTATGAAACATATTTTTTCCTTCACTCGAGTATACTCAGCAAATGGTAAAGAAAAATAGTTTTAAAAATTGAGTCCAAACAAGGCCGTACCCAGGGAGGTGGACCAAGGGGGGGGGGCATCTTTCCCTTAAACTAAATTATCACCATTAGGGTTGCTTGCATAGGAATATACTGTTATTTTCTATACCAAAAATGAGGTATAGGAAATGTAGTTTGCAGCCATATTTCCTAAACCTCTAGTCCTTTATATAAGAATGCAAACCGCTCTTTACTGTGAACATATGTTAACACCAGTACTTTATGGGCCAAAGCAGTTTTTTTTGTTAATTGCAAGTGAATTTTTGTTTCTTGGTAACAGACAGACGCACACACAAAGAAGGAGGGGAAAAAAGAAAAAAAAATGAAATTATCTAGCATTTTCTTGACACTATTATTATTTTATGTCGAGCATTTTTATGTCAAATATCATTCACTATAGTTCAGCAAATAATATTTTATAAATTGTTCTTTGTGTGGAAACAAATTTGTAACTAAATAAACATGAATAATTATGATTTTTAAAACTTTTGTTTCAGATCCTCTAAGTTAGAAGCAACTGCAGATACTCATGCTATACTAGCCTGTGGTTATGCTGCTGTTGGCGATAAAGATAAGATGATGGCTCATCTAAAGGAATGTGGAATTATAGATAGTGCTACAAATCATTTAAAAGTCATTGACGTGTTAGCAACTTCAGGAAATGAACAGTACATAGATGATGTATGATATTTATTGAAGAGGGTTTCATTTTTGCATTTCCTTATACAAAATAAAAGTACTGTGATCGGGACAAAAATGCTGGTATTAAGATTTTGGCAGGAAAATTGGTTTTGAACATTCTGAATTTATTTTCTCAAGAGCCTGCATGATGTATTAACGTACATATGTATTAATGTATGCATTTATGCAAAGTACAATCTATTTTGATGAACTGTAAATCCATGCTTTCAAACTTTTATGCTTTCGGCATAAAACTAATACTTTTTAAAGAAGTTTAACGATTTTAAGTAAAATGCCCGCTTTCTATGCTTCTTAATAAATGTTGAAGCTTTTTTTATATTTTAATAAAATTTGCAATAATCTGTTAAAATTTATTATTCGTGAGTTTCCCGCCGTTTTGCTTACTCTAAGATTACTGGATTTTCGTCATCCCCCTTTCAGATCGACTAATTCAATGCTCACAGAAGGACCTTTTTTGCGGCCTCTGGTGCCACATTAATCTGTACGAAAAGCTGTTAAAATAAATGTTCTGAACCCAACGCGCGCCGTAATTTAAATCAGCAGCTACAGCCCGAGGACCTGCCTTTCTTGCTGTCTGTGTGGCTTCAATTCTGATGTGGGCAAGCGGTCATCTCTCAACGACGTCCAGCTTGGGGTTCAAAGCCAGGGTCCCAACTGAGTCGCCTGCTCTGCCCAACAAGATATATTTCATATGTATATACTTAACAAACATTTGCTAATGATTTATATGCATTATACTTTAGGCTACCTCTTGTTTTAAGAACTTTTGAGTTTATAATTAATTTTGTGGAATGTATTGACATTTTTCTCAAAGTTTGCTGTTTTCTAATAGAAAAGAAAATTTTCTAATAGAAAAGTTCAAAAGGTTTACAGCAAAACCTGAAATCTGTCATACTCTTAGAGGTCTAACAGTCATATATGCAAAATTAAATTACTTATCTTTTGTTAGTTCTTAAGATTTTTTTTTTTTTTTTTTTTTTTTTTTTTTTACAATAACTCGAGCAAAAATTTTGATAGCAAAAAAATGTACTTTCGAATTGTCATTTTGCATGCTTTGACAGCTGTCAATTGATATTCAAGTTACTGTGAGCTAGTTGGCATTCTGCTCTGCATAATGTTAAAAGTGCAAGCAATTTTAGACTTTTTAAGAATAGGTTTTAATTTTGAGATGATAAAACAAAAAATGAGTTTTCACCAAAAATAGTTTTTGAAGTGGCTCACATAAAACACTTTACCTATTTTAAAGCTGTTATTTTTTATTTCTAATAAATAATGATGAGTACATGTATTTAATGACTTTTGCAAAGTTTTCAGATATTCATTTGTTTACACCCTCTTTATTTAATATAGTAACATTTCTTTCATATTTTAAAACATTGTCCTTGGACAGTTACATAGTTAGAAAATAAAAATACCTTTAAAAACCGTAAATAAAGACTTTCAGCTGCTAAATAAAATTGTCATTATTACAATGATTATAATTTAAAACTACTAACTGATGATCGATGTGCTTGGTGGCTGAAAGTTTTTAATTTACGGTTCCTTAAGGTATTTTTATTTTCTAAGTATGGATTTTTATTCCATTCTTCAGTTATAATTCTTTTAATACGATTTTAAATGAAGTTGATTACATTTTAATTTCAATTAGCACCAGTTATTTTACCTTTTAAAATATTTTTTACAGGTATTTGCCTTGATCAAAGATCCAGGGCAGTTTAAACAAGATATTACTAACTGTGTTGTAGACCTTATTCATAAGAATCACATTGATATTGCATATAAATTAACTGCAAAGTCACATACTGAAGATTATTTTGAAGGGTTTAACATCTTTGTAAAGCAACTGATGAGAACAAATAGAGTAAGTTAGATTTTTATGAACTGATGATTTATCATCCATTAAAGATGAGATGACTCAGTGTATTTCTTATGGTATATTGCTTTTATAATAAGCACCTTACTATATTGGTTGTTCATGATTATCAAACAGTGCAGTTGTTTAAATGTAACTGCGGTACATATATGATGTGATTAAGAGTTTTTTTGCCTATTGATTTGAGTACTCGAGTTTTCATTTTATTGAACTATGTGCGGTATATGACACAATAATTAGATGTTTCTTGGCATTTTGCTTGAGCTAATTTTGTGGGTTAATAATGCAATTTATTACATGCACTGAAAAGTAATGATTTTTTTTTTTTTTTTTTTTTTTGCATTAAATATTTTTTTACATTAATTTTTTAATTGCGAGCAAGTCTAATTAATAGGATTCATATTTTTTACATTTTTGACCAAGAATTCTGTAGATAATTTCTTTCCCTTATAAGAACAATGTTAAAAAATGGGGAGCTTGGCTATCTACCCTTCTTGGAGGGCAAATTTCAAAATGTTTTGAAATTGATTTTTAGGTATTAATGAGTGTTGTATTTTACAGCAAGAATTTTATGGATATCGAAATATTTTGCCCTCTACCATGGGTTACCAATTTTAGAAAATGCTGTGTAATCTACCATCTATGTTAAAAAACTCGCATACATGCCAAATTTTATAGTATTAGCTTCAGTAGTTTTACCTAGGCAAAATATAGATTTGAGGGAAAAAAATACTTTCTGGTCTAATATTAATAATAACTGTATTATTTTTTAATGTTATAAATCAGTGATCACCAAACTTATGAAGCTTCTGAGCTGCCGTACCATTTTTAAATCCTATTGTGACCTATCAGCCAAAAGAATTGTCGATATTTTTAAAAAAATTTGATAGTTTTGTTGGTAAAAAACATTAAACGTGATCAGCTTAGTGGAGGAATCAAGGTTAGACAACTGGAGCATTAACACAATCTACTGAAAATGTCCCCACGAGCCTAATAACCTGAGAATACTAATAGCCTGTGATTGATGGTTTGGCAATCACTATTATAAATAATGTATTTTAATCACATTAATTAGTCTCTTATTAATAATTACCCATGAAGTTCGGTCATTGTAATTAATTGTGAACTCTGTAACACACTGTAACACACATTTTTGGCTGTAACACACATTTTTGTTACTGTAACACACATTTTTGGAATCCTCCTGGATAATTAGCTGTTAGTGGCTTTATATTAACCTAAAAAAACCTTCATAGGGACCAGATATTTGCAGTTGAAAGCCATTTAAAATCTGCTACCAAATGTCCTTTATTAGTCTAAAAAAACATCAGTGAATGCAGCAACTACTGTTGGACCCCCCACCCACACACACACACACCTCTCAAAAATTCCTACTGATTCACTGCCAGTAAATTATTTTCATTATTTATTAATGTTACTGAAAAGGACCCCGAAAATTCAGCAAAGACTGCAAATAGTTAATCTTATAAGTACCTGAAACTCACGAATTTTGACCAGACAGCACATCCCATGGACATTCGCCAACTTAAAAAACATCTATGGGTCTGGTCAATCCTGGACTGGCTCCTTTGGGGGGCCTCGCTAGAGATTGAAAAGGGGCCCCTTACTAATCAATTTAGAGGAAATAGAACGTTAGAATATGTAATATTTGGAATTTAGTCTTACCTAAAACCACATTTAATTGCTTTAGAGCTTTTGGGGGAATCTTTAGAGTTGCAGGGTTCATGGGGTCTTCCACTGCACCACTATGTAAACACTTAAGATTACTGGGAAATAAATAATCCAATTACTCTGATATGTATATCCAATTATTCTAATTATAATGTAGTATAACCATTATGGGGGGTACCTCCCAGCTCTCCCTTGAGCCGAGGGCCATCAGTGATCGCCGACCAGCTGACCTGGCCAGTCTGGGCCTGGTCTGGTGTATGCTGTGGGGTACTAGTGATTAATGTGTTTATAATTTTATTTAAATTATATAATTAACCAGTTAAATCTCAAGCTAGTGCTCAGAATTAATACATTAACTAAACTTCATTGGTAATTACTGGTTAATTAAAAAAAGGATTAATTTTAACTAGACTATTTGGTTATTTTTAGTAACAGTTAAATTACATTATACATGTAATGATTTTTTTTTCATTACAATGTATTCTATTGAATTAATTAATTTAGGACAATAATTGACAACATTCTTTTTAAGTAAGAAAAATAACCTATAAACAATGTTTATTTTATAGAATAAAACTTTTTTTTGGGGGGGGGGGAAGTTATTAAAAACTGTTTTCTTATTAGATGAATGTGAAACAAATTTTTTAACATGTCTTACAAATCACAATTTTTACATGCCCCTGGTATGTTCAACAATAAGATTTTCCTACGGTGTTACTGTCCAACTTTTCCAGCTGTTGTGTTTTACTGTTCTTTTTTTTAAGGTTCTTAATTTTGTATCTGTTCCTATGACTGTATCTACTTGGCTATCTTTTATTTATTTTTGTTTAACTAAAAATTTCGGGCTGCTATTCATTTTTTTCTGCCCGACAATTGAATTTTATTGATTGATATGTAATGTATGAATGTAATTGTATGGTAGTATATACAATGTAATTGTATGGTAGTTGTTTAAATGCATGTTTAATATTAAATAAATGTTTGTTAATAAACTGAAATAATTAAAGTTTTATAGAAATAATAACAAATCTGACATGTTTAGAACTCCACAGTGTTGTTTTCAGAGTTACACAAAAGATTCTATATGTCTAGTTCAGGGTTAGAAATTAAGATATTAAAGTGAGGTGCCAATGGCACCAAACTATTTTATCTTAGTTGCCAAAATTATTTACTTAGGCGTAATTTGAAATTATGTAGTGTAGTCATTCAAATATCAAATCATAATAGGCAAGTACGAATACTAATTAAAGTTTGTTTACTACAGGGTTCATACGCCTTCAGGGAAACCTGGAAAACAGGAAGAACTCAGGGAATTGAAAATTAGCTCTTAAAACTCGGGGGAAATCTCATGGGAAAATGTAATTTTGCTTTAAAAACCTGGAAAATCCAGCTTCAACCCTGGATTTTAAAGAAAATTTACCCCCCCCCCCTCTCTTTATTTTTATTGCTTTCACCCTATTCAATGGTCAACTACTTTGCTAATAAAGCACTCATGCAATTGTAAATAGATTATACAAGATTAATCATCTATCATTTAAGACTGCTTAGGATGAATAGCATACTTGCTTCTCATTTTGTCTCTGCAGTTCTGAGCATTTGGGATTGCTCCCTTTTTTCATTTGAGTTGGAGGGGCTGTTCTTTGTGTTGTGTACTGTGCACAAAGTTAGATTGTGTAATATTATTATCACGTATGTACAAACTCTGCTGATATTTGCTAGAATACAATGCAGAATGTGTGTTCCTATAATGTTAAATATTTCATTGTTTATGCATAGGATTGGTGGATTTTACTTACTTCTAAAGAATATGGCAATTTTTACCAATAGCCTTGTGTACTGGCAATAGTATAAAAAACATATCTTGAAACTATCAATCAGTGAAGTGGTCCCAAAAATTCTTTTTTACTTCTGTAAAGCTGTTGCATAATTTGTGATATTTTATAGGTGAAATTGAATTTAAAACCATGTTTGATATAAATGTAATCCATTGATTATGCGATAATTGAGGGGGGGGGGTATAATTTTTTTACCATAGTGCTATGTTAATTTCATTACCTTAGAATGGGGCATATAAATAAAGAGTATTTAATCTTTATCTTATGTTAATTTTTTTGCGATAACCTGGAAATTCTTGAAAAATCACCTGGAAAACTCAGGGAATTTCATTTTGAAAAATGAGTATGAACCCTGTACTATATACTTGAGAAAGTAGGAAAGTAAATATGTAGAATGTTAAATGCTGCAAACAAAATAATAATATTAAAATTACTGTAATATTAAAAAAAAAGTGTGAGCTGTAAAATACTGTTCTTTTATAAAATTCTGCATTCTATGCAGGCTCTCTGGGCCATCCATACTTGCAAGGTCATGTGGCATGCGCCATCGCCAAGCTAAAAAGGCACTGAGCTCTAGCCTTAAAGGGGGAAAAAAAAGGAAACAAGCAAACAAAAGAAACCCAGGGAAAAAAATAATTTTACTTTAAAAAAAAAATCTAACATTTAATTATATTTATGCAAAAACAGAGCCTGATTATCACATGGATAAGAGAGGCACTAGCCTGGAGTCTCAAAATCAGATAAATTACCCTATATAAATGAGATTTCTGATAATAATGTCTTATTCCATGTAATCCTGAATAGGTAATATGGTTTGAAGGGTGATTGGTGATAAACCTTTCGCAAAATTCCGAATGTGTCAAGTATGTTATAGCAATTGCCGTTGATCAGTATGCTTTGCTAAGAATTTTTTTTTAAACTTAGGCCTAAAAAATGGCGACCAGGTATTATTTCATGGTCGCCAAACTTAAATTTCTGTGTGCAAAATATGACTAACGACCACTTATTTCTAACCCTGGTCTAGTTTAACAAGTGTAATTTATAACTTAATTGTACTACTTCTGTAGTGTTTCTTATTTGGTGTTAAAAAAAAGTTTGTTTATGTATTATAGTATATTAATATAGTATTTTTTTCCAGCCTCCATCTGAAGTAGCAGACTTTTGTGAGCGTATATATAAAGAAGGCTATAATACAAAAATATTTAGAATAATGTTAAAAGTTACAGCTGAGAATCAGCACTTGGGTAAGTTTTACTGTTAATAAACCATAAAAAGTTAATTTTACGAATTTTATCCTACATTTGGGTACTTTTCTCTTATCTAAACTCTGCCGAGGTACTTTTCTGTTATCTCGACGCCAGCCAAATTTGGCGATTTTTTTTTGTCGCCAAGTAGCTACGATATTTTTTGGCGACTTTTTTTGTCGCAAAGTAGCTATGATGTTTTTAGGCGATTTTTTGTGTCCGCAATTACCTACAGGATATTTATTTCGCCTTAAAGATTTTCAATGTCTACAAAACAAACATTTTAACAGAAAAAAAAGTTAAAAATGTAAACATACAAAATAGACTTACCATTACATACGACAAATTTCAATGAATGTTAAATCCTTATATGAACAATACATAAATCGTATTACTGTTCTAAAACTAAAACTATAATTCCAATGAATAAATTAAGTATCGACACTACATCTGCAAGATCTCACTTTAAATTCCGAACAATACGACAACGAAATTACCTACGGGATTCTTCTTTTAACAATTAATTGACTCACCGAGCATGTACAAGGCGGTTTGACTGCTATACTAATTGCATTCAGCATTTTCTATATCCTCAGGATTCTACACAAATCGAAATATCGGATAGTCTACACGAATCGTAATATTTTAAAACATACTCACATTTTCAGCTTCTTGCAAATTTAAGAGGCGTCAATTCGTCACAGAAATGAATATAATTTTACTCTTATACTTACTTATTCATTAAGTTTAAAATCTTTTCCGGATATACTTACTTATTCTTTAAGTTTAAAATCTTTTCCCAAATAGAATCTGGGTTACCAAAAAAATATGAAGATAGCCGCACAAACGAGGATGGGTTACCAGAAAATATTGTCGCCAAGCATCGCCCTCTCTTACCGGAAAAAAATCGTCAAATTTGGCTGGCTCCAAGATAACTGAAAAGTACCTCAGCCAAAACTTAATGATTTTTTTTTTTTTTTTTTTTTTTTTTTTTTTTTTTTTTTTGGCTACCAAGTAAGTACGATTTTTTTCCTTGGGGGGGGGGGGGTGTTGCCAAATACCTACGCGAAATTTTTTCGGCAAGTTTTATTTATTTGTTGAGTATCTACATGAATTTTTTTCTTGCTATATTCAGTGCATTTTCTATATCTTGAAAAGCCCCACCATGGCTAAGTGGATAAGGCATTGAAATGGTAGATGGCCAAAATGTGAAGGTCCTATGTTTGGGCCCTGTTGCATGGTTATCGATATAACAGTCTGGAGTTTTGGTCGGTTTTCTCCAGATGTAGCATGAATACACATTAGAACCCCTTAGAAATTCCTCTGAACAAGGTATTTCATCCTATGCAGATACCCTCGTGCAGGTTTGCTTTAATATGCATAATAAAAAAAAAAGTGTTTAATTTCTCGTAATCGACAGCAAAATCGCCTGGCATCGAAACCTTTTGTTTCCCTTTTCCAGCCTCAGCCTTGTTTTGCATCACATAGTATTTGGGAGCACAACTCTTCATTGCCCTCATCAATCATTAATCACAGACGAGCTATAGGGCAGATTGTGTGGGGATCGGAAATATTTGCAGGGATGAGATTCTTTAGTTTTTTGGCTGATTTCAGATTTTTGTGAGTTAAGAGGAAATCATTGTTTTGTCCTTTTTCTCCTGAAAATTCCACTTTTTTCCTGTACATTTCTTACAATAATTATTGAATAACTTTGTAATATACTTTTCTTGTAGCATGTATTGATTGGTATTGATTTTGATGTGTATAGGACTTATGGTTTTTCTACAGAGCTACGACAAAGATTTCTTTTACTTTATGGTCTATGGGAGGAAATTCTTGAAAGTGCGCTAGCGTTTAAATGGTGCATTCGATTGAGCTCAAATTGGGTATATATGCTATAAACCACCATCGTAAAATCGGTATTGATTTTGATGTGTATGGGACTTATAGTTTTTGTACAGGGCTACGACAAAGATTTCTTTTATATTATGGCCTATGGGGAGAAATTCTTGAAGGTGCGTTAGCGTTTAAACGGCGCATTCGATTGAGCTTCAATTTGGTATATATGTTTGAAATATTCATTGATTCAAATTTATTTAAATGCTTGGTAATTATATTAATCATAAGTGTTCGGGAAGTTGAGTGGAGTCACTCCAGATTTTTTTAAAGTATAAAAAAAAGCAGAAGTTCTAGATTTTGGGTCCCCTACTGTATATGCAAAATTCGGTGTTTTGCTAAGGCAGAGGTAAATATCATTCATACCATTTATCTAGAATTATGCTAGACATTTTACTATTGCATTATTCAGGTAGTCAAGAAATTAGATATTATTTAAATTTTTTTGTGTTATGGAATATGTTTAATTTTTATATATTGAATAATTAATCTGGTATTTATTTTCATTGGTATTTTATATTTTCCAATATTCCTTTTGGAAATTAATTTTTTTTTCTTTATTACATTATATAACTCAATTAATGGGATAGTACTTATATAGGCACACAAGGTCTTTGAGAAAAGAAAAATTATTTTGTCTGTATGAATTACTTGTACATTACATGTATCAGAAATCTTGGGCTTTTTAAGTTTAGAAACTTAGTACATATGCATTTAAAGGAATAAGCTTTAAAGCTTTACAATAGGATAATTTCTTTAGGTTGGTAGTTGGCAGGGGTGCAGAAAATGTTCCGGGCCCAATATTTGCCTAGAACGCAGCTATTTTTGTCCGAAATTACCCCTCAAACCATAACATATTTTCTCTTTAGTTTAAGTGACTATTACTTTGATTAGATTATCAGAAACTTTAATAGCCTTTGGGAGAAAAGAGAAAAGGGGGGGGGGAGTTTGTTTTTACCTTTTCTCCAATGTCATGCTAAGGTTTTTTGGGAACGAAAGTAATAGGCAGATTTGTGTGAGCATAGAGAAACTGCTGATCTCGACAGGCTAGCTAGCTTCTTTTAATGACAACTGCTTCCCCCCCCTCCAAATTTTTTCTCCTCATTCAATACACTCTGCGCAGAAATTTCCCGAGTGCTCCAGAATTTCCCCCAAACCTCGTTCGCACTTATTCTGCACCCCTGGTAGTTGGTACAGTTGGTTGGTTAGGTTGGTTACGTAAATACTATGATATCGATGGTTAGTCATGTATAGTAATATGTGTGATTTTTTGAGTGTAAAAGTTGACTTATCAACTAATCTGCTTTGTCATGTCAAACTCGAGCAAAAGTCAAAATATATTAGCTGGAATTTTGTCGATAGAATAATACTTATTTAAAAAAATAATTTTTATCTTGTTTCACTAGATGAAATGGTCTTTTAATATTATGGATACATTTTTACAATTATTGCTGAAGTAAACTTGAGTTAGTAATAATTAGATATGCATGCATTACATAAAGCCATAATAGAAGTATTGTGGCAAGAAAATCTTATTCCATTTTAATGAAGTCCAAGGGATCAGATAAATAATTTATCTCTACTCTAACAAAATTTCATTATACTGATATTGTATCTCCATATTGTAATTTGATTTGGGTATCACCAAAGTCTTTGCTATAGCGAGATTTTAGCTGTAATGGACTTCACTAAAACAGGATTTAATTGTATAATAAATGGTGCCTGAGATAAATTTATATTGCATCAATAGTTCATTTAAGTTTTACTATTTTTGCCATTTATTTCTTGCTACTTGTATGTTGTACATGAAGATTTGCATTATCCACCTTAGGCAGTGTAAATTTAATATTGATTTACACTTCACTGTTAAGCTTTGAAAATCTCAATGCTTGTCATTAGGCAGTATTGCACCCTCAAGAGTAGCTCACTGACAAGATTTTGCCCCTTTGAATAGTCTTGAAGGATCTACCGTATAATAAGTAATAATAACAGATACAATATATCAATGAAGGATATGCAATCTAACATTTTCTAAGTAAAACAATATAGCATTCTTTACGAAAAAAAAAAAAATTGAGTTTGACGAGCAGAGTTAAAAATTAAATTTTGAAAACTAACCAAACTGAAGAAGATGAATGGAAAAATAAACAAGAAAATGAATAATATGTCTTTATATGTCAAATAAATTCATATTACTATTTTTAACTGAATTTTGTGGGGGAAAAAAATACAATTTTGAAATATAAGCCTTGCAAATATTAACATTATGCCATCTGACGATACCACAGTGGTGTCGTACGTTTAGAGTTGTTAAACAGCTGGCGACACCAGAGTAGTATCGTAATGGGATACTGGTATTTTCTATTTATTTGATCACTAGACCAGTTTCTGACATTTTGCTAACAGAAATCCAAGGCCAAAAACAGAAGATCAGAAACTAGTATATTGCACAAAAACCTTTGCAGCCACCCAAACCTGGTGCCAAGCAAAGAAATTTTTACGGGACATGCTGATGGCAAAGTGTTAATGTGCATCAATAAGTAAAAGAAATGCTTCAAAAATGAATTTAAATATGGAGAACTTTAATTACTATATAAGAAAATGTTATATAAATATAATAAAAATATAATAAATTGTTTCCGCACTAAAATGTGTGATGAACATTACATTGCTGCTATTTATTTTGGGCACTAGTTTGTGTTTTTAAATTTGAATGTTGTTATGATCTTGTAACCCAGCTGTACTTAATTTCTTTTCTTTTATTCACAGATTATTGTTTTGCACTTTACAAGAAATTGATGGATCTTGTAAGTATAGTTTTGATGCAAGTGTGAATGTTTACTGTATATGTACTGTTCAATGTATTGTCTCTTAAGAAATCTTATCTGCCTTTTAGTTAACTTAAATTTCTATTAATTATAATATTAATAGAGTCTGATTTTCCTTTGTTTAGTAATTGCACTGTAGTCTTTTTGCAATAAAGTATGATCGCTGTCTTCTTTGCTGGTGTAAGCACTTTTTCATAATTTCTTAAGTTACTGTAGATTTCAATAGGCTGCTCCAAATTTTCATAGTACAGTTGGAGTAACTGTACTGTAAAAATTGGATGTTTTATGATTGTCTGCAATAAGGACCACTTTTCCTTTTCCCACAGTATAAAAATGCAAAAAAAAATCACCTGTGTATTTTTAGCATATGAATTACTATTTCACGCCACGTGAAGTTCTACAAATGTAACTATTTTAACCTTGGATAAAAATGATTTGAATTTGATCTGCTGATTCTTTACCTAAACATATTTTTTTCCTCCACAAGGTTTCAGTTTTTTAAATCGTTCTAAAACCACGTATACATTCAGCAGAAATTTACTGTAAAGGAAAATGAACATTAATATGACGTTTCATGTAGGAAAGAATTGATATGAAACACAATATGATTTTTAAAACTTCCATGTAAATAAGCTTGGCATTGAAAATCTTCTGCCCTGCAAAATAATTTGTCCAGTAGCAGTTTTTGTACCCATGGTAACTTCAGTGTCTGTCCAGAAAGGGTTAAATAATGTAATTTTTTTGTAATTTGCACTATTAATAGTACTCTAAAAAATTTTCATAACTTTTAACTGGTTTATGTCTAAATTTGCTTAAATAGCAATAGTATGTTTCCATAAGAGAAACTTTTCACTTCCTTGTATGAAGTTTTGGTGTGGCATCTGTAGGAACAAATAAACATATGTATGTAATAGGGAGACTGGTCATGACTGGCTTTGAGCTTTGAACTGGAGAGATGAGCCAGCTGGTCACCGTCTGGCCAGTGAATTATCACCTAATTTGATATTAAAAATAAGTTTGTGTGAACCCAGTTTATAAATATCTCCTATATTTGGCAAAAAACCACCAAAACTTAATATTATTAATGTATTGTATCTCATTTCCAAACGAAATGCATCAAAAATGTGTATAATTTATATATGCACATGAGAAATTCGTGTTCTGCCCACATCAATTTTTTTACCATCCTGAATTATTATTTTTACTTTTTATTAATAAAAAAAATTACGTACATGCTGATTAAAAAGAAAAATGCTTTTCATTTTATTTGCAGGGCCAGTATGTAAACTCTCATAAAATTTGGCCTGCTATAAGAGGACAACCCCCAAAAGGTAAATATGCAGTTTCATAATACTATAATTTAAAAAATAAATTCAATTTATTAGATGTCAGCTACAGATTATTTGCCAAACAGACTAGTTTGTTCACTTATTAAATGTTGATATGACAGACATTTTTTCCAAAACACATAGTGTCTTCTTAAGAAAAAATGTTTAATATTCTTTGGCTTAGTGAATATGGTGATAGTTCAATATCTATTCTCCTGTCATAATTATCTCAAATGGCATTATTAAAATGGCCAGCAACAGAGAGGTGCTTATCTTGAAAGACATAACAAAATATTAAAATTCATGTAGTCCCCAGTGGAACAAAAGGGGCCGTCAGGAAGAAAAACAACGCCAATGAATGATATCATTACTTTTAACTGTTATATAGGTAAAGGCTATCTAATGTAATGAAATAAGGTTACTGATACTAGTAACAGAAAATTGCATACTTTTTTTTTTGTTATTGGTTGTTAATCTCAGAGATTAGGGGAGGGGGAAATGTTGGTGAAAATGGTCAACAGTATAACATGTGAATACCAAAATTTCACTTTGTTGTCTGTTATTTCATCTCTCATATATTGAATTTGCCAATTAGCTTTTGAGGTTCAATAAGATTGAAACATGTGTTCCATTATGTCATTATATCATGTCATTTATAAAAAATTGCAAAAAGAAAATGCAATTGTTTATAAATGACATGATATATTTTTTTTACAGCTTTTTTTCAATTTTTGTCTGTATACCTATTGATAGAGATATGTTCTTCTAAATAGGAGTCTGGAAATCGTTGGAGAAAATGAGTGAACTTGGAATACCTTGTGATTTTACAACATACGTTGAAGTTGTTTATCCTACACTGGGAGTGCTAGAACCCTCTACAGTTGTCAAGGAAATAAAAAAAACTAATCAATCAATGGAAACTGCTCTTGATTCTTTGTTTGTATATTATTGTTCTTTAGGAGAAATTGAGCATGCTGATCGTTTGAGTAAGTTAATCATTCATCTTATCTTTGATTGTGTTCCTTCATCATTCCAATATTCATAAATAGAAAGATTAAAAAATAAATAAATGAAAAAAGAAAAGGGAATTAAAAATAAAAACAACAGTATTTTTTTATCCTACAAGAATTAATTGTGCTTATAATTGTGTGGATATTTTATATAATGGAGTAAGTTTCACAGTAGAGTGCAAGTACTGCAAAGTTTTGTATATATCATGGAGGATAGTACTTTTCAACTTGAACATACCTTTAGAATACTGGGTTTGTATGCCCTCTGGGAAAACTTAGGGAATTGAAAATTAGCTCTTAAAACTCAGGGAAATCTCATGAAAAATTTAATTTTCATTGAAAAACCTGGAAAATCCAGCTCCAACCCTGGAATTAAAAAATTTTTAACCCTCTTTTTTATATTTCTTTCTTTTTACGACCTTCTTCACTCCATCCAATCGGCGACTACTTCCCTAATGATGCGTGCACACTATTGGAAGTGGATGTGTACGAGATGAATCATCTATTTTAAACCTTATTGCTACTATTGTTTAAAATAGCTGTTTTTTTTTTTTTTTTTTTTTAATTACTGTTTTACATTTTCAGAACAATGGTGGCTCCAGTGAGGGGCCCATAGCCCCCTTCAAACTTTTATTTTAGAACTTTTGATTCATTTACTGTAGGATTTCACACATTCAGTTTGCAATTTGAACAATTTATAGATGTATCTAAAAAGTCCAATAGCCACCTTTAAAAATTCTGCCTGAAGCTGCTCTTGTTTCAGAGCCCTCTCTCCCCTAAATATGCCCCTGGAATTAAGGAATATGGAAATGTTTATCAATGACCTTGTGTACTGAGTATAGTGCAAAAAATTTACTGTCGATCTGTCAATCAATGAAATGGTCCTGAAAACTCTTTTCACTCCTGTAAAGCTCTTATATAATTTCTGATGTTTTATAGGTTAAATTGAATATGAAACCATATTTGATGATGTAATCCATCGCTGAGTTCATTCTACGATCAGAAAAGGGCACTTCTATAATTTTTAGGGCACTTTATTAAAAAATTGGTTATCTACTCATAGGCTAGTGCTGACTCTTGAGAAAAAAGGGCCCCGGAGAGGGGGGGGGATAAAAAAAGAGCCACCTGGCAGGGGTGATAGTAATCTTCTCTGAAAATTTGATCCAATTTGTTCTGAAAAGTATGTACAGTATGTGTTAGCTTTTAATCTCTTTTCATAACTGATGTGCTATGATCCAGAAAGCTAGCTTGTGGGACACTAGTAGTCAAGATACATGTCTCAGAAGGGTTCATTTTGTTGTTAAATGTTTTGGTTTCGATGGCATTAGTTTATGAACATTTTATAAAGCATTTCAGTGTTCTCTCTATGCATAACAAAAATGTTCTTTGCATCCTTTAAAATATTAATTATTATTATTAATCATTTTATTTATTTATTTGCTATAATGTTTTTGCTGTGACATTGAGCTTATTAACTGTTTCATATTTATATATGCACCTTCTTTATTAAGGTAATAAAAGTTTCCTAAATCCGATGTTTCGGAAAGATTTAAAGTACTGATTCTTAGTAGTACTTTAAATCTTTCCGAAAGTATTTGAATGTTTCTATTTTTATCTATAATTTCAAACACCTGAAATATAATTAAAAATATAAAATGTACTGTATAAATCCTGAAATTATAATTGGTATGAATTATTAAGTATTGAAAGTTGCATTTATATTAATTATTTTTATTTTGTATTGAAAATCCTCTACATTTTCTTTCTTTTTTAATTACAGCTGAGCTGTATCCAGTAAAAGTTAGCATCAAATTAGATATCAGGGGTTTCCTAGATTTACATTCCAATTTAAGTCAAAGTGCTTTACCCAAGTATTTTAAGGTAATTCATTTTTATTTATTTATTTATTTATTTATTTATTTACTATCTGCCTTCGGCGACCAGTTGGTTCATCATCTAATAAATCTTTTGTTTCTCACCGGCTTCCTTGGCACTGAAATCTCTCAGATTCTAAATGGAATTTAAAATTACGATGGTTACAAACAGGGGCGACCCTAGGGTAAGTGGTGCCCCTTTCTATTGTAAAAAAGACACTGTCTTTTATGCTGTACTTAGTTGTTATGCTGTACTTGTTATGCTAGTTTTTGAGTTTAAAATGATGCCCCTTTGAAGCTAGCGCCCTGATGCGATGTGTACCTTGCTTACCATGTCAGGTCGCTCCTGGTTACAAAAATTAGATGGTTTAGTGATAAAAACCTATAAAAAGGTACAAATTATTATCATCCTACATTAATTCTGAAGAGTTTCTGGATATATTGGCTATTATCAAAAAACGGGAAAGAAAAAAAATAAAAAAATTCTGAAACACTTTCAGATTTTAAATACGCACTAAAGTGCTATATATTAAAAGCGTATCAACCCATGTGTCGTTCCTATTTTTTTTCTTTATTCCATTAAGTTGGAAAGTGTATCATTTTTCATGAGTGCGATTAAACAGAATCAAAATTGATATTTCTAACATCCTTTTACTGGATGTAATACAATAGAAATAGAATGGGGAAAAGCTGCGCAGAAAAATGCACAATAATTTGAACTGAATGAAAGTTTGAAAAACTTATTCAGGCGTATTCTTTATCCAAGTCAGGCATAGCAGACGATAAAATATTATTTTAGCATCATTTAACGGTGATAGAGCATCGGTCATGGGATACAGTGGGTTTCTTACGAATGTATATTAAATGCTGCAGATCCACTTCTTAAAAAAGGTTGTATTTCTGTACGCCGTGAAAGAAAAAGCATGCTGATGGTGTGTCACGTGACTCATTCAATTAACATGTAATAACATAAAAGGAAACCGTCTAACAATTATTTCAAATTCACCTGCGGAAAAGGAAATCTGATGTTTTATATATTAAAAACTACATATTCTATAAGTTTGCACCATCTATCAACAGCTTTAAAATAAAAACTCAATTGTATCTTTTTTTTTTTTTTTTTTTTTAAATGAAATTTTTTTTTTTTTTTTTACAAAATATAGTATTTTGTTTATTATAGGAACTGTGTTTTTTTTACGCAATAAAAAGTAGCCTAGTTCTTTATCCAGGACTTTAACTGCCTTTATTTCAAATTTCATCCAAATCCGTCAAACCATTTCAGCGTGAAAGAGTAACAAACATACAAACATTGACGTTTATATATTAGTAGGATTTTCTTTCTGATTTTTTTTTTTTTTTTTTTTTTTTTGTATATTTAAATTAAATATTATTCAAGATTGTATTCAATTGTAATTTTCATAAAGTAGAATTGATATAATTTAAAATGTTTATTTCTCACAGACTAAAAAATTAGTTAATTATTTTTTTATGTGCGTGTACATAAGTTGTGCAAAGATACCATAAGCTTAAGAGTTGTAAGGATTTTCGCTGTTTTGTTTTAATTGAATTGCAAATTTCAAAATGGGCTCATGTTTGAAAAGTAAAAATTTTACGAGAAGAAAAAAAAAAATTATTTTTTGCAAACCATTTAACTGATTTACACAATTTTTTTGGTAACACTATCGAAAACTATGTATGTTATTACAAGGAAAAAAAAAAAACATCCTTGTAGAAAAATTTGGAGGAGAAAATGATCGTTAGTTTTCTAAGATGAGTCCTTCTCGAAATTCATCCGTCGTTTTGGGTGGTTTTAGCAGTAAAACAGCATTATTTTAAATGCATGTTTTTTAAAAGAACTAAAATACAAATATTTTCTTCTACATTTCACTGTTTTGTTATGCTTTCTAATTACATTGTCATACAAAATTACAAATATATCCTGCAATAATGTCAACAAAAGATGTCTTTTGGACACCTTTTAAATGTCTTTTGAACTAGTAGTGCTACTAGGGGGTGTTTTTCACTGAGAGGGAAACTAGGTATCAGTTTTTTCCACTCAAAAATTAAGATCTACATGTGTACATGAAAAAAAATAAAATGTCAATTAAAAAAAAAAAACTAGAGTTTGTCCCTTTTCAAAATTTGCTATTCAATCATTCCTTTTCTTTTCTTTTTTTTTTTGAGAGGCAATTTTTAAGCTTATTTTTTATAGTTAAAACATATGATTTTGATTAATTTGCCTGGCGTTATTTGTTTAAAGATCTTTTAATTAATTTTTTAGTATGCTTAATTTTTAAGATATAACTAAAATATACCTTTAGTTCATATTATTGTTTTTTGAACATTTAAATTTCCAAGAGAAGATGTTATATTCTGAGTTGCCAATTCTCAATCGATTTTTCATTGATCTCCCACCAACCCGATGTTGGATATATTTCTCCCAATTTTGATATTTGTTCATTTTCTTCTGATTTTTATCATTTGTCACATAAAAAAATGCAATTTTCTGAATTTGAAATCATTTTTTATATTTCCATCATGGTATAAGCAACCCTTCTTGATGTTTTTTTCCTTTCCTGCAGTTAACCTAGTTCTAGAAAGCCACACTATGTGACATAAAATATTCGGGCTTTGCGGACAAACATACATAGGGGAAAGAAGTGCACTCATGTTCTGAAGCATTCCAATTTCAATCTTCTTCCATCGCTCTTAAAAAAAATTATTTTTTGTTTGGCATTGTTTTAATACTTCAGTGCTTTATCTGACACCAAATTCCATCAAATATGCCTCTTTTTTCTCTCCAAAATGTAGTTTCAGCTGGTACACCCCCAATTATTTATTTATTTATTTTTGTCATCACAAAAACAAAATTAAAGTAAAATTTTAAAAATAAAATCTCCAGATTTTTTCCTTTGCCAGGTTGGCAATTGTGTATATTTGATAAAAATATTTATTATTTTTATTTGTAATGCCCACTGGGTACTTGTTCTGCTTTTAGGTATTGAAGTACATACTTTTAGACAGTAATAATTTTACTGGTCGTTTTGGTAAGTCATCTTTATTTTATGTATTTATTTTAATAGTTAAGCAAACCATATCAAAGAAGAACAAATCAAACAAAAAAGCGGTTTTGAGTTCTAATTGCTTTGCAGACAAAAAAAAAAAAAAAAAAAAAAAAAAAACCAATAATGCTCTCTATTATTTTGTGTAATAATTTTTGTTTTAGGGATTCATTTACATGCTAAAACTGAACACCAGCTCTGAAACTTGAAACCGCTCTTTCATTTGGTATTTGAAATCAGCATGTTAAAAAAAAAGAAAGAAAATCTGAAACAATGTTAAATATGCACTAAAGTGCTACATACTAAAAGCATATCATAATCCATGTCTCGTCCCTATTGTCTATCTTGCTTAATTAAGTATGAAAATGCATAATTATCCATTTATTGGCCCTACTGTCTTCTTGATCTTGTTCTATTACATTTGAAAGTGTACTGTAATCCCTTTGTCAGTCTTGTTTTTCTTCCTTATGTTTATTATGTTGAAAATGTATCATAATCTTGAAGCGTACTATATAGCATACTATATTTGTCTTCCAGGTTCCTTAAAAAAAAACAGAATTGAAATACTGAAATCTGTATTAAAATCGCACACTTACTAAAACTGTTTTACAATCTTTATCAAGCATATTCTAACTGTACTTGAGTTTTATTTACACTAATAAAGACATCTTTATGAACTAATATTCCTATTGAATAACAGTAAGGTTTGGCAATTACTTGCCAGTCAGAAGATATCACCCCGGTTCTGTTCAGTTTTGGCTACTTATTTTTTGGCACCAAACCTGGTGATAAATCACACAAATGACCAACTTGATGATTTTTGATGAGCAACTATCTTACCGCTATCTTTCAACCCTTTAGGCAAAGGTTGAAAAACATTTACTTCACCTTTATACTATTTGAAAAGTGATTACTCATAGACAAAATTAGATAGACTAAAAAATGAGGTTTGAAATTAATAGCACTCTATTGCTTAAAAAACAAAATTTCCAAAATACAAATTATTCATTTTCAACCAGTAGTGGACTATTTATAAAGTAATGAAGAATGACCTTTCTAATGTGAAAGAGAAACTTAAAAATCAAAGCCACAACTTCTGGCATATTAAATGCATTTCATTATACACTTCATTTCAGAAAAAAAAGCCCAAAGATAACAAAGACATTTTTAGGCTATAATTTTTCCTTATATCAATTAAGTCTTATTTTGAAAAATCACAAGTAGGAAATTACATAAATTATGTTTCCTATTGAATCAGTACACTTTAAAACTCCCAAAAATAAAATTTTGTCTTATTTGGGCCAATAGCTTTCACAGTGCGAGGAAAAATGGAAGACACATGAGGACCATAAGGACATATAAGGACACATGAAAAATCGCCAAATCTAGAAGCCTTGTTTACAGAATCGTATGCAAATTTTTGCCGCAAAAATATAAGTGAAACTAAAATATTTCATGTGTAAAGTAATTAAAATTTTCAATTTTAAATCTGCTAAAATTTAAATTTTGATTTTTAAACCTAAATGAAAACGGAAAAAAGTATAAGGACATTCCTTTCTCCCCTGTAATTATTTAAAAATTTGCATATTTGGAAGCATAAAATGACAATTCCAAGTTAAAAGATTCATTTTGAAAAAGAATTTCCCACACGGCAGCTTTCAGTGTGAATTTTTAACGATGCCCAAAGGAACTCAACTTTCTGACTCTGAAAAGGAAAAATTGTTGCTTTTCGAGAATGTGGATTTAGTGGATGGGAAATTTCAAAAAGAATCAAGAGATCTGAAATGGTGGTTTATAATTTTCTAAAAAATCCTGGGATGTATGGTATGGAAAAGCTAACTGGGAGACCAGAAATTTTCACTCGTCGACAAAAAAGAAGGATTGTAAGGAGAGCTTGCGACAAAAAAGAAACTGCAAATGAAGTTAGACAAAATTTGAGTTTACCATGCTCAACAAGGACTCTTCAAAATGTTTTGAGTAAACATCCTCAAGTTTCTTATGGGAAATTAGTGTCACGCCCCCCTCTTACAAATCATCGTAAGGAAAGATGAGTTGACTTTGCCAAAAAATACATTTCTCTTGGTCAAAAGTGGGCTGATGTAATTTTTTCGGACGAAAAAAAGTTCAATCTTGATGGACCTGATGTTTTTTCGTTATTTTTGGTATGATCTGCGAAAGACCAAGAAAGTGTTTTCCAGACGTCGATATGGTGGTGGCTCGGTTATGGTATGGGGCACTTTTGCCGAAAATGGAACCACTCCAATTGTATTTATCAACCATAAAATGAATTCGGACAAGTATGTTGATATGTTAGGAGAAAGTTTGTTACCTGAAGCGCCACTAATTACTTCAGGGGACTATATTTTTCAGCAGGATAATGCTTCGATACATGTTTCTACGAGCGCAAAACTCTGGTTTGAAGCTAATTCTGTAAATTTACTTCATTGGCCTGTGAGAAGTTCCGATCTTAATCCAATCGAAAACTTATGGCGACTTCTAGCCCGAGAAGTTTATAAAAATGGCACACAGTATCAATGTACTATGGTGTAGTTCCAATTTGGAACACCACAACTAAATTTTCACCAAAAAAAGCAATAATTAGAATGCGTTGTGTTTAAGAATGAATAACCCAGGATTTTGCTTAACGCCCTTGTGTATGTGTTGACAAAGCAAAGAGAGCTAAAAGACGGGATTGAAACATATTTTATTTAACCAATTAGCATATTAAACATAGATAAAAATTTTTAAACACATCATGCAGTACCATGATCTTCTCTAAATATTAAGAATGACTCAACAGCATTTATCAATTTTACAGAAATGACAAAATAAAGAAATTTTACTCTTAGTTAGGCAGCATTCAAATTAGGTCACAAAGCAGGTTTTAAATCAATTGCATATGTTTTGGTCAAATTATCACTAAATACGGCACTGCTCAATTAAACAGGACAAGCAATTCATACACATACATTAAAAAAAAAAAAATCATTATCAAATTATAACCCCTGGGTACCCATGGTTGCAAACCAAAATTTTAACAATTAGGTCGTTAAGTAATATTAAACTTTCACATCAAATCCAAAGCTATTGAATAGATAGTCGTTGCCAAAAGGTATAAATCGTCATACATATTATATGCAAATTTCAGTAGTACGCTTGACACATAATCTCAATCCTATTTTGGTAATTTTTTTTAATGACGTGATCGACGGACTTAACAATGCATTAAAAAAAAGGGGGGGTTGACTTATTAAAAGGTTAAAAGAAAGGTAAATACAAAATACAAAAAAAAATAAAAAGGTGTTACATGACACGCCTCCCAAGGGCTTAATGATCTGCAGCTAAACAAAAGATTTCTTGGCACTGGATGAGCTTACTATGTCGATCCACAAGCCCGGTGACCGAAAATGTCCCTCCGATGTTGGTAGGGCCTCGCTCACAAAGATAGCAAAAATGGTAAAATTTATCTCACTAGACGTTGGAGCAACATCATTCATGAATCGCAGGGGGTCTCGAATGGCGTCTGAAGGCTGTCCTTAAACGACGTGCTGACAGCAGTAAGGTGCCGGATCCTCACGCCGAAGTTCCCTTATTGCCTCAAGATCCCGCGCCGGGTCGGTGGTGAAAGGGGCAGCATTATCTTGTCATGCCTATCCCGCGAGTGCTGATGTCTAAAGTGCCACAGATGTCTAAACGACGAGGCCGTGCCTAAGCAAACATTTTAAATAAAGGAGTGTTGTTAATTTGCGTCGATCATGTTGCACTCCAAGCGCTCTCCTCCTTAGCTAACTTAGCATCACTTTCTTAGCATCGCCATTTCGGAATGGCAAAAAAAAAAAAAAAAAAAAAAAAATAGGGGAAAGATCTAGCACTCAACTAGCCAACTAACCTCTTGAAGCGTCCCAGCGAAACTGAATGAAAAA
Organism: Cheiracanthium punctorium; assembly: GCA_038373885.1. NCBI lineage: Eukaryota > Metazoa > Arthropoda > Arachnida > Araneae > Cheiracanthiidae > Cheiracanthium > Cheiracanthium punctorium. The sequence goes on from JAWZYV010004965.1 coordinate 547,904, forward strand.
GTCGCGCGCTTGCCTCCATCACCGCTCCGGAGCAACCCCCCTCAGCCAATCAGAGCCAAGAATGCACACCAAGTCGTTCCGGGATAGTCCGACCTGGGACCGAAAGTGGGGGAAAAAGAAAGTTCTTGAACAATTTCGGAGGAAAAGTGCGGGAAAGATTAGCGTCATCTCAGAGATCTGATGCAACAGGCACGGAATATGATGCAATAGCGTGAAATCGCAGGCAAAACTTAAAAGATGAAAAATTATTGAAAATTTACAGGGAGACACCTAACAGGAGAAATAAAGTTATAAAATAAAGAAAAAGTGGGATTACGGGAAGTTACGAAAATTAGTTTTTAAAAAATCCCATCAAAACAACTTAATGAAAAGGGAGGTATGAAGTACGGCCACTATGTTTTAAACTCCTGATTACCCACAGAACGGCAATTAAAAGGTAAATGTTAATTACTTTCTTAAATTACTAAAATGTCCTGGGTAGAGGTAAATTAAATTAATCATTAACAAAAGAAAAGGGATAATATAGTGACAACACCACAGTACACAAAATATTGTCGTCGCTATCAAAGAGGCTTGGGAAAAAATATCTGTGGACATTTTAAAAGATCTTTCAGGATCTGTGACCTCTTGGCTTATTCAAGTGATTGAAAAAAAAGGTAGTTTTCTTGATTATTGAAACATTTAAAAAGTATTTTACAATATGTCCGTATAATTTTTTCCATATTTATTTAATGTTAAATTTTGTAAAATCAATATTTTAAAGCTAAATTTTGTTTTTTATGTGGTATAAGTGTTATCACAAAATTATGCAGCAAAAGTAAGAAATATAAAAATTTCATTTTGGTGAATTGGAAATAAAGCATATTTTCATGCAATTAAATGTTGTCCTTATACTTTTTTCGCACACTGTAAAAGATCAGCTGTTATGCTAGAAAATGAACATTAAAGAACTCTATATTAGAATCTACTATTCTTTGCATTGACATAATGTAGATTCCTATTTGCAGAACTTACTATTGATATAAACTCTATTTTTAAATTTACTGAATTTTTACAGTAGAACAATGAAATTTCATATCTGCTGTAATTGATTCACAAGAAAACAATCAAACCAATAAAGTAAATAAATAATAATAATGGTTTCTCTCTATTCTAAAACAAAGTAAAGGTCGCTGGCGCTGTCAAAGCTTCTTGACCTAACTCCTCTTAAACCGTAGGGATTTGAGTTTCGACTAAGGTGCCCACAGATTCGAAAAATTCTGAGGAACCTGCTCAGCTGATTTAAATTTCGAAAATCGAATTATTTTAGAAGATATTAATAAAAAACTGAAAAAATAAACCGAATGGTTGCCAGATTTGGCATAAAATCATTCATTCCTTTGCAACACTGCGTTTCCAAGTATCTAGAATCGCGTGAAATTTACAGAATCGCGTGAAATTTACAAATATGAGTTAGAATTACGCCCATTTTACGCCAAAAAAAAAAAAAAAAAAAAAAAAACTATATGAAATAAGTAACTCAAAATGTGCTACACAAAATTGACAATTTACAAATTGTAAGTTCGCTTAGACAATAGGAGTTTAGAATGAGCAATTATTCATTTTTCCAAAACAGAATAACTAATATCTTGAAAATGAAAAATAATTAAAATGCAGATTATTTTAAAGCCGGTTCTCATCCAGCTGAATTATTTGCTACCAGTAGAAATATTTGGCGGCGTTAACTATGCCATTATAGCACACTTTGGATATTTGCTAGCGCGACGAGATGGTATAATTCGTGGTGTTAAGTACGCCAATCTGCAAACGATTATGTAAATGAAAATATAGATAACGGTTTTCCGTTAACCTTAAGTGAACAGTAAATATAGGTTGTGAGCATGTGTAAATCGCCAAATAATGAAAAGGCGCCATGGTGGCAGGCTATTCTATCTGTTCCTTAATTTTTATTAACTTTATATGTATGCAAGTCGCCAAATAATGAAAAATTGCCATGGGTGGCAAATTCGCAAGGTGTCCAATAGGTTTTACATTATTAAAAATACAGCTGAAACAGATGTTCTGATTTTATTACGCTTTAGCTCCTAATTAATATAACTTTTGAATGGCAACATTAAATATCATTGTATTCCTGAGGAGTGCAAATAATTTTTCCAGCGATTATAAGCGGAGTCTGTACTCCAGGTGGAGTATAGCTCAGGACCCGTACAACACGGATTCCCATAACAAAATATCTTCGATGCAAGAACCAAGCAATGTGTAGCTCAGTAACATTCTATCTAATCCAATCTTCGGCTTTTGTCTGTTGAAATTGTCTTTTTTATGAATAAGCCTGATTAGGGGCCGAATGCCTCATACGAAAAGCGAGCGTAGCGAGTCTGGGGGCCTTGGCCCCTAGTGTATTAAAAAATTCAAAGTTACATAACAAATAAATATGTACCCCCAATCCATTCTGTACAACCAATAAGAAAATTCTTATCTAGAAAAACTGCCCACTAATTCTTGAAAATGTGCACATTCATATTTTTTGAAATGAAATTTTTCTATAATTTATTTAAATAGATGTTCAAGGAAATCTTCTTGCTGATCTGCTCATACAAAAGACTAGGCTTCTGGAAAATTTACTGTACAAGTTTGAGGCAAGTGTACTGTTTTATTTTAGTGTGGTATTCTTTTCATATATATTTGAATAATCTAGTGTTGGACGGGAAAATAATTTTATGTTCATAACATTTTATTATTTGTTCGTAGGAAACTATTTGAGTATATGCAATGTGAGAACAGAGTGGGGAATTTTGCTTGTAAAATTTGAAGGGTATAAATTTTAGTTAATGGCGCTGATGTTTTTTAAATTCAGGCAGTAGTACGAGCATGTTAAAATGCAAATTATTTTGAGTATTGATTCTTTGATGGCATTGCAAGTAGTGCAACATCATAGACTATATGTTATGGTGATGTCGCTGTAGAGTCACCAGCAAATAGTCACGCACCTCATACTATGACTTATAGTTGGCATCTCATATTTATCACAAAGTGGCTACCCACAGCTCGACATCACTGTGACGTCTATACAGCTTTACATGTTATGAATTGCTGTCATCTGACAATCACTGAATCATTTTATGATGGAATGCATTGGAAGAGCTATTTAAAACTGAAGTTAAAAAAAAAAAAAAATCGCAAGATAAATAAATGAACTATGCCAAGGATTTGGTCAGCTTGCTCAATTTTTTTATGGAGTCCCTTAACAAGTTGTAATATACATTGCAGCAAACTCTATACTTATATCAACAATAAAATTATGAAAAAAAAATTCTTTAATAGAATATTTTGCACAATGCTTTACACTTTTAAAAATCTTTGCAGTGCATTTCTATGTGTTAGATTTTCTGGAAGTTCATAAGGTACAAGTTTTTGTTTATCAGTGTATAACTTATGAGTAGACAGTCTAAATTTTTTCAATTTCCCGACTCTGTTAGTTTATTTTGGTTTGTGTTCGGGGCTGTGGAGTACAGCCTTAAATATGTACAATGTGCTATTTGGGATAACATGAAGTTTTCAAGTTTTTTTTTTAACTTTAAAATTTGGAGAAATTCAAAGAAATGAAGTAACAACTCTTAAAGTCATTAACTGAACAAGCGTTTTGAAAGTTTTGACCTAAGTGAAAACTTTGTTCACTAAAAGGTATGTGTTTCTTTTTCGCATATTACTATTTGAAATACCCATTCTTCATATGGGGATGATGATTGTTTCAACTCAGTAACAAATGAAAGACAAAATTAAGTATTTATATACTTTCCGAACATGTACCATGTAAGGAAAGTATTGCAATCATGAAAAAATTCAACTTCAATATTTTGGCGTATTTACATGTTTTGAGGTCTTCTGAATACATTTATGCTATTCTTATGAGATGTATGTATGTATGTATGTGTGTGTGTGTTTGTGTCTATGTGAGTGAACACGATAGCTCCTAAACGGGGCATTCGATTGAGCTCAAATTGAGTATATATGTTATAAACCACCGTCGCAAGACCGGTATTGATTTTGGTGTGTAGAGGACTTGTAGTTTTTTTACAGGACTACGACAAAGATTTCTTTTACATTATATCTTATGGGGGGAAATTCTTGAAAGTGTGCTAGCGTTTATTTAAATGCTTGGTAATGATCTTAATCGTAAGTATTCGGAAAGTCGAGTGGAGTCACTCCAGATTTTCTTTTAAAGTTGAGCCTCGCAGAAAATAGGGAGAACCGAGATTTTCTAATCTTCAAAGTAGCCAAGATTCTGTTTCCTTTATTGATTTATTTATTTATTTATTTTTTTTTTTTGCTTATCTATGCAACTATCTTTTTGCTAAATTTGAAACCTCTGGGTGTAAATGCAGAGTTGCCAACTCTCCTGATTTTGGCAGGAGACTCCTGATTTTTCATTGATCTCCTGCCAACCTGATTTAGGGTATATTTCTCCTGATTTTTGATAAATTGTTCATTTTCTGCTGATTTTTATCATTCGTCACATGAAAAATGCAATTTTTTGAATTTTAAATCTTTTTTTTTTTAAGTTCCGTCTTGGCAAGGAACCCTTCTCAGCATTTTTCTCTTTTCTGCAAACTAGTTCCAGAAACCCACACATATGGACATAAAAAAATTTGGGCTTCACTGACAAATGTATAATAAGAAGTGCAGCTTCATGTTCTAAAGCACATATGGGCAACCACTGATTTTCATCCAGCCTGCGGAACATATCATAACTTCGTATAAAACCCATATAAACCATTCAAAATCCCATATAAATCCCAATTATACGGCCTGTGACTTCACTAACATCCTGAATTTGGCCTGCGACTTCGCTAACATCCTAAAATTTGGCCCGCAGCTTCTCAAAGGTTGCCCATACCTGTTCTAAAGCATTGCAATTTCTATCTTTTTCCATCACTCTTAAAAAATATTATTTTATCTTTCACATTGTTTTGTTTAATCCTCCAATGCCTCAAGTGTAAAAATTAACTCCGATTTTTATTTTTCTAATTTAATATTTTTTATGTTACCAAATTTTTTACAAGATACTGACTACCTAATAAAAGGCATGACCCAATATTAATTATTTTATGCTCAAAAAATACTATTTTTGGCAACAAATTGCATCAAAAATGCTTCTATTTTTCTCTCCAAAATGTAGTTTCAGCCGATACATCCTTGATCTTTTAAAATTTAGTTTTTTAATCGAAAGCAAGTCTCCTGATTTTTAGAATAAAATCTCCTGACTTTTGTCCTTGCCCGGTTGGCAACTCTGTAAATGAAATGTATTGAAGGCATTTTTGAAGATTAAAAATTTCAACAATTGGGAATATAAATGCAACTTGCATTGTTTATGACATTTTGTAATTCAATAAAATTGGAACAATATTAGTAGGCTATATCCAGATAATCTGAATCTCAGGGTTTGGCTAATATCTTGCTTATAATCCATTTTTTGTTGTTGTTAGACCAATTAAAATTCCAGTATTAAAGCTAGAGCTCCTACAATATACTGGGTGGTGCACAGCCATCATTTTTGTGCACCTGTCTGTCAAATCTAGATAGTTCATTACCATCACTCTCTTTGGCACTTTTGAAAAGAAATATCAGTTATGTGCAAAGCTGAATTTGTGATGCGGGTTCCGTATTATTTCTTTTTAAAATCAATATTAACTTTTTTTTTTCTGTTGATTTCAGTTAGAAAATTGAACATTCTACAGGGTGTTTATAAAATCTTGTAATGATAAAGAAAATTTAAGGAAAAAATTATTTCAGATTAATCTATAATTATTTTAATTGTTTTTTTGTCACATTTCTTAGCTCTAAGAATATCTAGATAATCTATTTAGTGCCAGGTATTCATAAGCATGTTCGTAGTTACCAATGATATCTTTTTTCCTGTAATGTGTTAATATTGAGTACTGGTGTTGCAAAGACTTTGACTTACCTTCACTAGAAAAAGTCTTATGATGGCGTTATGGAAAATTAGACCAACATGGAGTTTCCAATGTTAGTGCCACCTCACTGTGGCTAATACTGAACCTAGGAGAAAGAAAACCTTATGATATAAGGACCAAAATAAAAAAGAACTTGTCTTTAAATCTGAAATAGTTTGAAATTTCTTTATTGGTGCAAGACTTTATATCCTAACTGGAATGATTCAAACAACTGAAGGCTGAACAAATGATACACAGTCCAGTCGAGAGACAAACTTGGGCCTGGGGGGGTGGATATCTGCCGGGCCCTCTTCCCCCCTCAAAAAAAAAGTTATTCACATTGTAAAAACAAATAAGCTGCTTTTTTTTTTTTTTTTTTTTTTTTCACTATCTGGCATTTACAAATTTTTTAGTTTAAAAAAGACGTTTTCATTAAACAGTTTAATGTTGGTCTTTATAATACGAATAATTCGATTTTCTCTTTACAAAATCAAAACTATTAAATTAGCTTTTCTCACTTTTTTTTTTTGAGGCAAAAGTATCAATAATAATTTTAAAGTCTAGTTCTTTCGCTTGTGCCGACTCAATACAAAGAGTTCCTAAACTGGAAGTATGTGTTTGAGTCGAACAAGATCGGTGGAAGTTTTTTATTCTCTTCAGCACACTGAATGAACGCTCAGCACTAGCAGCAACAGAAACGGGTAAGGTACAAAAAATACGCAAAGCTACGCAAATGTTTGAAAAAATGGCTTTGAGATTCTGAGAAGAAATAGAGTTGAGTAGTCCAAATGGCGAAAGACTCTTCGTAAAAGAAGCTCTTCGGCTTCGTGAAAGGCTCTTCGCAAATGCTCGTGCCCCCTAAGGGAGCGTGGAGCGTTTGCAGGGAAGGTGCCAGAAAAATAGACAAAGAGCAAGCGATAATACATGTTTTGAAAAATCATCTTATTCATTCTCATTTTTACTCAAAAACATACCCATTTTCGCTTAAAATGTTTGCTCAAACTTTACTGATAACGTCATTTTTTAAAACAGGCGACTAAATGTTCACTGTTGAAAAATAAAAAACTGAATATATGCTGAAAAATATGGAGAGGGGGGGGGGGGGAGGGAAAGGCGAGACGTTTAAAGGTTGGGAACCGCTGCTCTAATTAAATTTAAGGAGCTATTACAAATATGCAAAATAAATGTTCTGAACAATTTCACTTGTCTTTTAGGCAAAATTAATAGTGTGCTAAACGTAAAAGATATAAGTTTAGAAAACTATCTAATGAATTCTTAATATATAAAAATAAATATGTGAAAAGCTTTACAGAATCACTGCCATAAAAAGCTTCAATGAAATGTTTCATTAGCAAAAAGACAATTTTAACCTCATAAGTTTGCTGTAAGAAATTAAGCCTATTCATGAAGCACTGACGGAATAAACGTACTTTATAACTAATAATTATTTAAAAAACAATAAATAATCCCTGTGATAATAAGAAGTGTAAAAGGGTAAGTAAACTCACTGCAAACAACTGAAAAATCCACATTCCGAGAGCAATTCTGAACAATTTTATTCCAAGTACATTTTGTGAATGAATGAATTTTCCCGCGCTTGCAAATTTTCAAGTTTGCACTTGCTGGCCTGGAGTTGTCATGGTGATTCCCCGCGTATGAGAGCACAAAGGGTGGTGCATTTGCTCTCCCCCCCCCCCTAAAAAAAAATTAATAAAAGATGACGTCAGCAATCCAGTTTCATTTAGGACATCGTCTCGTCTTTAACGGTCCAGTCAGTGTTGGCTTTCGCGAATTCTATTTCTGTCTATACAGAAATTTTTTTTTAAAGTTTAGCCCGGGCCCCCAGAAAACACGGGCCCGGGGGAATCCCCCTCTTCTCCCCCCCCCTCTCTCGACAGGCCTGATGATACAGCTGATTTCAGTAATGTTTTATTATTGGAAATTGTAACAACAAAACAGTCACCAGTGTAAATACAGTGGTCAAATTGCTCTTAATGGCAACTTTTGCATGAACATATTGGAAGTGTGAGCTCATAATTAAAATCTTTTTAAATATATGATGTAAAAATGATTTCAATCGTCACACTTGCATTTTAAAAGCAATTTGTTTTGAATCTGAGTACTTAAATGCTCAATCTTTCCAGTCCATTGTAGCCCTGTTTTAGTTAAACATTTAAGTAAGCAACTGAAAGAGCCATTCCATGTCATGTCAAGACAGAAACTTGGAATTTTTTAATACATTCTTATTTTTGATTTATCCCAGTTTTAACTAAAACCAGTGTGCTTGACTGAAATGTAGTTTTTCTCATTTTTCACATATAGTTCACATTTTAATTGTTAGGAGTTTGTAAGAAGAAGAATTTTTATGTATAAGCATTATGTATTGGATAATATTTCTGTTGCTGTGCATTGTATCGCTATGCATATACAGCACATGTGGGTGAGTACATGTTAGAACCCTTTAAGAAGTTCTCTGCTCAAGAGACTCTCCCTTAGGTGGATACCCCTCATGTTGGTGTGCCTTAAAAAACAAAATACTTAGAATGTTTACCTGTTGTTGTTCTCGTGGCTTTGGAAAGAGGTGCCATTGCCCCCAAGGGGTTGGACTTCGCCTTGTTGGTCCCTAATTTTGAACCAATTCCAGATGAGGGACCAACCACCTGAAATCAGTGCCCCCAGAGGTATCGTTTGAACATGGAGGACATTACAGCCAAAATGGACTTTACATGTACCAATTCCCACCCATTAGTGTACATGGTCCTACAGCAGTCCAGACGAGAGAGGAGTTCACCCTTCCACTCACTGGCCAAGTTGGATGCTGCTTCACTGTCATGTTCTTACGGGACCAGAGTTTTAGTGACTAGACCACTGCACGACAAATTTACTTGTTACAGCAATACAATTACAAATATGTAAATATGCAAATACAATACATGACAGTACAATTAGTGTTGCAAGAATACCTACAATAACATGTGATGCTTATATAAATTCTATCTACAAACTCATGAACCCTTAAAAAAAATTATACATTGAAAATGAGAGAAAAAATAGCACTATATTTTTATAATATCAGCTTGCTGATTTTGGTGAGAGAAAAAATTAAAGTTATAGCTTTTTGGAAAAAATGATAATGCATCAAAACAGTTTAAATTCCTGTTCCACACATGACATAAAATGGCTTCATTATCATTGTCTTGAAATTTTACTAATTGGCTGTACTAACCTCTTTATTATATATTTTGATTACTAATAGTTAGTAAAGCTGTTTAATAATGCAACTTTATTTAAATTCTTAATAATACATTTTTGATGTTTGTAATCTTGCTTGTTGCCCAAAATAGTTTAATCTGTTTTTTTTTTTTTTTTTTTTTTTTTTTAATAAATTGGAATTTAACATGCTTAATATTTTACAGGACTTAAAGTTTTCTGAACAAACTCTGAATATTTGTGAAATGTTAGTTAGAGATAGAAATCCTCAAAGATTGGTAATTTTTTTTTCTATTTCCCTCTCCCCCTGTTTTTTTTTTTTTCTTTGTGTGTGTGTGAACATATATATTTTAAGCATTTTTCGGACATTTTTTTAAAAATCTATCCACATACATACAATATATTTAGTTCATTGTATGCATGTATTTAGTAAGATTTGAAGCTGGTTTATTTTACTGTTTATTATATAAAATAAAAGGTAAATCACACAAAATAACTTAACACATTTTTTACAAATCTTATTGATGCTACAAGATGATTAATCATTAAAAAAAACCACTATATGTAAAAGCTTATTTTAAATAAAAATTCAAGTTTAATTAAAAAGTAATTTTCTATATTTATTAGTTTTAAATAAATCTTAATTTTCTTACTTCTGCATTGTTGCTTATCCGCAAAAGATCTGACATTTGTCAAATGAGCTCCAGAAGGTTATCGACTTCTGAAAAATCAATAATAATAAGGTGATCGGGTGTTAAGTCTCCCTTAGAAAGTCCAAAGCAATCCAGAATCTGATCTAGTAAAGCAGGATGGTTACGGCATTTTTTACAAGTGGTGTAGATTTTTCTGCCACTATCGAAAGAAAGAACGCTAAGGTGGCCACTTCTTAATCAAGCCAGAGCAGTCTGGGAGCCACAGTCACATTTGATTTCCAGCAGAGAGCCAAGGTATTTCCTGTGTACCATTGGTGCGTAGGCGGTATATATATATTGAGTTATATGCCATATTAAATTGAGTTAAGATCTTTTATTTGTGTATAGCTCTTTATGTCAACAAAACCATAAGGAGAAGGAAGTGAGCAGCTTCTGTTGGTCAAAAAGACTGAAGTCCCCTGGTTAAAGTTCAAGGTAGAAGTCTGTCTTTGCTCCTTGCTTGCAGGCCTTAGCTAAGCATAATAGAACGGCCTTCACACCTTGGGTGACCCTTACTCTCCTAACATACATCGGCCGTTCCACCCTGGTACACCCTCTTGCCGGCAATGGGCACACTTTGAGGCAATCTGCAGGACTTGATGGGGGCTTCTGCATTAATATCTATAACAAAAACAAGTATCACAAATTTAAGTAGCTTATGTAGATACCTGGCAATTCATATTTATTTTAAATAGTTATTTTGCTCGATTAAGCAGTGATATAGTTTATATTGTTAAATTTATGAGAATTTAATGTACTATTTTAGTTTATTGCCATGATTTCAACTTGTCTACCAATTTCTAAGTCACCGAGTAAATCCATTAAAGTACAATAAAAAACATATTTCCTAACAAACATAATTTAATTAATGGAAAAGGGCAAGATCATACAGTGTATTTAACATCTTCATAAAGTAATTATCATTTCCCCAGGTTCTGTCGGATAAAAGAAAGAAACAACAAAATGGCATCAGGATGCCATTTTGCAGGAAACTCATGAAATACTCAAAATTAGTGAGAACAATAAAATTGTATTGAGTATGACTAAATCCCCTTTTTACCATTATAAACAATACACAATCTCTAACAATTAAAATAACCTTAGATCGTGCTAAATGCATTCTTAAATACAGGGTAATTATTTTTTCTTTCTTTGATTTTGATAACCCAAATGCTTGTTGTGACTCACAAAATAAATGTTTTGAAACATGACTATAGTTCCTATATAACACACACTATGATTTACCAGATACTGTGACATGTAATTACATAGTTATCGACACTTTTTGTTGATATCTTCTTTATTGGTAGATGTGTAATAATAAAAGTTTATTGTAAGTTTTCAAATTGTATATCTCATGTTTAAAAGTTACTATTTCTATAAAGTTAAACATTTTAAGGGTATGTCACTCAATAGCTCTTCTCTCTACAAAATATTGGTAAGTCACTCTGCACTGCAGTTTTGCTTTGCTGTCATCCAAAAACAGTCTCACGATAACTGAAATTTTCATTTTGTGATCACTGTTTTTTAAAAAAGATGTTTCCTATATTTCAGCCATATGTGAAAAGGTTGAGGGAATTCAATGGTAGTAGAGGAAAATTGTTTCAGGTAGGTTATTTTCTTATGTACTTTCATGAATTATTGGTAGAACTTACATTTAAATGTTTCATTTTTCATCAAGTGTTACAGAATCATTTTGCATAATTTCTTAGTTTTTCACATGGGTTTTTACTTGGATGGAAAAGCTGGTTTCCCCCCCCCCTTCCCCCCTCAAACATTAAAAAAAATCAATTAAAAAATTATCTCTGTCCATAGAAACAGCAATAAAAAAGCAAATAGATGCTTACTTTTTTCCCCAAATTTATTCAAAATAATTTCTGTAATATTAATTTTAGTTTTTTACTAATCTGATAATTTAAGATTTGAAAATGTTCAATCTATGTTACAAAATTATTAAAAGTATATTATGTATTAAATTTTGAATAAGTGACCTCGGTATTTTAAATTTGTAAGTAATTGTCTATTTGGGTTTATCTATTACTTCTTGCTTTGTCTTGCTTCTAGATTATATTAAATATTAAAACACAAATGCTTGATCATAATTTAAATATTAATGTGCCATTAGTATATCGGTTTTCTCCTATAATTAATTTATCTTTATATTTCTTTCCCACATACATAATCCCTCCCCTCTCTCTGAGAGAAAAAAAAATTTAGAGTCTAAATATTTGTTACATTTTCAATTTCTGGTTTGAATTTTTTCAATAAAAATATTTAAGTGAATCAAATTGATGTTAAAAAATAAAGTTTAAATAAAAAAGTTATTGATTTTTAAATATTTTAAACTTGTGTATAAAATATTGTAAGTTGTATATGGTATCAGTAGACCTATAGTGTTTGTCTATCTAAAACTAACAAAACTTAAAGATAATAATGTTCTAGATGGCTTATTATTTTCTAGAAAAAACTATTAAAAACCAAAAAATAAACATGCTTTTTTCGATAATGATGTGAATTTCTCAAATTAATTGATTGAAAAAAAAAAAAAAAAGCTTTTTCCTCAATCGATGATTAAAATATTAATTAACACTAATATGTTATTTAACAAATCAAGATATTCTGTTGTTACAGACCATTATTATCTTAATAGTAGTGTTCTTTTATTAGTTGTTGTTGTCATTAATTCCACTAAGTCTAGTCGAAGGCTAGACCAAGTCCAAGAGGCCGTGAATCTTCAAAAAGTCATAAACCAGAAGAGAAGTGGCTGTCAGATCCTCATGTGAAAGCCCCAAGCAGTTTAAAAGATGGGCAGAGAAGGCCTGTGCTGAAGTGCATTTAGTGCACTTCAGAAAAGTTTCTTCACCATTGACCACTCCAGAGTCTGCTGATGGTGACTTGGGCGATCTGCCACACATAAGTGCAAGGGCACTGGCAGGAGATTTCTCTGAATACCAGGAGTATAACAGAGGTGTCTTCGATATTTACTGATTATGGACTTTTACTTGTGAATATATCTCAGGAGATTAAAGAACTAGATATGCCTTCCTTTGCAACAATGTCAGCAGCCTTGTTTCCATGTAGACCAATATGGGAAGAAACCCATTGAAGAAAAATCCTATGCTGTTCTGAGAGTACCTTTAGGTCTTTAAGAATTGACGCTGTAGTTCCGTCACCAACTTAAGTCCAGTCTCTCAGATGCTGAATGGCACTGCAGTTATCTGTCAGAATCCAGACAGTAGACTGTTGTAATGTTAAAGGATGAACTTGATAATACGCGTTTTTTAAAGCACCATTTCACTATAGTCAGTTATTAAAAATGTACAAATCCTCAGAATTAATATTTTTCTTCCAGTTTATGAAGGAACTGTCGATTACTCTTCTGTAGTAAATTCTTATCAAGATAGAAGGGATTTTGGTCCTTGTATAGTCGTACAGAACTTTTTATTCTTCATTCCAGAATGTATATATATATATCTGTAGGTTGTATTGTATTAAATGCAAGCAGTATTTCAGAGAATTGTTTGTATTTAATCTAAATAAACAGTGTACTTCCATTATGACACTGTATTGGTAGCCTACAGAATTTCAGTGATGTTATTTTTTCATATTTTCATTAAATCATCGTTATTCTCTTGGAGTTGGTAACCCTGCATTCTAAATTGTCTGAGACACTTTCGTATTTTGTACTAATTCTACTTTTGGTGTTATCTGCATCATTTTAACTGTTAAAATATACATAATGCTTTTATCATTCATACTTTTGCGATTATTTTTAACATTATAATTGATATCATTATTAAGCATATTTCTTGTTCCAATTAGACAAAAGATGTTTCTAAGGAAGATGAGGATAAATACATTGAACATTTAAAGGCAAGTAATTTTTATTTTTACTAATTGTACGTTTTTGAACTTGTTATGCATTGTATGTTGTAGTTATTCATTCCTTTATCTAATGTATGTGTTATTTTTAGGCTCGAAATATCACATGCAGACCATTTTTGATTAAAAGATTACTGCATCATATTCAAGCAAAGGTATTTTAAATTTTATTAATTTATTTAAAAATCTATGCAGCTTATTATTTTTTAAAATGTTTATATTCATCTATGTTGTGCAAAAGATAATTAACAAATGATAATTTACTATGATTGTCTGATGGATTCTGACCTGGAATGACAGGGAGTATCAGAGAATAAGCAATGATAAATTGGTAGGCTTTATCAATGTATCAGTGATATGCTCTATAAATTTTCTGATGTAAGTGAAACTATTTCTTTAGTTTCAAATTAGGTATTAATCTGACTGCCATTCATTTTCTTGCAAAAGAGTGTAGTATTTTATATTATAAAGTTTTATTAGATGAATAATCCATAATTTTCATACCCTTTTTTCAATTTAAAGTTACTCCTGAAAAGTAAACTGTAATATCTCCAGAAAAAAGCTGTATAGAGTTCATTGTGTATTTTTATTTAGACCAATTTGAATGTAATAGCATGAATCATTGATGCCAACATTACTTGATGAATCAATTTACCTTATTAGACCGAATATAACGCGACCATGAAATTTTTCATCAAGATAATTAGAAAAATCCGATAGTTAGACCTCAAATTTAGTCTTTTCAGGTTCTTAATGAGAAATGATCAGTCAAAAAATATTGATTTATATTCAGGCTAATACTGTATTAAATAAGTATAATTACTTAGAGATGATGAATGTAGATAGCACTACCATGTTACCAAGTGCTAACCCATGCTAACCATTTTGTTGTGTCCTTTCAGGCTCTTTCTTCTTGACTTAATGATCATTCTTAGTGATAATTTTGGTGCAATTTACCTCTAACTTACAACTACTACATAATTCCCAATTTCTAGTTTTATTTTCTTTATTTTTTAAGTTTTTGCTAACAGCAAATTAGAAATAGCTTTATTTTTGAATTAATCTTAATATTAATATTTGATAATAAAAAATATTCAAATTATTTTTGAATCCGAAAATTGAATATGCATGTACCCACACATACACATAATGTATAAAGCTATAGTAAAAAGTTGTTTGGGTTTTGTTCTCTTAAATGAGGTATTCTTGCTCATTTGCTTTCCAGTCATGCACGGATTTCTATGTCCTTTTTCTTGGAGTTATGCTATTTGTCTTTTGAGTTTTGAGACAAATTAATGCCATTTTTGAGCCTCATTCTTACTGCAGACATCATCATAGAAACTGCATTTGATTGAAGAGATCAGAGAGAGGGAACTATTTCTGCTGAACTACATGGTTTTATGTGTTTAAATAGGACTGCATGTCAAAATCAGGAGTTTTTCTGCTATTTGCACTGCTGAACAAATAAACGAAATAATACCCATCTCCCCTCCCCTCTTCTAGTCTCTTAGCCCCTGTTATTTGTAGTCAGTTACAGTGACTACAAATAGTTATTTGTAATACTTAAAAATAAATCATAAACCTCCTTAATCCTGCATCTCCATTGATTTTGTGTTATATGTTTAGAATGCCCTTAGAGTCCAGGAGCTATTGACTGTTTTTGATGAATTAAAGTTTCAGTATTCTCCATTACTTCTTTCTAATTTACTTGAAATGTGGTGTGTAGCTGGGGATATAGAAAAAGCAAAAAGCATCTTTAATAAACTGTAAGTAAATTATATTGTCTTTTTTTTTTTTTTTTTAAATAAAGGTCAAATACTCTCCATTTTAAGTAATTTTATTGTTTAAGTGGAGATATTTACTTGTATAGTGCAGGCATGAAAGTTTTCAGTCTTTTGACTGAATTCAGACTTTTTCAACATCATTAATGCATTTGAGATTAAGTTTTTAAATTAATTTAATGAATTTAGTTATGCTGAATACAGTGATATAATGAATATTAGTTAATTTAATAATAAATACCTATTAAAGAATAACTAGGAATGTGTTAAATGCATTATAATTTATTTGTTCTGTATGATACGGAGCAAAATTCAGTCTTTTTAGCTGTTTCGTGCTTTCATGCCTGATAGTGTTAATGTCGGGGTCAATACACAAATTTTTCCAGAATCCCATTTTTGTGAAAGTTGCTTATTTTTGTAAATTTCAATGCTTATTTTTGTGAATTTTATTCCAATTTTTAATAAAAGTCACCTTTTTTGTTAAAATAATTGATAAAACAGATTAAAATGTAGGATAAAATGCCAATGAAGGGCAGTTTTAATTGATTGCATTTTTGTGAAAGGACCATTTTAATCAATTGAAATTTTGTGAAGGGGCATAAAAATGGACCCAATCTTTGTGTGCATTGACCCCTTATATCATATATGTACCTGTTTATTATAAAGTTTAGGGCAACATAAAAAATTAAAATATTTACAGTTTTGTGTAGCTAAAATTTTAAGTATAAATTTAATAGTATAGGTCTACAATTATAATATTAAATTACGATTTAGTAATCGCATGCGCAATGCTCTATTTTTATATACTTTTATTAGCATAAATATAAATTATAAGAACTTTATGTATTATTGAAAAAAATTTTACAGAAAAATGCTTTAACAACAAAAATCAGCTAACACAAAATAAGTCCTGACAAAATTTTATATTGTCATACAGTGTTTTTCTTTAATCATAAAACAAAAATTGCTTAATGAAATAAATAAATTAAAAAAATTCCTCCGACTTCACATCAGTGTTGAACAATTTAATGATCAAAAAAAACTTTTTTTTTCTTCTATAAAAGAACATTCTATATTATTTGAAATCTAAATTATTCATCTAATATGATGATTTGTTTGACTGTTAAGATATTTATTTATTTATATGTAACATGTATGTGTGTCCTATCCTTTCAGTTTATGTCCTATAAGTATAAATTAGAGCAGGATATCAGATTAATAAAATTTAAGGACATTGTAAATATTGGTGAGCTTGCAAGCTTTGTTTTAACACATAATACTTTTAATTTGAAAAAGTACTTTGATCCTTTCAATTTCGCGTTAAGTAATTTTCATTGTGTGAATTGTGAGGTGTTGTTTCTAATTCCTTCTGGTTTACGCATTGAGCCCCAATTGTAGGTAGCAGTGGTGGCTCGTCAGTAAGGGTGCCGACTAACCACAAAGTGCTGCAAAAGCACCCTCATCTATACATATCAGTAGCATATATATAGGGTCGTATACTGACCCTATGAGTTGACGAATTACTGTTATGTGCTTCAAATTAAAAGCAGGACATATACTGAATGATTAGTCGAAAATTGTTAGGACACACACACATTTAATGAATCTTCTATTTACAAAGTTATACAAGAAGTATTTTACACCACTTAGGTACGTTAACAAAATATCATCCACACAGGATTCGCTTCTTTTCGAGAAAGAAAGAATAAAACAAGCCACCCAGGCATGCACGAAAAAAGGTTCCATTCCATCTCCGTTCAATATCTCCGAACGTCTCTCTCCACTTCGCTCTAACTCACGGCTCGCTTCTTCCGAATTCGCCAGCCAACGAAAAACAAAACACCACGTGACCTCCCACGTCAGGGGGTGTCAAAGGAAGGGGTGAATATCTCTCAGCCCTTTCAGCAGCTGCGCTCTTATTGAAACTTCGGGTTCTACAGGCTCGGCCATCTGACCTGCGGTGTCCTCACCGCCCAGGACCATAAGGATATCTGAAATAAAACACTTAAAAAAAAGAAAAGGAAAATACATTATTTACAGGTCATTCAAAAATATGAAAAGTTTTTCAGTCCAACGAAGTCCATTTGATATGTACTCAAAAGTACATCTTTCGGGATAGGATTCGAGAATCCTTCACTTTTTTCTTGCTTTCTTTCCTTTCTTATAACTCTTTATATTTTCTTCTTGCACTATATTATGATTTTTTTCTTTCTCTGCAAGGGTTTCAACTTCCAGTTTATACATTTCTGGTTGAGGCTTTTCTACAGATTTTTCAGCAAGTTCAGCCCGAGGATCTGCTTCTCGAAACTTCTGTGATAATTGACACGTAGTTATATCACATGTTTCTCCTTTCTGCGGAGCCTTTTCTTCACTGACTTCAAGGGATTTTGTTTTATTACCATCCACTCTTAATTCTTCTAATTCTGCGGCTCTACTTTCACCTATGGCTGCTCGTTTTTCAGCGCGTTTCGAGTCTTCTTCTATCATGACGATTCGACATGCTAGTTCTTCATATTTTCTGTCGGATTCCTCAGCAATTGATCTAACCTGTCCTAACCGAATTTCAAGAGATTTATGAATGTGTTCGTTTTCATCTGTGGCTTGTGAAGTTTCCTCTAACTTTTGAATAGCAATTTTTAATTTTTCTTCTGATCTTTCTAAGTCGTCTTCCAGCAACTGAATCTTTCTATTCAATGCAGCTACCTTACTTTCAACCTTTTCGCTGCGGCAAACTCTTAGAAGATATTATTCGCATTTTGCCAGCAGTGGTGATTTAACACTTGAAATTATGAGACATCATTAAGAAACCAAAAGTTCTTTAATTAAAATAAATATTATAAAGTTCAAATACATTCACGCTCGCTGAGCGTCTTACAGAACTAGCATACACAGAATATACAGAGGCTAGCATCGAATAGCATGCCATAGAAATGCAATAACTCGCAGGCAAAAGGAACCACATTATATACGTACAATTCACATGTGCAACAGTTAATTTGCATAAAACAAGGTTCTGACCGGCCAATCAGAAACAAAATGTCTCCGTTACTATGGCATAGCTGCCAAGTGTTCCGTTTTATACGGATTCGTTCCGTTTTTTGAGCTTTGTTCCGTAAATACGTTTTTAAGCCAAAATGTTCCGTTTTTCAGCTTCTGTGTAAGAATTTTTAAAAATTATAAGAAAAAAGGAAAATTGTGTACATATTTAGCTTTTAGTAAATCATTTATCCTTGTAGACAAGACAATAAATTTAATTGAATGAATTTATCTTATTATTCTTTCAAGTATTTATTACATTAAACATTTAAGTGTATTGTAGAAACTGAGCTAAGTTAATTATATTTTATTTTTATAAATTAATGCTTATATATGCACATCATCTCTCTACACATGATGATTTAATTTTGTTAATGTAAGATCTTTAATTGTATATTTAATCATACATTTCATGATCACACACTTTGTTCCTTATTTCTGATTTTATAAGCACGTGCTGTGTTCCTTATTTTTTTCTTGGAAGGTTGGCAGCTATGCTATGGAGATATGCTGCAGCGATCACGGCTCATGAGAAAAACCGAAAGAAGAATCGCGGGAGAAAACGTGACGTCACGCGGCGAGTGAAGTTGCCGACGAACTTCGGCGAACGCCGGAGAGGGGGAAACAAACGCGCGGGAGGCTAGCAAGCGGCCCCCTCTCATGCACCGTGATCGCAGCAAAAAAAAAGTACATTATCAAAACATGAGAAAAAATTCAAAATTACTTTCCCAAAACCTTTACACATTTAAATTCAAAACATTTTAGTATATATATATTAAACGATGCAACACAATACAATACAATAAACCTTATTAGACGTATTCTGCAGAATTATTTACAAACACACAAGTTTTTTTTTTTTTTTTTTTTTTTTTAAATCACAAACCACAAATATTCCTATGCAAGAAAACAATATATTATACACTTCGTTCAAATATAACCTCACAAAACTTATTCAGTCCATGTTTGTGGAGTGGCTTCGTAAATACATCAGCTAAGTTCTTTTTACTATGAACATATCTAAGTTCAAAAAGTCCATCATTTACTAAATCCCTTATAAAGTGTAGTTTTACGTTAATGTGCTTAGATCGAATATTCTCAATAGGCGATTTTGCATATCTAATCGCGGCCTCGTTGTCACAAAATATCTTATTGTCTTTTAATTGTAATTCAGCAATTCCCAATTCATTACATTCATCTAAGATGTGTTTTATCCAACTAACTTCTTTAGAAGCTTCCGTTAAAGTAACAAATTCCGATTCCATGGTAGAAAGACTTACAAACTTTTGTTTGAACGTACGCCAAATTACGGGCGCATTACTCATGAACAGCAATATCCCACCCATAGAAATGCGATCATCTCTATTGGATGCGAAGTCTGAATCACTATAACAGTTAATTTCTACATTAGTTACATCTGACAACTTAAGTTTATAATCTCTTGTATATTGAACATAACCCAATAATCGCAATAATGCGTTCCAATGCTTTACACCGGGGTTTTCTTGGAATTGTGCTAAAATATTTACAGCATAACAAAGGTCTGGTCTCGTACGGTTCGCGAGATACGACAAACATCCCACAACGTTTCTATATGGTAACTTTAACATTTCATTTCTTTCCGATTCTGATGCAGGACTGTCCGTCTTTGACAGGATACAGCCTTTAACAATGGGGAGAGTTGATAGTGGGAAATTAAAACTTTTGTATTGTTCGCAAATTTTATCTATGTACTTGTGTTGGTGTATGTATAACTTTCCAAACTTTTCTTCAAATTCAATTCCTAGAAGCATTTTTGTTTTTCCTAAAACAGTGATATCAAATTCATTTTTGAACAAACTTACAATGTGGTTGACGCAGTCCAATGTTTTTCCAAAAATCAAAATGTCATCGACATACACAAGAAGAACAACATTATCACTATATACGTATGTACAATTACTCCATTCTAGTCTTTTAAATTTTAATTTTTCTAGTGTTCGGTCAAGTTCACAAAACCATTCTTTACCGCTCTGCCGTAAACCATACAAAGCTCTTTTAAGTAGGCAAACGTGATCAGGATGGTTGGGATCTTTGAATCCCTGTGGCTGATACATGTAAACTTCTTCCTGTAGAGGTGCATATAAATACGCACATTTAATATCGATTTGACAGTAACACCAATTAAAGAAACATACAAGAATTGAAAAGAATAGTCTGATTAATGAAAAATTAACTACCGGACTAAAAACTTCGTCATATGTGTCGTTTCTATATTGCGCGAATCCTTGCGCTACAAGTCTGGCCTTATATTTTACTATCCTATTATTTTCATCACATTTCAAATTATATACCCAGCGGTTCCCTATAATTTTTTTATTATCAGGTTTAGGGACTAGTTCCCACACATTACGCGCATGCATCATCTTTAATTCTTCGGCCATAGCACACTGCCATTTTTCGACTTCCGCAGACGACATACATTCATTATAATTACTGGGAATTTTTATTTCTATATTAAGCGCTTCGGGTTGACAATTGTCTGTTGTTTCATCTAAATTTATTTGATCTGTCACTTTTCCTGAATAAGTGTTTTTACCACTAAAATCAAACAGATTACTATCAAATTTAATGTTATGCGCTTTACAGTATTTCTCTACCTCATTACCGGATCTTAAACGCATATTTTTACCCTCAATGTTATAATAAATATCAACTCGCGTTTCATCCTTTCGTGGAACAGCACGTCTAATCCAAACGATGTTTTCATCTGGGGGGAGGGCGATTTCACCATGCGTTTGCTCAAGACTGGTTAAATCCATATCATTTTTTTGAAAATATACAAATCTTTTATTAATCTTACTGGGTTCCAGTTCGGCTTCCACACACTTAATTCTCTCACTAAATTTAACATTTGATGTTTCTATTACTTTATTTTCATTTTTAAGAAATATGCGATAACCTCTAGTATCCGACGCATACCCTACCATTATGCCGGTTTTTGCTTTTAAACTTAATTTATTTCTTAAATTCTTCGGTGTGTTTACATAGGCTGTGCAGCCAAACATTTTAAAGTAAGAGACTACTGGTTTTCTACCTGTAAAAAGTTCGAATGGTGTTTTATCTTTATTTTTATGACAAATTCGATTCCAAGTGTGTACGAAGCATTGAATTGCTTCGCCCCAAAATTTATTATTTAAACTGCTGGCATGAAGCATAGCCCTAACTGCGTTCATTGCTGTTAAGTTAAACCGTTCACTAACACCGTTTTGTTCTGGTGTGTAAGTATTTGTTCTTTCGGCATGAATACCCTCTTTGTCAAGAAAATTTTTAAAGTCTTTATTACAAAACTCCATTCCATTATCTGTACGCACATTTACAATTTTTAAATTTAATTGCCGTTCCATTCGTCTTTGGTATTTTTGAAAACAATAAAAAACTTCAGACTTTTTCTTCAAAGTAAAAACAGTTACGTGCCTAGAATAATCATCAGTGACAGTTAAGAAATATTGGCTACCGTCAAGTGACGCAACGGGCAACGGCCCACATACATCAAGATGCAATAATTCAAGCGGTTTCGAAGATCTAATATTCGATATAGGTTTAAAACTCTTCCTTCGCGCTTTAGCTAGTTTACACGACGTACAAGATTCTTTATTGATTTTTAATGTGGGTAATCCACGAACACTATTATTTTTACTAGTATGCACTAAATAATCCATATTAGCATGATTAAACCTGTAGTGCCAAAGGGCTAATTCACTGGTTGTTTCAGTTGACAGATTATACATTTTACTTCCTACTTTTTTGCCGTCCGTTTTATTTTTAATGTAGTGCGAGGGTTTAAAAAAATAAAGACCATTGGTACGTTTGGCATAAAAAATTGCTTCACCTGCTTTATTATATACCCAAATTTTACCGTTCGTACCTATAAACTTTGCACCAGCACTTTCCACCTTCAAACCAGATATCAAATTCCTACGCAATTTCGGTGAGTACATCACATCCGTCAGCTTTATAATATGTACTTTTCCATTAAGACGTACACCAAACTCTACAGTTCCAACACCTTCTACCTCACTTTCTAAGTTTCCTATTGCGAGAGACATTGTGGTGTTTTGTACTGGTTTATATGTGGAAAATAAACTTTTGTTGTTGCAGAAATGATTAGATGCACCTGTATCAAATACCCAAATTTTGTTTATTACTGCATTAGGTTTACTAGCTTCAACATTAAGGAGATTTTCGTTTACTTTAACATCACAATAATTACTAGATTTTACTTTTCGTTTTGTACCACTTTTATTTCTATTAAAACTAAGCTTTACTCTGCAATTGGCTATTACATGTCCGTATTTTTTACACCGGAAGCAGGGACCTAACTTGTTGGGGTTTTCATTTTTATGTTTTTGCGTGTCCTCAACAGTTGTGGATAACAAAGTACTCTCGTAATTACTTGTGTCCCCCTTCACTTGACGAATGCGTCCCTCCTCTACAAGTAGTTCGTCTAAGATTTTCTGAAAGGTAAAATCTTTCTCTGGCCAACGATAAATCGTTTGTACTATATTCTGAAAGTTAGAATCTAAATATCGAATGAGCTGAAATCCCTGATATAACTCCTCAACAGGGTGACCCAAGTCGCGTAATTTAAGTATTGTTTTCTTTACTTTAGCAGCAAATAATCCAATTCCTTCTTCCGCAACATAACGATGCGAGAAAAATTCATCTAAAAGTTGTATAGTTCTAGCTCTAGAAGAGGGTTCGAAATGCTTTTTAAGCGTGTCCCATGCAACATCACCCGAATCTACCGTTGATATAAGTGAGCGAAGATCAGGGCTAACACCCAAATATATCGTCGAATATGCCCTCGCTTTACGCAAATTGTAGTCTAGTATTTCCTTTTGTGTAGCTTTATCGTCTAAAGCGGGTTCAGTTTTATCAATAAATTTCCAAACTCCCCTTTCCATTAACAAAACCTTCATGTCATCTTTCCAGGTGTTCCAGTTCGATGCATTAAGCATCTCTATTTGGTTGTGACTTTCGTGAATATGCGAGCACATTATTACCACTTTACAACACTAATTTACAAGAAGTATAATAAACACATGCATATGATGAAAGTTTAAATATAACTTACAACACGGGAGAGTCCTATTTCATACTGATGAAACCGAAACATTACTGCAAGGAAAAGTTCCATAGTCTGTTAAAAGGCTCCTTTAAAGCTTGGCTGAAACGCCGATATGATCGGCCCCCGTCGAAGCAACTCAATAAAAGTCCATTTCCACGCAAGGAATAATACGCCAGCTTGAAAACTAAACACTAAAACGGGGATTCGAAAGCTTGACTGGTGACGGAACTCTTGAAGGCACAAGATGATGATACTTGTAGAATACGACAACACTAGAGCCGGAACACTTGCTTCATAACGCCGCTACACTCCTCGGTAAAGACACCTCGGTAACGCCGAATGACGGAAAACACAGGCCGGGGCTTGAGTTGAAAATTACAATGCACGTACGCTGTCATTATTAAAAGTCAGCAATGAGCAGTTTTACAATGGGATTGCTCGGCCCATAACCAAAATCTTAGAAGATATTATTCGCATTTTGCCAGCAGTGGTGATTTAACACTTGAAATTATGAGACATCATTAAGAAACCAAAAGTTCTTTAATTAAAATAAATATTATAAAGTTCAAATACATTCACGCTCGCTGAGCGTCTTACAGAACTAGCATACACAGAATATACAGAGGCTAGCATCGAATAGCATGCCATAGAAATGCAATAACTCGCAGGCAAAAGGAACCACATTATATACGTACAATTCACATGTGCAACAGTTAATTTGCATAAAACAAGGTTCTGACCGGCCAATCAGAAACAAAATGTCTCCGTTACTATGGAGATATGCTGCAGCGATCACGGCTCATGAGAAAAACCGAAAGAAGAATCGCGGGAGAAAACGTGACGTCACGCGGCAAGTGAAGTTGCCGACGAACTTCGGCGAACGCCGGAGAGGGGGAAACAAACGCGCGGGAGGCTAGCACAAACTTCCTCTTGAGGGAGTGATTGTGCTTTATCAGCCGTTTCTTTAATAACCTCAGATTCCTCTTTTATATTGCGCATTTTTTTCATTAACAATTCGCAGTGTTTATCTTCTCGCAACCCGAGAGACTGTTGTTTACATGTAACCGGAAGCACATCTGGTTCGAAATTAGGTGTCGAATAAAGGTATTTACCTAAATTAGCAACTCGTTTGGTAGGATAGACTACATCAATCATGGCTGCATTTTTTACGTTAACATTCCCTTGCACAAAATTAAATTCTAGTTTCGATATTACATCCATGCCAATGACTGCACTAAAATGCATATGCTTCATAACATAAACATTAGTATATACTGTACAACTGTCAATCACTATTTTAGAATTAAAGAAACCAATGGGTGAAACTCTTTCAGAATCGATACCACACAAATGAATATCTGTACTGGATAAAATAGGAGATCCCATCTTTTCATAAATATTCTGGTCAATCAAAGTTACTTCGGAACCAGTATCAATTAATGCTTTCACATCAAAATTAAAAATATTAACATATTTCTCAATTTTATTACTAGATGATTTCACGGTTCTGTTCTCTACCACCGATTCAGCTTTATTTCTATAACTATACTTTGCTCGATTATATCTTTCAGGTCTGAATCTATTTTTGCTTTCGGTTTTGCCTGGCTCTTCTACAACCATTTGATTAACAATTTTCTGTTTACCTTCACCTGTACGATCAAAATCATCGTTCCTAAACCTATATTTACATTCTGCAATTTTGTGTGAATAACTATTACATGCATAACATTTTTTCCTGGTAGCTCCAAAATTTTTTTTTTCTTTCCCTGGCACGTGGCTAGAAAAAGTGTCATTTTCTTCATTCACATTTTTAGGAAATGCTTTATTAGATAAAACACGAGCTGATTCATATTCTTCTAACTTTTCTACTATTTCCTCCCTAGTGTTCCACTTATGCCAGTTATCTATAAAATGTTCTTTAACCTCTTGTGGCACTCTTCTTTTAATCTGGTCAGAAACTATCAGTTCACAAAGACCAGTGAAATCTTTAACATTAACGCCATGAATCCATTCTTCAAAATAATGGTTAAGTTCAAAAGCGAATTCTCGCCAAGAACAAGAACTTTCTTTATTATGAAAAAATAACTTTTGTCTAAACTGTTCTGCAGTCAATTTAAATCTTTTCAGCAATACTGCTTTAATGTGATCATAATCATTTGAAACATTTTCAGGTTCTCGAGTTATGATTTGCGCGATGTCTAGGGGTAAAAATCCGAATAAGTGTGTGACCCAATCATCTTTTTTAATTTCGACTCTTGTGGCTTGCCTCTCAAAGAGAGCGAGATACGTGCTAATGTCTGCTTTTGGATCCTTTGAATCGAAACTTTTGATTATTTTTGTAAGATCTATTTTGTTTTGGATTACGAAAGGTTCTGTACTGTTACCCTTCTCATAATTTTTTGATTTTAATTGTTCCAATTGGAATTCACGTTCTAATTTCTCCTGTTCTAATTCTTCCCGCGCAATCTTTTCTTCGCTTTCGCGGTCTGCCGCAATGTTACTGAGAACAGATTTTGTGAATTCTTTATCGTACTTCGTATTACTAATAATAATATGTTTCATTTTAGCAATAGTTGGGTTATCGGGGATCTTTAAATCCAGTTCACGCATTAATTTAATAATATCCTCTTTTGTATGTTTTCCGATGTAAGACATGTTTACTGATACAAAAATTGAGTACTTACAGTTTGTAGTCTTCGGCGATCAAACTCGCCCTGGTAATCCACAACAGATGAGCACACAAAACTTTCCTTGAAGCACAAATACTTTAAACAAATATCAGTTCAATATTCCATATTATTCTTCACACTTATCCAATTCTATTCTTTTCAATTTAATCAGATTCTATCGAATCTAATTCTTATTCTGTCCCGGCGAAAAGTTACGAAAAACTAGAGGGTTTTCGATATCCCGGCCGAGCCCCCAAATTTATATAGGGTCGTATACTGACCCTATGAGTTGACAAATTACTGTTATGTGCTTCAAATTAAAAGCAGGACATATACTGAATGATTAGTCGAAAATTGTTAGGACACACACACATTTAATGAATCTTCTATTTACAAAGTTATACAAGAAGTCTTTTACACCACTTAGGTACGTTAACAAAATATCATCCACACAGGATTCGCTTCTTTTCAAGAAAGAAAGAATAAAACAAGCCACCCAAGCATGCACGAAAAAAGGTTCCATTCCATCTCCGTTCAATATCTCCAAACGTCTCTCTCCACTAGAGATGGCCAATGATTCGATGAGTCGAATCAGTGATTCGAATCTTGGTACTGAGTGGCTCAGTCTTTACACTCACTCTCTGCTGATTCGAATTTCAAGCCCTCAACTGTGGGGAAATACATTCCAAGTTCGAAGGGAAGGAAAACTTATTTTCCCTTTGCCGTTCCCAGAGATTTTCCCTTACTCTTTCAACTCTTTTCGACTCTTTTCGACTCTGAGTCGATAGATGAGTTGAAACAGCAAATGAGTGGGTGTGGGTGAGTTGGTCACTGAGTTGGTGCAGCAACGAATCTTTACTGATTCAGTGTTTCGCTCTGTTTCGGTGATTGTATACGATCGTTGAGATTTGTTAGTTTTTCGAATCTTCTATCGACTCAGAGTTGAAAGGAGTCGAAAAGAGTTGAAAGGATGTTTCATTTAATTGGAGGGTTTTTTTCGAATCTTCTATCGACTCAGAGTCGAAAGGAGTTGAAAGGATGTTTCATTTAATTGAAGTTTTTTTTTCGAATCTTTGGTGTTTCATTTCTTGGTTGGTGGTCGGATTTAAAGTTTCATCTGTCTGTGGGTGTGGAGTGGGTCGAACATCGTTTGCTTTTGGCGGGGGGCATAGGCATTACTTCCTAAGGGCAAGAGGGGTCAATCCCCCCCCCGAAAAAAAAAAATTAAGAAAATTCAAGTATCAGAGCTATTTATAATAACGATATTTTCTACAATCGGAAACATTTTGTCACCCCATCCAAATATTACATGCCAATTTACGCCAATGCTCGTGGAAGAGTGGGGGGGGGGGGGTGTCTCAAAGTTGTTTAAACCTTTTTCCCTCGGGGGTACTCCCTCCTTCCAACTTGTCTGGCTGGTTTAATATTTGTTTAAAATTTTTTTGAAACATCCCTTTTCTACTTTTAACTTCAATATATGTCCCCCTGCCCCCACCCTCAAGAAAAAAAAAAAAAAAAAAAACGGAACATTAAGTTTACATGGTGGCGGGTTTTCATGTGAAGGGAAATAAAATGAAATAAAGTTAGATTGTGCTTGTCACTTTTAATGAAGGATACAGGGGCGGTATTAAGCACTCTCACAAAAGGACTTTGTAGTAAGCAAAATAACATTTCGCTTTATTGCTGCAGATTTCGTTTAAGATAATTTTTTTACCTTGTTTGTCGTTTAAGGGGAATTATTTTCTTTTCTTTCGTAATTCAGAGAAATACAAAATAGGGTCTAAAGCTGTGGCGTAGTTAGTGTTATTGACAGTGGCGTAGCCAGGATTTTATTTCGGGTGGGCTGGGTATCAAATTTAAAGATAAAGTTCAATTGTAAGCTAACAAAAGGGTCTCATTTTTTTGGGGGGGGGGGCAGCAGCCCCTCAGTAGGACTGGGCCAAAAATCGATAAATATCGACATATCGGTTTTATTTCAACATCAAATATCCGATATTCCCATTTTCATTTCAGTGAAATGTCGAATTCGATAAAGGTAAAAAATACAGGACGGCCAGGGGCGTAGCCAGAAATTTTTCATGGGGGGGGGGTTATGACTACTGCAACTTATATATATGTATACGTGTGTATGATAATGTGAAGAATATACATTTTGTATGGCAAAAAATTCCACATGGGGGGTTATGACCCCCCCCCCCCCCTTGGCTACGCCTCTGAGGCCAGCGATAAGAAAATCCTGAGATCAATACCAGCTTGTGATGCTTTTGCTACTGCTTTCTCTCCGTTGGTGACGATGCCGGGTCGCGGAAAAAACAGCTCCATGGTTTATTAGTCTAATTACCATAATTAATTAACGTATATCTCGGAAACTATCCATCGGAGCGTGTTTTTATTGATTCTCGACCCCCCCTTAGAAACCCCCATCGATACATAAAATTTCGAATACTTTGACACCAAACTTAACCTTTTAATCTTACAGGCCCAGGGGGTCATACGAAGCTCCCCTGTATTTTCATTTCGGGCAGTTTAAACACTAGTTTTACTTGAGCAAGGAAAGAGAGATGCTCGAGAACTCAGCGGAGAAGAAACCCGATGAATGGGTGAAGGGTGTTTAAATAGTACGGCTTTCGGCACAGAGAGAGGGAAAATTTCTTTAGTTGTTTTATTGATTCAAGATTCGAATCACTGATTCGAATCATCGAAGTAGTGAGTGAGTCGAGATTCGAATCAGTAAAATGAGTTGAACCGCCCATCTCCACTCTCCACTTCGCTCTAACTCACGGCTCGCTTCTTCCGAATTCGCCAGCCAACGAAAAACAAAACACCACGTGACTTCCCACGTCAGGGGGGGTCTCAAAGGAAGGGGTGAATATCTCTCAGCCCTTTCAGCAGCTGCGCTCTTATTGAAACTTCGGGTTCTACATATATAGGTTTCCATTTTGGAAAGGGGGGGGGAGCGATCCGAGATTTTAATGATAGTTGAGTTAATATCAGGGATGAGAATCTTCCGCGGAATTCCACGGTTTGGTTATTTCCGCGTATTTTTCATTTTTTTCCCACATTTTTAAAAAACATTACTTTCCGCTTTTTTGTATGTTTGTGTTCCGCGTTTAAAAATATTTCCAGTGCAATTTTCTTTTTTAAAGATGTAATCGCCGAAATACATCTTGCTTACCGATAGCAAGACCGTATTGCTAGCTAAGTATGGGAATATCCAATGAGGAGATCGAAAGTCGAAAGAGCCTCCGCGAAGTTTATAGAATTCCTTTTGATAAGCACTGAATTTTGTTACATGTTCTCTCTGTTGTTCCCAAGGTGGTTTGTTCCATTCTGCGGTTTTCTGTCCTCTGTAATGGAAAGCAATCATTTGGATATCATAAATCGCATTAACGCTGTGGAAATAAACAAAACAAAAAAAAAACACAATTAAGAAATTTCTACAATCTGCTTTTTTTTTTTTTTTTTATGGCTTTCTTAGCGAATTAATTTTGAGGCATCAGATAAATCCCACAACATGCCAAGCTTAAAAGAAACAATTATTCTCCGATGCACGCATTATGCATTGTCAGCATAACAGCTGGCCCGTCCTGTGGAAGAGGAAAGAACTGTTTACTTTAAAAGAAATAGAATTTCTCTCTCTCTCCCTCCTCTGCCGTTGACTACCCAAACATTCGTTTATTTATTTAATAATATTCCTCTTTCTAAATTAAAAACATTGATTTGTTTATATTAAATTGTAGGCTGTTATTTGGCTTCAGAAATCATAGGTGTAGCATCACGAAAAGTTTTTTTTTTTTTTTTTGGAAGTGTGCGTGGGGAGCACACATAGCATATTCTAAAGTAAAAATAGGTATGTTTTTAAAGAAAGAAAGAAAAAAAAGGTTTTGGAATGAATGGTTTTCTAAACAAAGTTTGGTGGTTGGGGGGGGGGACACGCCCCCCCCCCTGCCGACGTTATGTTTATGTCTCAACTTAGCAGTAAAGTACTTTTAAATAGTCTATGAGAAGTAGAGAAGGAAGAGTTCTCAATTTAACACTATTTTATAACTGGATTTAAGCCATCATCAGTTGAAATTAAAACTGTTGAAGTAATACATTGTGCATAAAATGGAAGGTACTCAGTTTGCAAACCTGCATGTAGAAAACATTTTGAATTTTTGGTAATTAATAAGTCATAAATTGTTAATCATTTGACCAGTGCTGAAATAATTTCCTCTGTTTCAAAACCAGAAGAAAACAATTCTGAAACGTTGTAATGTTGTGTAATCCTATTATTTAAAATATTAAAAATACATTGTATAGATAGTGAAATTTAATGGTGAAAAATTTCAATGTAAGGTTTATGTCACATATAAGCAATTGTAAGTTTAAAACTGTGATATAATACATAAATCTACTGGATTTTCTGCCCTAGTTGTTGGCAGGTATACAACTAGTCAGCTTTCCCCTCCTCCCTCTCCCATTTATTAGGAAAGAGGAAAATAAATGAGATGGCATTCAGCAGATTTTTAATGGGAACATTTATGGCATAAATTTTTGAAGTATCTATGTATTTTTGTTAGGGTGTAAACTGCAACTTTTTAAAGTTACAAGATAGATTTTATTGTCTGATGTAAGAGAAAAGTTGAAATTACTTTTAACATTTTGAATATATTTTTCTTTGGCTATGCCATATTCTGTGTTCTTAGGCTATTTTATAATGAATTGTGGTAATACTATGGAAGCTTGAAATATTTAATGATATTCTGGAATTTTATGAGACACATCATGGAAAATCAGGTAATTCCCCCCCCCCCCAAAAAAAAATTACATTGCATTCACTTTCAAAAGAATAGAGTAAAATTGTTTTTTAAAGCTAGGATTTTGTCTTGACTGTAGATTTTGTAAAATTGCTTAAGATCATCCTTTAGATAATGATAACCTCTGTTTCATAATTGAATGTTCCGCATCTAAAATTGCACATAAATGTTTATGAATTTTAATTTATAAAGATAATAAAAATTATAATAAAAATAAAAATAGAAATATTTTAATAAATAATTATAAAATATTTATTGTTGATATAAAATAATTGAAATATATACTTTGCTCGAAGTCGAAATTACGTTCACACTCTTTTCCTCTTTTTTCATATTTGTGTATTCTCATCCCTGTAATATAAATGTTTTAAAATACATGTTTTATAATAATTGCTTTACATTTTCGGAGGGGGCCCGCCAGCCTCTGCCCCCTTCTTAAATGCGTTCCTGATGTGCATCGTTTACATATATCGCTCCTATGCATGTTGTTTAATACCGAACAAAAACCCTTTTATAATTTATTATTTCAGTAAAACATTCAATTAATTGGCATGTTCAAGAAACACCGATCGCACTTAAAATAAAACATCATCACACGGCTATGGCATTCAAAGCCTAGAACAAACAACTCGATGCAGGCTCATATGGTCATATTACGTAATCAACTTGCTTCCAGCCCAAGTGTTTATTTAACTCTCTTCCCCTCCTCTCCTTTACCTTTTTCGCTCGTTCATTTTTATGACAAACGTTCTGGCGTGCTTTGGATTCTGCAAATGTGTATGTGCTTTTGATGCAGGTGGATATGATCTTTTCATCTGCTTTTGCCTTGATAGATTCCTTTGTTTTGTTTTTGAAGTGATCGTCTCCTGGGCATGCCACCACTGAAAGACTGATTTTTTTTTTTTTTCTTTTTTTTAAATAATTACTTTTTTTTTTAAACGTTAGAACCTGCCGGTCACTATTCTATTAACAAGAATAATGTTTCTGGTTTTAGTATTATAATGAAATTGCAAACTTTAATTTACCAGAATTAAATTGGCAAGCAAACCCACCCCGAAACAGATTAAGCAATGCAAAAGAAACTGCGAGTACAAAACGGTGGCGGACGAAAAGATCGTATCCATCTGCCTCAAAAGTGGACACACATCTTTGGAATTTGATGCACTGAATATAAAAATATAAAAAAGTCTATGTTTAAAATAAATAAAAACATTCTGAAAAAATCATACATAAACTGTCTTGAAATCTTCATTATTATTGGTGCTACCATCTATTTGCATTTTGAGGAGATACAAAAAAGAAAAATTTTTTTGTTTTGTTTAATGCCAATTTATTATTTTTTGGAAGGCCGAATTTTGTCTGGATTATAGAAATTCTGGATTTTGGAAGTCTGGATTTGAGAGGTTCTACTGTAGTTATGATTTTTCCCTATCTAAATCATGCATGGTCCATGGGCTTGTTTGCCCTTAATTTGGTGGTGACTCCGGGCCCTCACATGGTGACCTACATGAGTGTATGGGGAAATTTCGCCAATCGGTAGCTATTTGCAAAATTTGCCGTTTAGGAGGAAATCTTTTTTTGTTTGCGGGATTGTATATTTGCAGTACATTTAGATATTTTCTGTTTTGTTTTCTTGATTTAAGAAATGCAATGTGTAATTTTTTTTTTTTTTTAAATATATGTTGATGTTGATTTTAACATAAATAAATCATTTAAAAATTATGAACAAGCAGCTATAAAGAACATAAATACTAAATTAAATGTTACTTTTTGATTAGTACTAAAGTAAACTTTTCAATATTAACATAATTAGATAAAAAATAGCAAAAGTTCTATAGTAATTTTGATAATCATTTGTCATTTGAGAAATTTTAAATACTTATGCTGAATGCACGGGGGGGATAGGTTGTGTAACAGTGTGGTGTCTCGGCGTCTTATTTGAAGAATGACAATAAACACAATTCTATTGCTACTCTGGATTAAAGATTTATATTTACACATCTATGTACAAAGAATACCCTCAGGGCCCATAAAAACAGATAAAAGAAATATTCTGAAAGGATTCGACTTTAAAAGTCACAGGAACTTGACCTCCATGTTGAAAGTTCCACACTCTTCTCTCTCTAGTGTTTAGAAATCCTCTCCTTCCAGCAGGCAGCGGTGAACACTACAGGTTGCTCTGTATGTATGTATATTTTCACGATTTTTATTGGCACTATTTTTTTTTCTTGCCCAACCACTGAAACAAGTCACGAGCTGCCACAGGTAGATAGTAATAGGTAGCATTAGTAGATTTGTTACAATAATATAGGTTAAAGCGTAAGTTATTGTTTTCACAAATCAAATATTTTGTGTAAATGAAATAATAAGTGTTTGTTATATTCATCATCTTTCAATAGATCCCTTATAACTAATTTCAACAGAAGAGACTACTTGAATGCTTTTTTTATTTTTATTAAATTTCATTTGTCATCACATAATATTGATTATTAATGTATATAATTCTTTTTGCAGACAAAATGAATATCCAGAATTTAAATTGGAAATTTCTAAAGCATTGGATTACACAACTTTGCTAATGAAATATGAAAAATTCGAAGGTATTTATGTATATTTTAAAAGTATTTTAAAATTTTATAGTTTTTACAATATCTGTGTTAGTAAAATGTTACACATTTACCTGATGATTAGCAAGTTACTGTTGTCAACAGAAACATTTATGGAAATTGATTTTTGAAAAAAAAGATGCTTCCAATTTTAAGGTTTTCAACTTGAAAACCTTTAAATTAAATTATATAATTCTATTGTTAAAAGTGTGTCTTAATGTTGTCATATTTGATAGGAAGCAAAATTTTTGAAAGCAGGGTTGAGCAATTTTGCCATCTCATAGCTGCCATACCTCCTGATTTTTCCAGGAGACTCCCGAATTTCAAAACAATCTCCTGAACTCCCGAAAGGTTTATAAATCTCTCAGATTTTTCCAAATTATTCCCATGTTTTATGCACTTATAAATTTTTGAAAAAAATTTACAGAACTTGTTAAACGCCAACAACAGAAACTGAAGAAACTTCGCTATTGGCTGAATCTGATATTTCGTAATGACGTCATAGCACGTAGAATGTAGCAAGATTTCTCGCCAATTCCCCATGAATTTCTGAAAGACGACAGTTGCGATTATCGATAACACTCCACAGAATCGAATTACAGAGTTTCCCCCTCTACTCCACTCCACCCTCCACATGTATGTTTGTTTATGTATTTTGCAATCCAACATGCTAGATTGTGGTGTTCGTTGTTGAGTGAGCGGTAGAATTATATCTGGAAAGAAGTATCTAATGCAATTTGAATTGGATTATTCCAAGGACTTTAAATTTATCAAACCGTCATATAAAGGTGCAAACTTTGCATTTTGCACATATAGTACATGAGATATTGCTATCGCGCAGGGGGAAGAAATGGCATTGTGACTCACGCAAAATCGAAAAAGCATCAAACCAACACTAAAGCATGTGCAAACAGTTCAAGATTGACTTCTCATTTGCTACATCCCTGGATCTAAGCGTGATAAAAGCAGAGTGCTTATTTACTAAGTTCATTATTGAGCATAACTTGCTGCTAAGTTGCTCAGATCACGCAGAGCATTATTCAAAAAGATGTTCCCGAATTCCGATATAGCCAAAAAATACGGCTCGAAACGTTCTTGGTATTTTAATTCATTTGTAATGCAAACATTGATGGGGCAAAGATTACTTAAAAGTATGGTTACCATGTTGAAAAGAACAAAAAAGCAAGGGAAAACACTGCATACAAAAATCTAAGGGGGGGACAAGTGCCCCCCTTGCCCTATGCTGCCGGCCCCCATGAATGCAAATAGTTCAAAAGTATTTACTGTTTAAAAAATTGTTTATTTCTTTAAAAAAGTATCGCATTTTAAAATTGACTGTTTTAATAAATGTTTTAAGCTATAAATTTTTCTTGTATATGTAATTTTCTTGGTTACTGATATATTACGCATGTGTACATGGAGTTTTTTCATCGATAACAAGGGTTTTTTAAGTCTCCCTAATTTTTTTCGAAAATCTCCCTAATTTTCATTCTCCAAGGTTGGCAGCTATGCCATCTAAAAGGTATTTATCATGCCAGACAGTGTTAAAACTGCAAAAAACCAGGCAAAAATGATGAAAAAGGTAAAAATTAGACATTACATGCTATAATGGTAATTATTAAAAATCACATATTATAGTGGTATATATATATTACTTGACTAGCCGCCTTCGGTGACCAGTTTTCCCGTTGACTGCTTCATGGCAAAAATGTGCAACCTAGAGCACGCACGCTACTTCGCGACTGGCTTGTGCAACCTACGGCACACAGTCCTCTTTGTGACAGAAATTTACAACATACTAAAATAATTCTATAACTAACTTTTTCGTTTAAAATCGATACTTTAATAAACACAATAGTTTGTAGCAAAATCTCTTTGAGTGGGTGGCTGGGGAGATTACCGTTGAAGATGAAAAATAACCTATCGTTGAAGAGAAAAATAACCTATAGAGATATTTATTACTATATTCATTCTGCAATGTATTGTTTCTTTAAAAATATTTTTTTGTGTGTTAATAAAACTTACTTTTGAACATGCATTTGTACTCAAATAAATAAAATTAGTGAAAAATTAATAAAATGTAGCTTTTTACTATAGTAAATTAATAAGTTTGGGTAGTTAAAATATGGCCTCGAAATCATTTTGCGCAATTGTAAAATTATTTAATCCTTTTGAATACTAAATTTTTGCAGTTTTATTGAATGATCCTATCATTTGTAAATAAATTAGAAGTAATTTACCGAATAAGTAATTAATTGTACATGAATTTTATATTAAATTATTCCTTAGGTAAAGCAGAAATCTGCTTATGGTCATTGCATTATTAATTTTAAGGAAAAGGTAGTAAAACAGACACTTTTAATGATTTAGTTAACAATGTAATTCATAGATGTAGCCACCAAACTCTGTTGCGCTTTTTCTCTCTGTCATCTAATCGGTCAATGCAAGAGATTATGTTCCCGTGATTTTTTTTTTTTTTTTTTTTTTTCAAAGAATCAAGGAATGATTGTTTGCTTTGTGTTTACTTTTTCAAGGC
The DNA here is from genome assembly GCA_038373885.1 of Cheiracanthium punctorium. Taxonomy (NCBI): domain Eukaryota; kingdom Metazoa; phylum Arthropoda; class Arachnida; order Araneae; family Cheiracanthiidae; genus Cheiracanthium; species Cheiracanthium punctorium. The sequence goes on from JAWZYV010004965.1 coordinate 584,179, forward strand.
ATGATGTCTCGCTAGATATAGAGTTGAAAATAGAGCTGCAAGTTTAAAAAAAGGTTAATTTTTTAGAGATATTTGGAACTGTATAAAAAGTTTTTGCTTTTAGTTAGAGATAAAACATGGCGACAGATGCACTGGGGGCGATGAGTTGATCCTGGGAGTGTAAGAAATAAGGCCTTTATTATTTAGATGAATTATTATGTTTGAATATCTTAGTTTAATTAAAATAGTTAAAAATTATTTTGGAATTCTTTAAATGTTAAGCACATTTTCTTACATGCATGATGTATTTTTTTATCTGTAGATACTTAAAGAAAAGCTAGTTACATTTGAAAACTAAATTTAAATTAATTTTAAAATTATAATACTTGAGAGTTATTGTTATGATCTGAAAAATGTTTTGAAAATAATGTTTGTTCTAGCGATCTATGAGTAGTAAAAACAAATTATAGAGTAATATTTTGTGTAATGTTTAAGTGGTACTACTTATCTTTTGGGTTTGTTTATTATTTCTTTCACGGCACAAACTTTCCGATTTCGCAGTTTGTTTTGATTCGTTTTGCGCGCTAACGTCAAAACAGGTTGCCAGATCGGATGAACAAAACTTTTTCCTTTTGATACGTGGTATTGGTATGATTGTAACTTTTGATAAATAATTAATGTTAGAAATGTTTATATGTGTTTTTTAAAATCGAGCCGACTTTTCCTTTTCTTTATGCCGACATTTTTTTTTCTTAAATAAATTTTTTGATACAAACATCATATTTTGGCTTGGTAAAGTATTTGCTAAATTTTAAGTTTTGGTTTAAAATTTTTAAAAATTTTCTCTCCGTCTTTAACTTTTATTCTGCCTTTTCTGTTTTTTTTTCTTTTTACCTTTTTTTCCCTGCATCATTTCACATAATTCGATAGATTGGATGAAGTTCCGATACAGACATCGAAATCGGCGGAGGAACACAACCACGTGCAAGAAAAAATGTAAATGCCTCAAAATACATCAATTAACCAACGAAATAATTAAATTTCCTTTTAATGCAACGTAACTTCACCAAATAAATAAATTTCACTTAAAATTTTATGCACTAAGATACGAAAAAATTAAAGTTCATGAATGAACTTGATGGTCGGATGAATACAGAAGTGAGAAGGCTGAGGAGGGAAAAGCGAGCGTCAGGGAGCGAGCTAAGGCTCTCTTCCTCTTCCTCTTCGAGTAGCTGGTAACTTCAGACGGAGATCGGAGCGTGATTTGGAGAGAAGCCAAGACATGATGTGGTTGACTCGAGGCATGGAACCGACGACCTGAGACAACACACGATGGGGGCCCCCAGATTCTTTCACCAGATGATAAGTCATTCCCTTTTCTTTTCTTTCCCTTTCTCTATTTAATTTTTTTTTGTCGGCTTTTAAAAATATAACTTTAAGTGCACTTCAACAAGGGAACCTTAAAATGTTTGTAATAATGGGTATTTTATGTTTGAATATTGTAAAAGAAAATGTGTTTCCATGAATTTTGTTTTTGAGTTAATTTAAAATAAATGTAAGATTTTAAAGTTTAACAGAGTGTTTTCTTCATTATTTCTTTGTCTCGTTACTGGGTCTACAATGGCGTCGTTGCGCCATTTTTCTTTTTCAGCGAAATGCACAGATTGAACCTGGGTCTATTGCGGCTTAAAACTTTTAAACTATACGATTATTTCGGCCTCTATGCCATTGGTTTATTTGATATTTTATTTAACTTTAATTTAGGTGTGTTTGCAAATTTTAACTTAGGCTTCGTGAAGTCATGGCATACGAAAATGGTGCCGTGACATTTTTTAAATTTTCGGAGTCTGTGTTTAGCTTTAATAAGGAATAATGAAGATAATACTCTGATATTGTTTATGGTTTTGTTTTGTGCCGTGAGGGGAAATAATTTTTTTTTCAATAATTTTAATTGAACTTGATTTTGTTTGAGGTTTGAATAATGTCGGCTCAGGACAGCGATGAAGAGGGGCCCACTGTAAATGAAAATGTTGTGGTTTGCCCAGCCTTTACGGAATTCATTCCGCTTATTACCCCCTTTTCGGGAAATAATAGTAATGTAACAATTTATGATTTCTTTGATAATTTAGAAGAGGTTAAGCTCCATGCAGGATGGACCGCCGTACAAACACTATTTGTCGCTAAGACTAAATGTATCGGCGAGGCACGCGAATTCTTACGTTCGCAGCCACAACTGAAACAAGCAAACTATAAAGATTTTAAGACAGCGCTGATCAATCGATTTGGGAACAAAACACAGGACAACTCTTTACTTTTGTTTACCACAGCTACTCAGGGAATTAACGAGTCGGCGAGAGCCTTTTTGACGCGCGTACAAGGCTTATCGCATAAATGTTTTAGTAACAATGAAGAAGTAAGAAATAAAATGTTGACAGCTCAGGTCATTCAAGGCCTCAGTCCAGCAGTTAGACGTTTTGTCATGTCACAGAAACATGACACCTTCGAAGAAATGTGGGACTTAGTTCTTCAAGAAGAACAATGTACCGCTTTGGACAGGGCTACTTCATCAGTTCATTTAGCTCAAGCTGAAATCAAGCCATCGGTAGTTGAATCTGAACTCAAGGAGATAAAAGCCCTGATGCAGAACTCCTTATTAGAAACGGACAAGCGCGTAGCCGACCTCCAGGAACAAATTAATGATTTAAAACTAATGTTGGGACAAAGAAAAAATAGTGAAATAGTTTGTTATTCCTGTGGAGAGAAAGGGCATATCAGCCGTCGTTGCACGCGTAGGGTTTCTCAGAATTATCCACCTAGAAATAATTACAGGGAGAGACCGGGAAACTAATTGAGGGGCGAAATAGCGAAGCGCCGCTACTTTCAGACACGTCCCCAGAGCGCATAGGACTTGGGAATTTTGGTCATACGTCAGTTTTGCCTTTAATTCCCATAAACCTACAGGAAGAAAAGATTTTTGCTTTATGTGATACGGGAGCCTCTGTCTCCATTATTAAAGATAAATTCGTAAACGATGCCTTAATAAGTAATAAAATAAAAAGTGTAGAAGAGTGCAATGTGAAAATAATTGGGATTTCTAATAATATGATGGTTTTAGAGAAGAAAGTTAAATTAGAAGTTTCTATTGATAAAAGTAAAGTTATTGTTGAATTTTTTTGTTGTAAGGATAATTTTATGTCATATGATGCTATTTTGGGTGCAAATTTTTTTTCTAATAACAAAATTAAGATAGATTTTGAGCAACACACAATTTCTAATGAAAATTTTAAAATTAATTGGTTTGACACTCGTACAGGTTACAATGTTAATTGTCTAAGAGATGTTCATGAGACAGGTTATACTATTAGTAAACATATAATTCCTCCAAGATCTGAATTAATTATCTCTGTCACTACCAAAAACAATCTCAAACTTGCTGAAAATGTATTAATACAACCACATAAACATTCTCTTTCTCAAAATTATGTTATATCATGCTCAATAAATACTGGTAGTGATAATGGTACATATTTTGTTAAAGTTGCTAATTTTTTCGACACTCCTATTCACATAAACAAAAATTGTAAATTAGTTAACATTGAGCCTGTACTAGATGTTGTTAATGATGCTGAGGCAGAGGTTAACGTAGTTAATGAATTTTTTGATGATGATTGTGAATTGTTTGGGGGTAAATTTGATTTATCTCATTTATCGGAGGCTCAAAAAGAGAAATTAATGCAATTGTTGAACAATCATAAACATATTTTTGCTGAGTCAGTTAAGGAGCTTTCGGGTTGCAACACTGTAGCACACAGGATTTATTTGTCAGATGACATACCCGTTAGGCATAAGCCATATAGAACTCCCCACGCCTTACGAGACGAATTACGCACACAGATTAATCAACTGCTCGACACAGGGATCATTTCAGTCAGCGACTCTCCTTACTCTTCACCAGTTATACTTGTTAAAAAGAAGAACAACACTTATAGACTTGTTTGTGATTATCGTAAACTTAATTTAAAAACTCAACCTCTTCCTTTTCCTTTACCATTAATTTCAGACCTTTTAGATACTTTGGAGGGAGCTAAATTTTTTTCTTCGTTAGATTTATGTTCAGGGTATTGGCAGATGAATCTCCACCCTGGTGATAGACACAAAACAGCTTTTGCCACAGATTTCGGATTATTTCAGTGGAATAGACTCCCTCAAGGATTAAAGAATGCCGCTTCGTCCTTTCAGCGATTGTTAGAAATTGTTTTGGCTGGGTTGAAAGAATGGAACATTAACACCTATTTAGACGATTTAATTATTGCATCTAAAACTTTTGATGAACATCTAGAGAAATTAGATATGGTTTTTAAAAGACTCGGGGACCATAATTTAAAAATAAATCCTGCAAAATGTCAACTTGTCAAAGATAAGATCACTTACCTGGGGTTTCAAGTCGAAGAGGGTAAACTTTCACCTGATACCAGGAATGTTGAGGCAGTTCAGAACTTTCCCGTTCCGGGTAACAAAAAGCAGGTCAGGTCATTTTTGGGATTGTGTAATTTTTATCGAAAATTCATTAAAGATTTTGCAAATATTGCTATACCTTTAACCAACCTAACAAAAAAATCTGTGGATTTTAAGTGGGATACTTCAGCAGATCAAGCTTTCAACCAATTAAAATCCGCCTTAATTTCATACCCCTGTTTACTTTTGCCTGATACAAAGAAAGAATTTATTTTACATACTGATGCTTCGGGTTTTGCTATTGGAGCTGTACTTAGTCAGGAAGGGCCTGATGGACAAATACATCCTGTGGGCTATGCTAGTAGGAGATTGAAAGATGCAGAGACGCGTTATAGTGTTTTTGAAAGAGAAACTCTTGCGGTAGTTTGGGGAATTAATAATTTCAAACATTATCTTTATGGACAAAAGTTCAAACTTTTTTGTGATCAAAAGTCCCTCTCCTATGCTCTCACACTGAAAGATGGTGGCAGAATTACCCGTTGGATTTTAGCTTTACAAAATTATGACTTTGAAATTTTTCACACTCCTGGGAAACAAAATGTGCCAGCTGACACTTTGTCCAGAACAGTAAATCTCATCGACACAATGGTTCAAAATTTTCCTTCTTCCCGTATTAAGAGCCTTCAGGACGAAGATAGTAAGTGTAGAAGTATTCTTGATGAATTGAGTCAATCTGAGGAGGTAGAACATAAGGGAATTAAATTTTTTACTAAAGATGGTATTTTATTTTGTGTGAATGACAAACCCAAAGAAGGTGCGGTCATCACAGATAGGTTAGTCGTTCCAAAAACTTTAATTAAAGAAGTTTTGACGTTAGGACATGATTCAATGACAGTGGCACACCCAGGTATTAGGAGAACAATTACCCGAATTAGACAAAATTACTTTTGGTGGAACATGAATCACCACATTAAGAACCATGTAAAGTCATGTCAATCTTGTATAGAAAGACGTGGATATGTAGCCAAACACAAGGCTCCTTTACAGAGAGTTCCAGTGACTAGTAGACCTTTTGAACGGATTGGTATGGACGCTGTAGGCCCTTTGCCCATTACTGAGTCAGGACATCAACACATCATTGTAATCAGTGATTATTTCACGCGTTGGGTAGAAGCTTATCCAGTTAAGGACCTGCAGACTGAGACTGTTGCTTTAATTTTAGAGCGTTTTATTTGCACTCACGGAATTCCAGAACACCTAATTACAGATAGATACAGCTCATTTCTTTCGGACAGCATAAAAAAGGTTTATTCGAAATTAAACATTAAAAAACAGTACACCACCAGTTATCATCCCTCGGCAGATGGCGTGGTTGAACGCGTCAATGCCACAATTGTCAACTCTTTAAAGCACTTAGTTAATGAGACTGCAAATGAATGGGACAAATACTTACATTTTGCTCTTTTGGCCTATAGAACTGCAATACATTCCACCATTAAAGACACTCCTGCTCATTTAATCTTTGGTAGGGATTTAATTTTACCCATTCATTTAATTAACAATCCACCTTTAAGAAGTTATGCGGATCAAAGGGAATTAAGTGAGGATATTGAACTTCGCCTTCAGAGAGCTTTTAAACTTGTCCATGAAAATCTTATCAAAGCTGCTGAAAAACAAGAGAGTTACAGGAGTAAAGTTTGTAAGGAGAAGGGCATTGTTGTAGGAGATCTGGTCATGCTTTACACTCCATCTATTAAAGCGGGGAAGGGGAAGAAATTTTCGAAGTTTAATGAGGGGCCTTACAGAGTTAAAAAACAGACTAGTAATGTAAATTTTGAAATAGTACATATTAACAACCCAAATGACATACAACATGTACACGTGGACAGACTAACTAAAATTCCTGAACGTATAATTTTTCCATCTTTACCTGAAGAGCTCATTGAGGATGACAATAGCGATGTAGAAAATGTAACTGATCAGTCAAATGAACCAGATCTCCCCGACAATCCTTTCCCCACACCAGTTAGGCGTCGTTATAGAATTGTCACAAATAGCAACAGGAAAAAGACTACTACTACACAGAGGTCGACTTCAGGGCAGACTCAACAACAGATGCCAGTCCAGTCCAGTAGTAGGAGCATACAGCAACCTGTGTCCAGACCAGCAACAAGGCAACATTCATACTCACTTCGCCCAAGGGACTCTAGAGGTTTTGTGAAAAGTTAATGTTATTAAAATGATGGACTTTTACATTTTGATTGACAAGTTTTTTTTTATATATGTATTTTGGTATTGAGTATTATTTTATGTATTTTCTTTGTATGTCTTTGGTAGTAACTGTATTACAACACTGTTATTTAGGGCCCTAATATCTGTTGCAAGATATGTAAAAGTTTTTTTTTGCTATTAATTATAGGAGTAGCTAACCTAAATGAATTGATAGTAGGGAGGTTCTTTTATGTAGACTGCGAACTGATATTAACAGTGTAATTGTAATTGTTTTCTTTCATTTAGGAAGAGAAATTTTTTTTTACCTTTTAGTTAATGTCAAGTATGGTGTAAATTTTTTCTTTATTTTTGTGGTTAATGCCATCTTTTTGAGTTGAATAATGTGAAACTAATTTTTTTCTTGCTGGGAGTCCTACAGTTCTCATCAAAATTTTTCTTTCATGATGTGATATAAATATTTTTTATATATATATACCTTAATGTTTTGAGTAATCAATGTAGTCGGGTAGTTTTGCAATTTGGGTAAAGCTGTGATATTTTAGTTTTTTTTTAATATTTCATTCAAATGTTTTGTGGCGTGTAAAGCTCAATTTAGAGCATTTATGTTTTCTCATTTGTTATTTTGAGAATCTTTTTTTTCCTTTTGTGAGGATCATATGGTGTGGTTAAAGAGCTGTTGGTTTTGGTGTAAAAAAAAAAAAAAAAAAAAAAAAAAAAAAAAAGTTCCTTTTTTTTTTAAGGTGAGGGGAAGGTAGTTGTTATGATCTGAAAAATGTTTTGAAAATAATGTTTGTTCTAGCGATCTATGAGTAGTAAAAACAAATTATAGAGTAATATTTTGTGTAATGTTTAAGTGGTACTACTTATCTTTTGGGTTTGTTTATTATTTCTTTCACGGCACAAACTTTCCGATTTCGCAGTTTGTTTTGATTCGTTTTGCGCGCTAACGTCAAAACAGGTTGCCAGATCGGATGAACAAAACTTTTTCCTTTTGATACGTGGTATTGGTATGATTGTAACTTTTGATAAATAATTAATGTTAGAAATGTTTATATGTGTTTTTTAAAATCGAGCCGACTTTTCCTTTTCTTTATGCCGACATTTTTTTTTCTTAAATAAATTTTTTGATACAAACATCATATTTTGGCTTTGTAAAGTATTTGCTAAATTTTAAGTTTTGGTTTAAAAAGTTTTTATGCTAAAATTTTCTCTCCGTCTTTAACTTTTATTCTGCCTTTTCTGTTTTTTTTTCTTTTTACCTTTTTTTTCCCTGCATCATTTCACATAATTCGATAGATTGGATGAAGTTCCGATACAGACATCGAAATCGGCGGAGGAACACAACCACGTGCAAGAAAAAATGTAAATGCCTCAAAATACATCAATTAACCAACGAAATAATTAAATTTCCTTTTAATGCAACGTAACTTCACCAAATAAATAAATTTCACTTAAAATTTTATGCACTAAGATACGAAAAAATTAAAGTTCATGAATGAACTTGATGGTCGGATGAATACAGAAGTGAGAAGGCTGAGGAGGGAAAAGCGAGCGTCAGGGAGCGAGCTAGGCTCTCTCTCCTCTTCCTCTTCGAGTAGCTGGTAACTTCAGACGGAGATCGGAGCGTGATTTGGAGAGAAGCCAAGACATGATGTGGTTGACTCGAGGCATGGAACCGACGACCTGAGACAACACACGATGGGGGCCCCCAGATTCTTTCACCAGATGATAAGTCATTCCCTTTTCTTTTCTTTCCCTTTCTCTATTTAATTTTTTTTTTTGTCGGCTTTTAAAAATATAACTTTAAGTGCACTTCAACAAGGGAACCTTAAAATGTTTGTAATAATGGGTATTTTAAGTTTGAATATTGTAAAAGAAAATGTGTTTCCATGAATTTTGTTTTTGAGTTAATTTAAAATAAATGTAAGATTTTAAAGTTTAACAGAGTGTTTTCTTCATTATTTCTTTGTCTCGTTACTGGGTCTACAATGGCGTCGTTGCGCCATTTTTCTTTTTCAGCGAAATGCACAGATTGAACCTGGGTCTATTGCGGCTTAAAACTTTTAAACTATACGATTATTTCGGCCTCTATGCCATTGGTTTATTTGATATTTTATTTAACTTTAATTTAGGTGTGTTTGCAAATTTTAACTTAGGCTGCGTGAAGTCATGGCATTATTGTTTTCATTTTAATAATCTGTTGAGTATTTTTAGTTAATATACTGCGTCATACATTACTTTCATTTAATGAGAAAAAAAAATATAAAATTAGATACTTTACTTAAAATAGTGTTTTGTGTTGGGACTATTCAGAGATACACTAGAGTAGCGCTAAACTTTCTGCTCAAAATTAAAGAACTTTAGATTCGTTATTCGTTAAACATAAAAAAAAAATAATAATAATAAGTGGGATGCTATTTAAAATACTTTTTGTATTTATAAATGCCCATTATTTTTTTGCTATTTGATCTCTTTGCACATACTGAACATAAAACTGAAGTTTTCTCTTTGAGTTTATAATGCAGTATGCATAATCCAAGTCAGTATCTATTCTGATCAACATGGATTATCAGGATGTGACTGCATTGATTAGAAGATTGGGAAGAATGAAGTTAAAGTCATAAACTTGAATTGAGAAAAGAAATCATATAATTATTTCATATTCTTTTAACTTAATTGTGTACTATTAACCTACATCCATTCAAATTCACCAGCCGAGATTCAAAAGCCTCTGTTCTCCCCAAGGACGTATTTAAGGGGAAGTCCAGCCCCCTCCTGTTCGGTTTTCTGTGATTTGATTTGATTTGATAGAGCGGCTGATTCAATTACCAGTGATCTAATTAAGCGAAGGCCACTGTATATACAGTAGAAGACCCAAAATCTGCACAGCTTGGTTCAAGACCTTGTGCAGATTTTAGAATTTTGCGGATTTTGGGTTATAATAGGAAATTTATTCTATTTCCACACTCTTCAGAAAATAATAGAAAAAAAAATACAATAGAGATCAAGGGAAACAAATCATGTTACCTATAATTAGAATCATGATATAAAAATACAGTGGATTAATGCAATATACAAAATTATGAGATTATAGTACAACTTATTTAAACATGTATATTCAATAGTTTAGAACTTTGCGATGTTCCAATTATAGTTTTTATTTATTTATTTTTATTTATTTTTTCATTATTTTCTGTTTGTAACACAGCTTTGCTGCTTTACAAATCTGAGATATTTCTTTCTCACAGCCTAGCCTTCATTAAATGTTAATTTGTCAACTTTTTGATCATCCTCACTTGTTACTGTGTCAGAGTCTGGGTCATGTGATCATAATTAGTGTCAAATATTTCACTGTCAGTCATTTGAACGTTATCAATGTTAAGATTAGAGCTCACAGATTCCTAAAAAAAAAATTTTTTTTTCAAGTGGGAATAGCTTATTTAGTTTTACTTTGTGGTTATACTGTAGTTTTCTGAACTTGCAGCTGGCAGGGCAGATTTCATTGTTTACATTGAACAGACAGTGCGGATTTTAGAGCCTTCTGGATTTCGGATCAGTGGATTTTGGGTCTTCTACTGCATATATAAAATTTTCTTGATTTAATTTTTTTTTTTTTAAATCATATGTCAGACATTGGCTTTTAACATTATTTGTCTGTCTCTGACACACTAATAATCCATCTATGGCAGATGGATTAAATCTATTTCAGACATCAGTTTTAATGTTATGGCAAACATCAGTTTAAATATTATTAGTCTGTCTCTGATAGCCCAATAAACTCTAGATACAACGAAGTAAGATTTAAAATGAAGATCTGCAGGAATAGCATTGCCAGCAGAGTAAGAATAGGAGTACATATGAGCACCATTCATAGAAGTAACTTATTAAGGGCAGGAAGGGGGGGGGGTCAAAGCAGTCAATACCCACTTCTCTATTCAAATCATCTAGTACACAAGTGTCCTGCAAAGAATCCCATTCTTTCTCCCTCAGTGTAACCCTGTAAATATGAGATCTGATAGCCTTTACTTTGACTGATCACTTAAGTGCATGCTGTTAAAGAGGCAAACATAGCTGGGATAATGCAGAGCCCTTCTTGAAATGATGCAAGATGATGTAAAAATGTAAAATGTAACATACAAAAATATCTAAAAATCAATTTCAAGACATTTTTGAAATTTGTCGGCCAAGGAATCAGCCAGCATTTCCCCCCTTTTCACATATCACATTCGGTATTGAAATATAAAAAACATTTATCTGTGAAATTCTTGCTTTGAAATGTAACAAATAGGAATCCTTTGTTTATGTAGAACTGCTTGTTAGTAAAAACTTAAGTGTTAGAATGCCCAATTCAAACCATTAGAAAACAGATTCTAGGAATCAAAGAAGTCAGCCATTTATTGTGTGCAACCATTTATTTTGCTAGAAAGTATTTTATTATTGATAAATTCAGCATGGTTTATGCTTGATTTTTAAATTTTATTAATGATTTTCTAAGAGTGTTATTTTTTATTCATATAGAAAGCTATGAAGCACTTCAAAACTTCATGAAGGATATCACAAATGACTCCAAGAAGTTCAATTATAACAACAATATTATAAGAAGTGTTAAAAGGTTCAGCACCATACTTAGTGATACCCAAAATATTGAGTTTATAAGAAAAATGCAAAATGTAGTGAGTCCTTTGTCTAACGAAGTACGTTTGAAGAAAAATCTTGTCGATTCTGTCCTTCAAGTTCATCTTAATAGGTGCGTTATGAATTTAATTAAATCCTTTTAAATTTCGTGTTTATCTTAAGTTATTGTTTTTTAATGTATCTTAAAATATTGTGTGTTAGATATATTTAATTTTTAATTTTCTGTTTCAATTAGTCACCAAGATTACTGCATGAGTGTTGTAAAGTAAAAACACACACTCATACATACAGTGAATTCTTGTTGCCCTCGTTAATCACAATTTTATTCATGGCTTTATTATTTGTGTGTGAATATAGTATTATTAAAGATAAATAATTTGAAATTCTTCATGAGATGCATGAAATAGCAATAATAAAATCAAATACCGTAAAATCCACTTTAAAAGTTGCAGAGCCTTTTTTACCAGTTCTTGGTATTTTTCAAGCACATACTGATCACTTCTTTCATCTTCGCTGCAGGATCGCTCTTCATCTGCTGTCAATCATTGCAAGTGTGTTGTTATTGATGCCGCAATCTGTGACATAATTATCACCAAAGCTTCTCTCCAATGTGCATTATTTACTCTAAAAATCTGCTATTTTTCTTATGTTCTCAAAATGAATTAAAATTGTTAATTTATTAGGCTAATTTTGCCAGAGCTGTGCCAAAGCTTCCAATTATAATATGATTTAAGTGCCACTTTATGAAAGAAAAAAACTGTTCACCTAACTCAGTTTTTTGTAAAGTGACCATTTATTTTTTCCTTCAAAACGGGACATCTACTACTTTTTTGGCAATAGTGTGTTTATTTTCTTCTTCAAAACGGGACATCTACTGCTTTTAAGGTAATGGTGTAGGGAAACTGAATTTCAGATCTGGGTATCTTTTAGTTGTTAAGAAAACGAACAAAAAAGCTTGTGTTAATGTTAATTTCAAAATAAAATGAAAAAAAAAAAAAACTTTGCTAAAAAACACATATACTATAAAAAATAGTGCAAGACGTACGTTTCAGGTGGTGTAAGGGGTAGGCCCTTCTTCGACTTCAAAACCACCATCCGACAGAAGGCAGGAAGGTAGGAAAGTGAGAAATGTAAACAAATGGACACACAGAAAAAAAAAGGAAATTGTCATTCGGAAGGAAAGAAATTCTTAGAAAACCAGAGTAAAAAGGGAAAATAAAGTGGAGATCGGGGGGGGGGGGGATAAGCAAAAGAGGAACATGACTTAAAAAAAAAAGTAATAAAAATTAAATAAATTGAAATAGTGACAAAAAAAAAAACCAGTAAAAGAACAAACACATAAACAATACACCCCCCCATCATTTTCTTTGCATCTGAAGAGGGGAGGGTTTTTTTTTTTTTTTTTTTTTTTTTTTTTTTTTTTTACAGTCACTGCCGTTAGATGATACTAGATTTTTAGCTGCCTTTATTGGAATCGTTTACGTGGGTTGCTCTCTTTCTAAAAACGGGACATTGCAGTTGACATTTTCTAAAAACTGGACATTACGGTGTCCCAAAGCTGTGCTAGGGGACAACGGGACAAGTCATCTAAAAAAGGGACTCTCCCGTTCAAAACGGGACGTATGGTCACCTTAGTTTTTTGTTTAGTTATTATTAATCAAATTTGTTGCAGACTTAAACACTAACAATAATGTGGAATCACAATGTTCCGATATAGCTCCCATTAGTAATCAGTATTAGTAAATACCTGTCATTTCTTGAGGATTAATAGAGTTTTTATCGGAACGTATACATTTAAAAATTGAAGGTTTTGGATTTAGTTGGGATTCTCAAGGCTGTTCCTTTATTCATGCTTTTAAGTTTATCTAATTATTAGGGTAGTGCTTGTAACCTCTTTAAAAGTATACTTGCCATCAAATTCATGAATTTTTAAATATCCATGGTAAAGTGATGTATCATTACATTTGCCATTCATGAATAATTTCAAAATAAAAATTAATAAACATCTTGTGTGCATAATTTAATTATTTTTTTAACTAATGAGATTAGTTTTGATTCAGTATCAAAGGATTAATTCAGAGGAAAAAAAAAGTTAAATAAGTAGAAATATGTAATAGTTACAAGTAAGTATGTTTTAAATTGTATTCAAATTTCATAATTTTATTTAAAAGAATGTTTTAATATGAATTTGCATAATATTTTTAAAGCTATTCTCTATTAGACGGCAATATACTTAGGTAGAATATTAAATAAATTTGTGTTTTTACATCTGCAAAACATATATTTGTGTTTTTGTGTGCATGATAGGTTTTAATTTATGTAGTATAATTTTATTTTAATTGAAGGATGTATATATTTTAGGAATAAAATAAAGTTTTGGGATATTCTATAACTTTTTTTTTTTTTTTTTTTTTTTTAATATAAAGCTTTCAGAAATGTTTCTTTTTTCTAACTATATTTTAATTCCAATTTAAATTAAAATTCCTTTAGGGGTGATTTGAATGCTGCATATGAAGAATTCAAGAATGTTGCTTTAGGCCATCATGTACTTGCAGGTTTAAATGAAATGTATAAAAAATGCATCATTAAAGGTGAAATTGAAATTTTACAAAAAGGTTTGTCATATTTTCCTCTTTGTTCACATTAAACCTTGTTAGTTAGAGCATAATATGGCCATGAAATGCTAATTAAAAAAGAAAATAAAATTAATTAAATTGGTTACATTAGTTGTCTGCTTCTGCCTGCCAGAGTGCTGTATTTGTATTACATTTATTACACATTGAAACATGCTGAAAACAAAATTAGATTTATAGTCTGTTCGCAGAAATGAGAGAACGAAAGTAAACAGACGGATTACCAAAGAATTACATTTTTTGGCACCAATCCCTAGTTAGGCGAATTTAACCTTTCTTAATTCCAATTTCGCTTCGTAAATGGAAGAAAGCGGAAATTCACACTGTGTTTGGCACTTTGGCAAAATGCCAGGTGTTTACTCATCGCCAGTTTGCATGTGCAATTGTTTAGTTTCGTTCTCTCGACTCGGAAAACGCACTATAGTGTCCCATTTTAATTTTTCATGGGGTTCTCAGGGAGTCAGAGTGTTGAAGAGTATGTGTCCAGGGATTGCTATCACACAATCTCAACTCCAGTGACTTCGTTATCCTTAATTTCTATTGTTAAAAGTAAATAAGTTTCATAAATATATTGCTTTGTCATTCTTCTAAAATTGTCCTTGTTTCTACACTCACTATTTTGATGCATTAGACATCTTGAATAAGGTCAAGTTCTTTAACATTCTAAGAACTTGATTGAGTTCCTAAGGATTCTCTTGATGCACATGCCAACGTATCCTGTTGTGGCCTAGTCACTGAACTCCTTTCCCATATGAATGTGGAAAGCGAAGTAGCACCTGGCTTGGCCAGTGCTTGGGAGGGTCAGCTCCCCTTGCGACTGGACTGCTGTAGGATCGTGTATGCTAATGGGAGCTAGTGCATGTAAAATCCATCGTCGCTCCAACGTGCTCTGTGTTTCTCTGGGGGTGCCGATTTCAGATGGTTGGTCCCTCATCTGGAATTGGTTCAAAATTAAGGGACCCCATGCTAAGTCAGACTTCCTCCCACTGGGGCTCATTAAAATAGAAGCCGCCCCTTCCGCTCATCGCCTTCCTATTTGGGGGATCTGGCACCACTCTGTTGTTGCCAGAGGGCATTAGCAACAACAGAAACCTGTCAATGCAAATAAAATGTATTTTTATGTATTATTACAGGGCTCCGAAACTTTTTTATGTGTATTCTTGAGTCTTATACAGGATGCTTGGTTCAATCTTTGTTAAATTACATAATTTCAATTTTGAACCTAACTGTTTATACAAGGAAGAGGTGAGTATGGGGTTTATCTCCTCCCCCCTCCCTCTCAATCCCATTTTTTATCCTGCGTGTTTCTTTCTTTGTAGAGATGCAACAGTGAAGATTCCCCTTCTGTGTTGGTCTTGAATATTTCACTGGGGCAATGCATTGAAAATATGCTGTTTTTTTTCGAATTTTCAAGTTTTTCAAATTTTTTATGTAATAAAAATTTAAGTAGATGCAGATAAGTTAGAGGCCATTACTTCAAGGGTGATTCAATCTTTGTTATATTACATAAATTCAATGCTGAACCCAACATTTTATACAAGGTAGAGGTGAATATGGGGTTTATCTACCCTTTCCCCCCTCCCCTCCATTCATTTCCATTTTTTATCCCTAAAAATATGTTCTGTTCTTCGAATTTTCAAACTCTTCAAATTTTTATGTAATAAATTGCCACCTAAAATTTTAAGTGGCCGCCAATGAGTTGAGGCCATTATCAGCTTGATTATTTTGGAAACACTGGTTACTCTTGAAATACATTTTATTTTATATAAAATGCTTTCTCAACAGAAATGTGATTTATTTTATACTGAAGAAAGGGAGAAATTTGTGAGAACCTATCATTGATGATCACTCTTATTGCATAATGTTATGTATTGTTATGGTATTTGTTTAATGAGCTAATACTTTTTTTATTTTTAGTCATTGATCTTACAATCAGCTGTTCAGGTAAAAGTTATGCTCTAATTCAGTTAGCAGTTGCTTTCATTGAAACCTTCAATACTCAACAAGCCGCAGCTGTTTTTGAAGAGCTTGGACAAGAAACTGATCCTCATATGTTAGAAGAAGTTTGTGCAACGCTAAGCAGTCAGAAGAAGGTAATAATGAACTTTGTGTATAATAGCCCACTCCTACCTATTATTTGCAAACACACATAATGTTTTAATTTATCATCTTAAATTTAAAATTACTATATAAAGAAATATAATGTGCACACATGTTGAATTAAATATTTACTATCAATTTTTAAACAGTATTGTTAACACTATTGTTAACTTTCTGTTGTCAATTGTGTATTATTCATTATGTACTTTTTAAAAATACAAACATGAATTTTCATAATGCTTCATTTATTCAGGGCGCTCAGTTGTCTCATATACCTCATATTTTCTCTATATTTTTAAAAAATTGCCTAAAATATTTTATATTGTTCTATGGCCGGTCCAATTTCCATAAACGCTGAAAGAAAAAAGAAAAAAAGAAATCTAAACTTCTACAGCAGTACTGTCTCTAAGAACTGGAAATGGAGCTGTGGGTTACGGGCAAATATTTATGCTAGGGATCTTGGCTGGGACTGGGATTGCCCTCCATGAGGGTGACTCCAAGGGGTCCTAATCTGTATTTACGTGAAGTTTCACCTGTCTCAATAGAAGTTTTTCTCCCATTTTCCTGTGGCAGCGCTGAAGTTTTCTTCCTTTTGTATTAATTTGTGTGCACTTGAACTAACTTCAAAACATTGACCAGTCTTTATCACCTCTAAATAGCTTGTGTTGTATCCTCAGTAAATTTAATTTACGTTTATTCAAAATTGATAGTGAATTTTCCTTTCCATCATCATCCACTTGTACAGTTTGGCTTTAGAAAATGTTTCTAATTCAACTTTCAATATATTAATCTTTTTTTTACATTCTTCAATTCAGTGATCATAATTATCATCTGATTTGAATTCTGTATTCAATATTTATGCATACCGTACATTAAGTTCCTATATAAATGATCTAGAGTAACTCTTGCTTTTCAGTGTAGTATTATACTTGCATAAGCTTAGTTTTTCTATAACAGCATTGAGCACTGTAGTAAACAAAGCTCTTACTATCTTCCTATTTTCTTTTAAATTTTCCACGATTAGCTTAAAATATTACTTACAAGGCTCTTTCTACTTACATTATCTATGGAGGTACCTCCAAATGTTGATAGTTAAAAAAACTACATGTCCTCTTTCTTCATGAATTACATTATTAATATTTTGAAACTTGCCATAAATTACAGGGTTGCTACGCGACCGGGAGAACCTGGAAAACCGGGAAAACTCAGGGAATTTAGAAATCGCGAAAAAAAAAACCGGGAAAAACTCAGAGGAAAATGAAGAATTTTCATGAAAACCGGGGAAAATACAGGGAAAAATATATTTGCAGGGAAAAATTCATTTATATTTTTTAATTAATACAAATTTTAATTTTTGTTTGGGAAAGATTATGCCTGTATTTCGTATTTCAGTAAAAAGTGAGATCGCGAACCATAACCTGCGCCTTGTTTATTGAAAAGCCGGAGTCACGCCCGTCGAAGCGATTGATTGGCGCCAGTGGTATGCCTATGCATCTAAGAGAGCTGGCTAGAGAAAGGGTAATTCCCCTTTTCCCTTCTCAGCTCCGCTTAGGGATGGCGGTTTCTACCGAATCCACCGGGTTTTCCGGTGTTTCAGGTTTTTTTGTCTTCCAGTTAAACCTATCGAGTAAAACTGTCCTAAAAACACCGGTTACAAAAACACCGGTTTACGTTTTTTTTTAAAACGCCATCTATTGTGAAAAAGGAAAACTGAAACTATTTATTCGACCTGATAACATTAATATTTGTTATAATAGGAAGGAAAATAATAAAAATTAAAATGTTAGAATACCCAAGTGGAAAAAGAAAACTGAAAACTAAAGTAGATTTTGCTCTATTTCTAATAAAAAATATGGTATTGCAATATACTTAAAAGTCTCACTACTTAAAAAATTCAAAATAATAGTGGATCAACTTTTCTCACTTCGGATATAGTGAACGAAATTTGATGGTCCCCATAAGTTCACTATAACCGGAGTTCGCAATATATTTATATAGTTTTGAATGTAGTATTTTAACATATTTTTTTCAAAGAATATTCATAATCTTAAAATTTATTATATCTCAAAAATATAGATAATTATTAAGCATTAAATTAAGCAGAACAAATATCAATCAATAAAAGTACATCGCATCTAAGAATAAGTATTTGTTTTTTGCTGTTGTTGAGATGTTTTATTTCTATGTCAATTTTTAGTGTCTCTTATTGTGTCTAGTTAAAAAAAAATAATTAAAATCTGTAAA